>OY754329.1:109009451-110209451 GCA_963573305.1 Pyrrhosoma nymphula
TTTCTCGAGGCTGCACCGAGTGCGTGTTTGCACTGTCATTACATGAGAGTTTACCGGTGAGGCAAGGATTGTGATCGCTAATCGCTTACAACCATTTCTAGAGTTCTATTTCACTTTCCCAGCATCTTAACCTTCAAAAACGGCATTCATTATTATATCCCGTTTAGGTACGTCTTCCTACTACATATGTACTTTGTTTCCCTTTCACCTCATGAAGCAACTTTCTTTCCTTCTTCACCACGTACCAAGTACTTTACCGAGTACAAACCGTTTCGGTTTATCGTTGCTTCTCGATCCGCCAAACTCACATTACTAC
The DNA here is from genome assembly GCA_963573305.1 of Pyrrhosoma nymphula. Lineage (NCBI taxonomy): Eukaryota > Metazoa > Arthropoda > Insecta > Odonata > Coenagrionidae > Pyrrhosoma > Pyrrhosoma nymphula. The sequence continues at coordinate 109,009,768 of OY754329.1, forward strand.
TTCCAATGGGAATATACGCTTGCATAATTATTATTTGTGCATCTACCGATCAGGTTAGGTTTTTGATGGATCATTGATACTCTCCCATAACCTTCGCTAGGATTGCACCACTTCCTCGCGAGATCTCTCTCTCTCTCTCCAACTCATTGTCAGTGTATCTCCTTCCTCTCTTCATAATATCCAAAACGTCCATTTTCCGACCCTCTTTTACCAGCATTCTTCCTACCAAAACGACCGAAATCTTCATTAATTATTCGCTACATTGTCCAAATTCTCCGCCTCTTTACGTTCTCAAACATTTTTCTTTCCCTCCCATTACCATGCCAAGTATTACTTTGTTCGTCTTCTTTTCATTCTATCGTACTTCCACCATCCTCCTCCACGCCCACATCTCGCCCATCTATGGGAAAGCGCGTTCGCACTGCTGCGATCGAAAAAGGAATGAGGATTGAAGGAGGATCGTGTAGTCGGGTTCGGGGATGCGTAGTGTGGTACGGACGCAGTTATCGCCGACAGACGATAATAAAGAGGATAGGGCGTGTGTACAAAGACGTGTTTGCAGGAGCGCCCGCTGATATAGCACCGCCATCTGCCGCGATACGGGGAAGTGTGTGGACTTGGGGGTGGGGTGATAGAGGGGGGAAGAGGAGGGGAACGATAGGTATATCCTTTGTCGTGATGGTCGTGACCAAAGGGAGATGGATAAAGTGGGGGAGGGGACTTGAGATGGAAGGCGCCACCTCTTCATTTGACGACGCGCGGGAGTTAACGGGGATGGGAATTCCTCTCCCTGTGAGGAGAGAAATGACCGATGGGAAGAATAAGATGCAGCCAGTAGCGTCGCTGTGACCGCGCAGTGGAATTCTCGGGATTCTTCCGTTGTCGACCAGTAATCCCTCGCTCTTACGCCAGCCTCCGGAAACGCGTGCGATGATATTCACCGATGGAACAGTCACATTTCTAGAAATTGCGGATGGATGAGTCAACTCACACGAGTTAGCATCCAGCATAAAATGGACAAAAACAGATCGACTCGTATCTCATTCCTACTCGAACAAATGCTTTTTTCGGCGGGGCTTCATGCTTATGTCACCCCTTCCATAATTACAATGGAAAAATTATAAATCAAATGAAATAAAATAGATGGGATGTTTATTTGAGTGAAATTAGCCCTACCTTTCTTATATTTTACACAATTTTACATCAAAAAAAACATCCATCGACTAAGTGATGAGGTAAAGGGAACACTGCAATTCCACAAAATATATTTAACCTCTTCCGACCATAGTTTCGATGTTGTGCATCATCATCATCGGATGATGATGATTCACTGCACCGAAACCCTAGTCGGAAGAGGTTAAAAATATTTTTGTGGAATTGTAGTGTTACCCCCCACGTGAAGGAATTCTACCAAGTCAAGCCTTAGACTGTCACCTTCAAACTAGACTATGTGGTGAATGTTCCACCCAGGCTTGACTCGAACCTGCAGAAATCGTATGTACCATAAAAGAGCATCACTAACGGCAGAAGTTTTCTAAGATGCCTTTTACTGCAAAAGTGAATCATTTAAAAGGAGCAGAAATGGTTAAAATAAGACGCCAATTAAAATTAGCGATATCATCAAGTAACCTCAGCTCTTTTCTTTCATGATGAATTTCGAAATTATCCAGGGACGATTAAAAAATATACATGGCCAACGAGGGCGAAAGTGGGAATGAATGTGAACTTGCCTCATTGGGGCAGGTTTCTCACATCTGGCGGCATTACCAGTTACACGGCTTCCCTCCATCCATTTCTCAGACGGCAATTTTGGATGGTGAGGTGGTCCTTGTCACTACTCAAAATTTCTTGAGTGTCCGCCAATTTATCTTAATTTTGGCCTTCAAATATCAGGTTGCCACCGCAGTATGAGCGATCCAATAAATTTCAGCTGCTGGATAAGGCTTTGCAATCGCGGTCACTGACCTCATATATCCTTGGATAAGAAAATTTTTTAAAGAGTTGTTCGTGTATGAAGAACGTGCGAGAATCGAGCTTCATCCAAGAAGAGTCACACTAAACACATTTAGCCTCGAAAAATCGCTTAACCAGCCTCATAAAATGTAAGCTCTAGAGAGGATTTTTTTTTGTTGGAGAGGCTAGGGAGAACCTGTTGGAAAATGCAACATAAAAGAAGGGTTTCCTGAACCGAGAATTGAACAACGGGCCTTCGCAGTTTTTCGGGCCAGGGCACAGGCTACAACGCTACGCAGGATTTCAAATTAAATATGAATTTTTACAAAGAAGCACCACATTGGGTGCTTTCCAATCATCTTGCGCAAATATCGCATATTGTAGCAGATGGATACACACGAGCACACATTTACGTTGACCTGCGCTGAAGTGTTCACAAAATGGCGGTTGGATATTCAACTTCTTTACAACAGAGGTCATTTCATCTCTTGAAAGACAAAATTTCGAATTATCATTTTTTTTAAGAAACCATCACGTTTATTAGACATTGAGGTATTTCTATTACTGCATATTTCCCCGCCATCACAAGTGATTGAAACACACTCTCCACTAATCAGATTGCTATAGTTTTGCAATGAAGCGTGACTAGAAGGCTCCCTTTGGCGCAGGAGTTCCGACCTAAATGCACCGTAATGAACTGATTAGTTCCTATCAGTGGTGTAACATCGTTGCGGATTTAGGGGGGGGGGGGTATCGTTTTGGCGGCCCCACGGACGTATCTCACTTTCAACAAATGTTTTCGAACTTCAAAACAACCCTTCTAAAATGCTAAAATTTGTAATTTTTAACTCAGAATAGAGGTTTTCTGTTTAAATTTACTTGTCACATTAAATGATGGTGCCCCCTGCTCCCCTTTTTTACACATTTTGGCGCCCTTTGCAACATTTTAGGGTGGCAATTTAATCTTATCCCCCACGTTGTTACGCCGCTGATTCCTATACATCCAGAAAAATTTGCGTTTTTAATTAGGAATCCTGAGATGCGTATAAGCTCTGAAAACAAAGTTCCGATGCTCGGTTCCCAGTCCAGAAAACCATATTTCCTCCAGCGATGTCCAGCAAATTTTACGGTGTTCATCGCGGGAGATAATACAACCACGCAAGAGGGAATAACTAATGCATATATAATATGATGGCCCACGAGAAGGAAGTTTCCGTGTGCAGAGAAAGATCGGCCACGTGAAACGAGGAGCTGCGTTGTGGTTCCAGAGCTAATGGTTTTTCCCGCTCGGGCTGTAGATATTCTATGAAAAGCGTTCCCTTTCAGCCCGCTCGACGATGTGGTTTCACTCAAAATCTCCACACCTCGTTTTTGGCTTACGAACGCTTTCCTCGATCAATTCCCGTTCCAAAGCGAGTAGTCCTCTGAGGAGGAAACCAGAAAAATTCCATGATTGAAGACCTGCTTTAAAACTGCTATGACGAAATGTTCCTAGGGAAAGGGGGAATTTAGGAATCTCAGCGGTCCTCATCCGGCCGAAGACACTTTTAACATATTTAAACGGGATTTGATAAAACTATCTTTCTTACTAAAAGAAAATTCTTCCCTACTAACTTTCTACAATCCTGTCCTCTCAAGATGAAAAAGCGCGTATGTAGTCGCACGGTTTGTCACAAAATTTCAATGGCTTAAATCATCACAAGTTCCACGAAGAGAATTTTTACGCAAACCAGTATCACTTGGTTATTTATTCCTGTATTAAACAAATTGGACAAGCCAACCATTTGTGATCATATAAAAAATGGATATTGCATCAAAAGATCCTCTAATATTACGTTGACCAACATTTTCCATTAATAAATTTATACAGGCTATAAACATATCTACACCACTAGAAAATCATTAATATAAATAGCAGTGACAAAAGACTACAGGTAAAAACAACAGGAGCTACTCCAAAATTGAAATTGTTGCATTAAAATTATTGCAAGTCCATCGTTTTTGAAAAACTTACACAACAAATATGGCTTCTAAAGGAAAAAAGAAAATGAAAAAGCCTTACTAACTTAACACTTATATCGTTTTAAAAATTTCCGAAATTAATACATTCACGGAATATACATCTACAAATCTACATTGAATGATACACATCTCGAACAAAAGCTTGTAGATTTGACTGACAATTATCTCTGCCGGAGGGTATTTGCCGATATTAAAATTAGATATCATGGATAAGGTAACGAGATGCCCATGCATAAAAAACCCTTGCTAATTTATTTAAGATTGCCACTTTCATTCAGACAGTCTCCCTTTTTTTTGACAATTCTCGAAGAAGAGCAAATGGTGGGATAATGGGAAACGTGTCGCAACACCTGCGGCGGCTAGTATTACGGAGTGGAACTGAAAAAAAAACTGGAATCGGGAAGCGCTTCGGTTTATATATAAAAGTGACCAATCCGGAGTTATTTATACCGGGGAGTTAAATGGGTTCTTCGCACCTAAACACCGACGCCCGAGGGAACATCCGCTCCCGCGGCACAACCGAACCCCGCCGACAAACATTCCTAAAACTCCGTGGACGACGACCAACATCCAGGAAACATCAACGTTCTGGGTCCAAGAGATTTATAACTGCCAGAAGAAATATTTTAATGGTATGAACCGTCAGGCCCTGAGGTAGCGATGCAATCACGGCAGAACTCGCAGGAATATGAGCTTAGCGTACACAACGGGGATATTTGGGGGCATCACTCCGGGCAACACATCCACATACATTATATCTCGATTTTGAAGAACATCAATCAGATACTTTTCGACGCCTTTTCAGTCACGTTACAGTTGATATGATCACCATAAAATTACAGCAATTGCCTCATTCTTTGCTCCAATCTTCATGAATTGTAGCTTTAAACACAAAAAAAAAGATATTAAATGTTCTTTCTAAAAAAAACTAAGTCATACTGAATTTTATTTCTCATTCCCGCAACAATTTAACGGATTTAATGACCACCAAATGATTATGACATTTATTCTCGATGCAGTAAGTCTCATTCAGCCCCACACCCAACGCATTTTCGAACGAAACATTTAAGAAAGGTACAGCTCTAAACAACCATGGGCCGTCAATTACGTCATTGTATTATCGATTAATGAGTCTGGTAAACCACATATTTATCTCCATAAAGCGCATCTCCTAACGTATAAATACCAACCCATCGACATCTTAAGTTTTTTCTTCTTGGTTATCTGCCCTCCTTCTACGCCAAAACCAACCAAAATTTAAGGAAAAACTCAAATGCTGAATAGAGGTCTCACCTACACTTTATCAAATCCTTCATAGATAATTCAATAGGGATAACATCCTCTTCGATATCTGAATGTCTCGCATTACTCTGCCGAAATATATCCACAGCGTGTGTTACTTATCTAATTGTACTTATTTATTTACTTGCTATACTTATCTTTACCTAACTTACTCATCGAGCTTTGTTAACGATAACGTTAACGATTTTCCACTTATATAATTATTCTTTTGATATGCATACCAATCCGCATATACAATAATTTTTATATTATGTGATTTATCGACCTCTTTTATTTTATGATATAAACCTTAACATAACCTTTTATTTATTAATTTGACCTAAACTCCTGATATTTATATCATATAAGTTTTATCCAGGTGAAAAATACCGCTGAGATAAATCAAAGGTTAAGCAAAAGGTTCCAAAACGATCCAAATGCATGTAATACTGACTTATAGTAGTTGTCCAACTTAAATTTCTTTTAAGTCCCTTGATGCACCGTTGTCTACAGAAGAAGGAGGCTACTAGAAAACAGAAAAACCCATATTTAAATCAGCGATGTATCTTAAGGATTGATTGAAAAATATTTCTAAACCTTGTTTGAGCCCGAATCAAGAAAACAGAACATGCTCACCCTTTCACGGTGCCTTTCAACAGATGACAGCTGCTCTTTTCAGAGCTGCTGGCCATAAGGGTTGCCACATTTGACATCAGCTTTGAGATAAAAGGTCCATCATTCAACAATTTCTCTCCGCCAACGAGACTTCCCGTGTACGCATGAAATAGTCTCCCTTGATGCATGGCCGTATCCACATATTCCAAAAGCCCATTAGTAAGATCGGTAGAGAAAATTAACGAGCCAAATTTTTTTTTTAGTTTCATACCATGGAGTGGTAATACCTAATCTATATATATTAATTTTGTAGCGTGTCAGTCAGTCAGTCATTCTGTATCCATTTTGATTATTTCTGTCAAGTTTCGAGCTAGAGAAATGAGGCTTGGTGCATTAAATGTGGATTCTCTGTCTGTATGATTTGGTAGTTAGTTTTGGATTTTTATCATTTGGTGGTGCAAAGAAAAATGCAAAAACCCGTGATTTTTGAGAGTTTAAATTTAGTTAGATTCCGGGGACTAAAGTTTGTCGGGACTACCGGGTTCAATTTAATAGGGTAGCATACAAAATGCATGTATTATATTAAGAATTAAATGGTTAGCTATTAAGCTCATATTCCGATGGATTTGTTTAGGTTAGCAACGGTGAAGTAAACAAACAGAACTCATTAAATTACAATCAGTTACAAAATCGTATGGGCATATAAACGTTGTTAATTTATCTTTTTCGGGTAAATGTTGATTGCACTACGATATCTGTATTACTTTATTTTATTTTATTTCCCTCGATATATAGCTACTTTTATGCGAATGAAGGCGAAATTCGGCAATTAGTCGAGTTGAAAATAAAAGTCGAAGTTATTTGGTGAAGATATTTAGAAATTATCCGGGTGAATGTTAAAATGTATGCCACTCCAAAACAATAAGGTTCATTTCAAATGTCTGTAAACTCAACGTTAATACAATCAATTTAGTGTTTTGATATTGCCGTTCCCTTGATTTGGTTTTATTGCATAAGATATACGATTAGTTAGCGTAAGTGAAATGAACCTCAAGATTTTTCCATGCATTTAAGTGTCTGGATAAAAACCTATGTCGTAAACGTTTCAATGCATTTACGTGTACCGCTGTCTCAATATTGGTACAAACTTCACGTTGAAAGTTTAGAAGTATTACTTATACCATTACGAATAGTATGAATGTGTGGGAAACTGGCCTCGGAGATAATTCATTACTAGTATTTGTTAATGTATGTCAAATATTGCTCCCGTGCTTGCTGTTTTGGGGAAGTAAAATTGCCAGTGGGGCACCTAAAACAATGCAATGTGCAAAAAATGCCTTGGCTCTCTGTGTGATAGAAGGCGGAATTTTTACCCTCATCTTTTTGGCTATGATTAACCAATCGTCGGAGTGACTGTATCTCAAAAATGGTACTCTCCGGTAAATATGAATATTATGACTTTTTTACTCCAAAATGTTTACTTATGTTTCAAAAACTATTCTCAATGTTTTTTTTCATTTTTGAGAAACATATACACTCATTTAGCCACATTTCCCACTGCTTCCACTTGAGTAGTGCAAAAAAGAAAAACCACTAAGTTCACCTCAAGAGCACACCAGAGAGACTGCCTGCAAAGCAGGCAGCAGGTCTGCTAGTATAAGTTATCCTAAGCACGGTAATAATCAATATGATAATTCGGTTTTGTTGGTGTGAGATTAATGCTAGATATAAGGTCCCCTCATTCATCTAACCCCTCGTCAATCTATACATGAAATTTGAAAAAGAATACGGTTTTCAGGTGTGAAAAAACATTTAGGCAATGTAGAGGAATAGTTATAATTACATCCGCAATATAACACAAAATTTTAAATTCAACTCAATATCACCAGAATGTGTGTAAAAGATTCATACCTACATGTGTGGGAAAAACTTAACGATTGTTAGGCTTACATCATTGTTGAAAACCCCCACAGCAGGAAAACATTCTCAGAAGAAGGGGGGGGGGTGAAAAACCGCCAATATCTTCTGATAGACAAGCTAATGTTTTGCTACATCAAAAACAAACATACAGAAAAAAATGAAATTAAATATGATGAGGAAACAAGAGAAACATAAAAATAAAAAACGAAAATGCAATATCAAACAAATTTTAAATAGAAATGAAAATGGCAAAAATAAATTAATAAAAAATGGTGAGAAAGGGTGCGTTGTGTATTGTCCAGTGTTTGGTAACAGGTATTTTGTGCAAGCTGTGAATAAAACCGCGAAGCGTTTCTAAGTCGTTCTGTTGCTCTTTGAAATGTACCTCATGACTGAAGGGAAGGGGATTCTCGCACGCAAGAACCTCAAAATATTTTTAATAATATTAAAAAAGGTATATTAAGTTTCTTGCTCGTATGGTCTAATAGAGGTTGTTCCACGCGCAGCGAATGTCTTCGAATGACTTATTGTAAGTGACCGTGCGATGGTGTGGTATTATAAGTTTTTGATCCCCTCACGTATTTGCTTCATGGACTTTATCCAATTTTCTAAATTCATCGTGAAGGTACTTAAGTGTTCTTGTATTAATAGTTCGGTAAAGTAAATGAAGTGAATGTAGATGACGCCTGGATCTAGGCTTCCTGTAGGATCTGGTGCTTTCCCGCTGTATGAGATTCTAAAAATTCTCTCGGGTTTCCCATCGGGTCAGAGGGTCCATGATGGCCACCATAGACCCTCTGAGCCGGTAGGAAACCCGAAAGAGTTTTGAGGAGCTTCCATATCCGTTTAATTTGTCAATTTGGGGACCGATCTTGGAATTTTGGACATAAATCTAGAAAAACCAAAGAACCAGGTGATGGATGTCTTTTCAACACAAGTTTTCTCTCCGCTGAAGGACCTGAAGATAAAAATGGATAAAAATTTAAGAGCTGAAATTGACGCTCTTCACCGTCAAGGATCATCATTTTCAAGACTATTTTCATGCATGTCGCCACTGGGTTTTCTATCTTTTAACTTCTCCATGCCTTCGCGTTCTTCTGATTTTACATGCTCGAATTACTCGATTTATATCTCACCTAAACCACACGCTGCCATTGGTTTCATGGACTTCCCAAACTGTCTTTAGCATGCCATAGTGGTCTCAAAATATGACCATGAGTTTGTCGCCTTTTAGGCTTTTCTGTCACAATCATAACTAGCTCTACACTTATAAGTGCGTCAGGGATAAAATTCCGATCTGTTCTTCTACTTTAACCGATACCTTGCATCATGAATTTCCAAAAATAATTTGTAAATGCCTTTTGACTGCTCAGCTTCTTAGCTCCTATTATCCTGACTACGCCTTAGAACCATATGTGGTCTCACGGAAGCAGGTATATTCTGGATGCTCCCTCAAAAAAAATTGCTCTGATTAATTTGATCAATGGCGCTATCATCCTACGCATCAATTATCTGTATTTTTCAAGGTTGTGACGTCCGAATTTTTGTCCCATAGTCAAGAGAATCGAAAATTGCATAGCCCTTCCCCCTTCTCGCAGTGATATAAAAACTTGACTCCACTTCATAGTGAGTTTATATTAACCGTTGTCCGACCAACATTATCAAAAATAAGCTCGTGCCGCACCAAGAAGGGTTTGCGACGCAGTCGACGACGACGCCGATCCCGAAGAAGGGACACGTAGAGCACCCTAGAGCGTGGCAGGGGATGATATTCCGCAACCAACGTCAAGAGGGGGGATGGTCGCTTGTTGCCAATCGATTATTTATTGCCGTCAGTCAATGGCGATGGCACATACACCGCAGCCCTCAGAACGCACCTGAGAGGGAGAAAAGGTGGAGTAGAGTGTTGTTCTACCCTCTCTCTTCTTCTCCCAGTCCTTCCATCTGCACATGTGTCCTCGGGTCTTCGCGGTTGTCGACCTTTCCCTTCTCTCGCGCAAGCACAAACCAACAGGCCCAGGACGCCGCACAATGGGAGCCGGACTCCTCTCCGTCGGACGCATAACATAAAGCACGCACGCATCCTCTTGCCGTGTCACGCAGTGTGGCAGAAGAAAATACAACGGAGAGGGGTGGGGGGATGGGCGCACACCGTTCCGGATAACCCAGTTTGCAACGTTTCCACGGGATGAGTGCCATTGTCCGAAAATTTTCCGACCCAGGAACCGCTCCACTTTCCCCTCTCCCGGGCGTGCTCCGTATACCTCCTGCGTGTCTCTTCTATCTCTTCTTTCCCGGTGGCATCTAGCCCTCGTTTCGAATTTATCACTCGGCTAGGTCGCCGGGGCGAAAGGAAAACACGCTGGGATGCATAGCGCGTTACCTGAATTCAAAAGTTTCGGACGCAACCTACTTTGAGGAATCTCAACATATTTGAAAATAAGAGAACACTTTGCATTTCCACAAGATAATTTATTATCGATCATATATATATATATATATATATATATATATATATATATATATATATATATATATATATTTAAAAATTGAAATTTTTTTGTCTTGAAAATGACACTATAGCGTCGAAACAATACGTCAACAATAAGTTATCGTGTGGCGTTAACTGTAGCCGTTTGGAGTATCAGTTTTCGCAGCACATCTAAAACAATATTTATTTTTCCCAATTAATAGTTAGGGAGTTTTAGGGAAATTTCAAATTGACAATTGAATGTATCAAGTGATTTTCCTCAATTTGCGAAACTATTTTTTATCTACAGGATGCAGTGACTTGACTATCTCATGACTTTCCAGTTTGGTAGGGGATAAACACGGCTTTAGTTAACATTGACAGAGGTATAAATGATGAAAGTAAGTTGCCAAAACCTTCTTCGGTTTAGAAAAAGGTTGTGGGCTCGCAAAGATGTTTTTTTCATCAATAGCCATTGTGAAGTTTCACAAAGTTACGCTCGTCTGAGATCCTTATGCATTAACTAACACTTGTGTATTATTTCACTCGCACCCTTAGTAAAAGGTATAAATGCGCTTCGAAAGCATATTAACCATCAAAGTTTCAAAGTAAACAAGTGAAGTTGATAGTTTATGAGTTTATCTGAGCCAATATTTCCTTGCCGGAAAATATTCGTATCTCTTTTACCAGCCCAACTTAAAGGCAAGGTTCTCTTCAAAAGTCTTCGATAAAATTGATCCCGCCTTCTAAAAGTGAAAGTATTATCACAGAAAGAAAGCTGCAGTCAATTAAGTACGTAATTAATTTTAGCATGACGCTAAACAGGATGTACACGTTATGCGTTCCCTCCTTCAATTACACTTGGACCCGGGACTAACTTGAATAAGCAGAAATCATCCCCCCCCCCCCAACTAAATGCATCAGCTGTCGCGTAGAATCGCCACTCAGCGCACATCCAGCGATCGTGCGCAGTTTTAAATTTCTTCGCAACGCTCGCCAATATCTGTCAGCGATCAATCTAGCTAGCAGGACGAACATCAAGGGCACACAGGACGGAAATGACCGCGAAAATTCACAAAAGACTCAATGGGTAAATCAACCCGGGACCTGCATAAAGATTCCTCTACGGAGACGAGACCTCAATGGCCCTTTAAGAGCGCACTCAAAAGTTCAAAAGCCCCGTCTCCGTTACCCTCACCCCACTTCCTTCTCTTCCACAGTATCTCCTCGCTCATATCTCTTGACGGAGAGCGAAAAGAATGCCACGCCGGGAACGTTTTCGCTAGAAATTTCCAATGCCAACAGGGTGAAAAATAAACTGTCACCCGGAGAGGGGCGCGACCTTAAGACGAAAGAACCCGTGACACCGAAGCGAGGAGTTGAGAATATCCGGCATATTTACGGTGTTCTTTTCGAGAGATGGCTTTCGAGGATCTCCCCCTCCCATTGTTGATCACCGTTTCCCTCGGATACGGCGGTAATAGGCCATGCAAATTAGTTGCCACGCGGTTCTCAGCAGGGGGACAAGGGAGTAAGTTATACGCTTCCGAACTTTGACCTATTCTCAGCCAAGGGAGCGAAGAAGGTTCTGAAATGAGTGGGATGAAATAGTACAGGCCCTAAGATCGAATATCTATCAGTACAATATCGTAAAAAAAGTTTTAACCAAGTTTAAATTATTATAATACTAAAGGTCACGTGTGCCTATTGCAAGGTTACGAGGGCAGGATAAGATGACGGCCGAACGTACATAGATACAAAATACGAGCCCAACACGTAGCATCTCATCTATCTTAATGATTACTACAAGCAAATAAAACTTGAACTTTCATTTTGTTGAACGCATGTAACTATGATGGTGAAGAAAACAAAAGTGGTGTACTCCTGATGATGCGTCCTAAAAAAAGACACGGTAGTTTGTTTAACTATTATTCAAGTAGCTCTCGAAAATGACAAATTCATACAACGACATAGCTTTAAATTTAAACTGTGGGAAATATTAAAACACCAATGGCAAAATTATCAGTAAGATGGCACCATAGGTACCATCCTAGGTAATTTAACTATAGGCATGGTGGAGTCACACCAGGTGCGTTTTTATTGCCATGAAAAAACGCATATTCATTTTTATTGGGTTTTGTTGAAGATTATAAGGCCTCAAGGTGAGGCCGATTGCATGTTTTCTTATATTAATGTCGATAATAATTCGATGTCAGTAGCACAACTAAGAGCACTTCTTACAATAATTCGAAACGATGGAAATAATAATAATATTCATTAAGCGGCCAACTGCATCAAAATCGATAGTGCATGATAAGAATTTATGATAAATCGAAACGCAGGAAATTAAGCAGGAATGAGAGTTCGTTATGACACCTATTTCATGACTAACAATAATTTGACTTAAACTAGGATATATCGTTGCATTCTAACTGATGAGATAGTGATGTCCGTTTCATAGCAGCTTCATACGCTCGTGAGTCAGGGCATATGTGGCAAGGAGTGAGACTTCACCTTACTTTTTGCGTGACGAGGATTGAGGTTCATTTGCCATTACGCCGGAGTATGGGCATTACTCCATGACACCTTACAGCTGAGATAGAAGGTATAATAAAAACATGCGACTAGAAATAGGTTAAATAAGTTCTCGAAGCGATTCTCTCTGAAAATGCGAGACAGTGCTCATTTACATATAAAGTACGCACATGAAATATATTATTTCCACAAGCGGGACAACTCCCTCTCGGGTATTCAAAATGCTTTCGGTTTAGCGCAGCGCATTGGCGTTTTAAAACGCTGGTGAACCGATGGCATTTCGCAAGAAATGAAATCATCTGGCGCCGACTTCTCAAACTGACGGAACGCAAGCAGTTTACGATTCCTTGATTTCTGGAAAAACTAAACGCTCGACCTAGGAATACGGACGGCCTCGGATGTTTTCTTTGCAGAGCGATCACTTGGCGTCCGTAATGACCCACTGGAGGGAAATGACACGGCGGAGAGGAAATTCACGAGCGACAGATGTCCGCGATCAAAAGCGGTGAATATCAAATATGGTTCCACATTGGCCGGCCCATCGCCTCGCCATCACGATTCGACCCCGCTCGAGATATTGGGTCGTCGCCTTGCGCATGTGAAAGCAGCTTAGAGGACAGGCGAAGTTGAAGCCGTGCCTAAATGGCCGAGAGGCAGTATGGGGATTAGGGCCGCGGCCAATCAGGATGGCTGGAAGCCGGAACACGGAACACCTCTATGATTGACACACTTCATGACACGCTCTCATAAATTTGCGTAAATTAGAGACATTTTTTTAGTCGATGGAAAAAATATAAGTCGAAGTGTCATTAAAGTTTAACACGATATATATGTCTCGATTATTTTTTTCCTCAACCTTTCTTCCGTAGAGATAATCGGTAATTTGAAATGTTCCCAGTCTCTCTAATATGTTTCTTTCGTTATACTTGTCCATCTGATTCCAATTCTTCGTCATCATTGTAAATCATATGTAAAAACCTCCGCAGCTTCGGCACAATTCTTCCCTCTCTAATGTGATACATAAAATACTACCCATTATGCTTTTCAATCTATGCATGCATTACTATGTACTTCAAACCATCAAACTACATCATAAAAATTAAAATGCACTGATCATCACTAGCTACGGAACAACGGCGGCCTACGCGAGGGAAGCAATCCAGCCTCACAACTTTTTCATTTCAATGACCGAGTAGACGAAGAGAGTCTCACACATAATTAAGCCCTGCGGTGGGAGGCTGGACTCACACTTATAAGAATACAAAGGGGTCAAATTAGCAGCTCCTTCCCAATCACCACCAGCGAGTTCCTAGCAAGTTCGGGTAGCCACAAAATGACGCACCTGGCGATCCCAATAAGGAATAAAGAAGGCAAGAGTCCCCGAGAATCGCTCGGACCTAAACCTTGGACGGTCCAATCTAGAGCGAAACGTATTCTCCAAAAGGTGACAACGCCACTTCAGAGAAAGAATGATATTAATAGAACTAGGAAATTAATTAAAAGACTATCGAAACATGTTTCACATGAAATTCACTCAATCTTGTTAAACATTGAAAGATTTCTGGCTTTCCCGGCGAATTCTTCCAGGGCATTAAAATCCATCAGGACGGTGGGAAAGTCTTCCATCGAAAGGCCGCGCCGGTCACCATACAAGCATTAACCTTTATTAAACATTACCCAATGCACTGGAGAAAGAATATATAAGAAATTCACGTTTACTTGCTTAGGTATCTAAAACTTAAATTTATGCAACAAGGTAAAATGAAATTTGTAAATCTACAGTAAATGGCACGTAGTCAACGACCGGATTCGTCACCCGAAGAACATCTTCAGGATCTCTTTGTAGCATCAGGAAGAAATTCCACGAAGTAAAACAAGAGACAGTGCCCTAAAAAGGTAATCATTTTCAGCGGTATTTATTTATTTAACCAAACTCCGAAAACAGCTCAACCGGCCTTTTCTATCAAGTGTTTCCACGGACGAACACAATTAATATTTCACCACGAATTCAAAAGAGGTCCTATGATCGTGACGCAACGGGTTTCCTGTATCTCTGGCAGTTTTCTCCGCTCACGGCCTTCTGCATTCCAGCATCCACTCCTCCGTGCCATCAACCCCACTCACCGAGAACACCGTAGGAGAACCCTCAAGCGGAAGGAGGCAAGTTATTATGGATCGAACGAAGAAGAAAAATAAAAGAAGAAAACTAATGCATCGTAAATCCTACGCCTAGAATCACCATCGCTATAATCTCTTAGAGCTCGGAGCATGAAATATGGTCTCCTTATAAGTATCGCCGTCTTTTCGTTTGGCATTAACATCCGACCTCACCTGTAAACAAGCGACCAATGCGAGGGCACCAGGGGCACGATGGCAGTGCCTTTTTACGCAGCACTGTTGCATATAATTATGTATCCGCTCTTAATGCATTTCTTATCAGATTAAAAAAACAAAGATGATAAGATCTCAAGCCACGCAAATTAATTTTGTGCCGACTAATATTCGATCTCAGCCTCGGATTCTGATGCAAATGCTTGGAACAGTGTAATCTCGCATGGCTCGCTCAAACTTAATGAAACAAAGCAATCGAATACTGACTCGCGGATAGGGTTTAACCGAGCTTTCACTTGTTATTTTCCAAAAACACTTTCAATGCAATGGAACTCAAACTTGGAAAGTTTAAAGCATACGCTCACGATTAATTCATAAACATGAGTCAAGAGAGGATGCCATTCATTGGCTACCTTAGTCATTCCAACGATTATTCATCGCTAGAATCCGACTACTGAATAGCAGCGAAGGAACACTCTATGCCTGAAGTCTTTTTTTGCCACCTGTATTTAATCCCCCATACTCCAAGCAGTGAATGATATAATTCCTCACGGATGGGTTCCATGCATAGATTTTTCAGTTGAAAAGATGAAGTATGCTGAGACAAATTGTTAATAAATATTTAAGTGTCAGAGAGCTCTCCAACCTCTGGGATATAGCGTAGAGATTAATAGGGACCCATCTAGAGCATAGTGATGTTAATCGAGGTCCTTCACAATAAAAAGTGCATCGGTGATTGTTTACGTAAGAATTCAATAACTAAAGAAAATTACGCGTTCAAAACTAAATGTTTCTTCATTACTTAAATGGAATTGCTGATTTCCTTCCATTACTCGATGTCTCTATCCAAGTGAACCACTCGCAAGAAAAATGTCACTCCCAGGTGACCTTTACGTAGCAAATGAACAGTAGTTTAGAATTTGAAATTCAAAAGCATACACATTTACATAAAATATAGAGCATGCACTCCATTACTGCGGAGTATTTGCCATAAATTGTAAACATATGTCAAATAAACTGAAGGTATAGTAAGCCTGCGGGGAGTCAGTTTACTAATCTAAGTACAGCATATTTTTGTGAAAATAGAGGTCATATTTACTTCCTGAGCCTAAGCCATCTAGCTACCAAAGTTTTCGTTCTTTATCTTTTGCAGATTCTTGAACTTATCTAATTTATAATGAATTCATTCTTTGCGAGCAGCCATTGACGAAACCACTCTACTTTCCGCAAGTATCAATTTTTTCAGGACTGATGGAAGATGAGACTGATGCGTTACTCAAGTCTTTCTTAGAACACTTCGGAAAATTCCTGTTTTGAAGAGGAAGAACTTCGTAAGAGGACTCTGTCAATTATCATTGCATTCTTCTATCTGACGGAAGGCTGACATTAATAATGTCCACTATGCATTAAGATAATTTCATTTAACTGAACTACTCGCTTCTCTCTAGCCTAACACTGCAAGAGAGCACGCAACTCTCTTTCTCTCTATCTCTCTCTCTCTCTACCAACGTGAATAAGATTGGAAAATAATCGACCGAGATAATGTGAATTCCTTGATTCCCAAGCACGTAAATCCTTATTCGATGCGGCAGCACAAACCTTTGACGGCGAAACACTCGCGATCGGCAGCCGGACAAGAGAGCGCGCATAAAAAATGAAACGCTCCTCCCATCACGCCCTGCCCCTCCTCCCACAGTGCAGGCGGCTGAGACAAATGGTTCGGAGAAGAAAAAGACACAGAACTCAAATCCCAAGAGAGAGGGTGGGCACCGACGCAGATATCTCGCCATGTGCTTGCATGACAGATCATAATAAACTCGTGTGAGAACGACGAGCATTCTGGCTGAAGTATTTCTTTGCGATCTGTACACAATTTTTCCTTCATCGAGAGTGGGAGCTTTTTTTCACTTCGCCAATATTGAGTTTTGAGTCCTTGTCACTACAACTACTTCTGTGACTAAGCATGAATACATGAGAGAAAAGAACTTTATGAACTTCATCTGCAAAACACTAATGTTGGTAGAGATGTTCATCAGCTCTATACTTTCTTTAAAAAAACATCCCGCCAATTTACATCCATTACAAAAGCATTTGAACTCTACTCCCACTAAAAGAATTCTTTTGAAAAAGAAATCAATAAGATGACAATGGAGATAAAAGTACTTTAGTGAGTAAGATATTATCCAGAACGTTTGCTAAAACTTCAGTCATGGGACAATTATGCACTTTAAAGGTAAAAGAAACTCAAATTTTCCTGTCACGATTCTCTCTTGGCCATATGACTTCTTATCCGAAGGAAATAATAAGGGCATCAGGAAATAAAACTAGTCTTGGCAAGTATTTAAATAAATAGTATGTAAATTCTCCATTGAATTTTTTTAAATAATTGACATTGGTTTTAAAGCACTTGACTGAAAATATGCAAGACCCCCTTCTTGGTTTCCTAAAGTACAATAAATACGATTATATAAAGTAACCAAAATGGTTCATGCATCCTGCTAAAGCTTACAAGGAATCGTAAAAACTTCTGCCAAAAACTATTTAAAACAAGGTTTCTGACAGCAAATTACGGTATTGTAAAGTTATTAACACTGAAACTGTTAAATAAATAACAGACCCGTTGATGACACTGTTGAATCCCAGGTCGTCATAAAGAAAAAAAATATAAGTACAATCTACGCGGTTGCGTCCATTTCTATCCATAAGATAGATGTAGCCAGAAGCCAAATTATTTGTCATACACGAAAATGGGATACATAAATAATGGGAAATATCAAAGCTGAAGAACATTCATGGTAACAATTCAGTGGAGGAATAAATAAATTACGATTATAAAAATTCATTGGCTGGTTACTCGTGGAAGCGACCGACTACTGAGGCCTTAGGTACCAAGGAAGGAATACAATGGGAATGGAAAAAGTGTGGAGAGAAACCCGGAGTCGGCTTTAGTCTACTCTTAAAAATAGGCGCTAGAGGGTACACAGTGGCACATAACAAAACTATTAACTTGAATATTCACCTCTCCTTTCCTCTAAATTAGGACTATATTCATAACTTATGGCCATCCTACTGCAACGCATCCGTGTAAGTCTGGTTGTTATTTAGGGAGACGACCGACAACTGAGGTTACTTGCACCAGGAGGGTAGATTGGCAAGGGAAGTGTGAACTGTGGAAATGGAAATTGGAGAGTGGAGTAGAGATGAAATGATATTCCGCGTCGTCACCTCTCTAAACGAAATGTGTCAGGGGATCCACAGTTTAAACTTCCCATCCGACGGACGGAGTACGTCCATTGAAGTGCACTCCACACGACGACTAAGTGGGGGTGAAGGTTTGTTCGTAAAATCACAGCTTCTATCGGTACTCGCAGAAATAGACGAGGAAATGACCACAATGAACACTAAAAAGAAGAACCAGATAGACTGGGAACACCCTGAGGCACATTGGGTTTCAGGAGAATATAATTGAAGGAAAAATAGAGGTAGAAGGCCCAAGAGGAAGGCCAAGGGATAAATACATGACCAAATAAAGAGGAAAGTATGTACATAGGAAGAACTACCAAGGAGTAAGGGAAATAGCATTAGATAGGGAAGGATGGAGGGTTGCAGTCAAGCAGACTTAGGATTGAACGATCGATGAATATCGATACTCAAACCCAGGACCTCAGGATGGGAAGCTAGTATTGGAGCCACACCACCAACTCGATCCCCACAGAAGGCAACGGTGAACGTTGAGGAGATAATATTTCGCTTCGAGCGCGTGCCTTTTGACTATTCTACTAGAACCAACCTCCAAGGAGCGCTTGAACCTCTCACACATCGTGAGACGCATCCGGAAGTTGCGGGATGCCTTCAGGGGAGAGTCCCAAGATCGCCGAATATGGAGCATTTGGGAACAATTTCCTGCAACGCATGCAAGCAGCACGCACGAATACCTGTATCCTTAGTCTGCGTTGTGAGGTGAGGGTGGAGGAAGCAGGGGAAAATGAAAGGGGATGACGACAACTTCCTTACTTTTTTATGAGCTTCCAACAGAGGTCTTACTTTCAAGAAACCTTCCCTAACCTTATTCTCTCCTCCCACTACCTGCCTCTCCTTCACCTTATGGAGGCGATCTCCCGACTGCGTGATATAAATCAAACAAAAAATCCCACAATTCCATTCGCATCGTCTGAAATGTACTTCCTTCACTGAAAACATGTATCAGCTACCGGTAAACAGAAGTAAGATACTAGTTATACAGATTAGTGAACGAATATATAAAGTTTTTAACGAATACTCTTTTCAGCCCCAGGAGTCCACTGCAGCGCCTTTTCCACTAAACTGGCGAATCTCACTTCAATAGAAGCATTTGCTTACTTGTAATATGAAATGTAGGAGGTGTAGGTCCCTTCATTTCATTTTCATTTTATCATCGAAGAGATTTCACATCTCATTTCGGATTTTCGCAAAAATGACATTAGTAATAGGCAAAAAATGTATTTTTTCCTATTTCACCCATTCCAAACCCTATATTTGTTGGTAGTCCACCATTCAATATAGATTTGGATGGGTATAGAATAACTGCACTTTCTATTCCAGTAAAGGAGAAACGTATTTATTTCTACTATCCGTTTCTTAGGCTCGGCATATTTTCTACGTCCCATCATCTCATCCCTAAAATATATTCTATTTCTTCCACTACCCAATCAATCCAACATCCTACCAAATCACGACCTTCCAAATCCCCTACCCCCTTTTCACCTCGCTCCATCCTCTTTCTCTCCTTGATTCATAATTTCCCCCAGCATCTTCCTCTCCTCAGCCACCAATCCAAGCAATTCTCTGTTAGTCTTTCTCTCAGTCCACCCTCTCCCTCCTATTCAAAACCTACATCTAAAATGACTACAGGCCCATGTAATTTCAAAAATGAAATTAACAAAAGTTTACATTTTCCACCGTTTCATTTTCCCCAAGACTTATTTTGGCTGTTACGCCATCATCAGGTATAATTCAAGGTTCAATTAAAGGAGGTAGAAATCACAAAGTTGTATTCATTTAGTTTTGGAATTATTTTACAAAGTGAGATCTTTATCGCATGATTATCAAGTATTTTTCCTTTTTCGGGAGAAGATAATTCTTAGTTAAGAGCTGATAGAAGTTACTACCTGACTGCCAACGTTTCGCAAATATATTGTTACCTCATCACGGCTATTTAAATTGTTTACAAAGAATAAGTAATTCAGATTTGGTACAATATTTCATCAAAATTAATATAAATAACTTCTATTATTTCTAGATATTATTACCTCGCTGTCCAATCTTCATCGAAAAAATACAAATAATTCATTAATAAAAAAAGAGGTCGAGAAAATATAACACCGTATGGTTATATATGTGATTTAAAGTACATCTTGGTGAAAAAATAGAGTTGAAAGATTTTTGGCCTTATCAGATAGAATACTATGTGTTCCAATGATTTACACGACTATGAAAAAATAACACTAAAATCACTTAACGGCGGAACCTCCTCAACTAAATCGCTTCTCATACACTTGAGCGCCATCTAGCGTATAATATACTCCACTCCCTCTCTTTCCGAAGCCGTTCGTCCTTCGCCCAGTAACGCAGTGGTGAGGCACCGAATCTCCTTATATGGCGTGGTCCATAACGGGACGTGAACCGACTCGGGTAATTGGGAAAAGATAGGTAAAGAGGGCGGGAGAAGGACAAGTCCGCGAAAAAGGGGTTGGAAGGAGAGAAGAGACAATGAGGACTAGGGGATGAAGCGAAAGAGACTCAAAGAGACGAGGAGGAAGACGGGACTGAGAATTGGGGGAGGAGAGAGAAGGTTTTTCGGTGTCGGGAGATGAATTGCCTTGGGAGTGGAAAGAATCCCGATGCCGGGCCCGAGCGAGTTTTGGCGGTGAAGGACGTTTAACGAAAAAAAACTAACGACAAGATGAGGAGAGATTTGTGGTCTGCGAGAGAGCACACGCACGTTAAAAAATAAAGAAGTTTCAATCGCTGTCTGTTTTAAGTACGGAGCTAATGAAGATGTGTACGCACAATGCTCCGATGCGTCCCTTTGGGACTACACCATGCCTAAGTCGGATAAAAAGGATCCTTGGAATACTATTCAATGCATGCATGCACATTCTCCGTTCAAGTGAGAGAGTTAACTAATAACATCTAGATTCCACCGAGCAGAAATAGTTGGGAAGCGCTTTGATGGCCATGGTTTAGTGCTGACTATCAAGATCTTGTGCAAATGATTTGGATTAACTTACGCATTACTTTCTTCGGGCTGTTCCTTTTTCATCATGACGGGTATTTGACGACTGCTGCATCATACAAATGGATTCATTGCGATCTTTCAGGGGAAAAAACGGTCCAATTGGACAAAAAATACATGCATGCAATTCTTTGAGACCATAATCAACTGCACCATTTGCATTTAATAGACATCACCAAAAGTATTTCCAGTAAACTATTATACTTGAATTACTGTCAAATTATTCAGTTCCATCGAATTAATTATAGGAGTAAAACAAGCCCGTATCAGTTCATTTAGGTCACCAGCTACTTCAACTTTTTGGCTTACTTTACTTTTATCGTTGGATTATCTTCTTTGCAACGAAACTGAATATTTGTAAGGGTAAATTGGATTACTCTGTATAACCTGAGATTTAAACTCAACTTTATGACCCTGGTAACACCCGCTCATGGATATTTGCAGTGGTAAGATATCGGATGCCCATCGAAGCCAGCAAATTATGGCTGATATAGGAACAAGCGAGCATACCTCTTCGTTCCAAATACAATGTGAAGTCAGAAAAGAAGTACAAGAAAATTTTTTATCTCCCGGCAGTGTTCCATTATCAATTGGAGCAGTGCACTCAGCATTATGCTGAAATGTCATGAGAAAGGGAGAATGAGTGTTTTTTAACGTTATTAAGAAGATTTTCATTCTCCACTATGGTCAAAATTTCTTTTGATTTATCGCATTGTACCGGTACAATATTCATGCAAGGCATCCATTAGATCTGGTTACCATTAGATTAACTCTTCTAAGAGTAGGTATTTTCTCCAATACATGAAATTAAATATTTCCCTAACTAGAAAAATTTCTATGAAAGAAGCGTGCTATCGGAAGTAACCGTTATGGTTAGAAAAAAATAGGGCGACATATTCAGTTGCTCATGAAAATATTTCGGGTTTCTCATGAAAATTTCATGCTCTACTTAACGTGAAGGAAAAAATAAAGATAAGTACGAAAGCACAGCATTTATAGAAATTTTAGGGCTTGCTTAACAACCTGAGAACAAAGACCATATTC
The DNA here is from genome assembly GCA_963573305.1 of Pyrrhosoma nymphula. Classification (NCBI taxonomy): domain Eukaryota; kingdom Metazoa; phylum Arthropoda; class Insecta; order Odonata; family Coenagrionidae; genus Pyrrhosoma; species Pyrrhosoma nymphula. Next base: position 109,032,213 of record OY754329.1, read on the forward strand.
TCAAAGTGAAATAAAATGATTGAGCTGAGAATTGGGGAGATGTTCAACTATAGCAACAATTCAGTACTTTTAGTCTTCAAAGATGGTGTTACAATTACCAGAAATCCTGAGGCCCTTATGCATAGTCCTTCACAATGTGTTCTCATCAAATACATCCTGACTAGTATAGGGAATCAAACATAATGTACTGATGGAATTGATGGGATTAATTCATTTCACCGTGACCGGATGTGATTACAATCATTTACACAACAATATAATTCCTGCACTAAACTGTTTCACAGTTTTACAACATTTCTCATTCCTCTCTCATTAATCGTGTGAGAAAAAAATCCCTACGCAGTCCTTACCCACGAAAGACAAAGTCTATGCAGGCATTTATCAATTCAAATTATTTTATGTTGAATAATTTTTATTGCCTTCCTACCTAAACAATGAATATATATTATTGTAGCAATAAATACACTTTTTTAATTCTACCATAGAGAGGACGTCTTTTTCATTAAGAGTGAAACTGTATTTAAAAAAGGACATACATTGACTTGGTTGGCTAGATGATAAGTACGAGACTAGTTAGGTCTGATGCTTCAATTGGAAGTAACATCTTACGGTACCCCGGGACAGATTGACTGGAGATTTTTCAAGTGCGGAGTGATAAGTACCTATATCGCAAAAAATTGAACAAATATTTGCTCCAAACTTTTAACCGTACTAGTATCAATCGTGGTGGCTTTCAAAGAAGCAAACGATAATATACAATCGCGTACGACACTTATCGAGAAGACTGCCGATTGCCTCACTTATCTCACAATTCGAATTCGATAAACATTAGTGTGAGCGACTTCGTGAAAAGTTTCTCACGCCAGCGAGATACATTAAAGACATATGAAACAATCTCCAGCTGAACCGTAGATGGAAAGTGAGGAATTAGTCCCTTATATGAGTCCTGTTAATTCTGTATTTTTTTCCGTCCGAACATTCTTTGCGCGCGGGCTGGAGAGCGTTCGACCGCGTTTGCGGACCGCCATCCGTAACGCTGGTCGTTCATCGGTCGCTCGCATTGGCCTTTACCATGTCTCAACTTGTACTTTCCATTTCACCTCCTTATTAGGCATAAATTCATTCATGTGCCTTAGCGGAGGCCAAATGATTCTCACGCCGCCGCTCTCTTGAGCACCACTGTCCCGAAAAATTATCAAGGCCGCGCCCTTCGAATTTTCCCGGACCGTTTGGGTGGAGCCTCAATGAAAGCGTTCATTTATAAATATGTATACTAAATTAAGAGGGACATTGGAATCCGACCGTGAAGTCGTATAATCAGTTAGTGCGCACCTAATAAGTTCATGGGATGGGTTTTAAAAACATTTTAATAGCGCGCGATGCTGTCCATATTTTTAAATAGAAGTCCTCCCTCTTCACCTGTCGATTCATAGCAAAGGGGTCATTTATCGTGCACGTGTCTAAATGTGACAATTTTCATAATTAATTGAGTTTTACATGAATTAGGCACTTACATAGAATTAAAATTGAGAGAGAAATAAAGTTTTTTATCAAGATTGACTAAAAAAAACTATAAAATAAATGTTGCATCCAAAATTATCTCTTAATGCACCTTGAGTATGGGGGTTGATTAGTAATGGAAAATTTGGAAACCAGTTTCATCAGGGATGAAAAGATATTAACACCTCAATCGTTTTTCACTTAATGGAACTGGATTTCATTGGAGATATTTCACTCCTTATTCAGCGTGAGCAAAAAACTATTCCTCGGAAGCACTTATCGGACATTTAAACATCACGGTCAACGGTAGGGGCCAGTTAAGTGTGATGCTAATTCTTACAAGGGATTCTTGTTAGGGGAAAGGTTTCTAACTCATCAATTCGGCTGATGTTTTCCTCTCTCATTCTAAGGGGATTTCGTTTCAAAATTAATTTTTTTTCTAACCTGCCTCAAGTAGCTTCCTTCTACCATCTATTTATGCACAGATTTACGGGAGAGCTCATCATGGTCAAATATAGTTGCCAATTGTATACCTAAAAAAATAAGGATTCTATTCTTAAAATTTTATATGATTTTATGATATGATGGGTGGTTATGTGCACTTACACAAGCATGGTATGGATTTTTGTGAAGCTAGAAATGGTTAAATCGATCAATAAAACAAATTTAACGTGTCCTAAAGTACGACAAGCCGCACCCATCAACTTGAAGAAAACATAAATGAAAATCCTACCTAAAGGCCAATCGCAATAATAAGAAATGCATTATAAAGGGCAATTATACTAACACTTTTGCTTCCAATGGCAGTGAGGGGTAGGCATCAGTGTCTTAAAGGCAGGAGCAATAATCTGACTACATAAGACAAGAGGGGACACTTCCCAATGAAAAAGTGTTACTTCGAAGAAAAGGTCAAAGATATACTCAAAACTCGGCTTAGCCAAAAAAAAATATGTCTTTTTGTTCTTATTACGGTACTACTAGGCTTATGTTTCGCACGCGTACATTTCCTCAATAAAAAGGGATTTTTCCGTCAAGTGTTGTGCATAACGTAACTACCTCTGTCATGAGAAATAGATAAGATTTTCCAGAACTAATATGAAATTTTTGCTACATCCATCGCTATCTATTCATAGGAAAGTACAAATATTCATCGATCAAAACAGAATCAAGCTCTGCTCAAACGCAGGAAAATCGGATTTGGAGAATCGGAGCTCTGTTCCAAAGTTTTAAAACGGATTTCTGCCCTGGCGTTGTAACCGTCTCTGATTGACGTTACGATGACGGATACGGACGAACGATACCGATGAGACGCATGTAAGTCATCTACTACGAGTATTAAGATAAGCATTGAGTGAAATTTGGCGTCCACTCTTGCCGGATTTCTACCGTATCCAATGCACAGGCCGCCATGAGCGGCGCATTTGACCATAAATGACGCCATATCACTCGATACCTTTCCATCGAAACGGTTAGAGACAGACAATGCCTAACCATGCCAACTTGAACGGGCAGCTGAGCGATTCCGACCCCGGGAGGAGAGCAGAAAATCCGAGGCAGGAAAACGAAATCATAACAATGCGCTCATCTCCGGACGGTCCACCCGCCCACGTCGACCGACCCACTCTAAGTCCGGCGAAGGGTTGTAACGGGATTCCGGTGGCTTCGTCGCATCCCCGACTCCCACTCTCCTCCGGCGTCCCCACATGAATTTTAAAACCTCTTCCATAAAAATTATCCCAATCAAGCGGGTCCACTCCAACGAAAGTGACATTTCAAGCTAGCGCAAGTGGGCGGGCGGTAGATTTGTGGAGGGGAGACAAAACAGGAACACTGAAGCGCATTGGAGGGAGGTCACAAAACCGTCAAATGGGGCAGGTGATTGGGAGAGAAGGGGTGGGCTCAGAACGGTCAATCCTGCAAACTGGGGATGTGAGACGAAATGACACGAAACTAATAGAATAACTGATACCGTATCGAGGCAGGAGATTTGAAATTCTGCCATCCTGTAGAATGTTGCGTTGCAGTATACACTTAAATAATTTAATTTCATGATTAGTTACGCTGGTTTTAAATCATTTTCAAGTTCAGGTATCAGTGAACTGTTCCATTTATCTTATTCTTACATATATTATGCTCTATTTATGTACGTCAGAGAGTGATGGGGGAGGGGATTGTGGATAGTAGAAAAAGGAACTACAACTTCGTGGATTGCAGATGACAGGTCTACAACTCTACTTGAAACGCTTCTTTGGATTTCACTTTACTCCGCTGAAATTATTCCGCTATTGGAATTAAATAAAATCGATTGTCGACAAATCGCTTCCCATCAAAGCAAAACACTTGCAGCAAATCTAATAGTTTTTCTTACGACTGTAGCGAAATAAACAATAAGTATGTACTTAGTTTCATTTCCGTTCAAATCTCTACTCCAGCTTAATGAAGCGCTTCTCGAGGATTTTGCGGCAGTAATGATATCGACGGAAGCGAACCAAAATGGATCTGAATCACAGCGCAGTCTCAATTATCTAATAATATTAACCGTCGATGAGCAAACTTTGTGGAAATTAATTGTAGTAAACAGAAATATTCACTTCGTAATTTTTATTTTTACTCGGCCGGTTTCAACGTGTTCACGCCATTATTAAGAGTAGCCTCTTGATAATGACGTGAAAACGTTGAAACCGGTAGAGAAAAAATAAATTGTGAGGAAAATTACAAAATGAATATTTCTTTTTACTAGACTATCTCTCCCCAATTCTCTTTATTACCCCAATTCTCTGTGGTACAGATACTACAGAGGTATTTACTGTCCGAGGTACTAATACTTTTATTATGGCTGCACCGAGCCAAGTAATCTTTTGCAAACGAACCTCGATGTGTTCGATCTTCATACGCGCGAGGATTCGCAGCACTATATCACCTGAAAATCTTTTACAAACTGATAAATAAGGCTGAGTATGCGAATGTCTTTTTTTACTGTGATACCTCCACTCATAAGCCTTCCGTACCGTACCGTCTGAGGTTTTTTGACAATCTGAGGTTGCCTCAGGCCACATCATCTGGGATAACCAATACTGTATCATAATCCTAGCGGGAAAAGAAGTAAACAGTAAAGAAACATTTTGGACCTGAATTCTGGCTGGGACAAAATAAAGGGCTCCAGTTCTGATTCTAAGAGAGTGCTTTGCTCACGATATTTTAAAATGTAAAGGCCTTATGGAAACAATTAAAAGCCAGCTATTGATAATAAGAGCTGACAGGACAGTATGTCGAAATGTAGGTCCGACTATCACAGTTCATGGCCCACAGAATGTACTCTATGCTGACCAGAGCTTCATACTCCCATTTTAGATTCTTTTTCATTCCACATACCTTCCAGCAGCAGTTTTGAAACAAAACTACAACTCTTATAGTTACGCTTCTTTTAATTTCATCTCTCTCCATTATTCTGGGGGTTGTTACTCAAATTTCGTATCGATTTTCCAGGTTACAAATTGGAAAATACGTCATAGTCGTATGGATTGCCCGAACCGTGCTCTTGAGTATTGTTCTAGCGATTACCCTGCCATAATTTCCGAAATCCTATCGGTTAGCAACCGAGTAGAATTCTCGATTCGTAATCAAAACGTAACATAATAATTTCCATAGAGTGAAGCATAAGTGTTCGTCATCAAATCGTTTCGCTACAAGGCGAAAACATTTTAGAATACTAAATATTTTCGTTTCGAATATTTATTTTAGTTTCGGTTCACAGCTCTGCTACAAACCCTAGCACGACGGCTTTCTTTTCCCTGAGTCATTCTCCTTGGTCTTCGATGCATTCCCTTATTCTCTCGTCCTTTATCCTGGCTATAAATTCGATTTAATATAAATAATGGAGCCCGGCCTCTGCTACCTAACTCACGTCCGACGTCCGAAACAGTAAAACGCCCACGAGCCAGTCCGAATACAAATCCTCCAGGGGAGGGAGGTGCTGGAAGATGATTTTCGAATGCGGCGCCCACCCTACGTGAAATGAATGAACTCGCAACTTTTCAGTGATTACGTCACCGCGCTGTTGGGAATCTTCAATCCTAAGCCCATCCCTTAGAATGAGCTGTCACCTCAACTCTATGATAGGATAGAAAGTGTCTCCGTCACTTGTATTCGGCGTCCCATTGGTTACGGACAAATTTCATCATTTCACGTAGGTTCTAATCTTCTCCATGAGAAAATTAAACTCTCGCTACGACTAAAACCCAAGGTGGGAAACCTTTAAGCGCTAGAAACGCCTTACACATTCGGTTATGGCCAAAGGTTTTACCCTTTCATTTAACGGTAAACGTTGCGGTTACGCTCTTCATTACCGTCGCTACGACACCAAATACAATAACACCGTAACGGTGCCTGTATCCAAAATACAGATTCATGGCTGCGCGGCTCTTCTTCTAATTATTATTTATGCCGCTGAGACGCCTACTGTCATCATGGTACATTTACATTTTTACGAGAAGTAAAAAAATATAACACCACACCGCTTGAAAATCATGTATATTGTTTAATAACTACCGTCAGCCATAAATAACATATTTAGCTTGGGGCCTCGATATGATTTTCGATAAGTAACGAATATGAATAATGATAATAAATTTGCATTCAAGGTACAAATCCACTTTTCTAAATAAGCCAGATACACAATTTTTATTACCAATAGAAACCTAACTGTAAAATCGGAAGCCTCAAAACCTGTCCCTTATGCGTAAGAATTCACTTACCGTTCGGAAAACACAGTAAAACACTTAGATAACATAAACTCTAAAGTAGAACAAGCAATGAGTTATAAACTAGGCATAAAAATGGGGCCAATATGTTCTGCAAATAACCTCAGCATTAGCCACTTATACATGAGTAACGATGATTAAAGATCTTAGACTGATGAAAAAGAGTGGAACTGGAGGTAAATTATGACTGGGGAGCTTCAATATACTGAATAAAAAGGTAAATACAGTAAATATTGTTTAGAATTACGCATAAAGAACATAATACATACTAATAATTCTTTCTTTGCGACGACTTATTACTACCAAGTTCAATGGCCTAAAGAAGTCATAAAAACACCAGCTTGATAATTAGCTTCATCCAAATCTTGCATGTATCTGTTTATTTTCACCGTTATCATCTCAAGTTCGCAACAGAATGACACGGGTTCCAGACAATGATATAAAAACATTGGAAATTGCAAGCGTGAATCGAAACATACTTCAATATGAGTTAGATATGCGAATAAGTACCAATGTAAAAATAACTATTAAGTTGAACTCAAAAAGCCCAGACTACCAAAGGATTGGTTGGTTCATTGGTTATTTGGGGAGGCGACTGACAACTGAGGCCATTCGCGCCTTTAAAGACAAGTGAATAAGTTTACAAGTAATGATGAAATGGGAAATTGAGAAAGGGTGAAGAGAAATTAGAACGAACGAAACGAAGGGTGTCAAAGGGTTCACAGTTTAACGTCCTTTCCAACTGACTGTCCTACCAACACTCTCGACTCGACAATAATGAAATTGTGATGTCACAATCTAGAAAATGTCATGTTATGCTATTTAAAAAGTTGAGATGTATTGAGGCAGTGACGTTTCATCCACGACAATTCCGAGTTTCGACAGGGCCGAGTCTTTCCTGAATGAATTTTAGTTAAATTACCTCACAAACAGAATTTATAAAATCATGAAAGGAGCGATCGATGTAAAATCTGGTTCTTTCCCAGCTTACTTGATGTAGAAATTCTTCTCGAGAAGAATTTATGCATTAAATGAGTGAAAATACGTGGATTAAATGCTAAATCGTAAGATTTTGGGCATCCATAAGGTCCACTGTCCCCACACGGGGGTCTTCGTCATTTTTCTGTCTCCAAATCCTTCCACGAATCCCTCCTTCCATCCGATCTGGCTGACTCCGCGTCTTCATCCTCGTATCTTCCCAACTCGGCCTTCATTCACGCCAGCGGAGTGATTCCTTCTTCTGCCACAATGGGCGTCCATTGATGACGTCACTTTGTTCTTCCGTCCGACCCTCTCCTCCGCCCATCAAGTCTTTCTTTATGCTCTCCTAGGGATGACGTCATCGGCAGCCACGACTGAGATACTTACGGAAAAACTTGCAGCCGAGACACGAACGGATGAGTCATCCTGGCGCCTGGTTCATCCGCATGAGTGGCGCTTATGACGGTCGATCCGAATTCCGGGATCCTCCCCCTATAAACGGCATATTTTTCAAAAGGGGGTTGGATTAGAGATGTGGCTTATTTACTGGCTACACATGCAGAGGGTCCGAGTTCCCAGTGGTGACGAAAATGTTTCGTTGCTTAATCGATCCCTGCTTGAGTGTTTCGAGAAAAGTACTTCAAGTACAGTACTCCGTCCGTCGGAGGAGACGTTAACCCTGGAAAACTTTGAGTATTAGTAAAATAATAGCTATACAATGTACTTCATGTGACATCACCACACACATACAGTGCCGGATTACCAATAAGGCAAAATAGGCACTTGCCTATGGCCCCCGAGAATTTTTTCCCCTTTCTTTTCTTGCGACTTGTTTATTAACGTGGGCCCGTTGATGCCGATGACGGGCCCAAGGGCGGGGCGTGGGCCCCGTTGGTTATACTGCCTACAGGCCCCCAAGTGAGTTAATCCGGCACTGCACACATACATCTACAAAATCTACAAAATACCCTGCAAGCCACCTCAGGGGTGTGTAAATCATAAGTTACTTATCAGTACATTCAGTAAAATAGCGCATGACAATATGATAGTGTGTTTGACGTTTACTGCACGCCTGGTGTGGAATAACACACACCCTTGAGGTGGCTCACAGGGTATCACGTAGGCGTAGATGTATGTACCTTCACTTCTAGCCCAGTACCTTTCCTCCTTGCCAGAATCGCTTAACTGTGCGGAACGGACTTGAAATATAACGATGATGATGATAATTTTCAAACTTCAATTACATTCGTATTTCGAAATAACTTTATTCATTTAGACAAAAGACCGAAGTCCCACCGTGAGGTGAAGAGGAAACTGGTGCAAGAAAAGGGACAGTAAAAAGTACACATGGGGAGATGAAACGATGCCTTTGTACACCACCTAACCAGTAAATACCAATAATAATAATAGTCGCGAAAGGCAAATCGGGAATGTTGTAATTATTATTGTGTTTCAGCTGCAGTTATCGCGATTCCGGTGTGTGATCGGATATTTTCGGGCACATGGTTAAGTTTTCATTGCGTAAAAAAAAGGATTTAAGCGTGGTTTTTGAGGTTAACTCTTAGATAAAGACAGAAATAAGCAGTTTTTTAATATTAATATGGCCATTAGTCCCAGCCTCCGAACCAATCTCAGCTTGGAAAAAATATTAAGTGTAATTTTTTTAAAATTTTATGGCTATAAATTTTCTGTGGGAAACTATGCCATTTTGTTCATTTATTTTAATTTTTTAATATTTTTTTTATGAAAATTTTAAAATTTGCCATACTTTAAATCACAATCCATCTTCAAACTCAAATGACGAGCTAGCAATTTATTTCCATATAGATTGCTTAAATGGCTTTTTTTTCTCACCCCACCATTTTATTCCAATCATCGGGCAACAGTGCTCCAGCTCGAGACGGTATATACTTGAAATTCGACAAGGCAAGCAGGAAATGCGAAGATGGGATCGGCCTTCATTCCGAATGACTCGTCGATTCGAAGCCAGTTTTTACACGCATGGCCTCACTCATCGAGAGATCTGAAAAAATTTTCCCTGTTACTAAGTATGTCTCATCCAAACACGAGGAGCAAGACAATGCGGGGTATGTGGATGAGCAAGGTCCAATGCATCTATCTATAATGAATCCTCACAATAAAGCATGCATGGTGAGAAGTGAGGCATGCCGAAAACATGAAAATCGCAATGCGTTATCGTTACGAGAGTCAACGACTATTGGCTCTACAAAAAATAATACGAAAATTTGCTTGTCTCATCAATTAAAGACCTTAGAACTACCTATTGCGGCCAATATGTTCTTAGGTTTCTGAGGTGTATACCGACAGAGGTGAATCTGAGATGGATTAAGAATACATCATCATGCACTATTAATATCTAATCTGACTGAAGGTGATTCAGACGAATGCATCAAGAGAGGTGACATTCCATATGACAAAATCGTAATTAAACCATAATATAAATCATATTTGTCGTAAAAGATGCTTATGCTGTCTCTATAACCTCACTTGCATTGGTATAGAGCGAAAAAGAGGACTACGGACCTGTGCCAAGTAATCATCAAAAAGACGATGCACCAAAAGTAATACCGAGTACTGTTATCGAATCGGGCTTCGTCGATGGATCCGTGGACCAATGGGCATCACCGGTATTTTCTACCATAACACTGTTTCACTTTAGCAGCCCATATGAGATTTCTAAAACAATTTTTTAAACATTTTAAAATAAGGGAGAACGGGTTGGTGTAGTAATTATATTAGGTACTGGCTTCCCATTCTGAGACCCCAGGTTCGAATCTAGGCAGTGGAGGAGATTTATCATTGAACCCCTTGGCGGCTGTAGTTGTAGTATGCTAATACCGACTATGTGGATTTCTCTCAACCCTTCCATCTCTTCCCAAATGCAAATCCCTACCAACCCACCTGCCCTCAATGGTGCAATTGACCTCAGTGTTCGGTCACCTCTCTAAAGAACCTACCAACCTAACAAAACAAAGAGTAGTGCTAGAAATGGCAGGAGAGGAAAAGAAGCTGACAGGAGAAATTAAGAGGAGGCAGAAAAATTGGCATTGAAGACGTACTGAGGTGTAATGACAGGCTGAAGACTCTTCAGTGAAAAGGAAAATAGAGCAGATAATGTTGGTTACGCGTGAGGTAAGGAGGATAATAAAAATTCGTTTCCGGTGTGAAGGGAAACAAAAGGTACGAAGAGTGTGGAATTAATTCAATAATGGTATAAAGATGGGGATCGGGTAAATCATTGGCAGGACTATGGACGTACCACTTACTCAGAAGAACACATATAATGATGATGAAGGCTTAAATTCGCGGAAAGTCACTACCGCAGACCAAGACCACGAACGACACGCTCCTACGTGCGTGCATTTGTCACGACAATCCTGACGCCCGGTTCGAGGTGACGTCACGTATTGACTTTCTCCTCTCCACCACCGCGACACTTAAGCACCCAACCCACCCCTCTACCAGAGTGTCAGTGGTCCATCCATCCACTCCAAGTACACACATCATTTGAATATTCTCGTAGGGAGAGATTTTTTCTGAGCACGACACTTTCTCCCCCTCCCCAATCACAAACACGAACGACTGACCGCGTGGGAATGCGTGTAAAAAAATTCGAACGCTCTCCGTAATGGATACTAAGCGATGCCTCGGCATTCGGTCGATCCCATCAATTTTACCTTTTTCCCTTCACCAACAGTGGAAGAGGGCAAACAAGCAACGGATGACAAAACTTTAAAAAGGGGACAAAAAACTCAGGGCGTGCACGAGAGTCGGGAAGTCGTGACGACCTGCATGGGCTAGCGCCCGTGAGACGAGAGTCCCATCTCATCGGCGACATCGTATCCGCCCACCCATTCTCACACGTGCACCGTCTTCTCCTAACCCGTCAATTTAATCACCAGGCCTCCCTCCACCACATATCTTTGTCTGCCCATCTCACGAGATAGACGATTCCAACAACGAACTGGCATACAGAACCAGAACAACAGTAGGCTATACCCCCGTCACGGAGGTACCTAGTTCTTCAAAACTTAATTTACCCATAGGCGCCATCGACATCTTCACAGCGCACAGACAAGATTTCGATACATGACCATGGATCCGATAACTCTTGGGATAATTATTTCTCGGAAAAACATTTTGTAATTTAAATGAGACTAGGAAAAGGCCACGGATAACACTGACGTTAACTAGAACTTTTTCTTTCGGGGGGCCCTCAAGTATTTCATCTACAGCGCCCCATTAATCAGGGAATTATAATTTTTATGTCCTAACAAAAGCAATTGAATAATGTTCCTTACCTCCTTATTCCTTCGGTGACAATAGAGAAAAGGCGCGAAAATTTTATATTATATCCTATTTATTGCCTATTATATCCTATTATTACCTACTAATTGCGGTAATTTATAAGATGTCTTTAATCCGGAAAGGAACATATTCGAATTTGCATGCATCTTATAATTAGGAATTTTGTAAATAAGACCAAAGAAGGATATAAATAACCACTCTGAAGCTGTGACGAGAGCACTGGCTCCCTCCTCCTAAGGCCGGTAGGGTTGGATTTTTTTTAGTGTTATTTTGTTTTGCCTAGAACTATGCCAATGTTGAGTTCCTCTCCACATTATTCCAACCCTAAAAGAATCATCAATCTTAAAATCACCATCTAAAGGTGTCAAGGGTCTCGGCAACCAGTGGCCGACCCGAATTACTAATGCGATGAGAACTGTAGTCGTCTTTTATTTCCCTAGGCGCAGCACCCAGGGTCTCTGAAATGCTTCGCGGGTTGCGCCAAACTAAGGATAATATGAATCCGGCGTGCTTTTCAGGATAAAAATTACTATTAATATATATTTACTTTTTCAGTTCTTTCAAATGTTGGCAGATTCTACCGGAGCCCTCTGGTACAGACAGCCTCCGATGGATAGAAGGTTCTTACTTTTTTCCACTTCAGAAAGGTAGTGTAGAGGTCACAGGCATTCTCCGCTAGAGATTATCGGCTTATACTGCAAAAACTTTCTTACATGAATGTATATACCTATGCAGTGTACGTATATCACTGAAGTCCAACTCGTTTAAAGGGAAAACGATTAAAGCAGTGATGTTGCATATGAAGAGATAGATTTGTATGGATGTACGGTAAGGATCATATATATCCCCAGTTTCCAAGAAATGGCTACTATAAACTAGCCATGCTGTATGCCTATTGTGTCCTCCAATAAGAAAAGGTAAATGATTTCCATAGGGCAAACAGGGGCACGCATATTGATTTATTATCTCTTTTTAAGTTAATTGTTTATCGATCAGGATTGAAACAACGAAAAAACTAACTTTAACAACTTTACGTAATAAATCAAAATGCATCACTGAGACTGATGCTATTTCATCGATTTAGAAGGAAATTGAAATTACACCAATAATTAGAAGCACGGTTAAGACAGAGACTTGAGAAACCATTCCCCAATCCACTTCCTAGGAATATTTTCTAGCTTTTTAATGAATTTCTCCAGTAAAAAACGTTTTCAAATAATTAAATCGTAATCATTCCATCTCCAGTTACGATTCTGCAATGTGGTATTAAGGAAAATAAACAATACTTGCTACCTCTAATCATAGGCAAAATGACTTTTTGGCATATTATGCTACTGAGACGGTGAGTTTATTACTTGGATGAAAGGTTCACGTAAACATTGTTTACTATAAGCAAACATGTCGGAGGTTCCTTACTATTCGCGGTGCAAAGTCCGAGCCCTTAGAATCCGAAGAAAACTGCAATTGGCCTATTGAGAAAAAATGGCTTTCCACCATTAATAAGTAAATTTATGCGTACCCATTAGCTTTGCACGTGGTTATATCTACCCTTATTCATAAAACCACCTTTAGAGTTGATTTATGAGTAAATGATAGAGGTTTTTTTACTAATGTTATATATATGCCATTCCGACAATTACCAACCAGCCGATGGTGATGCACAGTGGAGACTTCATCTGAATGAGAGCTTAAGCTTTTTCTATCGCTGTATACAAATTTAAAATATGTGCAGTCCAAAAAAATTTAAAAACACACATCCTTCTCAGTGAAAGAAAATGTTTTAAATCACTTACAATTCGCTTCCAATTGAACAATATAAATGGACATTAGTAATTCCGAAATCTTTTCTTCAACTTTATCTCGAAATACGATATGTCGTAAATTCTGAGAAACCATACATGATTGTGATTAATGAAACTCTTATTTATGATGTAACACTGCCCAATGGCTCCCCATTCGCGGGAAAGCAACTGTCTGAAAACTGGCTTTCAATGAGGGCAATTAGCCAGCTGGAGAGAAAGATGTTATTCCTACTTGGCGAGAAAACAATGTACGGTGCAATTTGGAGACAGAAACATACACCGAAGACGCTTGTCCCCATGAAGATGAGACAATAAGTTCCTTTCAGTTGAAAATGCATTAAAATCGTAGATACCTTGATTTCATTTTTAGCAAGATGAGTGAGTAAAGCTCACATTTTACATTGCCAAACCCCCTCTTTAAAGATATTTTAACACCGGCGAAAGGGGGGAATTGGAGGTTGGAATACCTCACGTAGCAAAAATGTGTATAGGTTATTAGAACCTGACATTAAAAACAAACAAAAATAAGAATGGCACACTCAGGAAAAGGTATATGGTTCAAGAAAATTTCTATTTTAAATTTACACATGGTTTAATGGTGCGAAAGTTAACTATGAAACACGAAGAGTTACAAAGAATTCCTAACAAATATTTGGACGCCCTACTCCTAATATAATGGAAGGGAAGACCCTGGGAGAAAGGCAAAAGTACAGAAACGTGGACCAAATCAAACGGGATATAGGAAGGGTGCAACAGAGCATTTGATAGGAGGGAGTGGACAGTTTCCGTCCAAGTTCAGAGAACCAACCGTCATGTCAAAAAACTGCCGATGAAGATTCCAAAGATGCCCCCTCTAAAAAAATCCTCCCAATCCGCTCCAACATCCTCGCTTTCCAAAAACACAGATGCATGTACCAAATCAAGAATGGCGTAGGGAAAAGAAACCCCACCATGGTGAAAGAGTTAACCATTTTTCAAAGGTCTTTTTTGCGTATGGGTCCAAAGTTGTAAAATGCCATTCCTGAGAATGTGAAAGATACAGATAACTCTAAACAATTTAAAAAAAGTTGTGCAAGAATGGCTCAGGACTTTTTATATGCAGAACTGAAGATTGAGAACGAAGGCAGTGAACTACTATTGCTCTGTAATCGTATGTATGTACCACAGTGCTGGTGGCAATTTATTGTATATGTGTGACAAATATTTTTACTTGAGTCATGTCTATTTTGTATGTATATTTTCAATTGAGGACGAAGATTTTAAATTAATTATTAAAGTTCTTATGTCTGAGGCTCGGTCCTTATCATGGGTACCCATGACCCGGCATTTGCATCAATTCATATCAATTTCGATTCTCGGTGGTGCTTTTAATTAAACCTTAACATAAGAGAGGAACGGGGAGAATTGAAAAGAAAATGGAGGGCAGCAACAAGGCAATCTTCGCAACGAAAAACAGACGATAAAGGTGTCCAAGATGCTCTTTTACTGAGCACAGCATCCTCCCATAACCACGCCCGCATCCTCACTAACCCACCCTCAGTCGTTCTCCACGCACCTTAAAGCTTAAAAGTAGTGGCGGCTACATTCCAAGGGGGGAGGGTTCGGGAGCTTTCGGAGCGGGTGGAACAGAGAAGGGGGTGTTGGGAGGAGGTGCACGGTCGCACGCGTCCCCCTCAACCCCCCCCCCCCCCCCACCCTCGCCCACCCTCCAACACGGGCGTTCTCGGACGAGACCTGTTCACAAACTAGCCAGACTATTTTAAATGCCTCCATGTTCAGTCGTCCATTAAAAAAAAGTCCCCCCCACCTATCTCGCGTCTGAGATGCCCCGTGTTCTCGGTCGCTCTCCTGGCTCAGCGCCGTTTGTCCGAAAATAAAGTCCACTTGCCTCGACGGTCACGCGGATTCATTCATTGCTGCTCGCCATCGATGAACAGGCAGTTGTGTTGACCACTCTAACACAAGATTCCTTCAATTTCGGAAGGAAGGTCTTTGGACTGTTTGAAGAATCATTTAATATACATACATTTATTTCTATCGATGATATGAATTATTTTTGTTTTTCTTCACTAGAAACGGTTCTTTTCGATGAATAAAGCCAGTCGTACCCTTCGTTCCCATAAGAACAACTGTATTTTCATGCCCGCTTCTCGATCAGATATCATAAGAAATCTGTGGCAAATAAGAAAAAATTCAGGTCTCTTAAGAACAACATCAGTAATGCTTTCATCAAGTTTCATCGAATTCTCTTTAGTTGAGCGAAACCACCGAACCTCCTTAAGTTGGTTCGCTGAAGATCTCCTTTAGATCAAGCGGAAGACCACGATCTGCAACCCGGTGGACGCATTTGGTTGCCACAAGAACAACCCCGAGAAAAGTTTATTAACAGTCATCAATCCCAAAATTGGTTTGTTGCATCTCTCCACTTTGCTCTACTTTCACCCAACCTCTTTATTATTTCATTGTTGCCTGCCTTAAGTTCCCTTGAAATTTGCTAGAGGCACTCAATTATAAGTCTTCCTTGGTGATTTTTACTATTTTTACTTCCTTCCACGACTATTTTTAGGAGAGTTTGAAGCCTCAGAATATGTCCAGTGGGGTTTATCCTTCTCTATTTCAAAATGATGTCATTAACCTTCATTTCGCTCTAACTCTCATAGGGATTCTTTCATTGGTGATCCTCTTCGTCTATTTATTTTTCATAGCTCTTCAATGAAACCTCATTTCCAGAGCTTCCAGTCTTCTCTTCTACACTGCTATTATGGACCAAGCATTACTAACGTAAACGGGTACCTCCACAATATTTCTCTAATTGCCTCTTCTGCTTTCTACTTCCCTACATTCCACCATTATATACCAATTATTTTTTCTCCCTTGATTGGTTGGTTATTAGGGAGGCGACCGATGACTGAGGCCATTTGCGCCATTAAGAATAGGTGGAGAAGTTGGTAAGGGTAGTATTATCAAGGGGAATGAAAAAGGGGTGGAGAGAAATCCGGCGTCGGCATCACCCTACTATTAATGGAAGGCTACTGGAGCCCACAGGCCTATTTGAGGAACGGACGGACCTTGAAGTACTCTCCACTCGTAACCCAAGCAACCATCACGATATCCACGGAAAACTATCCGTGAATCGAACTCAGACCATTGGAATGCAAAGCCAGTACTCTAGCCACCACACCAAACCAATACCCTTTCCTCTCTCATCATAGCTTACTCAACATTCTTCCATTTGTCACCAACCTTGATTCGTCCTACATTATTCTGCATTATTCAAGCTTTTCTAACCAGTTTGTCCCTCACTTCATGTACCAAACACACCTTTGTTTATATTCTACCCACGTCCCTTATATCCTTGTTTTCTCCTTCTCTCCAAATCCCGGGGCTAAAAGCACTCCCTTAGCGCTCATCCAATTTCCGCAAAGACCAAGCGAGGCGCCACTTATTGAGGTATCACCAATAATTTCTTTAGCTCTTTACTTTGATTTTCTAGAGTGAATTCTTTCCTCTAAGCACACGCTTCCCAGGCTGAAGCAATACATTTCCACTTTATGCTGTTTTACCAAAGCGATCTTTGATGGTTTTTTTTTCACGCGAAGGATGAGGAAGGTGAGGTCCCGCTATCTACGATCTCTAGTAAGTGGCCTATCTGGTTTGTCTAACGGTTAAAACGTACAAAAAATGTTTCCGAGAAGATTGATCGATTCATCTTCCTCCGTGATTGCCTCAAGTTGCTGAGAGCTATGCTAGAGCATAGGCATACGTGTATAGGCTAGGTGTGAACAAGATCATGAGATAAGTGGCCATCGCAGGTGATACCTCCAAGAAAGTTTCGTTCAATTCCATGAGCATCAAATTATCTCCAGGATTTTTTTACATACTACTACTAATCAGAAAAAAACTTAAGAAGGGTTTTACTTAATCAAACTACCGGAAATCACGAAATCTTTAGCTTTAAGATATATTTAGTACACCAACTGAGCAAGGTAATATTTATAGATTATCACAATTGAACAAACTATTTGAAGGATTCAGTAGATTAACACTTTCCGAGGCATCAACTAAGACTATGATGTAGAGACCAACTAAATTCACTGATACTCCTTGAACTAAATACCAATGGTGAATATAACTAATAAAATACTGTTGGTTTGCTAGGTAGGGGAATAAAAAAGTTAAAAAATGTGCCATTAACTTCAATGGTTCGATAAAATAATTATTTATCCTCACAGCTGAGACTCCTTAAGGGTCTTTAGAACCCCATGATTATTTAGGATTCTTCGTGGCACGAAAAGATACACGTTTTAAGTGGCACGATAAACTTTTTATTCTCAGAAAAAAGGATGCAGTCATGTTAGGACCATTAAATTTCTCAAAATAAAAAAAGCAGAGGCTTTAAATGTCATTCTGAAGAGGATCATTATCAATTATCGTTTTATACTTCGATGAAAAATGTAGAAAGCATACGTCTGATAGCCATAACAGGTTTGCATAGCGTAGAGACAAAGATTATTCATATATATTTATAGAACTTTACAGTAAACAAAACAAAAAACGCCTGGGACATATTTAAATACGTAAGAAATATTTAAATATGATCTAATTTTTTAAATATCCATTTATATACACTACTAAAAAGTAAAATGATCGGAGGAAAATCAAAAAGGACTTACATTACCCAAATAATATGATTACTAAGAGCACTTCCACAAAATTACAAAAATACATAATGCTTAGAATTGGGGCAGAGAAAAAGATGATCTGCTGAAATGCGTCATTTACCACAGGAAATAACCTGGAGAGGAAATTACAGTATTAAAATCCTTATTCATAATTCAACACTTTCAAGCGTACCGTAAACATTAAATTACTATGGAAATGAACATGTTTTCCCGCAGGATTTTTACCGTTACCAAATGGCGAGCACTTTCCTGAGCCAAGATGGGTGAGATTTCACTCATCCTTCCAGTCGCTATAATTATCACCATAAATAGAACCTTGTGCTCGGAATGCGGTAAGGGTGATCATTCAACTCAGCAGCTGACACTTCACAAAAAAAGACTCCTGAGATAATGTCAGTTAATAAGACATAGAGAAATGAATATAAAAATTTTGCATCAAAAAGTGACTGGAGCCGCGCTCGAAAAATAGAAGAAATTAATCAGAGCACTCAAACCTTGGATTGAAACCAAAATTTCAAATTAAAGTAGGCCGTTCAAATATATCTTTGGAAAAGGACAACAGAGAATCACTTGGCACAGCCTCTGAGTGAATATCCACCAACAGAGAGATTTGCCAGCAGCACGATGATGCTCCTCGTGTTAGAACTGCAATAAATTTGCAGGCATGAAAAACGATTTAAATATTTTAAACCAAACTCTTTTTAAAGATGAAAAACTACAATGTTGTACATCTTCTTTAGAGTTCACCGTGAAATTAAAAGAAATTAATGACAGCCGGGGATCTCAACTAACTATACCTGCTATATATGAGCTATTAAATCCATATACACCTGGGACACATTTCCATGTAACCCCAAAAATTCGCCGCTCATAATTTAATGAAGCAGCCACGAACATAGAGAAAAAAAACTCACACGATGGGTATATAAATGTATGCATGGCCTTCTGCTTCCTTGCAAGACTGAGCAATGAAAAACAGATCTCGTATGCCATAAGAGTACCGAGCACATAATGTCATACTAACTTCCAGAATAATGCGGGGTTCTGATTGTTTCATCGACGCCGACAGTAAAACTGCACGACTGGAGTTAGGAAGTAAGAAACCTTAGGAAGGTAGGTACTTAAGGAAAATAACATGCGCTAACACTTATATCCTTAATTATTTTTTCATTCTGTCTTTAGATCCCTAACTGGAATTATTAAAGAATTATCTGAGTCTATCTGATCTTTCACGTCAGTTTTCCATATACTGCGCATTATTTTATGTGCCCTTAAACAGTGACTCAATGATTTCTGAAATGAATCCCGTATGCTCGTAGTATGTTTGACTAGACGCACTTGCATTTTGCAAAGTCCATTACTTTATTAGACGAAAAATACTAGACATAAGGGTTGTAAATTATTTCAATTACATGTAGAATAAAAATGCTCAAAAAGTCGCTGCTTTTACCAATTCGTCCATCGACAACTTTTTATTGAGTTGTGACAACCGGTAAAAATGGTGATACGACTTTAATTTTGAATCCCGTCCAAATAAAGTCCACGGTGAGGCCTTTAAAGTCAAAATAAATATATCAAGCTCACAAAAAAGCGATTTAATCATCTTTTTTTCTAAGAATTTACGATCTTCAATTGAAATTCCGGGAAATTATGTACGCAGTGGCGACGAACCAAACTTTATATGTGACCCGGTTCAAGGGCAGTGAAGGAGGCGAATGAAACAAAAAAGCAACATTCGAGCGAGGATATAAATTAAGGAATGCGGCGTCGTCGAAATATTGGAGCACTTAAGGGAGGGACAAGAGACAATTATTTCGAGGCTCACTGGGGAGGAAAGGGAGTTACAAGTTGAGTGCGGGGAGCGATCGAGCCAGCCAGCCATCTGAGAAGGGCACCGACCAAAAGAACTCAATTACCCGCCGCTCTGTGAGGAGTGGGCACAGTGCGGGGGAGGCAGAATGGGAGCGCGAGTGTCGGACCAAATCAAGTGCCTTCAATTGCCGACGCAAGTTAAAAGGCGGACGTCCTTTACGAGATGGGATACGAATCGTCAGCTGGTCCCCACATCTCCGACCCCATCATCTTCTAACACTTCATCCCCTCCAGCTCACCTCATTCCATCAGGAAACATTCAGAAATTTTTTCGCGCTACAGACATCACATCCGGGCCATGGGAAGTGCCAGCGAGCGTGACGCTAAGAAATTACTCTCAACACTTGCACACGAAGTAACGTGAACTAAATTTTCATTGCGATGCGATTAGATAGCCACAGTAGCAATATTTGCATTGACACTCTTGGCGACTAAACGGGATCTATTATTTACGCTATCATGTTAAAACTACTAAGTACAACGATAAAATGCTAGATACGGGCAAAACATTGTTCTGTTATCTTTTTGTGTTTGTCAATAGACGCATGGAAATCTATCAGAAATGAGATTCGATTGGGATTACATTGAAGTAATCCTCAAAATAATAGTTGTCATTGATGCTCCATCTTCTGATTATAATAGCGTTTTGTATCTGCAGCAGTAATATAGCTTTGATTACCCGAAGCCCTCATTTAAATTAATCACCGTAGCTTACGTCCAGTAGCATAAGCCGTGAAATTTGGCATGCAGTAAATGTGTTGTATCAATAAGCATCTTAATTTTACGTCCCAGAGGTGCTGTTTACGAGGCAGGTGGGTAGCAGGCTCATCTCTACTTCCAATCCAACCGCTGTTACTCTACAGAATAAACCTACTTTTTGTGAAATCGTGTGAGGACGTAGTGAAACAAGATTGCTAGGGAAATAGGAGAGCAGCAATGAACCATCAGAAACCAACCCTAACCGGTAGATAACCACATAATAAAATAAATTCTTGGAAAGATAATGAAGTATCTATACTATATAGTCAATGCAATGAGGTAGTTGGAAAGTAAGAAAAATGCATCCTTAATAATGGAAATACAATTTACTTTAATATTCCATACCCATGAATATATCCTAAGCCTAAAATATCATAATTTATTGATATATTTCTTTAAATATAAAATATCTCGACATTAAATAAAAGAATATGTCCACATATTCCCCACAACAAATTTTTCCTTGATGATCAATTCAACATTTCAAATTAGTACATAGCAATAAAACCACACGCCTATCAATATCTCGATGCGGAAGCATAATATTTGAAGCGGAATGATAACAGAATAGAAAATAGAATAGAGGGAGCATTTATATATTGAAGATAAAGAGATGGAGTGGCGTTCGAGTAAAAAATTGGCACGACAAAAAAGAGGCGATATTGAATACGTGACTCCGCTCGGAGGACCATTGGGGTCAATCGAAGGGATGTAATCTCGCAGACGGCGAGACGACAATGCAGCCAAGAAAAAGGAAGCGGGGAGGCAGAGGGGGGAGGATGAGACGAGGGGTAGGGGTGAGGAAAAGAGAGTTGAATCGAGAGGGCCACGCACAACTACAGCTGAAGGAACCGCATTATTGGAGAGGAGATCGGGGATATGTCCTGAAGAGGGAGGGTGGCAGGGGATGGCGTAAAGGGTGGATACGGACTCGCGCGTGGTATTTGATTTCCACTCGTTCCCCTCCCCCCGAGAGCCGCATTGTCTCTATACCACGGCACGCAAAGCCTCCATCCCTCTGTGAAAAAAAAGGACAAGAGGAACCACAGAGCTCCTCACACCGGTCTCTTAACCTCCCATCGAGAGATATCACGCCAAACGCACACGCCAACGTGGGCCATTGACTGCCTCCCTCGTCCCCGTCTCCCGGGAACTCGCCGCCTCCCCAACGGCTCTTTTTACAAGCCATCATCTCTCCTCCGCGAACAATGGAGCAGGGAATGCTCGGGGTTGATCCCCAAAAGGAGAATGGGATGCCGGGGAGGAAGTTTTGCGAAGCGATTTTAACCCTCTTTTCGCCGCATGAAAGCGAATTCTAGGCACATTACGGGTTCATGACGTGCCATCTTTGATGGGATGAGAATAGGAAAGAAGGAAGGGAAATAATAAATAAAAAAACGAGGGACTGGTCGGCATGGAAGTTAGAAGTGGCTTTCCCTCCCGGGTTCGAATCCCGGCAGCGGCTGAGATTTTTCCGTTTAATCCCCATCCCTACTTAATGGACATGTGGAGGGCACTCCAAGCGTCTGGGTCCATTTTATTCCATTCAATAAAATTATTGATGGCTTGTTCCTTTCTTACATGAGTGGCTAGATACTAAATAAGAATAGACCCTAAGAGTCATTGTGGGAAGTTTTTCAAATTACATAGAACCGATCTCACTTCAGGCCCGTACACACAACTACCGCATATGCTAGTGAATGGAAAGTACATGATTTAAGAAAATCAATTTCCATCAGCGAAAAGAATAAGCTAATAAAATTCATGAGACATTCTCTAACCAATAATGCATTTCTAAAGGTTAGGTAGCCATTCATATATATTTTTTCTACATGACCATTTGCGTAGGAACTTACTAAGCATGGAGCAAACACGTCTTTATGCATACGCCTAACGCTACGGTACAATTTCGCGCAAAATATTTTACAAAATTAGTTGTAAAACACAAAATTTTACAAAAATGTCCATACTCACCAAAGCCATGCTGTTACACCTTGTTTTCTAAAACGTTTTTTACAAAATGTGGTTAGTTCTGTTTTCTTAAAATCCACACGCAAAAGTTAGGAAAATTATTTTTGAAAAATAATACAAATAAAGTAAGCAAATACACTCTTTTACAAGGTGAGGAAGCAGTAAAGCTACCACCAACATATTATCATGCTATTAAAATCAATTTTAGTCGTAGCATGTTGAAAAGGAAAATAACAAACATTTCTATAAAAATGCAGCACTGACAGTAAAATATGCACGATAAAATAGATTAAGTGATCCCCCATCGCTTTCCTGCATGAGAAGATTAGTCGCCCCCGGATTCTGCCCTTCGGGTCCTCATGTATCATTTCACCCCAACGATCGCTCTCAATCACTTTCGGTCGGTTTCCCGGTGGCTATCATTTGATGATGAAACACTAATGTCTAAGTGATAATAATGAATGTATTGCTCCATCAGATCGGCTGGGCTCAGGATGTTCTGGGATGGATGACATTCCGATAATGCAAGAGCAAATCTTTCTTAATTTCTTCAGGCAAAATCATGGAGACGCAAATGTTCCAATTTCAAATGAACCCTCAAAAATCAGAAAATAGTTTTACTAAACCAAAAAATGATCATTTTCCTTCAGTGAGTAGCTAAAGAGCTAAGGTAAAATGTTGAAAAGTATTTCTGAACTATATTTAAAAAGGAGAGATACACTGAATAATATCAAAGAGAGGATTAATTAGGATGGACGCTCTACCTTTCAGCTTATTCTTTTGAACACTTAGGTTCGCATATTCATCTACGTACCATCTCGCAAGCCGCTACCAGGGAGTATGGCAGGGGGAGCTAGGACACCATTCATAAAAAAGGGGTGCGGAGGAAAAAGGGACTGGGGGTAAAGGGATGATTTAGAGAGAGCTGGCGGAGGAAAAACATTATCATAACCGTGTGATTTCGCAGAATAAGTGTCCCGATCCGTTCTCATTGTAGTCGTGAATGGTGAAGGGGATGAAATAATTCTTAAACCTATCTGTTAGATGGTAAATTTCCCTAAATTCAGCGCTTTTTTATCTTACCTTATTCTTCGCAGTTTTCAACAAAATCCCTAGGCTTCTATTAGTATCCTTCAAATTTCCATGCAAAAATGTTTCAAATGTATGACATTAACGAGATGGATCGTAACTTTATCCAGGGGGAAATCGCCATTCAAAATAATGGCGTGAAATTGAAACCCTAATACAGCAAAACGGCATACATTATTTTCCAGTTAATGTCTTTCTGAATATTAATTACAGTGTCCTGAGTGTTAATTTTGTTCAAGTTATCATGTTAAATAATCCATGAACCTTCTCCTGTAAGTCAAGACAAGGGTCGAGGGCCGTGATTTACATGTATTCTGATAAAATAGTGTCAGTTATCTAACTACAATATTCTCTGAATAATAACATAGTATTATTTGAATTTCCATTAAAAAGCATTTTTTTTGTTTTCCCAGACGTGCAGCTAAATAATTATAAAAATCTTCCATATGCACAGGAGCATTTCATGTAACTTGGTCTTGATGGGTTCCTCAGCCAACAATATTTTGCGATCAAGGATCGTTCGCGGCGTGAACAAAGGATAACCTTACAAAACAAAACGAATTAATCCACAGCTACGTTCAACATTAATTATTATCTAACGATGGTTCTCTGAAGCTTAAAAGAGACAAGGGTACCCAGTTATTAAAAGGGACGTGTTCACCAAAGAATTCAATTACATACGGAAAAGCCTAAGGCTTGATCACGATGAGTCCGTTAGCAGAGAGCAGAGGAAGCGTAACCATACACGCCAAGCATGTCAGCGGCACACTCATGAAGCAAGATTCACCGCGATGGCACAACTACTCTATTTGAGAGGGGAGCGATAGAAAGCGACGTCAGTGAGAAACACAACACTCGCCCACAGATATTGGATTGAAACGTCAGTTGATGTTTGTGGTTAGCGTAATTCGAGGTGCAGTGACCTCAATACATCGTAGGAGAAAAAATTAAATTCTTCATCCACTGACGCACATGAAACGGGCGTTTCGCTTTGTGCCAAGTTCTACGACTGGCAACTTTCCAAATGTGTAGACAATGATAAATCATAAAATGCGATGGTCTCCCTAAAACAGCGGGAGACCACACAGAACACGGGGCGCGCAAGAATTATGCTCAAGAAAGAAAAAATCCTAGCCTGGTGTCCCAGTTCTGGGACTCCCAAAAACTTGGTCATGTATAGGTTGTTGGCTGGTAGGTTTTTTGTGAAGGCGACTGACAACTGAGGTATTTTGTGCCTTTGAGGATAGGTAGGTAGGCTGGTTAGGGAAGTTGCTAGGGGAATGGTGGGTGAGAAGGGAGAAACCTGGCGTCCGAATCAGCTTACTCTTGACGTAAGGCGCCTCGCGGTCCATAGTTTATCGTCCAAAACGACGGAATAAATATACTACACTTGAAGTACTCTCCCCATAGCACCACTCTGCAAAGTTGGGTTCACTGGCTTTGTGACAAAGATTGACGACCATAGCACACAGCTGGATGTTGTTGAGTTACGCGCCCAGCTAAGGCCAACCACTGCCTAGGCGTGGGGAAAAGTCTTGAGCTCGAGGAGAAAGGGGAGATTGCGGACGCTGGGCACCCTTAGCCAATCAATCCGCCCTCACATGATCAGTGACTTCAGGCTCTAATGCATCAAAAATATAAGGGCTCTAAGGTGTATTTGGTAGCCTTGAATTTTCAAATTTTAGGTTTTCACCAGCAGCCCGGCCAGTGTAAATATTGCCAGGGGTCAAACGTATCTCCCTCTCCTGATCCCGAATCCCCTTTCCCAGCAGGGATAACCGGGTTGAATTTTTACCAGGAACCGGCCCTGTCGGTTGTCCTCAGCGTTAGTAGACTTCTCTCTACTTCTTCCACATAGCACCTAAGTAGACATCGGGGTTCCAATAAAAAAATCTCGGTCATCGCCGATATAAGCCCAGGTCATTCTGGATGGGAAGTCAGTACTCTACCCACACCATGATTATTCATGGACTTTTTAGCATACAAATTCCTCTCCTTAACTAGGCTTAGCACATAATGGGTAATTATTTACATATTTACGCCACACATTTCTAACGTTCATTCGGATGAATTAATTTGCAAAATAGTATTCGCTTTCTCTGATCCCTTCCGACTGATCTGCAAGAACACCTCTTGGTTTCAAGGAACGACAGAACTCAATGCTCATGCATAGCCCAAGTCGTGAGATGCCGAGTGAACGTATTTGGCGGTACATTTCCCGAGCCATTGACCTCAATGAGGGAGGCGAAGGCATGGGAAACTTCTTAGAGTAAGACACGACTAACAGGATGGATCGCTCGCTGTTATGTCAAGCGCACATACGAAGAGGAATCGTTTAAGCATTCACCGTTACCGTTACATTGGCGATAACAAAGGAAGGTGTGAGTCATCCCGGAATATTATCCCCTTATTATTTGCTAGTTATACCGGGAGAAAAAGAAAATATTCCCCGCTGTACAGTCAAGCATCCGAATAAATCTGGTGAGCGCATGTATGTTGCAAATGTTCGTCAACAAAAAAATTCGTAGCCTTATTTTCACCCATTCCCTCAACTCAGTGATTCTCCGGGGTAAATAATTCATATTATGTTCCAATTTCGCCAACATTATCCCAAATCAGGTTCAAAATCGAGAATTTCTAAAAAAAAAACACATTGCATGGTTCCCATTGCCAGGACCACGCACTCGAAGGAATTTAATAACAAGTCTGGATTTACATTGGATTTTGATGACGATCACGAAAGTCTAAGCAGTAGTATTAAAAGTAAAGCATTCATTTTTTCACCTCCTAGTGTACTCATTTCCATAAGGTACTTAATCAATCAATGATATTGTACGTAATGTAGAAGTTTAGAGGCCAGTTTAGTTAACTTTGTCTTCAGGACTCATTTAAAACTACATGACATTCAAAATTTAAAATCACGCCCACTAAGAAGAGCAAAATTGCCTAATAAACTTCAGAAGGAGACAGGCGTAAATCAACCATGAAACAATGTACCTAAGTTGACGATCCCACGCACATTGCTAGATTTCACGGTTGAGTGAAAAGCATACCCAAGGGATGCTTTAACGATCGACTGAGCAGGACGAAGTAAGTAATCGCGACCCAAAAGTAATTCGTCACTGGGCCAAGATGATGGTAAAATAGCGCTAATTTATTCTGTTTCTCAACGGGAAAAGCTTGGCGGAAAATGAAAAAATACCGCAAGGGGCGTCGTCAGCAGAAATAACAGGCAGACGTCCTAGCGAAGCAGTTAACGACAACAATAACTATCGGTTAAAACGTTAAAACGCCAGAGAAATATTATTTTAAAAATATTGCGAAAAAAAAACATTAAACTGCTGAACTAAAGAACTGAAGAACAGACTGCCACCATGAGCCATTTTAGTATGCCACAATGTAATTATATCAAGTTTTAAACTGCAACAAGTACTGTTTATACAGTTTTACAATATTTTTAAGGAGATTTATTGGCTGACTTTTTCTAAAATCTCACCATGTATGCATGTTTTTCTATGGAAAAATCAATAAAAGTCATTCGCTTAGTAAAATTTCTGCAAACTGGGATATCAGAGATCGCTTGCGAGATACACCCGGTGAATCTCAATTTCTTTTTTCCCCGAGTTTTCCAGGTTTTCCAGGCAAATTTTTGCATTTTCCAGGGTCTTGTTGCACTTTGTTTCTAACATTTTTAATGAATTTATAATAAAATCGGAATACATCATCACTACGGTACTGACTTACGGCACTGACGGAATTATACTTGCGTAAATCAGCAAAATGAGTTCAATGACGAAAATCTCACGCCTTGGAATTTTTTTTAGATACATTCACGTATTATGAGGTGTTACATTTGGATGAAAATAGCGAATTTCTTCTATAAAAAGATTTTTGTCAAGTATTTTGGAAGAACGGCCATTGCACCAATTGCCTCGAGAAGTGTTTCTTGGATGGTTTAACCAAAGTAGGCTGAGTTAAATCTACAAAATTTTAAATAGAGGTGGGAAATGTTTAATTGTAGTATGAGGTAACATCCACGCCAATGCTTCAGCAATCATGCTCCACAGTTACTGTGGTAAACAGGAAGACAAAATACGCACATCAAAGAGCAAAAAATGAATTTAGCCACTGTTTTGGCAGATTTTATAAGTTTGGATATTTAACATTACCAGGCACGGGATAAATACATTTCCCAGATTTAACGCGGCATAAGAATTATTGGGGTATAAAGGAATTAGAAGGGTACATAGAAGAGCTTTGGGTTGCAGTCAATTAATATTGGAATTGAAATACTTATGATAATGATGTTCTCATCACGATGAATATGTGATAACGAAATTTACCTGAACGTAATAATCAGAAATTCACCCACGGTAATTAAAGGAATTCCGAGTCAAAAATTAATAACAAGGAGAATCCAAAACTCGAAAAAAAAACATATTGCGGGTAAAATAAGCGCTGAAAAAACAATGCAAGTAAACAATGCTCACTTTTTCGGTGTCGATGAAGGCAAATAATTTAATTATATTTTCATTCATCTGAAAATTCAAAAAACACCCGAACTTCGTGCCAAGGCAACAACTAATTTTCCCGAAACTTTTCAGTTTTCCGAAACCACACCAAACATTTTCACCCTTGTTTGAATAATGAATCAGAAAACATTTAGCATATGCACGTTTGCAGCATAGTTTAGGGATGGACTCGATACGATGATCTGAAAAACTTTGCTCCTAAGATAATTCAGGGCAACGACATAACTGATGAAATTAACTGGGGTAACCTGTGCCAGGATCTAGACGGCTACTATTGCCATTTCTCCAGTCTAGACCACGAGTCTGGACTCGTGAATTGGATAGGTGCCGAAGCGTCTGAGAAGAGTCCACTTGTTCGACCAAAACTCTCCACCCTGACTAAAATGCCAACCATGGGTACCTCGCCATCCGATTAAAAAATGAACTAATGGGCGATGACAGCACAGAATCATCTTGCCTCGCGTAGGGCTATGCCATGTTAAAATTACAATAACACAATACGATAACAACATAGCATCGCAAAAGGCGAGAAGTATCTCATGGACTCGTACATATTGTACTGCTTTCATTACGTATTTTTTTATTATCACGTATCGCAGTGCATCGCATATATCGCATCTCGAATCGCTTCACAAGATCCACCCGATATAATAACGTTGGAACGTTCAAGTATTACGAACTATATCGCATTGCATTGCAAAGCGATGCCTTGCTCTGCCTGAACGATTAATTTTGCAATGCGATTTCTCTAGCATGTTGCTTATCGAAGCCGACTCATCGTAATATCGCGTATTCCCAGCACCGATCAGCAGAGTGTAATACCTGCGTCGCAATGAATCATATTACATATCACACGGTATCACAATGCGATATATCGCTCTACTCGGGAGAATGCCGAATATCGCAATGCGATTTCTCTGGAATATTGCATAGCGCAGTCGATGCACCGAAATATCGCACATCCCTAGTCCCACGCTGTAGATTGTCGCGCAGCTGCGTGAGAGGCGGGTGAAACGAAAATAAAATGAAAAATGAAAAAGAAAACCACTGACGATAGGAGGCCGCCGACGACGCCGCTGGAGCGCGTCTACGTAATTCTGGCGCGCTAAACCATTTCCTGCAGCCGCAACTTGGACCGTGTCCGATTCCATAGCGGGGGATGGAATATGAGAGCCACAAAAACCACGATGAAAGAGATGGAGGGAAACAAAAGAGGGAGACTTCCCATTTCCATTATAACGCGTCCACGGTACGACCCACGTCGTTCCACGCGACGATAGAGCCATTTGAGGGGATAGAGCCTACCCCATATCTCGTTTTCCCCTTCAGCAAACCCCGACGAAACGATTCGCTCTGTTGCGGGACACACTGAGCGACCCGCCTTCGCTTATAATGATTCCATAGCCGCACATTTGCATGCAAAAGCTCCAGGAAGTGACATGAAAATTTCAACAGAACGGAAATTGAACGAATCAAAATAGGTGAAATTAAGTGGAACGATCTAAAATTCGATCCTAATCATAACCATTCTCCTTAGTTCAAACAAAAATCGCCTGAATCATTTAATTCAATAATATCGCATTTTTGTAATGCTAACAATACCATAAATTGGTTAAAATGTCATTCTGTACTAAATTCACACTATCACAACTTTTATTGGGTGAGAGTAGCACGGAGCTTATGAACCAGCCCAAAATGTCAAATGGTATGATTATGCCCGAGTTATCATCATAAATAAATACCTCTCAGATTTTCAAGTCGATTTTAAAATTACTCTTTAACGGGTTCAGAAGATTCAGGCGTGGAGTTTGAACATTAAGTTTGAATAAAAATATACGAAGCTTTCTACAAATAAGACCAACTGTTATTACCACCCGGGTGTCGACGTACACCATTATCGGGAAAGTCAGTAAAAGAGACTTACTCTAAAGAGACCTTTGGAGGAAATTTCCCCTGATGACCATTTAAAGACTAGTCAGAGTGAGTGCTTCATGAACATCGAATGCGATCGCCGATTTTACCCTTTTTCAACATTTGATTACGATTGATTGAAACTCTGCTCTTTTAAAACTCTGCGATGCGATCAACACAATCTATTTTGCTGTCAAAGAAAGGTCGTATACATAGCCAAAAGGTTTGGAACATCAATACCGCATGTGCAAGAGAAGGTGCTTTTTAGTTCCACTGGTGTAATAAATCTTTCATTGTCTTTCAATACATTGTCTTTCACTCCGTCATACGTAGTGAAGTAACGCCTCACATTTTAAATATTCAGTTAGATTATCTATTTACTTATCCAAATGTTATGCTACCTCTCATAGAAGGGGATCACATAATTTCGCTCGTATCATGTCCGTATTAGGCAGTAAACCTTAGAAGTCGAATATTAATCAAGGACATATGACAAACATCTTTAACTGCCGGCCGCAGAAAATTCGACGCTACTCCTAATCCTCCTTTCTGCAGGCAAAACTCTGGCGAAAACTTAGCCTTATATTTGAAGAAACACGTAGCCGTGGCATAATCTCCAAGCCTGCTTGGCGTTATCACGCTGGAGACTGACGAGGTGATGACGATGAGGAAGCAATCATACCCGCTCAGTTGCCTTGATATGTGCTCTGGCTGCCGCAGATGCTTGGGGTTCCCGGCTTGCTAGATACTTGGAGCTACCAGCTTCGATATTTGGACAAGCTTCGGCAGTCTTCGGGAAAAGAGAGTTTGCATTAGGTCACCCGCGAGCTGCTGAAGAATGTTTTTTCTCCGCGAAGCACCTATTTCGGTCAAGGCTAACCTGCATCGATATTTTCCTCGATATTCTCTTCTCGGGATATCGGAATCGCCATCAGTCAGTCCACCTCCAACTGAGCCTCTAAATAAGCTCATTCACGCCTCTTCTCTTTCTTCCCTTTCACACGGACGTGTCCCATCTCGTTCATCCTTCCCTCCCCCTTTCCATACAGTCCGAGGACGCGAGAGATGGCCACCCGCTGGCTGACATTTACCTCGCTCGCCCCCTCCTATCCCTCTGGTAATGAGGGGCGACATTTGCGGAATCGACGGAGAGAGGGGAGGAGGGAGAGGAGGAGAGGATGACTAAGGGAGGGAATGGCGAGGAAGGGAAGGCTGGATCGGACGAATCAAAAAGCCGTCGAAACGATCGCCGCGGAGACGCGACCAATCCATTTCCGATCGATCGCATGAATATTTTTTTTTAACATCATCACCAGTCATCCGTTAGAAGATTGGTTTGCTTGCTGATCTCCGCTTCGTACTCCATTCTAATAATCGCTTTATTCCTTCATAAAACGGGGAACATGCTTACAACCTAATCCTAATATTTCCTTAGTGTACACGATAGCAAATTTTGTAACTAAACCCAAATATATGATCCCCGCGTTCATTTTAAAATGCCTTTCAAAAGTCCACAATGGTCGATTTAAACGAAGCACTAAGTTGCGCAATCTGAATCACAGAAATTGCAAGAAGGCGGGCACGGAGATAGAACAGGGGCTATTTTCCTATCTGTCGTTTATGCATTGACGCATGCATTTTAGTAAATCACTGCTTTACACGACGCAATTGTCAATGCACACATACATAAATCAGATTGTGAAATAAAGTGCCTCGTGTAAAACGACCTTCAGAATTGAAAAATAGATTAACTAGATCCAAAACGGTACAATCGATGGTTTGACGTCACAGCTCGGTATCTGCTTCTCTGCTCTACATGTGTACCAACGGATATGATGAAATCATAATATATTATTGTCTTCCACAAAGGACAAATAAAACGATAAGTTTCGCCAAGTAAGAATAAACCAGCTGAAATTATATGGCAATGGGCCGCATTGCAGGCAGCAATACTGTTCCTTTACGTAATTCGCCAGGTTCCTGTTATTATATTATTAAGAATATAGCCTTCACGCGCGTCCTTAAAAAAAGACAAATACCCTTTCTTTCCCTTTATTTCTCCATTCATTATTGGTTTCAAGACGCTAGTAAGTTTCCCAATGTGCCCAATATGAGTGTCTCTCTTCTCCTTGTCATGGTTTTCATCACGTATATTTTTTCACCAGCCCTAAAAGAGATTACATCCTTGGTGATTCTCTCCATCCATACTAGGAACTATGCTGACATTTCAAGATTTATCAAGGGAAAAATAAGCAAAAAACAATAAGGACCAGAGGTCATTAATCCGAAGATACGTTTGCAAGACTATCTAATCCATTCTCCATCCAATATCCGCTTAAGTCCCATTTTGACATCCCTCAAGTTTGCTGTGTGCATTCCTTCTCTAGTCTTTCTAGATAATTATTCTAATTCATTTCTTCTTCCAAAATTGTTTTCAGAATGCGATAATATCTCAGAATGCGTAGAATAAGATTTCCTCTTCTGCTCCGCAACGTTTCCACATAATATCTTTTTTCATCATCCTAGTGTAGGACTTCGTTATTGGTAATTGTCTCCACCCATCATTAATCTACGACACCGCATTTTCTTTTATTTTAATCAACACTTTTCTGTCACTGCCGCATAATCTCCAATCAATGCATGCGTGAAACACTATAAGCGCCGGAGCGATCATTATAACCGTGTTGGAAATTTCATCTCCCTCTCCCATAATACATAATTAAATATCTGGTAATTAAGTGACTTTTAATGAATTTTAGTATCACGTGATCACATAAGTTCTTTTGATGATAGGTGTCATGGTTCACCAAATTTACATATATACCTAAAAGTATCGCAGCGGTCATTTTGACCGCATCTTTAATTTTTATATGTATAAACATCCTTGATATAACATTTATTCTCATTAGGTAATATTTCCATGGATGTGTGAGAATATATTGTTCATTTTTTAAATGAAGTGCTTCCCATCACCGAATGAATTTGCATTTTGTATATTCCACACTTTTTAATATATAAACAATGGTTTCGACAATCATTGTCATTATCAAGGTACCTTATGACCTTGATATTGACAATTATTGTCGAAACCGGGAACAAAAAGTGTGGAATATACAAAGAACAAATTCATTTGGTGATATGTACTAATTCCATAAAGTCACGCCGGCAAACTTAGAAGTGTTCCCTCAGCTGCTAGTTGTAGCTTTACTTTACTTCTGATAGAATACCTTCTTTTCTGGGGATACTCTTCTTTTCGACACGTCGATGATTCTCCCTCCCTCCCCGATAAGGGGTGAGGGAGTAGTCAAGGGAGGAGGGGTGGAGAGGGGAAAGAGACAAGATAAGCGAATGCTTTACGTTTTTATTCGCACTTCCCCATTGGACGCGACACGTCCCCCCCCCCTCCCATCATACCTCGCGACACGATGGGGGAGACGTATAAATACGTCAACTAATGGGACCCAAGAAAGGGGAGTGAACCCACATGGCACACTTCCCACGGATGTGATTAGCCTTCACAAAGAAATGGATTCATCGCTCGGCCGTGTGTTTTCTTTATGACGCGACCGTCAGACTTTTCCACGGCTTTTTCCAATCCGGGGGGTTCTCTTATACAGCAGCTCTAAAAGAACCTTCGACCAAGAATCCGACACTTCGCATCTGGAGTGGAATTTTTCCTCGACATGGGTCACTGATTTTTTTTCTAGGAAAATAAACACGGAGGATTGACAGATGCAGGAAGAGTCGCAGTTTGATGTCCAAAGACGGGCGTCAAGAAGTCGATCAAGGAAAAGTATCACTTATTTCTAGTCCGAATGAAGACTTCCGAATTCCAAACCAATGAAATCATGGGGGTTTCAGATAAAAATACACATTGTTGAGAGGAGGTTATAACCAAGCGCACATCAAGATCATATAAAATAAGTGATAGCCATCTCCCCCATTACATGCGATAAAAAATTTACACAAGTGCAAACAATATTCATTGGTCCCATTATAATTTCAAGAAATTAACGTATTTTTTTTGTTACTTCCATGCATTTACCATGAGTCCAATATTCTAAACTCCGCTGAGCAAAACGAGATCTTAGAAAGACCGGAATGGAATAATTTCCATTAAAAATCGAGTAGCATTTTGAATGCAAAGGGTTAAAAATCTTTAGGTAGTAAATTATGACAGATATTTTGCATGTAGCCGAGTATGAACCGATTTGTGTAATAAAAACGTGCACCACCTATTCCAAAAAGATTATGTGATTGAAGAAATAATTGGAACTTTTGTTAACCGTAGAATCCTAAACGTTGAAAAGTTTTCATTGAAAGATTACCACTAAAAAAATCATAGTTCGAGGAAATCAATAAGAAAAATGGCCATTAGAGAAGCGTGATAAAAACTAATTTTTTAAAGATAGGTACTAACTGCTCCATCGGTTGAGTTAAATGAGCCACAGAAAAGGCATTACCTGACTTCTTACACGAGCCGCAACTCATTTCATTTCAAGGTTAGAACACCCATAAAAATATAACGCTGCGGCCCTCTTGGGAACTCTCAAAACCTAATATGAAAAAATATGACGTAATTAAAACAGTTTTGAGAACCCACTGATTCATGAGCTCCTCGACTGATTGAAAAAATTCCTCCTTCCTCCACTAACGACCCTGTTTCTCCGAGGAAATCTTTGAAAAGGCCCCCCATCCTTTTTTCCCGACGGATAACAGAGGAAACTCATCGCGAGCGAAGATTTTTCCACGGGGAAAAGAAAAAAAGGTAATAAACTCGTCTTCCTTGGAAAACCTCGATGAGTGAGGCGAAGGGAAGCGGCGCACAGCGCAACCCGCCGAGGAGCAGAGCCCCCGGGAGGGGCAGGACCCCGCAGGAGGGAAGCCGCCTCCGCCACTCCGAAGGGCCGTACGAAAAGGGCGAAGGAGAGGAAGGTTAGGTTTGAAGAGGGAAAGAAAAGCTGAGGTAAGGGTGGAGAGAGTAAAAGGCGGCACAGAGGGGTTGTAAAGGTGAGAAGGACCCTATTTCAAGGCATTGACGGAAGGTCGGGTCTAGATTCTCTAACACTCGCAATGTGGCCCTGGAAATTACTGCATTCCAGTGGGTAACACAGAGCGTAAGCATAGAAGAAGCTTTTCGGGCCTAATTAGGGCTTGTATGTCACATGTGTGCTGTATTTACGTGTGTACTTCGGTATACCTCGTTGCTCTAAGATTATTTCGTAATAAAATCAGCTCTTGTGCACGTTTGTAGATTTTTATGTTATTTACATGTAACCTGCACACCACTTCTTTCTCGTCTTCAAGAAGCATTTGCGCCAGTTTTTAAAAATCATAAAAGAAATTTTTTTTAATTACCCGAGTATGAATATGATGAACTTTTACAAAATTTAGCCTGAACCTATCGACTTGGCATCGCTGAAATTAGTGGAACTCGCATGGCTCGAGCTTTGACATGGGGAGGAAATGATTCGAGGGTGGAGACCAAGGAGCTGCATCCAGATGTCCCCAAAGGTACCCGTCCCTGGGTCCGTTCACCCGCGCCCACGACACCCTCCCTGACATCCAAATCTCCGCTGGCGAGAGCCATCAAATTCTCTGATTCTCCAATTCAGCCACATACGCTCCCTAAACCTAGGATTTTAAGTCATCGTCCATGAGATAGGGATATAAGAGGGAAAAGGAATGAGGACAGAGAAGTGAGAAGTATTTATATCCCATTTGAGTTTCTCACTGGATACCTTGTGGCCGTGGACGGTGGGTTGGAAAAACGAATGTTTGTACCTATTTGGTCTGACCGGTAGATGCAACATGGAGGCGAAGTGATATCATTTATTCCTCTTCCTCTTCCTGTCACAAATACGTAAATTTTCCATTTATCCAGCAACTTTAGTCCAGTAACTTATCCAGTAAAGTTTTATGCTGTACCTTATCTAGCGACGCCTTGGCGTGTAACCTTTACGATTTTTATTTTGTTCATCCCAACCCTTCCGTTTTAGCCATGAATTTTGAACGAAACGTAAGGCTTCCCTTCGTGTGTTGTGCGCCGTTTATGAATGGGCAAAAATAAAGAAAAAAACGAACTTCGACAAAATATGAATTTTTTTCATATTCCGTTGGGTGTCGCTAGGGGTTACGTGAGTGGTTTCGTGATTACCACGCATCTACCCATCAAAATATGATATTATTCAATTAGCCGCCGGCAAATCCGATAGTTTAGGAAGGCGTAGCCAAGGCATATCCAAGGGTCTTGGAGGTAAGGGGGAGGATAACAAGGAACCAGACAGAGCCCAGGATCCAGAGACTGGGAAGAGAGAGAGAGAGTGCTAGCTCTAGGCGGGACCGGCTAAGGTAAGAACAAGGAAGAAGAGAAAGGGCGGGAATAGGAATTAGGGGCTTTGAAGGACGCGGGGGAAAAAAGGAGGGGCGTGAAGACTAGGGAAGGAAAGAGGGAAGGACCGACACCCTGGGGGCCACACCGAAGAGAAGAACAAGAAAAAAACACCGACCCTCCCACCGAAAGGCGCCTTTCAGACCTCCCGCCAACTCCCACCTCCCACGCCCGAAAGACCTCCTTTAACTAACCGTCCCTACCCAGACCCTCTTAATACCCTCCGGGCTGGTGGGGAGAAGAGGTGTTTTTACCAGTCAGGTAAGGTGAAGGGGTGGGGAAGTCGAAAAGACGTTTTTTCTCCTCTTCTCTCGCCTTGCATCCTTCATTCGGAGGGGGAGTGAGGAGGGCGAGGAGAGAAGGGTGGGGTGGAACTTCATCCCCCGGGGGATGGGGGAGGAGGCGAGAGTATAGGGGAGGGGCTGATATGAGTTCCGAGATGAAGGCAGAGAAAAGGAAAAAGGAAGACATTTGGGCTGGTCTCCTCTGCTTCTCAGTCGGGGACCTGGCCGGCCCATCCCTCTTGCATGACTGAGCCGGACAAAAGGTGCTCAGTAGAGGGCGGGAACCCCCCCCCCCTTTGCCTCATATATATACAATCTGGCTGGTCCAAGAATATTCCCGCTGGCTGCACCCTTCGACAACAAACTCTCCCCCTCCAAAGCGTCCACCTTCCTACCTGGTCAAACCTCAGCTTGAGCGTCCCTTTAGAGCGGCAGGTAGAAATCAAGAAACGCCATGTAGAACCTACGCTACAAAGTACTAAATTTTGGCAACAATAACTGGCCGCAGCAAGAACACATTGCTTAAAATTAAAATGGCATTAAAGTTAATTTTCCAATATGGTAATGTGATTCCTTAGTTTAAAAAAATTCAATTCGTTCATTGGTTTCCAGATGGGCTTTTTATATTGATGCCATGTCTCCGGCGAACTTCTCGTTAGAATAAAAATAAAATAACACGTTGATGAAATTAGCGATAAAATAATATACCTGAACCACTGAAGTAATTCCCTCTTTTTATTCTAGCGCAATCAAAATCATTTTATTACAAATTATACGGCTAACATAGTTTCGCTCCGTAACATGTCTCACATACAAGTCGTCACCAAGTAGGGATAAGATTAATTTTATCTGAGGAAGATTTACATCCACGCCCACGTAAAAATCAAGCGACATCTTCCCATTCAGATCCAATTCCGGAGAGAAACAATATTATCTTTATTTAAAACAGCAGTTTCCAACCTCTATTTATTTGCGACCACCTTGGTCACCCATTCCCCAAAAATCGTACCACTTAATCGGATTGGAAAATGCTCGTTATTTATTCTCTAGCTGCTGACTTCTGTTCTCCTGACTGCCTTTTGGCCTGCATCTAGCGGCCAGGGGAACGTGCGAGGTCCCGATATGAGCTGGGACGAGTGCTGCATGCCTGGTGTGAAATCACCCCGTGCCACACACTCTAGCGGTGGCTTGTACGGTACTTCGTAGATGTAGATGTAGATGCTATTTAAAACTTACTTTCGCCATCATTCAACATCATTTCGTGTATTTCTGAACAGCAAGCCAGGTACCACTCATGGTAAGCCTACATCAGGTTGGGAACAACTTATCAAGGATAATAAGGGGCAGGAAATGCGCGTTATAAGTTCTAAGAGGATAGCAAAGGGTCACGTTTGCTAAAGAAGCATACAATGAAGGCGCGAATTTTATATGTTATTTTACCTCAAATACAATAAAATTTGTCACAAAGAACCTGTCATCAACGTCACTCCAAACCGTGATAAATTATCAGATTATGGACTTCTGAGAGGATAAGATAGAACATGCACTTATGATATATTCATAAGTCCGTTCAGCCATTGTCATCAAGACGCATCGTGGCTTTACGGCAATCTGTATCTAAGGATTGGCCTATCAAGCCGCAGTAGTAAACTGTCAAAACGCTTAAATTGCGTGATGGACCCAGCCTCAGGCTCTTCCTTACAGTGGCTTCTGACTCTTTAATACGAAAAACAGAAAAAAATGAGTTGAGCTGGTGGACGAAAAACAACTCGGAAATAATGATCAATAAAGAAGTCAAGGCTAAGATTGCATCACCCCATTAACAAGGAAAGGCCATCGCACTAAAAGAACGATTTTTAGTCGGTCATTCTTCAACCGAAGAGTTAGGGACAAGTGGTTCGGAAGATAGAAGATAAATGAGCAGTTATTTGCCACGAGATGAAGAATGATATTGAAGAAAGATTCGTTTAATCTAATACGACAGGATTAGATCCCATGCGGAAGAAACATGAACTGCTGACTTCCAAGTCGATAAGCAAGCTCAACCGCCTACTAATGAAAGCGAAATAAAGGGAAACGAGGCTTTTTGGTGAGGAACGACTTTTACGAAGGTAGCTGAAAGGACTGGATAACTCGACGTGGTTGAGGTACCTTTGTGGAATACTGGCAGTGAATTTAAATACGAAAGCATAATATTGCATGTTTTCTAATGAATTGAGTGGCTTTCCGATATGCGAAGTAGTTAAATCATAAGTAAGTCGATCGAGTCAAATCACATACGTAGCATAGACCTTGACAGCAACCATTAGGGGCTAAAAATCGTGAAAACCTAAGTTTAAAAATTTCTAGAAACATTCATTCTCCGCAGGTGAGCCGAAGCCCGCCGAAATATTGCAGGCCATGAACTCCTCAGAGAATAAATCAATTACAATGAGAGTATCGGTGAAATTAGTCTCTTCCATGATCCATGGAAGGAACACTGACATAAAAAATTGTAGGCGTGTCATCTTTCAAGATAACTCCAGCTCTAGGAGTCTCCCATTCTATTACTAGAGAAGTCTAACGTAAAACATCGTAAACGAAATTTCGACATTGGAGACTCATTAAAAACACCTATGGCTAGTGAGTCTTCTGAAAGGCAATTATTTATACCAGCATTGATGTGCAATAATTAACGTCACGTAAGTGAGATTAAATCTTATTTATGAACACGAGATTATAGGCTTCTCATATAGTCATCGTTTTTCTTTTGTCAAGGTTTTTCTTATGGTCGATGTCAATCATTTCGGGGAATAAGTATTCCATCCCACGGGGACAGAATTATCTGAGTCATCTCGTGGTTGTTTAAGCAACTTACGTTTTTTCGTCAGCTCTTTTAACATGTACGTCATCTTGCCGTGATTAATGGTAATTATATAACTATAATAATATCTAGCATTAAAGTGAGGATCATAAAATGCTCGCAAAATTATTTGCATATAGAAAAAGAGTACTAGCTTAATGACCTCATACAAGTCTTAGGCCACTCCAACGCCAAAAAAAGATGACAACATCAAAAATTATTCAAGAGCAGGAGCATGATTTACCAACAATGACTACGGGGTTCCTAAAAATAACTTTATTCATATAGACTTCAAATCATTGAAATAACTACTTAATATTTTACTCTTAATATTGGCTCATTGCGGATTCAGGGAGAGAAATGAAAC
Source organism: Pyrrhosoma nymphula (assembly GCA_963573305.1). Classification (NCBI taxonomy): domain Eukaryota; kingdom Metazoa; phylum Arthropoda; class Insecta; order Odonata; family Coenagrionidae; genus Pyrrhosoma; species Pyrrhosoma nymphula. The sequence goes on from OY754329.1 coordinate 109,072,285, forward strand.
GTAACAACGCTTAAGATGTGAATTCAGGGACTTTCAAAAATGTTACTAAAAATCCCTTGCATATCCGGTAAACTACACGGAAACGGTCACGAGGGAAATTCCTCTTGAGATTACCACACGGTTAGGATTTTTGTTTTGGCTGAAGTTTCTATGACTATCCTATCACCTTGAGATCTGATAATTTTCCATCAGCTCTGATCATCATTCGACCAGGGGCACGATCACGGATCTCCAAAACGCGTGCGCACGCGTTATCGTTATTTTACAATTGCGCTCATAAGAGCGAAAACATGATCATCATTCTTCAACTTTTTTCAAGTGCTTAAAATCACTAGTTTCAACTGATAGAGTGGTTTCCTAGGACGGTAACAGTGAGCATTGCCCTCCTAGAGCAGTTTGCGTTTGGGATAGCGATAACGACAACGCAAAAGAAGGAACCACGATCCCTCCCCTGAAGCCGTTGGGAGAGTCTCTCATCGAAACGTCGCTGGAATAAAATCAAATCCTTCATATATCACTTCACTCTCTAAGACTTTCCGGTGATACGCTCCTAAGAATAGAGCGTGTTTTAAGGAATGGCTTTATCATCCTCGATAATTCGCCGATTCTGACCTTGATCTCGTGGGAGCTGTTCCCATCCTGTCTTTTGAGATCCCTGGGCCCACAAGGGCAGACAGAGTAATTGACGAGGGTAACAAAGGGTCAGGACCAAATGTGACTCCCACGTACCTGACGCCCATAAACGAGGCACAAAAACGCCCAAACCCTCACGGGCATTCACTCCGTCATGGATAGATAATGAAGGGGTGACTCACCTGAAATTAGACAATAGGAAAGGAAAGTCATTAAAACACGATTTCAGGTGCAATGAGAAAACATTATACATATTTAACTATTCTAATGCAAAAGACCTCTCATTTTCAATCATTATGAAACATATTGTATGCATGATATAAATGTCACAGCAACTATTAGAGGTGATAGTCTATTGTCGTACCACAATGATGAGCAAAACAATAATGTACATACACCAGCCAACAACCAGAATATATTAGCCACATAGATATGCGAGCGTAACAATCAGTTCGTGAAAACATGCTCACACATTAGCATTAAAATTTCTACTCAATAACAAGCTTTTATCAGGTTATTCAAAGAAACTTTTCTTGTCAAGAAAACATTCCAAATGAACTAAAACATTCTTCGCTCCCAAATTTGGTGGTACCTGATTGTTTTGTAAATCAAATTGAATTGTACTTATCACCTGTTAATAGTTAAATGTGCCAGAGGAGGCTGCCTATGTATCACGTAACCAAAGGACCTCAGGCACACTATTTTCTATTTGAATTCCTTATTACAAACCATTTGTTTATGTGTAACGGTGGCGCATATTTTGCGACTAATGATACACATTTTTCTTTTCCTAAATTATGTTAGATTAATCAATTAATGAATTGAGACAGTCTTAGTTTTTCCCTTATTCGACGTAAAGGTACGTTAAATTGGTATTATTTTGATCTTCACACTATTCTCATTCCAGATTTTCACCGTGTCAGTAATTAAAGACACCTGAGAACACTGTCGTAAAAACAATCATCGTAAGCAGGATATGTACAGAAAATTATGGAGGCATAAATTGGTAAACGCCGCTGAAATCTGTAAACGAGTTTAATAATTATTTCGTTTTTGGAGATTGATTTCCCTCAGATGGTCAATAGTCGCATGTGTCCACGACACACCATAGAATATCCGTATTTTTTTCGAGTAAAAATCCGATGCCTCAATTATGTGAACTCTTATACTCCTCTGGCAGTACCTACTAAGGCCTTATCCTCGCGTAGCCATCTGTTAAAAGGAAATATTTATCACAAAAAATTTAATCTCTTGAGCTTTGCTTTGGATTTGACCCGAAGAGGAGAAGAATAAAAAAACTCGTAAACAAAACGCCTCTTCAGCTGCGGCCCAGATAGTACGCGAGCACGTCTTGTCCCGGGCTTGGAATAAAAACATTTGACGCGATTCGCGGAGACGACGCGATAAACGAAACCGAGATGGATCGAAGGCCAAGCAATATATATCGACCCTTGCTGGAGTAGCGAGAGTCGAAAAGTCACCACTCGAGGCCGATACATCTCGATGGGAAGCGGGGGAGTGGGAAATAAATTCACCGCAGTTGAGAATATTATTTCTACTGCCCACAGCACATAAATTAAAAGTCAACAGCGCAAAGTAACATACAATAACAAGAAACAATCACAGACCCTGGGCTTCGTTTCAGGGATATCATCATTTTAGGCTGGTATCTTCACAAATATAAAAACAAATAGCTTTCGGTTCGAGAGTGGAAGTGGCCCTGTATTCACCCAGGGACAGAGAAATAGCCGTAAAACCTCCGCCGGGCCGACAGAAATCAAAATAGCGACACAAATAGAATTTAAAAAACAAAAACGAAACAAGAATTATAACACAAAACAACAACAGTATTGGAGTCTTTAATGAAACAAACTGTATAGTGTACGAAATAATTCCATTAAACTTGTCGGACATAGTGGCGTGTCTAGAATTTGGCTTTGGGGGGGGGTCTGTAATTTTTTTGATAGGCGAGTACCGGGGGTCTGAGACCAGCCAAATTGAGGTCCCTACCCCGGAATGTTTTTGAAAATTATATAACAAATGTGCAATTTATTGCCTATTTTCATGTAAATATTTAAAGGTATTAAATTAATTTGTTTATATATTAATGTTGGTACCCTTAACAAAGTTGCTTCTGGGGAGGGCCCGGTCCCGTTCGTCCCCCCGTAAATACGCCGATGGTCGGACAAGGTTTCGACTTCCGAAGTCATTACAAAGGCTTCGTAAGTCGGAACCTTGGTCGGCAAGTTAAATATACATAGTTTCTTTCATTTAACAATTGAGTACCACAAAATTACCACAGGAAACATTAAGTATAGTCTTAGAGGGTCCCAATGTCAATCAGAAAAAATAGGACTAGATTTTACTGGCGTCTTTGCATCACTAGCAATTTGCATCGACAGACTTTAAAACAAAAATGTGTTCATGCAGATCTAGAATGGTTAACAGCTAGAGTAGCATAGACTGCTAGTGGAGAGAGTTTATACGCCAAAATATAAGAAGATAAGGGCCCGTGGGAGTCGACCAAAATGGGCGGGCGTATAAATACGAGAGGACGGCTCGGGTTGTGGGATGCATGGGGGCGGGCGGAGTGGGAAGGGATGAAGGCAGGGCGGTCACAACAATATAAGGTCATTCAGAACTGAGACCTAACAACCTTAGGCAGGGCGGAGGGGGAGTGAGGGTGGGATATGCATAATGGGAGGGAGAGAGGGTGGGGGCGGGGGAACGATAGACAGAGGTCCCGGAGAGGAACAGAGATTGGGGAGAGGGGGGACTGGGGAGGGTCAATGGGAGGAGTCGGTGGCGGGGCAGGAGATGTTAAAGGTGGATAGCACAGGGGTGTGAGGAGCGGGGGAGTAAAGGTGTAAGGGGAGATATTATGGGCTCGATGGGGAAAGAGAACGAGAGAGAGATTAGGAGAGACAGCGGGTGTTGGTGGGAGTTAATGCGTGGAGGGTGAGAGAGTGATGCATGTATGGACAGGGGGCTCGCGGTGCAAGGGATAAGGCGAACTGAAAAGCGACCAATAAACTGATAGAAGCTACACAAAAATATACCACTACATTTAAAATATACTGGTCTTACGACGGGTATATTTATATACACACAACGACCAATCCGTCGACATCTTTTTAAGATAGATGGAGCGAGATATCACTTCATATAAAATTCGTTTCATTTGGCCTCATTGTAAAGAAAAAGATCTCATCTTTCCTATGAAAAGAAAATATCAGCCACTTACCACTATTATTCTCGAGATATTTTGGTTGTTCAGTGTAATTATTTTGTTGGGAAAACGTTAAACTCTATAAATAAATATATAAAAATACCAGCCATTTTCTATGGGAAATGGTACGGGTATGCACTCCCGTGAGAATTATGTAAACAAGATGAGGAATTTCTAACGAACAGATGTCGTCATAATTGAAACAGTGTAGTTTTAGTGAATTCTCAAATATTTTTTTAAATAAGTCAATTACTCGCCGCAGTAAATGTTACATAATTGAAAACAAATCTTCGGTTGTGAATGCGTTTTCAGCACAAGGCGTGAAATAAATAAGTCAAGCCAAAGCCATACACATGTATAATTAGTAAATTACTCAGAATATCAGTAATTTAAAGCAAAATATTTACGTCATTAATGTTTTTAAAAATTATTTCGTGCTCCTAAGAGTTGTTTAAATGTAAAAATAAAATTTGAATATGACCTTTTTATGACTAGGGAAAAATCTCGCTCGAACTACGAACTATTGTAATTTAGTATTTTAATTGCTCTGCCCCTTGTATCTGCCATCGTGAAATGGAAGAATAGCAAGGACAGCAATAGAAGCAATTATTAAATAAAATTATATCGTAGATGATGTTTTTTTAATTTTTGACCACAGCCCCTAAAACATAATTTTTTTATAATCTTGGCGATAAATTCAATTTTCAAAAATTGACAATGAAGAAGAACACATTGGGTATAGCTATTTAGAAAATAACACCAATTATACCCATATATTGATAGAAGAAGCAGATTCAGGCTTTATTTTGTGGAAGTTATCCATCACGGGAGAAATGAAAAATAACTTAGAGAACTTAATTTAATGATTTTTATTGAAACTATTCGGATTTCGACACTTTATGCCATCTTCTGGAACATACCTTTTTTATGTTCAGGTATCTTCAGCTTTTATTAAGAAGTCATTGAGAGGAGTTCACCAAGTTATTTTCTATTTCCCCCGTGCACTGAATTAAAATATATAGCAGCATATCAATATACACCGGAAAATATGCTGGATGAATCGAAATATCGATATATTTACCTCTAGTCTCTAGAGCAAAGGTGTACGGGGAGATAATATAGCCTCAATGGCGGGCGTTTGCGGGAGTGTATGTGTGGAGGGCGAAAGGGTATTGTATATATGGACGGCTGAGAGGAGGGGGTGGGTGGGAAAAGGACAAGAGATCCGACGAACAATGACGCCCTAACCAACTCCATTCGCATATGGATCCGACCGGTCGCCATAAGGAATGCGAAGAAGGATATCCACCGTTGGAGACCGGACTTTTGTTAACGGAAGAGTTAAGTCAGAAGATTTGTTGGGACGGAATGGCCATAAACATCTCCGGTCACATCGCATCGCACGAGCAATACTGTGGAGCCCAGGCCCCTTGTTTACAACTCTTGATATCGTATGTTGAGACTGAAGCGAAGGACCCATGATCATAAATTTGGTAACACGCACATTCGAAGGGAAAAATTTTTGCCCCATTCCAAGGAGTTCAAACGTTTAGGTGAATCTACGTTCATTCTCAAAAGAAGGGTTTCCCTAAAAAAAAACAATGGTATGGCACTTTTGGACGAAACAATGATGTAAAGTTGAGCTCATAAGAATCACCATCGGCTCCTACTGACCTGTATGTAAACATAAGCGTCCCAGCATGGAACAATCACGAATTACAGAGAAACAATTCCAACTTCAAACTTGGTGAGAAACAAAACGAATAGAAAACATAATCGAAGTTCCTGCAACGCTTACTCATAAAAAATAGCCATAATTTAGAAACGTTGAAATTGTATCTGGAGCATTCTGATTAGGAACTCAGAAGTACCTGGCGTAAATAGCACCTTCCGTAACTCTCAGGTTGTCAGCTATAGGAGATATATTGCCCACCAAATTACTCATCATGATATCGAAAATGTTCGCCAGTCATCAATTAAGGTTCCAGGGTAAAATTTAAAGAGTCCCAAAACCAAATTTTCCACGTCACTGCCACAAACACCAAAAACATAAATACCGATGTGAATATAGCATAGCATACCAATTTAAGCCTTTCTATTACGTAATAGATAAACAGAAAAATGCAAACAAGCACTAAAAGATTTCACATACATTCTTTACAAGTATTAACGGATAAACTATTAAATGTATGGCACCAATTACTTGAAATAAGAATCCTTGTCGACTATAGCAATGCGAGCCTAAAGTATGCGCAGTTGGAATAATTTTTATGGATATGTGATATGGTTAACAGGAGGAGTATAAATTACCCCGAGAAAAAAAACGCAATTAAGGTCAGAAAACCAAAATCGATACAAAATGATCCGCAGAATCACGGCCGAAGGATTCTTCAATTTATAGCCAACAACTACATATTAATTTCAACCAAGCATCAATGACCTTTGGGTCGACTATTGAGTGCGATTGCAAAAAATTCCTCAGAACAAACACGTGCCAATATTCTCTCCGTTTAGTTTCCCGTCGTGCGTCCTGATATCGATCGTCCAGGGTACCACATTAAATGGATCGCTAGTAAGGACATATCGCTATCCTAATCTGGATAATTTGGATCTGCAGCTGCACAGCCAACAGAAGAATGGCCGGTCACAGAGAGGCGAGGACAAGGGGAGTGACGGGAGAGTGGTGGCGTGGGGGAGGAAGGCGAAAGGTGCGGTGGTGAGTTCGCGAGAAGGGCCCATTGGGAGACTTCGGAAAGGTCGGACGGGAAGGGAGGCAAATAATGGGGTTCCAGGAGAGGACGCGCGTGTATGTCAGAGGGCACAGCGGGGAATGGGCTCTTCCCATCACTTCTTTGTTTCACGGGATGGGGGGGGGGGCAGGAGGGATTCCGTCCACCTTTCCTTCTCCGACCACTTGCACGTACAACGCGCTTACATGTGTGCATTGGTAATAGAACCCGGCCACTCGGTACGTCCATCTCCAACACGCACACAATAACGTGGTGGTCACGGCAATGTATTATCAGTCATTTAATGTATTAACGGTCAGTATTATTTCTTGGAACTTCTAAGAGCTGGAAAACTGAAAAATTCGTCAATGCTTTAATCATGAAGTGGTGCCACGATATCGACGAGTTTCACAATTGTGAATGCATTCGTGAGCGTTAAATCACTGAAATCGATGTAATGAGCAATTTCATCCTCTAAATTCACTGATGAGGGCAAAAGTACCTCAAAATATTAAGTTTATTGCCAGTGCGGACGCTAAATGCAGAAAGCAGAAAATCGTCGTAAGATGCACCGTAGAAAAAAAGTAGGACAGTGCAAAGAGCACTTACGGAATTAAAATAATTTTTTGAGTAAATAGCTTCAGAAAACAGTAACTTTTAGGGAATTTTACTTCGCAGATTATATTGCCACCACGACTTGACTCACTTCATGCTGCAGATGGCATTGGCCTCTCTCTCAGTTTTCTCCGCAATTCTCTTAAGAAATTCATGTCAATGAACTCCATTCATTGCAATTTGTACTGTATTTCTTTGTGATAAAAATATCACCGGCAAGACTCAAATGTGCATACATAAGAACAGGGAGACTACATACACTCCTAGATACACTCCTTGCATAAGAATATTAGGCCGAATTAAATTTTCAGGTATCTCATCAAAATTAATTAAAATTATGAAAAAGTACGTTATAAATATGGGGTATAAATATCTGCAGAGAAATTTAGTTTAATCAGTGGAAATAAGAACAAAAATCATAAGTAGAAGTGCTAGATGGCGCCAATGAGTATTTACGTAGATGGGCCTACAACGTTATTGCATATGGGGCATATTGCTGAAACATTTCATTCTAAAATTGAACAATACTAAATAAACCTTTCCAACTCCTCCAAAATTTCACTTGGGGCAGGTATCATTAGAAAAATAGTTGAGAAACTTGAAACGAGAAATTCTAGGAGAAAATATCGCAAGTATGACTTCGTCTTTTGGAGATACAAAAATCTACAGAATACAGAGCTGATACAAAGCAAATTATTCGCCTTTCGCAATATAATGATGGGCTGCACCGCATTGACAACTTACGAGTGATTGACACAGGGCGTAAACAGGTATACAGACTCCCTTTTCCCACGAACGATTCGCGAATACTGTACTGTACCACACAAGGGGCAAGACGATTCAAACATTAAAATATAAAGTTTATTCAAATTGCAATACAAGTAATCCTTCATGACTGATGCCACAACCAGCTATAGTGACAAGTGGCAGCATAGTATGTAGATGCAGATGAAATAGGAGAAGGGCTGAAATAAGAGGATGAATGGAGAGTGAGAGAAGGAGCCGTTTAGGCATGAAGGGTGAATATCAAGAAGAGGGGAAAAGAGGGAATACCGGAAGCCCCGCGTGCACGAGGGAAGAAGAAATGGAGAAGGACGCGTAGGAAGAGATCCGATGGCAAGTGGGAGTTTTCGGTGGTGAAAAGGTTTCTCCTTTGGATTCGAAAATTAACTCCAAATGGAAAGGAAACACCTGGGCACGGTTTTCATTCGTGAGAAGTATATAAATTGGTGGCAGGTGGACTAATTTTTTTTTCACGAGTCGGGAACGACATTATAAAAATAAGAACATCTACTTCAGTTTGAAATTAAACTCTTTTAACAATCGCAAGTAATTTATTTCTTTTACCTTTCACGTTTTCAACGCATTCACGTAATCTTTGCAACCAATAGTATCATTTTAAACCAGTTCGAGTGAAATGAACTTTGGAAGAAAAAGAAATGTAAGGTAAGAAAGAAAGAGGGAAGCGAACGCTAGGTCGCCGAAAAGGGAGGGTGAAACGGTTAACCGAACATACCAGAATATAAATATGTAACTGACTCATGACATCATGGTATTTTCAAGTTCTGCAACGAATATTGCAGGACATCATAAATAAAACTTCCATTCATCATCGGAACACAGACATTTCGGTGAAAATCTATAAATTGAGTGACAACTATAGTTAACAATGCATTCATAAATCCTAATAAAAATTAATTAACCTACCACTCATTTCCCAAAGATACTGAAGCCGGAGGAAAAATTTATAACATAGGCAAGTAATTATATCCGGTTCACCGAAATACGATATAGCTAAACGGCTACAGTTACTTTACTTACAATGCTTACAGTTACTCCTCCAACCATACGATGCCAGAGAGTTCCGTTTGGTAGCATCTGAAATGATGGCACCCACATAATATTGTGGACACGTGCTTCGATTTTTCTTATTTCGATCCCGAATCCCGTCCTTAAAACTGAACGTAATGCCACACTTTTTCCGAGGAAATCCCAACGACTTTTTTTCCCATCTGAAATTATGCGCGCGCCTAGAACTGGATATGGGAGGGCACTACGTAGGAGGGACTGAATCAACAAAACCTCCCCTTACTTGGTGAGCACATGATTGACGGTTTCCTGCCATCGGAATAAAGGAAAGGGAAAAGAACGCGAATATATTTCTCTGAGAGGGAACTGAGAGGAATGCTAGCGGTGGCAATGAATTTTTTTATATATTTCCGATAGCAGGAGGGTATGGATGTGAAAAGGATGAGTGTATAGAGGAAGGGTTTTGCGATGGGTGAGAAGGGGGCGTGGTCGAGAAGCGGGAGGAACTTCCGTGACAAGCCGTGTCACGCGATATCCAATGAACTTTCCGTTGCAGAACCAAAATGCATGCCAGAGACGAAAGGGAGCAATGGCTCTCCTATTTCATTGCTGCCAGTGGACTGAAAACCATCGCATCGAGAGCATCTGCTTTGCCCATTTCACACCGAAAGGGATGTCTTACGAAAAGGAGCAGTCCCAGTATTTCTTAAATGTGTAAAATTGTGTAACATCGTACTGGAGTAACTGAGCATTATTCCAATAACATTAACTCATACCGTCACTTTCAATATATTTACAAATTGCTTGGAATCTTCAGAGAAGGGGAGATAAGAGAGAGAGAGAGAGAGAGAGAGAGAGAGAGAGAGAGAGAGAGAGAGAGAGAGAGAGAGAGAGGGAGGATGCATTGCTGAAGACATAGGTACAAAAAATTCCACATTACTACGCCCTATTAGTGATGTTATTAAAATAGCATGACTCTAACATAAGGCACACGGTTAACGTGCAATTAACCTCTGTCCTCTCCTCCCTCCTTTTCCCAATTCCCTCCCTTTTATGGCTGGTGCCACAGCCCTTTACAGCGGCCCGCGGGGCAGTTTGTAGATGAGATGTAACTAATAAATGGAAAAATCTGCAATGAAACGCAGAAGTTCAAACTCTTGGGCCAATTATCAACAAATACAATGCTTTTGAAGTCACTATAGCCAAAATCTGTTTTTAAAATATGAATTAACATATATAATTGATGTATTTTTTATTAACGGCCTATTTCGCTGCAATTTGTGTCAAAACATGAAGATCACAGTGACTTCACATGAAGAATGTGAATCAATAAGCTTCTCTAGCATTAGTCTTTAAAAAATAACATGCTTGTGAGAATATTCTCCGATAACACAAGTGTTCCAGCGTCAGTTACTCCACTACATTGCGCATCATCCTTACATGAACAAGACGTTCAGGATACCTGGATTGGCGAGCGCAAAAATACAACACGGGGCCTCTATAAACTTGCTCATCACTCTGCTTTGAGCATTGCAAAATTTTACAATACAACCGAAATGGTTGTTTATGAATTAAGAGAAAATATGAATATTTTTCTCGTCCTTGAGTATTCTATAATTATAATGAGCAAATGGTGCTTAAAAGTTAAATAACAACGCTACCTACAGCCATAGCTACCTTAAAAATTAAATAACCTCAAAAATAACGGGGGAAAATACTGTTCAAAAGAACGAAAAAAGAAAGGGACTAAGTAGTAGCTAGCTCTCATGAAAACCTTCGCCACACGACTTCTCGCTCGGAGGCATCACGGTGGACTTAATGCTTAAAAGGAATTATAGAAGTATGTTTGCCGCGATGAAAACACGACGCGCTCGCCGAAAAGCTAAAAGACCGAAACAAAATATTGTCAACTTGGAAGACTGGAAAGTGTCTCCCTTTGAAGTAGATCAACAGAGTAATTCAATTCCTCCAATCGCGTAATTTTAAAAATAACTGTATTCATGTGGGAGATTTTTTTATCTCCGTTTCCATTGTAGGTACTGTTTCATAGATAGTCCTAAAAAGATGACTCGAGTACATATAAAGAGAGCGGCAGTCGCCTGTATCGGTCAAACTGATTGACCCGGACCACGGACTTAGATTATAACCCGGACTCATTCTCGAGAATTATGAGAACACACATACCACTCCTGCCCCTTCCTTGTTCTAAATTTAGCAATACGTAAATAATAAACTCCGCCGGTGTAACGCATGCAAAAATCGTCGCCTATACATACTTTCCTATCCAGAAAGAGGTGTTAAATTTATTTACCTTAGGAAAAAATCATTATTAATCGACAACGAACGAAAACAATTTGACGCGTTTATCCACTCATTTATGAGGTCAAACGAAAATGAATGCACATAATCACATTTCCCTCCACAAGGGATATGATGGAGTACACATCAGCGTTATGTAACTTACCAGCGCTGCGTTACTGCTTACTGGCCAGCTGCGTTCATAGCCCTCAAACAAGCTTTGTTGAATTTCAAGCAAGTTAGACAAGAGGGAAATGTAGCTTTTCGCAGTATTTAATCGAATCTCAAGGGTGTTCTCCTCCATTAACCCGGGCAGAAATATAATGCTCGCCTGCTTTTAGAGGGAGTTATAAAATGCATTACGTTAATGGTCCATGACATCACGGAAAACATTCAAAGTCTTGTCTTCAAAAAATGAAGCATAGCGCGGCGACATAATGGGAATTAGGCCGTCTTCGTAACAAATGGCCGTTGAGGCCAAATTTGTCACGCATGCCAGGTCACAACGCGTGACAGTTCCCAAAAAATAACAAAAAAGAAGTCATTTTTCCGGGCACGACAAACTTCATTTGATTACGTGTTTTGGGAGGAATTCTCATAACGACGAGGATAATTCCAGATGTTAGGAAACTAATTCCTGCAGAGACCATGCCGGTATGTCAATGCCACCCTACGCCATGATTGTATTTTCATAATCATTAGTATTTTCATTTCATTGCGATGCATAATTATCCCTCCATCGTAAAAGGTGGTGTTACTGAGATAATGATTACGGTAAAGTAAGTCTCACTTATCTTTTCTCTGAAATAGTATGTTCATATGATTGATGATTCAGACCGAAGTTCATTCATATAAAACGCATTAGGCTATTAATGCAATTCTAGATAAACCAGTAAGAAATTCATAACCAACCTATTAGTATACAGAAACTAAATTTAAAACACTTACGGATAAAGAACTTACGACTCTCGACGAGCTCTTGAACACGACTGTTTAACAGAGTGCATGTTTTTCCCAATCTATACCGTTTGATTCAGGCTCTCAACTCCAGCAATATCCCGTAACAATGGCGCCCAAAGGTGAGCACTGATTCGTTGTCTCAGGATATAGACATCAGCGTAAAACCTTATCGCTCCCATAAATTGGACAGTAAACGACTGAAAACGAAATCGAATACGCACTCTTTAGAGAGATTATGGCTGGAATACGGCAAGAGAAACAGCGTGAGGAAGTTGAGGAACTCCGACTTGAGGCCGGAACAGGACCTTTGGACGGAGACCTTATAGAGAGATTGTGAAGGAAGAACAATGACACTTATTTACCTCTGGATATACGTTTTCCCCTCCCCTTCCATCTCCACCCCCCCTCTTCCCTCCCTCACACCCTCCCCCGCCCACACGCGTCTCGTAAGAGGCAAGGCGGAGGTTTCCGAGAATCTCCCGACTCTTTCACTTTCATTCCCCTTTCCCTCGTTCGCCGATAACGGTTCTTCCTTTCGGAGTGTTAGCGCGAGTGCGGAGGCGGTGGAGAGGACGAGCGAGGGTAGGACGGGCGAGGGCGGAGAAGAAGAACAGCGAGGGAGGAAGGAAAATACTGAGTTAGGAGCGATTGAGGAAAGAAAAGGAAACACATTTGTATACTATAGAGCGTTACACATTTATATAACTGATGGTAGTAGGCTTCACTTTGTGGAATTGTTCCATAATAGAAACTAAGCAACTATAGTCCGTTCCACATTAAGTTGACAGTATGGGCTCTTATGGAGAGTCGCTTTCTTGTAAATATCCACAAGGCCGGAGGTGCGATGATGCGAGTAGCAGTAGATAAGTTAACGTAGCACAGTGCAGTATACTAATAATATATTTATGAGTGTTCATATAGGCAAATACTACACCGTAAAATAACTTATTTAAATTTTTGTGTGGGGCTAGAAATGATTACTGAGTTACCTGGAGGTTGGCACACGGAGAGTAACTTTGGTAACAGCGTTCTCCATATGATCCATATCTGCATCTACATAATACCCTTCAAGCCACCTCAAGGGCGTTTGGCAGGGTATTATCACCGACACCCATTACACTATTACACTATACTATATCTTAGCAAATTACAGGTCCATACTGTCAGTTTGATTTGGACATGAATTATACTATGCCATACACTATTACAGGTCAATATTGTAAACTTAATTTGGAATGCTCTATAGTAACGCTCCACACGTCATTTTGAGGTCCCGACCGGTGTCAACATAAGAATACCTTTTTTTACAAATGTCAGTGCACCTTAAAAATGGCATTTATATGTTGAAACCGGTAGGTACCTCAATATAATGTGTGGAACATTACAAGTTGTTTCGCTTCTGCATCTCCACGTTCAGTTGACAGCATAGACAAAATGGAGAACGCTTTTGCCAAATTTACACTCCGTTAGCTCACCTCTAGGGCACGTACGCAACAATTTCTTCGTTAAGTTTAAGTAATTTCTTTTAGGGAATATTATTTGAATGTTAGAAGACTCCTAGCTTTGAAGCAAGGATACTGCTTAGCAGCATATTAATTTCCCTTTTGCTTGTCCAATTGTTTGGTTGTTCATTGGGGGGAGGTGACCGACAACTGAGGTCATTTTCGCCATAGAGGACAGGTGGGTAAGGGAAGGATCACTAGGGAATGGAGAAAGGGTGGAGAGAAACTCGGCATTATCCTGCTCTTAACGAAAGGTGTCAAGGGGATCATGGTTTAACGTCTCGTCCGTCAGACTTAGAACTGGTCTTGAAGTATCTTCCACAAGACACTCAAGTATCGGGTTTTCTCTGAAAAATATCCGCCTCTGCCGGGATTTGAACCCGGGCCGTCCAGATAACAAACCTGTACTGAAGCCGCCTCACCAACCCAATCCCCTTACAACTCCGGTGTCACGGATTTTTGCACAGAACGATTCTCCATAAGAGCTAATGCTGCCAGCTAAATGTGGAACCCCCGATTGAGTACCCTTTTTGTTGCCAGATAGGCGACACATCGGCCTTCGGTACCTGCGTGAAAACTTTCGCTGGTCGGTCGATACTAGAGACGTAGCCATGGGGGACCTCCGGACAAATAGCGGACATTGGAGGAAGTTAGCTTTAGATTTTTAAAAAAAATAAGAATACGATGATTCCATTCATGGTCTAGTTTGAACAACTGTTTTGAAATAATATTTTATTTGTAGTTTTCAAGCATAAAAAGTTTCATTAATGAGCACAGCAAAAATCTAAAAATAATCAGCTGTTACGCCGCAGTCGCAATTGCAAACTTAATTCCTGAAAACTCAAAATCTTGTATACGCTCTACTGTTTCAGGCTCCACTCCGTGGAAGTGTTTAGTATCCATACTAAAGAATATATCTTGTACTTTTCCTCAGAATTTTATTTTCATTGGGTACAATGCGCTCCACCGATAATGCCGCAAGTCAGTGAAACGCGTTTTACCCAGTGAAAATAAAATAATTCTGTGGAGAAAGTACAAGATTTATTCTTTAGTATGGATCAAAATCTTGTTCCTGATTTTAAAAAGTTGCCACTGATTCCCCTCCTTCCAGCTTGTAATCAATATGAACCTCCCTTGATAACGAAATCCTAGCCACGTTACAGGTCGATACCTAAATCAGCAGGCATTGTTTACATGCATAAAATTTGTTAAATCTCATTTTCTTCGGAATAGGATATTTATGCATCATTTTCCGCCACCTAATTAATCACGGACAAATGAACTAATATTTAGCAAAATAAATATTATTATTAAATAATTTAAAACTACAGCATTGCAAACTTCATAAAACTGACGTCAGGAGTTTAAGGATAACCTACCTCTTTTATAATTCCCAAAACGCTATAGCTGGTCAGCTGGTTAATAGCGGGTGAAAATCAACCCCCGAGACATATATCCGTCATAGCTTTTAGGGATAAAAATTAGATGTACCAGGTATATTCTCGTAGCAAAATCTATACTTATCATAGTAATCTATTAGCCATAGCCATCAACTATTCGAAATAGGAGTTTCTCCGTGTCTTACTGCTGAATATCAAAGTGGTTCTTGACAAATCAATCCAACTGAAAGCTTTTTCATGGTTCTATGCTGCTTGGAAAATGGGTTTTAAAGTTATACCATTCAAACCTGCCCTCAAATTCACGTTTATTTCACTATCGTAGACAAAATCAATGGTTTTCGGGGTTTCTTTATTTGTGAGCGGTGAAAAAATCACACAAGAAAGGGGAATTCTCTGACACATCGACTCGTTATTAATTTAATATCTCCCGAAAAGCAATGCCGAGTTGACAGGTACAAGGTTATGCCGCAAGATACACGAATTAGGCTTACGAAATGTTTGGGACCTTTTCCTCCAACTTTTTTTGTAGTCTTATCAGTCTTGTATCACTATGTATACAAAGAAAAGACAAGTAAGCTAAGTAAACAGTCATTCTAAAGCATTACTGCTAGAATAAACAATAGTTCGCGAGCTAGCTTAAAATATATAGTAATGACCCAATAGAGAAATTATTAATTCATATGTTACAATGATGTTAAAGTCACTGTGGCATAGTTAAATATGCTGAATGTCCCTCTGAAGGACCGTATATATATTTTTCGGACATCAATATACTAGGTGTGGAAGAATTTTTCATTCTGTCAAGTACACTTAGTTTTAATATTTCCCAGTCATGAAGCGGCAAAAACTAGTGTTAAAATATTTAATGTCGCCAGCGCTTCTTAGCGAAGAGCGGATTCGATTTAATTTAAATATCGTGCATCCACTGACTGATTCAGCCAGAGGTCACCCATAAGTTGTAGAAATCCCTTCGAAACCGTATTTTTGTAAATGTCAAGTCTGATATACCACTTCCGATGCGAGAAGCGACACACTATCATCCGTTTTTCTGGGTCGGGAAAGAGGCTAGACGAGAAACTTGTGGAATGGCCGCATCGATGTTTTTATCGACATCGGTCGAAAGACTTTCGTGGCAGGAGGGAGACAGCTGGCGAATGATGCTTCCGCCCCCACTCCGAACCCTCTCCTCATACTCCTTGTATCCCCAACAACCCCACTCCATCACTCCCAAAGATCGCTCACACCCCCATCTCAAACTCCTTCGCGGACTCTCTCAAGGTCTCTCTACCTCACCCCTCTACCTCAATCTACCTCTCCCCACCTCCGAACCGTTCTTCCTCCTCCCCCTCCTTTCCCAATTCATTCGCCTTCCTTCAACCCTCTCGCCCAAAGACTCCACCGCACTCCCCCCTCAGCCTTCCCAGCTCTTTCGACTTACCGCCTTCAGTGCTCTTCAGACGTTAGGTACAGTTCTGTTAAAAAAAAATAGTACCGCCGAAAATTTTTAAGTCCCGATTTTACGACGATGTGGCAACGTGGCCGAACCACGCCCCCTTAGATGGGGAGCAATAACTTCTCCAAGCGGCCGGGCCTTCCTCCCCGTAGCTGGGCGAGTTGAACCACCCACGGAAGGAAAATTTTGACCAGCGAAAAGGATTATTTCCGAGGAGAGGGGTAGGGTTTCTTTTCTTGTGATGTGTGAGTAAGAAGAAAAGGGAGATCTACGAAGTTCAGACGCACCAAGATCCCTCGCACACGACAAATGCAAGCAGCCACGGAAAACAAAAGCCTATCTAATGTCTCAATCTTCGGAGTTCCTTTCGTTTCTTATGAGTATTTTAATGTATACGCGTATTCATTAACGTAATTTTTTTTCAAATGTTTGACGCATTTTCGCTATCTGGAAGTCCTTGTGATATCGCAATCTATATTATATTTGAAATGGTGTAATATATTCTGGATCGAAACTAGATCACTCAATTTCGCTCTGAAGTAACCGATAATGTCAGGCTCGAATTTGAGCGCATAACTGTCCTTGCAAAGCATTCTGGGAAAAAATTTTCTACGGGCGATATATTTCTGCGCAACAATTGTTTAATTTTAAAATGATGAGCTTTTAATTTCACATTCTTTTAGCAAATAATTTCGTTATAACTCGAGGCTCAGAAAGAAGGACGTGCAGGTTGAAAAATGCACCTTTCGCACTCATCTCATCCTTCTTGTGAATTCGGTCGTTTTATTATCCAATGCAGAACTTCAAATAAGTGTATATTATGTGTTCACTAATGACATTATACCGTATATGAATGACTTGAGCTGGCTGATCTTAGATTAGTGGTTGTATCAGGTTCAAGTGGTCACCGTCTTGTTTCACCGCCATTACTGCGTTTTCCATTCGCCATAGGTCAGATTTTTCTCATAATTGATCCATAGAAAAAACATTCGTAATAGCACTTTCTACAATGCGTTTGGTGGATTTTTTCCTAACTTAATTACCTAAGCAGCAAATATTTTATGGCGAAGTAAAGAAAATTGAACTAATGTCCTGTAAAAAGTGCAGAATTAATTATGACGTTTTGAAAGTAATAGAAATTTTGATACCGCAATGACTCCCAGACAAAGAAAATCTAAATGCTATATATTTAGGATCAACCAATTGTAAGCTTATTACGCTAATTAATACGAGTATGAAACTAATAAAAAACGAAACGAGCAAGGGGGATGTAAACCAAAGAAGTGGGCATTGAGTTTCCACGCTTTCTAGCAGCTGTGAACGAGAGATAATCTATGCCCATCTATCCCCATGCTTCCACACATCCACATAATGTGCAGAAACAGCTCGACGGACCACACCTCTGCTTCTTCACACCCAGTCGAATAAGAAGCCACTGCCCATTTCCATTTTCCCTTTTTGGCAGTTTAGGGTCTTTCCTCGAGCGCGGATGATGGAAGGGGCTTCCTTTGGTTCGGAATGTTTATTTCTATCTCAGGAAAGATTGGAAGGACCAAATCAGGACAAAATTGGAAGGAGGCAAAAAGGGTGCCTCTATGCAAAGATCGTCGCAAATAGAGTTAACTTACCAACTGAGTAGATAAAAAGAGGCATTTGAAAGACTAGAAAGTGAAATTATTGGCATCAGGTTACTTTTATGGAAACGATGAAATTTAATCCAATTTCCACCGATAAACAATAATTGCGAAACTGGCTGAAGTTCATGATTGAGTGGATCGAAAGTTTTTTTTCCTAGACATTCCAATATTGGAATAAAATAGCATCGAGATACTTTAATCTGAAGATATTTGAAGTGAATACGGCTTCCCTTGTTTATCGAGAAAAAAATGGATAATCAAAGAAGCGCAGTCATATAGTTCCAAGCATAACAAAAGAACTTTATATGATATTGGATACTCTAGAAAGCTCACTACTTTAACATGTAAACATTAATTAGTAATAGTTTGCGCATAAATACATCGCCCCTCAAATTTTCTTTCCCCAAATACTTTGCGATGCTAGGTGTGCGCTAAAATTTGACCCTGACATTATGGGTTACTACAGAGCGAAATAGAGTGATCCAGTTTTAAATCCCTTATCCAAACTATTGTCCTTTTATTGCGAATATCGCACATTCTTGTAGCAAACTTAATATTGTAATTCCACCAACGCCAGATTTATCTACGCACCTAACTAGATCAAAGAAAAGGTTAAAAGCGCACTTCTGAAAGATGCGTTTCCTCTCTTACTTTCGGAAAGAATTAGCAGCCATAAGCAGAATTTAGACTTAAGTCTGAAACGAAGTAAATGACTAAAAACAATTCGCGGGAGTTCAACCATAAAAGGGATTACACTGCCACAAAAATACGAGATAACAAAATTAAGTCGAAATTGCGATAATTCTTAACATTAATGAATACGGTTGCAAATTTAAATAATAATAAAAACGAGTCCATGTCATTTCCAAGATGCCATAATTAATTCTTTTCATTTTACCCTATATTGGTTCAGTTTTTTTCCTTGCAATCATTTACTGTTTCTGGAATTAAGTTTGGAGAAAATCCACAATGCACATCGTAGGAGTTGCTTTTACGAATATTTTTCTTTCAATTAATTGCGCATGGTGCGTGATAAAATCTGGCTTAAGGGGAATTAAGAAATTCAGTAATGGCGGTGAAGCAAAAGGGAGACAAAACTTTTACGATCACCGTAGTTAAGAGGCGTTTGAAATTATTAGGAGCTCGGAGACAAAACTCAGTCAATCATGGATATCGACTAAACTTAGTTTAAATAGTCAATATAAGAGGTGTTTTCCTCGAAAATATATTAATATTGTTGCCTTCAGACGTAGAATTAGACTAGAAGAGTATCGGAGATAAAGCAAGCCTAATGAGATATCGACGTTATTGAGCAAAGTGAACTATATTTTGGATTCGTCAATTCATTAGGTATTATTCAGGTCCCTTGCGTGAAAAAAATATTGCGATAGCCGAAAACACTTCTATCTTCTCTTCAAACATTTTCTGTTTAGGAACTGTCCCCGTAATGAATTGTAAACTAAGGAAAGGAGTAAAAAAAGGCCGCACTCGTAGGATTCCTGAATGAAAGGTGGGCACAATCGAGATATCAGCCTGCTTAATTATCTTCATATTATATTATATGCTATCTTTGGTTCTCGGATTATACTCGCTCTTAATTGAAGTGCAAATTTGAATAAAAAAAACGGTCACTGTCACAAAAACGATAGTATCAGTACGAAACCTGCATTATTTCCATCCGAACGTCCCTCCGATTTTCTGAGCCCCGTTTGGATATGCGTGAGCGAAAATGAGTAGATGAACGATCGGTCTGTCGGCCAAAGTCATCCGATCTCTCTCGTAATAGAAAGCTACCATGTAGAAGCCAGGACGCAAATATCCATTGAAAGTCTCCATCAGAGTATGGGGAATAATCCCGCTGCAAATGGCATATCTTCCATTATTTTTTCTCTAGAAAAGGCAATTACCGCGAATCGTCGCTCGAAGAGAGCGAATTGTGTCGAACACTCACGGCTTATGCCTCCAACTGAGACCGTTCCTCCGAATTAGTGTGTACGTACGGCAGAAGATTCGTACACTACATCTCTCCTCGTGCGGTCCAACTAGCCAGTGCATTTAGATAGATATTTCTTGATCATGTACAGGTAGAAAATATTCAAACACTAATTAAAACATATGACCTTCAGGCAGTGGCGTAGCCAGGAGGGGGCACAGGGGGCACTTGCCCCCCCCCCCCCAAACCAATTAATTTTAGCAGAAAAATATTAACACTGTAAACAAATAAATACTGTATTGACATCTTTCATAAAGCAAGAGTGATTTACTTTTATTCCATTATTCTTTTCTTTGAGTAAAAGTTAAGTTTTTCTTCGAGTAAAAGTTATTGATTATAGTGATTAGATTTCTAAAAAAGCTCATTTTTGCAAAAGGTATTTTATAGCCAAGTATGTTTTAGCAAAACAGCTTCCCGACGACCCATCAATTGTGTAATTTTAAGAGCCAAAATAGCATAAAATGTGATTTCTAGAGATAAAAATGTTCACATTTTCCCCAGCGGGGGGTTACATCCCCCCTGACCCCCTAGGTCGTGCCCCCCCAACACATCGTCCTGGCTACGCCCCTGGCTTCAGGTAGCTTCAAAGGAGTTCCAGTGGGTAGCCACCATCATGGCATGACAACTATAAAGAGTACAAAATAACTAAAAAGTAAATAAATATGAAATACATAGAGTAATGAAAAATCGAATTAATAGCCCAATTTCAAGACTTTGACAGTGAATATAGTTAAAAATAGTAAAGACAAAAAAATCTGTTCCACCTCCAAAAAATTCCATACTTTTAAAAGAATGCAGCCATATCTCAATGAGAACAAATTTTTATAACCGTTCAGAGCTCCCCTCGTTCTCCGCTCTTCACGGGAATTGGGAAAATATATTTACTCTGAAGATAAAAGCTTTCATGTACATTCGAAGCCGACCACTTCTCTGACAATGCGCATCGGAGTTATTCGTCTGCTGTCCAGATGGCCTCCCTCGTGCTCTTTTCGCGCATTGGAAACACATCAAACGCATTCGCTCTAGAAAGTAAATCTTTTGAGTAATATATTAGAAATTTATCGCTTATCTGACAAGGTCAAAACCATTTTGCTAACTCCGACATAATATTTTAAGAATAGAGAAAGAGGGCAGATTTCACGTGCCATTATTTCCGCCAACAATGAGGGATCGGAATGGCTGTCACTAGGACAGGATGGATGGCTAGTTCCCAAATATACTGAATGCGTCTATCTGAAAAGCCTATTTTACATTGCTGAGCGCTCCTCATATCACGTCTGGCGAACCTGTTTTACTTTTAGAAAATTGAAGTATCATGCGACACGTATGAGCTTAACCCAAAAATAAGAAATTGGTATTTCTGAGTTCCTTATTTTTTCGCGGGAGAAAACGTTAGTCAAATTTTTTCGGCATTCACCCTATGCCACAAACCCTTGAGAAGTCTTGATGTAGATGAATATGTATCAAGTTCACGCATGCGTCTGGAGGCTGCTTCGTGCTCTCCTCCAATTGCAGAGCGTCCGAGAAAATGTGTAGAGGCGAAAATTTGATACGCCTCGTCCCTCTTAAAATTTAACGGCAGGGTAAGATTTTCTTAGCTAGTGAAACGTTTCATGCACAGGAAAAGGATGGCAGTCGTTTATGACTGGGTACCAGAAGGCAGACAGAATCATGTCTCGCTTCGAGGAGTCTACTCAGAGGATGAAGAGTGAACTTGGGCGCCTAAAACCCGGCGATTCGATCCCGACCAGCAGGTTACCTAGTGATACGCAACGGCATGTCGGCGTCTCTAGGACACACAATAATGTACGCGTATGAAGGTCAAATATCCCCACAGTGAGATCAAAACCGTTAGCTTTGGCTGAATCAAAAATCCTTCAAAGAACAATTCAAAGTCGATTTAATTTGTCGCAAGCCGACCATTATCAGCCTAAGATTTGCTTTCTCTGGCTCTCTACTTCAATCTTTTTTCACATACCAGCTTCATCCATTCATAATTTCAACCGAGCATAGAAATAATTGTTGATAATTTGGTCCTTGAAAGATTTTTCTGGTTAATTGGATTTTTATAGTGAATAAGATTGTTTACCCCTCATTATCACAAAAGTAGATCACTTTGCAGCAATTTTGACAGCCAATCCGACCCAGTTAGTGCGGAGGAGATTGATTTCGTCTGTTGGTCCGGGATCTCACGTGTACCAATTCCAATTCGGGTATGATTACGAACATCTCGTAAAGCATTATAAGGCGATAGCGCACTCATTCCAAACGCTTATCACACTTCAGTTGACCTTTTGTAAGAAAGTTAAAACTTCAGATCTCTCCACGTTCTTGATATGAGAGGACGGTAACAGACGAGTTTTATCGAATGGCCAATTATTGTCTGATTGTCACCAAATTTAGGATTTAGCACTTATTTCACATTCTAAACAATACTAGGTGAGGAAAAAATGGTTCCGATAAAAATTTAAATATGATAAATACGGTACAATACAATTTATTTAGGAGATTAACATTAGAAAACATTGTCCTCTTACTCTACGTCAAATATATTATCACAAGAAGAGCTATCATAAACCAAAGGGCGTTTAAAGAATATACACTAATTTAAGAACTAAATGCACTGTACATAGTAGTTAATATGACCAAAATCTGGAAACAACGCCACGCAATGAGGAAGAGGAATGCAGGTGCTATCGTATCTCCGGACGCAAGTTGAGACAAGTTGAAATAAGAGTACATTTCACGGCAATTCATGCAGCAACAAATTTGTTCTCCGATTACACAGATATTCCATACGCGAATGGGAATGGCATCACGAACAAGGAAAGTGTGCCCCTCCTCAGGACCTCGAGTTTAAAAGATGCCAGATAAAGAGAAGCGAAACCGACTCGAGGACTAGAAAATCCCACGCTATCTCCGAGAGGGTAGAGTAAAACCCTTGAGCTTCTCACGTCGGCGGTTATATAGGCAGCGCCAAAGAGGCAATAAAATGTTTTCTAACGCGGCATAGTTGAAGTATCAGCCGTGTTGCTCACCATATTCGTGATTTTTCAAGTTTGAAATTCCGTCCGCGATAAATCGTTTGCCATAAAATGCAAATTCGGAGCAGTCACTTCGATCATTCGATTTAGAAGAAGAAATAATTTATCATCTGATGTGAGTAAAATGCTACCCACACTCCTCATTGGTACCTTTGATGGTTACGAAGCCTAAGCACGAACTCAAGGTTTGAGCAATCCCATATCAAATTCTCATTCTAGTCCATGCCCCGTTTCAGCTTATTGGCTTCATTCATCACTCGCTTTTATCAGCTCATCCGACGATGAGTGGAAGCGATGAATGCGCTCATCAATAGTAACACGAGGCTTGCGACTCAGCAGTTTGATCCTCTTGTCCGAAGTCCGACACAAGCCATGGCCATTAACTAGTTTCAAGGGCGTTCAAGAAATCTGGTTTCAATCATCATTAATTTCATAATATTAATTATTTATACTTTCATTATCCTCTCTACTAGTAAAATATTCACCGTTGGAAAATCGTTGGTAAAAATATGTTCAATCAAGTTGAAGACGCAGACTGAAAAGATAACATGTACGAGGTTTATTCATCAAATAATTAATAGCAAATGACGTAGTCGATGAAACATTAGTTTCAAAACTGTTATTCAAACAATAAAATGATAACCTAGGAAACAAAAATCCAAGTGATGAACTTACGTCAGTTACGGCTTCAGCTACCCAAGGTACCGAAAATAGTGTATTGAAGAAAATTGGCACCTTTTTCAGTTTATGTGCACTGTCGGCATATATTTTAAAGCCTATATATTTTCACTAATTATATATTTATATTTTTTCATTAACTAATGAAAATATAATAAATGGACCAAATGGAAGATTTAGCAATTTCCAAAATTTGACAACATATGCATAAAACTCGAACTTAGCTAACTTCGCATTATTTCAGAATGTAGTAATTTTTGACACGATGATATAATCTAACCCGGCACTGCTATCTTCGGAGGTGATAACATTTTTGGAAGTAACATGTAAAGATTCACTACCATATTCTTGTTTTATATCATGCGTTAGCTATATAGGCAGCCAAGAGGTATTGGAAACTAGGTGCCAAGCTAGAATTTTGATTAGATAGTGGGAGGAAGTCAAAAAGGCATCCACACCCTGTCTACACACACGTCTACGCCATATGGCGAGAGAACGATTTTGATTCGTGGCAGGTAAGCGGAAGGCATGAGACGGATCGACAATTATGCG
The DNA here is from genome assembly GCA_963573305.1 of Pyrrhosoma nymphula. Taxonomy (NCBI): domain Eukaryota; kingdom Metazoa; phylum Arthropoda; class Insecta; order Odonata; family Coenagrionidae; genus Pyrrhosoma; species Pyrrhosoma nymphula. Next base: position 109,096,817 of record OY754329.1, read on the forward strand.
GGACCCCTCAGGCATCTCTGATTAAGCACCCTATGAATTTAATTCCAGCCAGTTGGCCGGCTTGTTTGGTGATCTGGAGGAATCGTGGACGTTAATGGGATGAAATATCCGAGGGAGAGGGGGGGATAGCATTAATTAACAAGGAAAATTAAACAACTAATCAGCTTTTACAACCCACTCGGGCGGGAGTTGTATCACACCATGCTCTCCCTTAAACGGAAGACGAAAACTTGAACCTCACCCGAATGGCAAGGGGGTGTGGGGTTCGAGAGGCGCTCACGCAACGGGAAGCCGAATGCGACCAGCGAGCAGACACAGGGAATGAATATCCCTTCTTCAAAACTGTCGTCCAATATCCTCAAGGAAAAATTTGCTTAAAACTGAAAAATGTAAGGAAAATAATAGCCTAGAAATTTTACGTATGAAGATTCAAGATACCGCTACGGTTTAATAAACTTAAGGTAAAATAATCCTCTTTTACCCTAGACAACTCAAGGTTGTCAGATAAAAAAATGCAGATTTTACGAAAGTACTCCACAAATTGAAACCACGAGTAGGTAGTTGATTGAATTCAATGTACAAATTTTCATTCGGTTAAGAAACTTCACTTGCACGTCAAGATTTTCACTGGCTATTAATGAAAAAATCAGACGGTATGGTCCCACCCACACATGTGAATAAACTGAAAAAAAACTCACCATCCATGCAATGAAAGGCATATAAAGTACTCAAAGTCGTTAATTTTCAGGGTTGCAAGGAGGGACGTTGGCGAAGGAAACTTTCTTCCTTAAACTCTAACGCTGATTCTACGTTAATTAACTCTCGATCAAATCCCAAAAATTTGATAACATGAGCTGACTCAGTTGATGACCTGTTCTAGAAACGTCCTCACGGGAGTTAAGACCTTGAACTAAACGAAGTCTATTATGTTCAGATGTAAGAAAGAATAACAGGCGTGAATTTGGAAAAAATTAATAATATTCATGGTTAACTTTCCTGCTTTCGGTAACACTGAGTATATTTTTTATAAAACGCTAGCTTTCGCCGACCTTTCTGCCGGACTCATCAGGTAATTAGCCTGACGAAGCCGGTTTTATAAAAAAGATACTCAGTGTTAGCGAAAGCAAGAAAATTAATCATGCAACACACAGAAAAGCGAAAATCAAAACTAAGAATATTCATGTCGAATAAAGCAACTTCACAACATCGAGCCGCGACTGTAAAACACTTACTGCACACAAAAGCGACAACATAACCTCAGGAACTTGCTGGTTATCTTGATGATGACAAACATGTCGAAACCATGATCGGTACCAAAATATCAAAAGATTAATTTACTCATTAACTTCATTCCATATGAATTAATCTCCCGCAGCGCGGAGGAATTGCTTCAGGAATCTCAAATGCGCGCTGTTAACTAACTCCAGGGGCCGCAGAGTACTTCGTAGCATTTACGATGAACCTAATGGTGATATCAATTTTGGAAATGCTCTCTCGACAGTTTAACTGAAGAAGATTATGAGGGATGTAAGATGTGGATGTCTGGCAGTCTTGAACACCTTGCACCTTTGCAGCCAGTAACAATCAACAGAGGAGAAGGACGCCCTAGTAGCTTCACTGGCGAAAGTACTTGGAAGGAAATCAACCAATCAAGGCGAAAGATTTTTCCTTTGTGGAATATTCGCAGGGATGTAAAAAAACAGGGACTATGAACAAATAAAGTGGTTTGTTGAAAATGAGATGGAGCGGAGGTAAACCAATCTTCGGATTGATGACGATCACGAATCTTATGGTGTTTTATACGATGTATGTTGTAAAAGATAGGCAAGGCCGGACAGTGTTCCCTCACGTCACTTCCTCCTCTCCCATACGGGGAGAGGTGGATTCGGTATGATCGCTGTTATGCACTCGGCTCACGCGCGGCCACATGGGCAGACCAATAGCGCACGCGCCCGCTGTGGATGGCCACAACCGTCGCCACTCATCATCCCAATTGCCTAGAGTGCCCTCCGATTTGAATGAACGCAGATTGGAGAACGAGATGCATTTCGATGACGGCCGCGAAAACTATATTGACAAGAGTGGTTGGCGCGTATCTCCACCCCAGCTGTTTTAAAACCATTTTCACTCGCAACTGTAAAAAGATAAGATCACCGATAAGTGATAACCAAAAAGAATTTTTGTTTCTCTAGGAGAAAAATTAAATTATACCGCTAGAGACTTCACTTCGAGGAAGTACTTAGTATAAATCAATCGATTTTTCATAAACACTGGTATTTTTCCACAAATTTTTAATTTTTTAGAACGTCACAAGCGTTTATGATTATAATTATGGAGTACAACAATTACTAACTTAATCATTAGCTTAAGATATTTGTCCGACGGAATCTGATACCAGGACGCATGCGATTAGACACCGTTTCCGACTCCACACAACAAAATCACGAGACAATAATCAGTCAGTGTACATCTCACTTTTCGCCTCTTCCTTCTCCTAATTCCTCCACCCTGTTCCATCCCTTCTTCATGGCGGAGTGATTACACCCCCTGCTATACGCCCTGGAGGTGCCTCAAATGGTTGTATGCAGATGAACTAATTAGTCACCCTAAGTAAACTAAGCATGCAGAGTAAATACCAACATTTCCATCACAACCTTCACCGCACCTTCATTTTCACACCAAAAGGTAGTCACCGCATCACCAGAATGTTTCACAAACCACGTTACTCTTAAGAGCAATGAATTCGCATCGACGTCATTTGAAAGTCAGGCGTTGAGGTTTATAACCTTGGACATTAAGTCGTTGCTTCGGAAGAGAAAAATGCGTTTGAACTATCATCGATTTCTTCAAGAAAGTAATTACGTTACAGCTGCCAGGTGAAGGCATTAAATTTTTTTTATGGAAGCTCGACTCAACTGAATGAAATTCTCCGAGGCAATATATTTCCGCGTTGCACATTAATTTATCCCTCCGATGACCTTCTCCTCTTTATGATCCACCTGCAACGCGGGCAGACCAACTTCCTTTCTCTCGATAACTCTTGCCGGGAAGGACGCGAAGTACGGATTTCCGCAACGGCAATGCTTATGGTTAAGAGTGTGCGCGGCCGGATACAATAGAATTGTATACGTGTGGAGCGTGAAGATAAGTAAGGATTCCCAGTTCGAGAAAGATAATGGGGAAATACGTCACTGAATACACGCAAATTCATGATTATATTTTGTTGCTTTTTTCAGAGATAAATTCCTATTCCAATCGAGTCGGTAAGATTCCAATAAAAATATTCTAGCGTGTTTCTGCACGGGAGTCATTGCCTTACAACCTCGTGCTAATAAGATGAAGTAAAATTAAAAGTGTCTACGAAATATTCAGTACATGGACGAAAGAGGGCTAATAAATTCCCGGATATTAAATTCTCACCATTTTTGAGATTTTTCGCAGAGTCAAATTTTTAATTAAATTAAATACGTAATTAAGATCTATTCAACAATTGGTACAGCGCGTTCATACGACCAGCACTAGAGTTATTGTCTTGCAACCACGGTGTATGACAAACGGAAGATTGCTGAACCTATATGCTGAATGTATAATTTCAGAATGACTCATTTAACCGCATGATACAAGCAACAGAGATTTCATAGTCGCCGAGTGGATGACAAGTCACCTTGAGGATTATTACGCAGCGAAAAATCTTGGAATTTTGAGGGAGCTAGACGAATTCTCATATCCACCATAACGGATGTTTAATTTTCTCCATCAATTTCAGGTTTGCTATGATCACCGAGGGTGTAAAAACTCCAACAATTAACGTCTGTCAAGTTACTAATTTAAAACGTCGGTAATAAATCGATAGATAATCCATTTTGTCACGTTTGGAATATTCGGAAAAAAACTCTAAAATTATATTAAACCCCATACTGGTAGCTTGATCGTCACAATTCGACCAATTTTTATTATATTTTTATCGAATATTGCGCAAAGCCTTTACTACGTGAAAGCATGGGTCGAAAATATATAGGGACTACTAGAATAGAAAGAGGATAAATATGAGAATCTGCTTTTGAATGAACGTGAAAGGCTCCCCATACAATGTTTATCACGTATTTCTTCGCTGCATGTCAGCCTTGGCTCCTTAGATTCCACATCCATCAGATACGTCATCAGGGATACTCTACAGACTGTGTAACGAGGCAAGTCGAGTCGCAAGCAATGTAACGCCAAGGGCTAAATTCAAAAGACAAAATAGTTCGTAAATGATTACACTAAACATTAACGGATGCTTAAATTTCCGGTATATATCTCCTATGACCCAGAAGTGGATTCAAACAAAAAACTTAGAAATTGCTACAAAAAACACGACGCTTTTATCGCTCGACTGAATTGAATAACATGATAATGCAGTATAACAGGTCATCCAGATTAATATACGGTTAGGTTACTGAAAAACCGAGGGTTTAATGAATCTCTTGAATCACTACGAGCATTAACTTTCTCTAGAGACCATTAATTTTCCTCATCCGAATACGCGTGTGTACGAAAAAAAATTAAAGCGAGATTCAGCGTTTCAATCCAGCTTTCATGCCATTTATGACTGTATCATTAGTCTAGGGATTACGTCACCAGTGCTCAGCTCCTACGACTGGGACCGCTCCCGAGAAGGCCAGCCAACGTCACCTTCAGGATGCGGTGACGCTCTGTCTCAAACAGATAATAATAAATGGCAGATTTAGGAGAGAACACCTTAGAAGAGAATACTTTATCACTTCCATGGACCATAAAAAGGTGGAGAAAACTAATGAAAATGGAATTTCACAAGCGATCGAAGAGCCAAGGACGCTGAAGTCAAGCTGAATTTTAACTAAGCGTTAAATACTTCACTGAGCCTATGAAGGCATAGTCGACAAGTCACTTGGATAATGCTTCAGAAAAAGCTTCACGGCTCGAGCCCACGTTGTAGCGACAACATTATTCATTGACAAGTTTATACAGAAAAAAAATCAAATGTCATCAATTCATTCAATATTTTATCATCACGCTCGTATCATAAAAATAGCTATACACCTTTGCCTCAACATATTCTACCACTCACTTTCGCTTTCAATTTGCCGTAGAGTGATTGTTTCCGCTGTTATAGAATATTATAAATTCAATTAAAAATAAGCTCACGTTTCATTTTACACCAAGGACAACAAAAAACTTATTGAATTAATTTTTCTAAATAAATTCATTCCCACAGTGAATTTAAGATCTGAACTTTTAGCATAATAGAACAACAGCTCGGTGCTCAATTATTTCTGCTTTCATCTTTCCGATTTCGCGAGTGATGATGTTATAAAACGGTACAAGGTTGAAATTCAGTATATAAGGATACCAGCATTGAATTGAATTATTATCGTAGATAACCCACAATACATCCAATTCATTTGTACAAAGAATAAATAGTAAAATGCATAACATATTAAATCGTCTAACAGACTTACATTAAGTTTTATATCTAAATACGTAATCATAATTTATTTATTAACAGGCAGTAATTAACACACTGATACTACAAATTTAATGATTGGTAACGAATCCATATCACATGCATACACTTACCATTAAATCTAACACAGAAGTCTTGTCCAATATTTACGAATAAAAATTTCCGGGTAAAAATACCTCCTGTAATTCGCCCAATGAAATATTCTGTAGGTAATAAAAGGAGGATATTTTTCACTTCTGAATGATTTCTCGTAGTTGATGTGATATTGTGAGAATAATAATATGATCGGGCATATCACCTTTTCGGCATTCGAATGGTATTAATAACAGGCAAAATCTTTCGGGAGAAGAAATTTTCGAGAGGATCTTACTTGAAAGAGATGGGCGCCCGGAGGGAATTTGGAGCAGCAAAATTGGGGCAATGGGAAGAAGCACGAAAGAAGAAAGCAGGGGATGACGCCACACCTCCGGGCAGAGTCGGAAATAGTGCCGCCCACCACCACTTCGCGCGAATCGGAGAAACTAACACAAGCGGGACTGGAGAGTGGACGGACTCGGAGGAATGATAAGAGGAGAGACGACGAGTAGGACACGCCAGCGGTAGATATCATCGCTGTTTCAAAAGGCACACACTCCATTGCAAGTGGGGACTTATCTTAACACTTCCATATCGAGACAAGCCATAAACAATCCATCATTACAAAACACCAACAGTAGCTTCGAACCATTTGGGGAAGTATGTAGTGATCAACTTTTTAAAGCTCAAAAAAAATTACTTTCCCTCAACGATATTATTCAAATGTTACAATTCGATGCGTTTGGTTTTTATTTGATTTCAGTTTTTAGCAGCCGGGTCTCAGGGTAGCATAATGGTAGAAGAGAGGAGGTTGACATACGCCTCGTTTACATCACTCTTAGCTTTCTACGCTAGTTACTCGAATACGAGCAACCATCACTCAACCCTTTTACTAAAGTAACTCTTGCGTGGTAAAAAAGTTTACTAGGGTATGGTGGTAACTTGCGTTCACACGGTGAAATTCTTACTAGCATACGAGTTTACTGGAATCAGGAAGTATATGACAAAAATTAGGAATAGTATACACATACTCATCCGAAAGATCAAAATGATCCGGATTATCAAAGAATTAACGCTCGATAACGATTTGAGTAGCTAACAATCATTTAATTTGTTTTCTTCGAAAATAAATTTATATGTTGCAGTCTCGCTAAATCTTCACCCCGCTAAAGTTATTTATTCTGTTTTCAAGGTTATTTCGAATTCACTTAGTCTATTTTCGCGAGAAAAAATTTAGTATTCGTCTTGATAAACGTCAAAACACCAATTATCCATTATATATGGAATGATTTTATTATTACACCAACTTTTTGGACCCTTAGATAAAAAACATACAGCATAGGAGTCTAAAACGACTATCCCAGCAGAAAACACACTTTGGATACTAATAGTAGCAAGAAAAAGATTAACAAAATCTCATTTATAACACGACGCATTTTTTGCATTTAATTTCACGGAGAGGGCAGAGCAGAGACTGAAAAATACAGCCAGGGAACTTCAACGAATCGAAAATTGCTGTCGGTAGAAAAAGAAAACCCGAGAAATTGAAATTGGCAGCATGTAGACAAAGAGATCACGTGCAAGATGGAAGCCGGGGGAGGAGGGGAAAAAAACGGACAGACTTCGAGAGGGGTGGAAAGTGAAGGGTATAGGGGGTGATCCAGGACGAGGGGGAGGGTTACGAAATTACACTCTCTAATTTGGGGGTGGAAGGAACGGGGTAGGGTGAAGGGAAGAGGTCGATTTTTCGGTGGAGGACAGAATGAATGCATGTGGCCGGGCTGCTGGCGAATAATCGAGATGGCGTGAGGGCGGACCCACCTCGATGGTCATATTTCGTGAGGGTGAGTTTTTTTCCTCCATGCGGCGCGCATAGGAAATCGTGGTTGTGGTTGTTGGTTATTGGTTTCGGACTCCCAGTTGGTATGGCATATGGAAAGGCTGGTGGGAGGTCCTCGCACCAGGAACTCACGTCGGCGGGGGGTTTAAGGAGAAAAAAAAGCTTGATTAAGCCTTCGATGGCAAAAAATACAAATTATCTCCGAGACGGAGTGACCATAACGTGGAAGTGCTTTGGGGCTTTATTGTGACTCAGTTGATTGGATTAGGTAGAGGAAAAAATTTGGGACAGTGGCGGTTTTGAAGGTGAATAAGAATACGGAGCTTTATTATGAAGTAACGAATAAATAGATCAAGTGCGAGTGGAGAAAAAAAACTTAACTGAGTTTTCGAGGGCAAAAGTAATACAAATTGGCTATGTAACGGAGCATCTATGACGTGAAAGCACTTGGGGTTATACTATGACTCAGTTGATGTGATTAGGGAAAGGAAAAAGCTAGGATACATATGGTTTAAAGAGTTTAGAGGGAGCAACTCAAGTTTGGAAGATGGAAGAATATTGTGCCCGAGTTGGATGGGATGAAGAGAGGTAGGAGGAGTACGGAGCTGCATAATGCCCCCTGCCTCACACCCTTGAGGTGGCTTGCAGGGTATTTTGTAGATGTAGATGAATGAAGACGGAGCGTAAAGTTAGTTAGTTCGCGTTCGCGAAGATAGTTACGCGTTCATACGAACCATCCTGTAGCCGATACAGTATCTTCGAACTTGTAACTTAGGTTGGTGGAGGGAAGGAAAAAGGCCTAATTACGCACTCGAGGACGAGAAAAAAATGCACGCTCCCAGTCACGAATAATCCATGATATGCAAGCTATCCGGGCAAGATTGTAATACTGTTGAGTGGATTGGGAAGAGAAAAGAGTCGGTAGGTATCATGCCAACAAAAGTGGTTTTGAAGGTCAAGTTTGGAAGACGAAAGAAAATGATTGACATATTGGATGTGGTAGAAAGAGATTGGGAGTATACGGAGTTGAAGGATGAAGAAATTGATGAGCTAAAGTGAGATAGGAGCATTTAGAAATAGTTTAAAGCCCATCCAGACATCCTCAATTAGTAGGCTACACTAAATGATAATTAAAATCATATAAAAAGGGCGAGAAGGAAGAAAAATGACAGAGAATGTCAAACGGCTCTGAAAATGCCTGTTAATTGTGGTGAGGACAAGAGATCTGTGATGAAGATGAACTTCACTAATTTAAGATGATTAAATATGTTCAGTCTTTCAATTTTTAACTACCGTAGAGAACACCATTTCAGGCCTTTTACATCTTTGAACAGAAGACGTCTGCTGAAACGCAGGAGAAACTTGCCTTAAAAACGAGGCGGTGGAACATCCGAAAGAATGCAGCCTTCAAGGTTAGGCAATTTATTTCGCAGCTATCTCCTAACTCGTGTCTGCCGACGCCTGAACTAACGTTCGTCATCGTAACACCCACCGTTCCACATATACTAGCGATAGATTACGGAGTAAGGTGCAAGCAGAGGCGTATACGTCGGATAGAAGTCTCGTGATTGATATTGCGAATACTAATTCGACGCCATTTCCATCACGTCGGAGGCATATGCGTGACCACCGCTAATTTCGTTTCCAGCCATTCATTTGATTCCCCTCGCCTATTCGCCTCAGCTACAGATCCGTGCCGTCCAGGCGTCTGGCCATCGGCCACGTCACGGAAGCTACGTTTTGGGAAATACTGATGAGTGGAGTCGACGAAAGCGTGTGCGAGCATAAGTTTCACCGAATCCGCGACTGCCAGCGCGTGGCAGTCAAAATGGTGCACGACTAACGATAACTCAATCAGCAGACAAGAAAATATTCCACTAACCGAACTATGGGCGATGAACACAATTTGACTCAGTAGAAAAATCCATTTCGTCTGTAAATCCAATGATAACTTTCAGCAAAGAACTATGGCCATCCGCATGGTTTCAATAAATTTCAAATGTCGGTGGGGTAAAGTCCTCGTCTGTGAATTCGGAGGTCGTGGGTTACAATCCTATTTGGGGGGGTTTACCATCGTGGGAATGGGTGTTTGTGATATCTTATGTGATTGTTGGTTTAATGCCTCCGTCGTCATTTACATCCATGTACGATTAATCTCTCTAATATAATTTGAGACTTAATAAACTTAACCTGTTAGATTTATTAATTTTATGCCGATTTTTAACCATAAGACGTAAAATTCTTGTCAAGAGAGCCGATCCTCACAAGTTTTATAGAGATTATTAAAAGTGTCCCGTAATTTATAGCCAAGGTCATCCAATTTAAATAAGCTTAGAAAAAGGTCACAAAATCAGTGGCAGATTTTGGCTAGCAACGTGTTATTTTTCAAATTACACCACCATGAGCGAGGAGATATATATCAATTTGCCATAATTTTCGTCAAATCAGAGCGGACCCTCTTCGACGTAGTAATCAGAGCTGTCTTATAGAAGTTAAATGATGTATGGGGGAAGGGGGAATACAATTGACTACGTGGGGTTGAACCATTGCCGTTTTGAGCACTCCCGTCTCTTTTTACACGTGTTCCCGAGGATCAGCAAACAACCACCCACGCACAAATCGATCAGGGAAGGCGATTTTTTATCTCTCTCCTCCCCAGCCCCCGGGCCCGATTGCGTTCCAGATATCGGCACTGTGTGGGGGATGGAGTGATCTCACTTTCTTGTTTATCGTGAGCATACACGGGAGTCCGTGAGAGTGAGGCACAACTAGTAGGCGAAGTTTTCCAGGGGTTGGTGCCATGCGATCGCTTCCGGAGAGTTGTCGCTCACGTGCGCTAAAACCCTAAGGGGAGGGGTCGAGGAGGAAGGAGAGGAGTGAAGTGTGTAAGAGGGACACGAGTCTCGCGGACGCCCCTCTTGTAAGACGTGCTAAAAATGTACGAGCGCGTTGGAGAGAAGTTGAGAGGGCGTCCAGGAGGTGAAGACGGGGTTAAAGAGCCCATACCGCCATTTATACTCCGTCTAAAGAAAGAACGTCGGGGGAAGGTGAGGGGGGGATGGAGTGTGCGGCTAGAATTGACGACTGAGTAACGGAGATTAGCTGTTAATCACCGCGTTTTTGGGTCACTTAAACACGTGGACGGAAGCGGGCTTCAAAAAGACACAAGAAACACTTCCGAGGTAATCACGCGAACGTATAAATTATACAGACACAAGACGAGAGTTATTTTATCACCCATACGTTTAAGGGGACGGAGAGAATCACTGATGATGAAGTCCTGCGAAGAGTTGGAGAGAAAGGAAGTGCGATGAACATTCTGAGAAGAAGGAGAGAGGAAATACTTATTGGAAAAATTTTGCAACAAAAAGCTGACTGAAAACAATAATGGAAGGAAAAAAATGGGTTATTTACATAATAAGACAAAGAATTGAATACATCATGCAGATCATGAAGGACTTCAAAGTAAATTATTATATAGGAATGAAAAGGTTGGCGGAGAGAGGAGAGCGGAGAACTGCAGCAAACCAATCTCCGGAATGATGACTAGTGATGATGATGGCGTTTCAGGGGCCTCGTTCATCTGTCTAAATAACAAACTATTCAAATAAATCCATGGAGAGTAGACCACAATTAAAATAAGACATAGCCTCTACAGAGTACAAAAATATTCGGTATCCTCAAGAACGAAGAAAACAAACCTTGAAAGCGTTTGAAAGAATAACCTGGCCTGGGTTAGCATCGCTATGGATAATTAATATGAAAGCATTCATTTGCGGCGCACATGTATGAATTAATTTTTAATCCAAATAAATTATACTAAAACTAGGGTAATACATATTTCTATCGAGCTTCCAATTCCATGGCAATAAAAATTATCGCTTTAGAGTGAGGATAGGGAAAAGTAAGACACGTAATACCTTACAAGTTTCTGTAAGCGAAGAACTAGCATGGTGATAAAACTTAGAATTTCAGTCGATCAAGAATTGGATTCTGCAATTTTGAGAAGAGGTATCAAAACCGACAGGTACATTCACTGAACTTTGATAGTCTCCATTGAAGTTTGGCGCCAGGGAATAGAAGTTTGAATAAGTTAGAATTATTCAGGAAAGAGTGAGGTATGGGGAAGTCCTGGAGAGGGCAATGGGATTTTCCATTCTCAAGGAATACCGTTGTGTGTCACTCAACGACGGTCAGGATCGCATGTCAATCCAGATTGCTGCAGTCCATAAAAAGAGAACAGCAAGAGCGATGCAGTTCACGTCCAATCAAACGAATTTATATGCACCTCACCTTTTCGAGAGTGAAAGTCTAACCACATGGACACAAGGGAAGCGACAAGATCCGCGGCAATACATAACCATGGAATACGACTCGTTTCAGTCATCTTTCCACAGACAGATGTTTAATGAAAACATGATAGTTATAAAAAAAATAAAATGAGTTGAGCTCTTAAAGCACGTTGTGTAAAAGTATCAAATGAAATTAAAGCAATGTTTTGGTCTCAATGCAACTAATAGTAACCGCCTGCTATTGCACAAAAATGATCTCAACATAACGCAAGTATTTTTTTAGTGAAAAAGTTTCTAACAAACTGGTGTCATCAACGCCTCAATTAGCCATATTTTATCACCACTCGACAGTTTTTGGAAAATGGTGTTCACCGAGATTTTTCATTTTTTGCCTCACAAGTTCAAGAACACCGCTGAAAAAAAGAACATACAGCCGCGACCAGTTGTATCACCTTTTAATCCCATTCTTATGCATGACTACGAAGAGCTTGAAAGTAACTGCGAGAATGCAAACGATTGATTAATTAAAACTCCATTTACGAGCAAAACCATGGCGATATTTATTACGATCTTAGAAAATAAAATTATTAAAACATCCGATTGGAGGCAGTTCTGACTGTCAAAAGAATTTCATGATAAGATAAAATCACATCAGAGATATTGCTCGTCTCCAGTTTCCTAGTATTACCAGATCAACAAAACCATGATAAATTCATTATTAATCACATAAAAAAATACGTCATTACATTTCATTTCACAATTTCGTAATAAAATGTATATAGTGTTTTATACTCAATAAAATAAACTTGTACAAACCACATAAAAATCAAAGAACTCACGACCCGAGTTTCGGCGCTTGAGCGTCATCATCAGGTGTTCGCGTCATCATCATCATCTTCTTCACATCAGGTCATCATCATCATCTTCTTAGTATTTTATTCCCATATTGCCTAGACAAGCTCATCTTGAAGTACTCGCTCGATTAACTTCTCTAATTACATACTAAAAGTAGATCGGAGACGAAATATTTAAATTTTTCCATTTGAGTATTCTACCAGCTGATTGGTAGATTATTGGACAGTCCCCATCTTGCATCCCAATTTCTGAAACATTGTCTCGTTTTTCCTCCCAAGGATGTCTCACCATTAGATCCCTCTTAAATTCCTCATATCCTCTGCCTCTTCTTATTTCGTCCAGAATTCCTATCCTCTCCCACTGTTCTCCCCTCTATTACCCTCTTCAACATGCCCTTCCCTCTCAAAACTTCCTCCATCCATCTCTTCTGCCTTCTCCGAACCTCCGTCACCAGCTTCCTCTCCTCTCCAACCATATCCAACACCTCCTCGTTCGTCTTCCTCGCCACCCAGCTCACTCTCTCCATCCTTCTCCAAACCCACACCTCAAACGCATCAAGTCTACGCACATCCTCCCTTCGCAATGACATAGTTTCCGACCCATTCAGCGCCACGCTCCATATTAGAGTTTTCACCAGCCTTTTCTAGTCAGTGCTGCAAATAAAACGGCGGAAAAAGTTAAGAATTCCAGTTTAGTCCAATTAGTTTAAGAGTTCCACTTTCACATTTCCCCGGCCGAAAGTCCTACTAGTGATTTCCAGTCCTTTCAATAATATTATATGCCAAAAAGAATAAATGCTTTCAGAATCATCTTGAGGTGCTTAGGCTAGGAGTTTAAATATGACCATCACACTTGCGTTCGAGCGATCAACGAGAAAGGAGAGAAAATAGCGCATGGAGATATTTATACATGAGATGTCGCAATGTCTTGAAATGTTTCCAATTAAGTGATGCAAACATAATCGCTTGGATCTCACAATGCGTCCTTTAGTCAAGCGTAAATAGAGCTCTGTGATTAAATATAAAATATAAAAGAAACGCAATTAAAATTTGCCTCACCAAGCCTCGACTACCGTTCAAAATATTATGTGACTCCCAAGTTGACCACTTGACACCGAGTAATGAAGCGAAAGCGCGCTGCTTACTTTCACGTTAACTCAAACGAGCGTCCATTATTCATAAAACCACCGATAACACGAATGAATTCTCAAGGACATAGGAGTAAAAGTGATCGCTTTAAAATACGGAGAGCTTCGAGAGAGGTCCTCAAAGTGGCATATCGACGAAGAACCTTCACCGGAGACTTTACGAGCTAAAGGGGGATGCCATGCTTGAAGAAGAGTCTGCTTAAAGATTGTGAGAGGCTTAAGCGTTTTCCACTTGCCCGTAAGACTCTTACCAAAAAAGGGAATCGAAGAGCAACAGGGGAAACGGAAATTTGAAGGAGATCAGAAGTTTATCCTTTAAGGAGAAAAGGAACATTTCCTGCTTGAGAAATTCGGCTTGAGGTAAAATAATTTAGTGTATCTATCTGCAGTCAACAATAAGCTCTCCAGCAGACTTTATACTAATTGAAAGCTTAAAATAAATTCAGGACTCATGATTCATGGGATTGCATTAAAAACAGCGTAAATTCTGGATTTACTTGAGTTAAACCTCTAGGTGACAATAAGTTTAGCGGTATAAAATTAAGAAAACTTTAAATAAAACTAGGTAATGGACCTATAAGGTGATAGGCATTTATAACCGAAGAATCGAACTATGCTTTGAATGATCAATTTTTATATTCCTTTCGTACTAAATACACGGAATTTTTTATGTCATTATTGTAAAAGACAACGCATTAGGAAATTAGTATATAATTAAAATAATATAGTTGGTACCAAAAATTCAATGAGCTTGCGTTATGAAAGTTTCCCAGTTTCGAATTTCAAGCAACATTAATAAGTTAGAAAAATGGACACACGCGTCGAGTGGAGAATATTAGAAGTGTTTTATATATGCCTTTTCCCCAAATTCCTCTCGGTCAACGCACCTGCCATAAACTTTATTCCAAATGATCCTATTATCGCTTTAAATATAATATTTCCTTTCTTTTAAATAATGCTATTGATGATGTTCCATCGGCAGCTGTTAACTTTTGCCTAACAGTATAAAATACATTAAATATGACATAACTTATAAACTAAAATGTATGCAAAACTACTTCAAATATGACAAGTGACTTTAAAGCCCTCCAAAAAGATATCATCAAAAGATTCTTGAGTTCCACGAAAGCCGTCGGCCGAGTTAACATGGCGGCTGTAATTAACTATGAAAGCCAACTCTTAATCGTACAGGTTAGTTGTATCAGCTTACATGAGGATCACTTATGAAATCATGATCATTAGGTTAATTTTATTAGATTGAGCCAGAAATAAAAATGAATTAACCCGTACACTAAACCTACAGCAAAAAGTGCCGAAGTTCCGTGGAAAATATTTACTGAGCACTATGGACCTACCATCTCCCGAAAGTAAATAATTCTTCAAAAAGAGAATTACATATGGTAACTGAATCCTCCTATTTCCTTCTATAGACCTAGTTTTACTACGAACCACGTATTTTAATCGTTACTGCGAGTGATTACGTCAATCGTGATTGATATCTCAATTGCACCTAAGATATTAGATTAGTACGAACAGAAAATAACTCATGTCTAAACCAAGAAATCCAATATTTCAGATATTTGATCATCATTGTGTATAACAATACGGATTTTCATTTTGATTCGCTAGGAATTGAATATCATCGGATCCTCAACCAATCACATTAAAGAGGTTTCGTGGATCAAGAACGTATCGACGAACATTACATCACTTCCACATAAATTTATAGTTTTCGTGTGTTCGCCAATTCAATCTTTTCGAATAAATACCACAAGAAAATTGTAATTTCATGTACGAACAGTTCTTTAAATATTTATGAATCGCGTAAAAGCCGCAAGACGGATTATTTCAGCTCTTACTAATGCATTCTTGGGAAAGGAGTCAGCATCACACAAAATTACTCTATAGAATTATGGAAAAGTCACTAAAATAGCACCATGGTTCCAGAAAGCATGAATATTTTCTAGAATAAAAAAATGCTCAACCGCCGAGGTAAGATGAAACCATAGCGCAAACAAAATCTACGATGACGACAAGGTCGAGAGTGAGGGGCAAATAGAAGAATATTTTGGCAACCGCTTTTGAGTGAAATGTAAATACTCCTGCCACGCAACGAGGAGAATTGACCTACCTCCACCTTCCGTCAACCAGCCTTCGCCACCACACTCCGCGAGGAATCCGGTACGCGAATAGGATGTTTATAGAGAATGCCAAAGCATTTGTTGGCTTCGAAGAAATACCCCAGCGATTCGAGATCCGAATTTAACTTGAGGGAGATGGAAGCGAATTTCTCTCATCTTGATGGCATTTTAGTCAACTTAGGATGGCAACATACTTCTATTCTGCTTCCACTCCCCGCTGGTAAAGATTCGTTGATTTTTGGGATACCGCATATGTTTTCGCTGGATACTTTAATCGACTCATAAATGGTGAATAAATACTTATCAATATAGCGTTAATTAAACTAAAAGTATTACTAGAATCTATTTTCTCATCACGACATAGTCTACCAGACAATAGCAAAGAATACAGCATGCACAAAAGAGAGCTTTGCGAAGAATTAAAAATAAGGCATGAAGCTAGTCAGAAAATAAGTCAAGGAAGATCATTCAATTATGGGAGAAGACAGTACACATAACAACCAAGCAAAACTGGCAGCCATAAAACTTTATATACTTGCTATTTGAAAATTTTAACCTCATCGCGTTTTTTTCGTTATTTTCCCAGGGAAGTAAAACCTTCGACATCGAGAAAGACTGTTAAAGACGATGCAAAGAGAGTGAGGACCAGAGTAAGGGCGTGGCAAGTTTTGCAATGGAAATAAAAAAAGGCCTGATACAATGAAAAGCATTCACTCAAATTGATTAAATACCTATAATCAGCTTATAATTAAACAGAACTGCAGCATGATCGCCTAGGATAAGGAATTTTTTAAAGATTTTAATTCCTAATAAGTAATACGCATAGTCTTGCGGCAGAGGTGGTAATGGTACCATCGATTTTAAATTTCCTGCAGAAAAAAGAAAAGGCGTTTAATATAAATGTAACTATGCCGCTATTGCCAGTAGTTTAGCTGCTTTGTTGTGGTAATAATACGGTCACGAATACATTCAACGCAAACATACTCGAGTGTAATCTTTGACCCAATTGCAGCACTTGGGTGGAGGAGAACGGGGAATCTCCAAAGGCATACGTGTGCTTGTACGGTAAATTATATCCGGTTATAGAGCTTTCAATGTAGGGTACCAATGCATCGTCCAGCACTGGATGTTTGGTACCGCACCCGAATGAGCTTAACTCGACCACGTCTAGCCAGCGGTGCACACCTAAGTGCCGGCCATTCTCCCTGCTCTTCTCCCTCCTGCCACCACCTCCCTCCGTACAACTCCATCGCCTCCGCGGAGAACGGCCGACTAACCCCGGGAAAACGGGGGGGGGGGGGGAATGCTCCGGTGGGGGGATCCAATTTTAGCCTTCCGGACCACAGTGATTGTCGTCGGGGCGGGGAATGCGGGGAAAGCGTGCGTTCAAGTATCTCAAGAGGCGGTGGAGCCCTTCCCATCGGAGAGATAAAGGGAGCCAGCCGCTCAAGGATCGCACCCAGTGGAGTCGCACGCGCCGCCCACCCAAGGGGTACCCTTCCTTCGGCACCATTGCAGTGGCTCACCCCCGCCTACACTCCTCGACCCAAAAACCGAACGAATACCGGAGGGCGAGCAGCTGGGTGCAAATGCTCGAGCAAGCATTGCTCGCGAGTAAATGGGCGGGGCACTCGTGATTGTACTCACGGGTACACCTTATCCGGATTCGCTAAAACCCAGCAGTTCCCAGCCTTTTTCTGATTTGCATACAACTGGGTCACCCTTTTCTCGCTATTTAACCCATTTTTTCGGAAAAATATTTGGCTTTTGATGAAATATTTTATGCTGTCCCAGCGAATAATTTATGTTTATTCTTCTCGGGCTTCCAACTGGGTTAGGTTCTCCATCTCTGCCGACGTTTCGATGGGAGAAGAATTTTCCATAGAAACGTCGACCGAGACCGAGAACCTAACCCGGTCGTTAGCCCGAGAAGAATTACATTTATTCATTATTCGTATTCCTATAGTAATTTTACACTTTCGTCACTATGCAACTTGCGTCGCGTGCCCCTATACCACCCAACACGTATCTCTAAGGGTAAGCGTACCTTAGGTTGGGACCTTCTGACTTAAACGAATGAATAAGTAACAAAAGGAAAATAGAAATGAAACTTATCCCTGATATCACACATATATGATATCACACTTATTTTCATTACTCCAACCTAGGTTTCAAGGTCTTGAAAATGACGGTTAACCATTGCAACCTTGGACGGAGTTATAAAAGTAAATTTGGATAAATAATACTTCCATTTTTATTTGTTACTAAAATAAAAAAACTTCCTAAAAGCTAAACCTGACAGTTTTTTTGCATTGAATAATTATTAATAGGAGTATGGATTTAAAATATAGGTATGAATTGTATACAGATATTAAATATACATTATATTAAATATGCAGTATATTAAAGTATAAACATGAATTTTCAAGAGCTATTAAAAGATTTTTTTGACGGAGCAACAATTGAGTCACTAACTTCTACGAACTAAGTACTGAAACAGACAAAATCAATGGTCGACCTCCCGAAAAAAACTTGGAAAAGCGTTCATATTAAGGATTCTCCAATAAAATGTACGTTTCACCTATCGTTAGATACAATCTAACCTTCATCTAGAATTCTATTGTCTATTGGACATCCAGAGGATATAATGATAATATCGCCTAGGACATTTAAGTTGTATTTAGCAACCCATATCCAATAGTCTCACAGAATACCTGCGTTTCCATGACCATTATTCAAGTCAACTCACCAGAATTCCGTTCTCGTCATACTCTAGAATGAGTGAACGCATAAGGAATGTAATATGCGGTGCTCCGTGAAATATTTATATTTATTGGACAACAGACAGCCACAATTTCCAGTGCCAATCCATTAATGAGAACTAAATTTTAGCAAAAATAAAGGAAAGCATAGGGTACACATCATCACATAAGCTGTTCATAGTATAATATGCAAGCGGGGAATTCCAAATCTTCGGATCTAGTGTTTAATGTCGTACGCGTTCAAAACATGCCCTACGCACAAAAAATCCTTCCCTTAATGCAAATATTTATTGTAATTAGGCCGGAATATAAAAAACTAATTTCTGTGAACGGTTTTGCATAAAACGGGCACTTCAAATCAAGTAATTAAGTTATGGATAGTTTTAAAGTGTGTGATAAATTATGAGCTTTTAAAAACAAACTACGGGCCAGTTCAAGTCTGTAGTGCTACGTTTTCAAGGGTAACTCGAAATTGAAAAGTAGCTCAAATGGGCCTCGCGGATTATCAATAAAAATTTCAACCCCACTAACATGCGAAGTTATTTTTAACTGGTGTTCCTCCTGTTTTTATATCAAAACAGCAAAAATACCAGCCAAGTGTATTTTCTGGTAAGCTAAAGCTCTGCAGCATTAAATTTGACGGCTAAACGTATGCATAATGTATGATATCTCGAGATTTTTCTGAAAGTGTAATGATCCTCAAAGTTCGACAGTTATTCGTATCTTCCCGGAAATAAAAGCACAGTAAAAATGAAGTTAATGGACCGGAGACTTGACAACTTTCCGACACTTAACAGCATTTCGAATCGTTCGAGTAGCACTTCCGATCCATGGTAGATATCCCTTATCTCTCCGCAGAGTACCCTTTCTACCCAATAAAAACAAAACTTAATAGCTTAAGGCAGTAAAACCGCTGGTAACTATTCCGAAAAGTAAAAATAACCTTGAAATATATGGCAGGCACGTTCCCAGACTCACGATAGGTTCCCAAGTTATACAGCATGCTTCCGAAGATGTTGGCCCATTCGTAAAACTATATATACTTTCTAAGGTAAACAAAGAAGGGTATTTATTTTTGTACACTAATGCTTAATTGAAGGTTAAATTTATTTTTTTTAATATCTGAATTTTCACCACTTTTATTTCATTATATAGCCAAAGCAATTTTCTGAATAAGAATATCTTATACATCTGAGAAAAAACGAAGAACTGTACAAAGTATCGGCTAACTATCGCCAGGCTCTCGTATCTAAATCCATACACAGCATATTTATTTGGTTATTATAGTGGGCATCGTAACGATTAGCTATCGCATAATCAGTTATTGGTGGTATTATTACTAACTCATAGTGCAGGTGAAAAGGTTTACTTCTGATCCCCGTCTTGGATCGATATTAGAAAAATGAATCCTCGTCATCCATTGCATTATCATAAGCAATTTTCAGAGGAGGGGGCTAACATTCCGGGCGAAATAATGCCCTAGTACTTATTTAACTTGCGAATCTTCGGCGCTTCTCGTGGCGATAGAAATTATCATGGTGATAAATGCAATGTCCCGGCTAGTTCTTCAACACAAAGTAGCATCTTCAACATTTTTCATAGTGACCATAAAGTCGTACGTAGGAAATTATTATCGCACGTTGGAAAGGGAAAAGAGTTAAACCATGGTTCCTAAAACATAAACCACGATGAAGATTTATCTAACACTCGGCGAATCCTTGCGACAATCTAGCGGCAGTAATGAGCGCATTAATGCATGAATTACATTGCTCTGCATTTTGAAAAAAAAATTTTTGTTTCAATTTTGAATGCATTTACCCCCTAATTTTGGGGTGCTGATTCCAAATATGTTATCAGTTTTCTTCTATCACGTCCAGCTTTAAAAAAAATGAAAACAAAATTTTCATATTTACCCATTACCAATATGTATATTTATACCAGGGTGTCCGGTGAATCTCAATTTCTTTTTTCCCTGAGTTTTCCAGGTTTTTCAGGCAAATGTTTTGCATTTTCCAGGGTCTTTCTGCACTTTGTTTCTAACATATTTTTAATGAATTTCTAATAAAATCGGTATAATTTTGTCAACATGAAAAAACGAGAAATTTCGGTCCCTACTTTGAGTAAAATAGGTAAGAGAAAACAAGGAATGTGGAGTATTACGGGTTTTATTTCAACCAACAAATAAACAAAAACTGTTAACTGACGACAAAATTCTGGGTCAGGTGCAATTTGAACACAATAAAGTAGATTCAACCTAGTTTGATAAAGAACATGCAAATAAAAGAAACTGGTGTGATATTTTTCAATGAGTGCATTTCCGATTCAACTTCAGCAACAAATTTCTCGGCTTTTCAAGAAATTACGTTATTTTGGTTTGCAGCTCTTGAACCTTTTGCAGTATGTACCTCTTTCTTATTCTTTTTCTCTTGAGGCCTTGGTACCTTTCCTCTTCTCTACCAAAGGCTTCACTGTACTTTACATGAACATTTCGGAAACTGTGAATTAATTGCTTTGTGATAGGTACGAATCTGACGCCTGTAAACATTCAATTATGTAGAACAAAATTGTATTTGTTGGACAATTCACGAATTTTAATTAGGTTGGATTGCCCCTGTACAGTGACCCTGTCGACTACGAACCCGAGGGCCGTGATTTCCATACGCAGTGACCGCAAAATGTATTTCCGCTCCTTCAAAAATATTTCTGCAAACATTAAAACGAGGAGGGTGGAGATTATTGGGAGAGGATTATCAATTACATATATAACAATACCCAATTATCCATTTAGGTTGCCGACCGAATGGTTTTCGTATAATGCGGGAAATGCCACTGCACATGCTCAGACGTTTAGATTTATCGTAAATTTGGCCACACCAAGAATTCCATTCGTACGGCTCTTCGAACGGAATCAAGATTTCCGCGTGAAATTCTGTTTCCGCTGAGTGATTTCGGTCAATCGACCCCCTGGACTGCGCAAAGGGAGTGACGAAGCACAAGCTGAAAGCGGGTGCAGAGCTACGAAAACATTATGAAATGAACACAGGGAGCGCAAGGCTACGCTGAGCCAAGAGCATAATGCAAGCATAGGCACAGGTTAAACCTCTCTCTCTGCCTTAATGGAAATCGGCTGCCATGCATTTTCCAGGGTTTTTCGGAAAAATACAAAAATTCCCTGAGTTTTCCCGGTTTTCAAGGTTTTCCAGGTCGCCGGACACCCTGTATACCCTTCTACAAGGTCATTATCATGTTTAGAACGTGGTGTGTACTAGAAATATGTAATTGTACATACGTAGATTTCACAAGAACTACCAAAATTTGATATAATTGATATTATTTTACAGGCAGATATTTTCTTCTATTTGATTTCTTCCATAAGCATAGAAGTAATTTCCCTTTTCAGGTACCAACAGTAATCTGCCATCATGTTAACAGTCCTACCACCGTAGTATTTTCATTCAATGTCTTTCTGAGGTCCAGTAAAAACACCTGCTTTCAGCTAATCTAGAGTCATTCTGTGATAAACACTACATATGTACATAAAACACTCACTGTCCTTGTCTAGGGCATGAACAAACTGGTTCATGATGACAAATTTTATGTGAAGGGGTGGGAGAAGAACTTTTGTGGGTTCCACAAGGGGCACATGCATAAAATTCTTTGCTCTGGGTGTCAAGGGTCCTCTGGATGGCCACTCCCGCCTTTGTCAGTGATTTTGTCTGTCTGGACTATCCCATTCGCACAGGAAGCAAGGCATTTTTGTGTATCCCATTTGTAGTCCCAGTAAAAGGATGATAACTTTGAAGTCACCACATAAACTCCACCCACGCTCGGAGTACTTAACACACTGCAATAGAAACTGCAAACTTTCTTATGATTCTTTCAAAGTAATAGAATAAGAAATTGGCACAAATCCCAGCATATTACTATTGTGGAGTAAAACACCTTTCAGGCTGGTTACAGAAGCATCTATGAAAATCCTCCATTCGCAAGTTACATACTTCACACCAGGCGTTACAAGTTTCAGTATATCATTGCAGAAGATCATGGACCTTTCTTCTGAAAATAAAGAAACTATTTCTTGTTACCGGGATCTGTAACATGAAATTTTAGTGCCAGGTAACAAGAAATGTCTGTTTTTCAGTACAGAAGCTAACAGTTCAGCAATTTCCTTTGGTAACGCAAGATCACGTACCAAGTCAGTCAGTGCAGTCTGACTAAATAAATGTGGGGTCTTGTCACTTGTACTGGGTACAAACTCGTGTGTATCTGATCCACTGATGTCCATTGTAATGCTAACTTTCTTTTTGAGGCGATGATCAGCTTGAAGATGGACGAGAAGGAATAGCTAGGCTTTCGTCACGTTTGATTGGTCTCGTTGCAGATCGCAAATGTCGCTTTTGTTCTTAGCACTGAAACCTTGCACTTTAATCTGACAGAAATAGCAGTCATCAGTATGGCTCATTTTTTCACTCCATATCATTGGAAGAGAAAAATAAAACTTCTCTCTTTGTCTGTTCATTCACAACCTTAATCCTTCCACACAAGTCGTACACACTTTCTGGGGTGCCCATGGTTTATTCACATCGCCAAGCATTAGTCCAAAATACGCAAGGCAGGCTTCTTTGACGAATGGTGTTATATTTAGTCTTTGTTAACACAACATGCACTTCCCACATATGTAACAAAATTTGTTCGGGTCGTTTTTGCAGCCACGTGAAGACATTGTCGGAGTACACAATTTGTCACTTCATGCAACCGTTGAGTTTAGCACACTGATTACAACACACTCGACATTCACTTATTTCAGTGTCACCACCTCACCACCAGTTATACAAATAAAACTATCGAATTACTATTGGCAGATCACATACACCTCACTCAACAAATGAATTACTATTGCCAGATCACATAAAATGGTGTAATCGCACGTAAACACATGCCCTACTATAGTATATAAACTGGACTTTTATCAAAAACATATTCTTGATTTTCTCAAAAACCTGACGTGATAGAAAAACCCCCGGATGATGAGGAAAATAATGACGGATTGCACCGTTCAACTCAGCGCAAAAAATCCATTTTGGAACACACATTCATTCAAAAATATCATTTTTGATGCAGAGCAGTGTTAGTTGAGGAGTAGATTGACTCCTCGCGCTGCGACAGCTCATTGAAGACCGCACTGTGTTGTTCCGTCAAGTTTGGAAACAAATGGGTCACGGGCATTTTCAGCGGAGTACCCACGGATTAAAGTAGGGATGAATGCTTTGGTAGGCGAGTCCGATTCGAATTAGGTTGATTCGATCCGACGCGACGTAGTGGGGAGGAGGAAGAAGAGGAGATGAGGGATGAAAAGGGCAAGAAATGTTATGAAGGGCGATTCCGGGCGCGAGCTGAGACGAGTTGTGGAGTCTTGTGGGGCGGAAGTGAGGGTTGTTCTTCCTCACAAGGGTGTTAGCAGGGTGGGAGGGATTAAGAAGGGCGAATGACTGGTGGGGTGAGGGGTCGAAAACGGATCGATTCGTAGGGGTGTGAGGTGGTGCATTCTACGGAAGTCACCGGGGGAAGGGGAAGAAAGACTTTTGGGAAGGGGAAAAGGAAGTGGAAACAAAGGGGGAGGGGAAAGATGGAGTTACACAAAAGGGGAACACAACGTCTTAAGAGAAGGGTGACGTATTACCGGGTGGCCCCGATCCCGTTCTCCCCAAACAGTTTTGAAATTCGGTTCGTTGCTAAGCGGCGACAAGCATTTGAGGTCGGCATTCGCTCGTGAAACGTCAAAATTTCAAACGCGTCATTGGGAGTATAATTATAACTAACGATATTTTCGGTCAAACGCCTCCGTTGTTTTATTACGCTGGCAACGTTTGTAGCTAATAAAATTTCAGTCCCAAAAAAACTAAGAAACTACTGCGACGGTATAGCCTGAAAAGTATTGAAATTAACTAAGAGGAATGTAAACAGGTACATATGAATAAACTTTATCGATTCCAGACTTATAATTGAACAACATTTCTACTGGTTTCAAAGCCTTCACATCATTTTCGAGAGAACTAGCTAAAAAAAACCTTTCGATAATAATGCGAAGACGTTGAAATCAGTCGAGGTGTTTCAGCATAAAAAGTGCGTAGTATACAAAGTTAATTTATTTAATTTAAATGGTTTGACGAGGTAAGGTCAGCCATTTAAATTGGATAATTAAAGGCTAATATAAAGACTGGATGTAATATATTTAACTATCACAACGTGAATGACCGCCTTTTGGCAAGAAAGCCGAAGAGATCAATCGAAGTCTCATAGTGAGCAAGAAAAAGTTTCACACGCTGGCACATCACATAACGCAATAAGGTAAACTATATTTCCCAGAGTTTATGACTTTTATAAAATCAGAGAGAACTTTTATCAAAGCGATAACAATAACACCAATATGGAACCTATCTAAGGGCATCAAAACCGTACAACACTCCTTCAAGACAAAAGTATACACTGCATTTCTATGAGTGATTTAAATTTTTTTAAATAGATCGCTTTCAAAAGAAATGTTTTCGTAAAGTAAAGGCTTCAAAAGCAGAGGAAACAGAATGCACTGGCGTGGATTACAACAATTTCCTGCTTTTTTGGTCAAGAATGGAGGTCATTGAAACAATTTACATCAGACTAACAGTCGAGAGAGATAGAGAAGTAAATACATCAAATCCTAAATCACACCAAGATCACCCATACTCAAGAAACAATTATAGCCTTCCGAGAAGATTTTTTAAATCCTGTCAAAGAAAGCAAGCGCTCACACCAAACATCATTCTCGTCAAAGACTATGCGTCTTGGATGAGTGGAGATGGATAGAGAGAGGAGGGGATGGAGCCAAGAGCCAAATAGGCGAAACCTTTTTGAAAGTTCGATTGGGTTGAGAATTGGGGCGTGTTTACGACGCACAGAAACTAAGGAGAGCTCGGTTTGGTGTGGGAAGGGGGGGGGAGGGGTTGGAGGAACAGAAGGATTAACCCTGGCCTTCCACATTTAAATATATTTATCTCGAAAGACTAGACTAGGGGTCTTCAGGCACTTGATCCTAACCCGTGGTCTGGAATCTACCGCCACAAGAGCGTCTGCGGAAAGACAAGAAAATCGGCCTGGTGGCACTCGATCCTGGACGGCTCGAGAGTGGATGGGGCTGTAAATTGTGGAAGGTTGTCTGGGCAACGATGAACAGGAGCACTTGAGTCTCAGTCAGCTTCCAAGTGCTCGGTAGCAGTCTGCAGATAAGGCGACTGCGGGAAGAAACCCGAGCGAAGAAACTCAGAGCGAAGGAAGGAGGACGCCTTAAATCAATGGGGTAATAGCCTGGAAGAGACCTAAAATTAACTTTTTTTCAATAAGAGATAGATCTGAATAACTCGGATATAAGTACATTTAGGAGAGTAGAAATAAATAGGTAACCCTTCCTTAAAGTCTTAATACCAAATTATTAATTTCCCGAGCAATAAAAAAGTTATTAAACACTTTTGACATTCGCTTCCCATATTTTACACTTGACATTTCACTCAATGAAATTTTTGCCTGATACTGAGCCACGGTCGACACTATAGCATTAAAATAAAAATGACTGCTTAAGTCAAATGAAGTTACAGCTTAAAGCATGGTGTGAATTGTGTGTACCTCCTTGCCATTAATTTTGAAAACATGAACCATGATACGAATTTTGCATTAAAACCATTTTCAAGGAGTTTAGGCATCTTTCACAGAATGATGACATCGTTAGATACCAAGAAAACCAAGGTAAGCACTAGACTTAAAAAGTAAACAATGACACGATTTTTATTCTAAAACTACACCAAAAGTAAATGCAATGGGTAAGGGTAGAGCTCGACCAATATTATTACCCTTGGAGAAAAATCGAGGTAATGAAGTTGAACCTTTCACTGTATCACTTTCGGTTCCCAGATATTTCTGACACACATAAAGGTGGGGTAAGTTATTTTTTTTGTGTGAGTGAACAAGTTTGGTCATTTTCACCTCACGCGTCCCATCGGTAAGCACCTATAAAATAACATATAATAAGGCATAAAAGAGATTTGAAACCAGGACCCTACTACTGGTAGTCAAACTCTCAGGCCACTTCCAAATTCCCTTCCACACACGGCAGCGGAGGTGAAAGGCATATGGAGGAAAATCCAACCCCTTTGACTGATTTCCTCGGCTTCAACCCTTCATTTGCTCGTCCCCACGAAGGCCTTGGGCGCCGAGGCAATTTTCTACGATGATTGCGCAGAACGAGCACCAGTCTTACGAAGGTAACTGTGCACAGTACCTCAAAGCTCTGCTCTCCTGAGCAGGTTACGGAAGTGAGGCGAAAATAAGAACGATGAGCTGGGGCATCGGAATTTTTTCGTCAGGCGATAAGAATGAGTCACCTAAGAGATCATTTCCAAGTTAATAAGCATGGGTGTTCGGGGGAACAATTCGCCATGCAAACAAAATTTGCCATCCAAACTGAATAGGCATTCACGAAGGCACGAAGAAGACTTTTTAATCACCGAATTAATAATAGCTACACTTGCGAGTCATATTTCCCTGAATGTATTAAATAAGCAGTTTGACCTGATGAAAAAAAGTTTTCAGAATGTACGACGTGCGTGCAACACAATTTATGGGAGACATGATGTATTTAATAAATTATTACAATGAACTTCCAAGAAACATTATTTAAAAAAATATTCCCATTGTAGTTTTACGTCATTTGCACTCTCCAACACCATTTTCAAAAAACTAACCGCTAAGTTTCCCCATATCTTCCGTTTTCTAAAGCGAAAAAGTGTTGACATTTATGTTGCTCTTATAGTTGCACAGGAGGGCAGGTTAAAAAATTCCTTTGGTGTACCATTGGGTTTCGTCCTCATACTAATCCAAAATTGTCATCATCTTCTGCACGAGTATGAATTGCAATATTTGTAGCTGGAGAGTGTTATGAGAATTATAAAAAAGTTAAGCCTACCGGCATTCTTCCATTCGATAAGTACCATTAGTAATGACTGTTTCAAAGCGAAAAACTCAACATGAATGTCAATTAGTTGACTTTTTATTAATGCAGTTCTGCGTCTTGAGGTTCTATATAGCCTTCCTTCCGCTGTAAATTCCATAGAAATCACATATTCAAATAATTAATTTCTATGGACTACCGAAATGAGGACAGGAGTCACGGTGAAAAGATGAAAGCGCCTAGTTAGGAATCATCCAGGCGAAAATGTACCCCATTGGAATGGATATTTATACAACTAGCTAAGTGCGAGAGGATTCTATAGATGAAATTCAACTGGGTGACACTTATAGGAGTCTGAGCCACGATGAAGCTAAGTGACACAGCTGCTCCGGGAAAGTTGACTTCTCTTTATGGTCTTCCTTAAAAATTATTATCTGTTTCAGACCTAATTTCAATTTTCTCATTTCATTTGCATTCCGGGACAGAGCATAGGTCATAATTAGTGCGTGGTAAACTTAGAGAGACAAAAGGTACTAACAAATGCAAAACCTTTCTTTCCAAGAAGAGCATCGCTGAATGGAAAAGTGACTTCACCCCGAACAGGGAGGATGAAAACTGAGCATCCTCTCAAAAGGTCATGGTTAGCGACTAATTGAGGGAGTGAGGAAAGAAAGGAGGCATACATTCTAAATATAGAGATGGCATCATTAATGGAAGTCCAGTTATACAGTAAAAAACACATAGCAGACCCAGAGCTATTCAAGAATGGCCAGAAAGTAAGACAGAGCCTGATACTAGAGGGGATCTCCATTCACAATTTCAACCATCTTAATTAAAATAATACTTTCGGGATTTTCATTTAATCAGTGACGTGGCCCGAGAAAATTTTAATCAGTTATTCAAACATCATATCTATGATCCAAACGAAACGGAAAACTGTCTTTCACAGAGTCTCGACCATCGTGCAGCTTGTAACTTCCAGGTAACTTCATCAGGATCAATTAAGTAATAAAGAATAAAGAGTAATCGTTCACTAAGTAATTTAATCCAAGACTGGTGTTGATGCTTCACATAGATTTGACAGAACTTTGAGAAACTTTAAATTGATCTGAAGCATCGATACTAGTTTTAAAAACTGTCTGCTTTTTATTCATCGTTATATAAGAGTGACACCAAACCAGCTTAGACACTAAATCAGTTGATTACATCTACATCTACAAAATACCCTGCAAGCCTCCACAGGGGTGTGTGGCAGGGGGTAAGTATTCTCAAACATGCATTACAGTATATCCTAAAGTTAGTGTAACTACGACTAATTACGCATTAGCATAAATCGCTAATGCTTGTCACGAGGCGAAGCCTCACAAGCATGCACTACACTACAGATATTATCACAATGGAGAGGGACCGTTAATATATATGTATTTTGCAACTACATAAATGGATAGAGACTCATGACTTATGTAGAAAACATTCACGGCGTGCTGCTAGTACTAGGTAACAGATAAGGATTCAAGTATTAGGGAGTACTACTACTACTAAGAGCTACACTACCTATCGAAAAACCTAGATAAAAGTCTCATTGTCCGCTGTTATGGTCCCTTATAGTTCGTGGTAAAAATGACATTTTAAATCTGTCCATTCTGCAGTCTAGTTCCCTAATTTTAATCTCATGATCTGATCTACCGTAGTATGTCGGATTTCGTAAAATATTATCAACGTCGTCAGAAAATATAATGGTTTGGTCCACCAATTTGGTCTATTTTTCCAACTGCTGACACCAATAAATGTTTTATTTCTTCAAATAAAATACAGAACTGTCTACATTTATATTAGAAAACTTGGATTCATAAAAACCAGCGAAATGAAACACCTTCAAGGCTATACTCTTGAAAAGTTTGTTTTCGTCATTTGCTGATGTTTCGCAGGAATGTAAAAATGGCTGGAAAATACTGGTGAAAATACTTGCGGAGATAAATCTCTCAAAAAGGTTCGTCACTTCCTGGAGTTATCGCGGTCAAAGAGCGTTCCGAGAATCCCCCGAATACGTTACTGTGACTCATGTTCCACTATCGTTTTTACAACTTGCCCTCTCGTCAGAATTTAGATGAAAACTAAACACATTGGCGCGACGCACAATTTTTCCAATTGCTGACGCAGGTTTGTTTTATTTCTTCAAATAAAAGGAATATTAATACCCGATGAATGTTTCCTACTTAATTCAACACAACAGTTCATTCTGAAGATATTGATAGAAATACTTCAAGTAGATACTGTGAGGTTTACTGCGAAACTCGTGAGATAAATAGATACATGGAAATCACAAGTGTTATGCACCAGACCCGGTATCAGTGTCACGAAATGCCAACAGAGGTTTGCATAACATGTCCAAGATAATGTCCCAGCCATCCAGTTCAAGTAGAGACGATATATTTCCCAAGAAGCCAAGATTACATCTACACATCACCAATATTTATTTAAGGGTCAAAGAAGCATTCATTATGTCATAACCACCTCGTCGCTAAGTCATGAAATAGTTAGGACACCATAAGAGAATCTTATTCATATAGTTCGCGCCGATCGCAAGAGCCGGAAGAAATATACTTGCTCCTATATCATTTAGCGCACAGTCACAAAATTACACCTGTATTCAAGGATGGCTGTGGGATATTACAATGTCATTTAGCTACTCAACTGAAAAGAAGAATATTCGAAGACACCTGGATGTTCTGTTAGTAAACTGTAGAGCACTATGTGAATTTTCCCGCTGCTATTGGAAATATGGCACCACCTGAGATTTGCACAGCGAACGAATCTCCATAATACTGTCAACTAAAAAAACGTACGATCAATAGCCGTGATACTTCGTCAATTACACTGCTGGAAGCAGGAGGCACTTTGTGGAGTTTTGCTAAGTTAAGCTTGGAGAAAAGAAATAATTTGGTGTTATCCCACTTATAGGTTCTTTATTCCGATCGATTTCGACGTCTACGCGTCATTGTTAAGGTTGAATTGTGAAGTTGTTACTTTGATAATGAATCATAGACCTTGAAATTGATCAAAATAAAGAACCTAAGTGAAATAGCACCAAGTGATTTCTTTTCACCAAGCTTTATACTTCGTCAGTCATATATGACAGAAGTTCCCTGGTCGTATTCGCAGAGCAGATGGATAACCGCTCGCTGCGAATCCGCCGCTGCGCTGGTGATTCCCGAGTTCCAGTTGAACGCCTCTGTGGTGCAATTAGCGTGAAGCACTCTCCAGGCGGACTAGAAGAATGAAATTCATCGCACAGCGGCGGTGTACGCACAGGACGCCGCGGTGCGCCTCCGGTTTCCGCGACGACTACGGCCAGCTTCCGTCGAAACCAGTTTTCCACGAGCTGCTGCGTCTCTCATGCTCTCTGATTCACGCCCACGGGCGAGGTAAGGGGAAGAGCTGACAGAGACAATGGGGACCGCACGCCCCTCTTGCCGCTGATTACGAAACTCGTTTGATAAGCAGGTGTCCTGTGACTGTCGTGTAGCTGAGGTCATCTGCATGTGGTGCAGCATAACCAGCGGCGTGGATAGGAGAAGTGAATAGAGATGTGAGGTCAAGATATAAAAATATTCCGATACATCGGAAACAATAACGCTGTCCCAGGACTGATTTGGTGGAACTTATATGAGGCAAAAGACGACTCTTTGGAGTCTTCCACTAAAAAATATTTAATACGGCCATATTCGATGTTTAACATCATTATCATGAAACCCCCATGAAACGGCCTGCCACTACGGAAACACCGCTTCCCGATTAAGTCACTAATATTCAAGAAATATCATGGCATTAAATGATTTAAAAAAACTTATATCCCAAGAGCATCAAACTCGAGAAATTAATTTCGGTAACTAAAAATGCCACCGGGCAAGGGCCTGCCACGATGCAAACACCGGTTCCCGGTCAGTCACCAAAGTTAACCATCGTTGGGCTCACCTCGAATTTAGAGGGATTCTCCTCCTATTCGTCCGAGTGCTGTTGCCCCTGTCTACAAGTGGCAGACAGTGTGTGCGAAATGACCTTAACCGTCAAAAAACATTAAACTAAAATACTCCTTTTATAATTATCAAAGATTGATAATGATGTAAAACATCGAAACCTGTTGCATGAAATATTTCTCAGGAGAGAAATGCTAAGCGTACTTCTTTCGTCATATTTGAAATAGATATTCTTTTAAAAACACCGATTTTTCGATAGGTATGATATTAAAATACACCGGTATATCAGACGATACTTTTAAAAAACTTACGCAGTCATGTGCACAGGTACGAAGATGTTACGCGGAAGTGAGTAATTTCGTCATGAATAAGTCAAGCAAACTGATTTTTTCCATGGCGAATTTCCTCACCTCGGTGTAGTTGCAGTTTGAATCATGCATGCATCTTTATCGCTCAGTGATTCAACCCGAAGGTTGGTTTGGATAGTTGATGGTAGAGTTCAACCCGGACTAAGCCACAGGCGTGTGAATTTCACACATTCAGGGTAGGGGGGCCAGTTTCTTTCCCTGGGCCACCTCGCACTCTGAGGATTTTGTTCGGGGGCGTTCAAAGGCTTCACCCGGGTTTGAACCCGGGACCCTTCGATCAGTAGCCAAGCGCTCTACCCACTAGGCCACCACGCTCCCGCATCTTTATCTTCCATCATAAAATAACAAATTACAGAAATAGAAGCATATAAGATACTACATATATAAAATGTTATCTTGTTATCTTAGATGGCGGATTATTGTTTATTTGCCACTTAAAATTGAAAAGATTTTTTTTTATCTTATTAGTTCTAATATTAAAAATTAATGCATTGAAAAATAAAACGATGATCGGTGAGAAGAAAACAACAAATATTTGAAAGGAATATCGGCTTCTAAAACATACCGACAGATATTATAAAATTGGAAAAAGTAGATCGCGAGAACTAGATTCTCGATATCGACATGGCATCCAAAATGACGAAGAAAATCTCTGGGCAAAAACCTCTGAGCAATTAAAACTCATGACGGATTATGACATTAAAAAAGAGAGCAGCACTTTTCTAAAACAGTAACTACAGCAATACAATACCTACAATTTAGCTGCGCGCAATGACAAGACCGACTGGGAACATGAATGTTCAGAGTTGACGAAAGACTATAAGACGGAAGACTTGTGTTAAGAAGTCGAGGCTGATTTACAAACCACTCGACGGAATCTATCTATACATTCCCGTGTAGTCATGGAGAATAGAGTGAATCATTTTCGAAACCATTACATCGATCTTCCTCAAGCTTACGGAGTTGGAGTGATGTGAGTTATTGGTTTGCGAGGGAGTGAAGTGCAAGAGACACGTGTGAGAGGGGAAGAGGCTCTCTTGAAGAGCTGTCGGGAAAAAGTCTTGGGTGAACACGCTCGTAACTATTTTAAGCATAGGGAATTAACCACCAACACATTCACCGTCTTGTCATTTAAATCGCCAGGTAGGATAAATCATCGTCACCATGACTATCTATCTGCCCATTGGTTCGAGAAGACGTCCAATCTATCCCCTTCCCAGACAACCTTCGACACTCTCATGCTTCTTTGCGTCCTCGTATTCCATCACTTGCTACTCTCAATCCATCCTCGGTCTTCCTGTGCAAATTTCCCCTTCAAATACCTCTCGCATTACGATCTTCAACAGGTAATTTTTACTCAGAAAGCCCTGTATAACTTTGCCTCCCGGCATATTTAGTGTCTACCATGTGACCACCTTCTGAAGGACTTCCTAATTGATCATACGGTTTTCCTATTTACTTTTCATTTTTTAACAGGAGCACATTTCTCTTACTTCCAACCTTCCTATCTTATATCTGCTGCTACGCATTCCCACGTGTCAATAGTGTAAAAAAGTAATCTTAAAGCATCGGTTTCTATTAAACTTGACCAAGCTTGGGTTTAGTCCCCGAATAATTTGAGATGAGACATTTGGTACGTTGAAATAATGTTCCGATTCTCGCAGAGCACTACGTAGAGTACATTCTGGCTTCCAAACTCCCTACCGTGGGATTCGTCAGCAGCTCGATCGGTAAATAAGTAGACGTTAATGAATTTCGTTAGCCGAATAAGTCGTTTGGCGCTGCTGAACGAAACGTTGCCATCTACTAATAAAGATACCTCTCTCAGTCGCATGACGATCTCGCCTTCATCGAAGAACATGATGTATGTTAGCCTTGTGGTGAGCTAAAACGTTTCGCCATGCTTTAGGATAGAGATCGGATCGATCCGCACAGTCCCAGCCCACACTCCTATTGCTCTTAGCTTTTACTTCCACTGGAATTCATTGTCAGTTCAAAGTACAAAGCGAACAGCGCGTAACCACCCTTGGTGCAAATACAAGAAGCCACTGAAGCACGGTAATTATTTACCATTCCAAACAAAAATCGATTTTAGCGAGAAAACTTACCCCAGGGGAATAAGGCTTCTGTATAATTTAGTGAACACGCCGATAATTGCCACCTTAAACTTATTTTATAGTATTGTCTATCATGGAATATGTTCCATTGCAAGTGCATTGTGTATGGGTTTTGCCAACGAAAAATTGATTTAATTATTTACAATTCCAAACAAAAATGTCTTTAGCGAGAGGAATACTCCACGGTTTGATGCATCATTATTATTTTAGCGAACACGCCGATAATTGCGTTCTAAGAGCTATTCCATTCCACGATCCCTCAGGGAAAATGTCCTACGCATATTGCCAAGAGTATGTTTATAGCCGACGAAAAATTGAAGCGGGCATGATGAGAAAGCAATGAAAGAGACAATCCATGTACAAACACGTGGTCGGTACCTACAACAGTGAATGATAAATGCCGAGATAGACAGAAATAAACTAGTAAGCTGGCCAAGCATTCGTGCAACTGGAGGTTAGTGGTTGGCGGTCTCTTCATGAATGGACGATGGAGAGAGAGAGGAGTGATGAGATAAGAGCTTCTTGGTGGCGTAGGGGTTAGTTTCTGAGAAATCTTTTGAGTAATTCTTTCGCGGGAACATTTAGCTGAGATAGAGAGAGAGCGTTGATGCGACAGCCGATGCATTTTAATATGTTCATCCACACAGCGATGCGTTACGGCTGGGAGTGAGCGAGGGCAAGAAAGGGGACGATTATACGATCAACTCGATAACTTTGTACTGCGGACGGGGGAAAATAAGATACTCTTTCCATATCAATAATATGATACGTGTCGGACTCTTCAAAACCATCATCATCAGCAGTGGCGCAACAACTAGGGTAGAGGGGGGGAGGGCACATTAGTCACCTTCCGAACATAAATATTGCGGAGGGTGCCGTGTGACTTTGGTATTTCTCAAAATACACAACAATGTTTCTAGTGAATGCTGAAAACTAAAACGGAATGCCTACCTCAATTTCGAGTTTGAAAATTACACATTTTTAGGAATTTAGGATTGTTTTAAAGTTCGAAAGGATTTGTTGGTTTGGCGTCCCCGCGGCCATATGGCCGCGGGGACGCCAAAACGCTTGACCCCTATCCCCATCTAAATCCGCACCGTTCTTACGCCGCTGATTATCAGTGGTCATCAATGCGAGGATTGATTTTCATCAGCTCTCCACTCCACTCTCCTTCCTGCCAACCGCTTCATTCCTACATAATTCGTCACTATGGCGCCCTTCATTATTTGCCAGATGCATTGCATTCTTGGTCTTCCTCTGGAATTCTTCCCATTTATTCCTCCTTCCAATGTTTTCTTCAATATGGTGTGACCCCAAATGTGTCCAGTAAGTTTGTATCTCCTTCTTCGCAGATTTTACTCTTGCTAATTCATTTCAAGCCGCGAGATTCGACTCATAGGAGATGATTTGAAAAGAGTATCATCCCGCTCGCAATACAACGCAAAGTTTATTTAAATGTTGAAGACGGCGGCCTTTGTCTTTGGCCTCTGATATCGTTGAAAGCACTATCGTCATCCCTCCAAATACCTGAACGTGGACACGTGCGTGGGCGTGTAAGTCGGTAGGGAAGAAGGACGATGAAATTTCAAAGCAATTGCGATGTAGCAATAAGTAACGTGAATGATGGAAGTGCGATACGGCACACCTCATAGCACAGTCTCGTAGTCACGACCCAACGTCCACCCACTACACACACAAGCTATACCTCCATAAAAGAGTGAGAAGGCGTTTTACAGCTCAGAGGGAATGCACACTGAATTTTTCTCCTAGTGGAATGCCTGTAACAACTTTTTATAACGGGTTGTTTAAACCTCGATAACTGTCGATAAAAACATACACGCGTACCGTTCCAGCCCTTCCCCATGGGAACACATATGGAGAAACCATAATAATTGGTGCTAGGTTTATAATAATTTTTAAACTTTTTCCTCGCATAAGCATAATGTGTGGCTTATATAAATATTTCTTCCTGATCTTCTATTCTCTTCTATTGGAACTATTTTCAACACAATAAATTATAATGATCATAATTCTAAAGGATAGGTATACCATTTTTATTACTTAGGCACCTTGACTGATACTCCGTGTTTTCAGAAATATTTTTGTTCAAAGATATTCCCAACAGATCTCGAATAAAACTACACATTGATTGAATTCAGAAAAAAGACTTCAAGAGCGTCATTCGGACTTTCCAAGTTCTCATCTCCATTTTTTCAGAGTAAGTGACAAATATATTGGACACATTTTGCGACGCAGCAGCTTCTTGAAAACAATAATGGAAGGAGAAATGAATAGGAAGAATTGCCGGGGTAGGCCCATGATATAATGTACTAGGCAAACTATTAAGGACGTCAAAGTGAAGACTTATGAAGGAATGAAATGGCTAGCTGATAGGAGAAAGGAGTGGAGGTCTGGAAAAACCAACATTCGGATTGATGACGACTGACAATGATGAATTTTAACGCGGTGATAGCTGGTATCAAGGCGGCTAATATAGAACGAGCATATCGCATCATAAATAGGTCGAGGGCGGTTTAGGTTAATATTTTGTACATCAGAGGTGCTGAAGTGAAATTCTCTCGTGCTTCCGACCGGGTCATGTTCTTCATCTCCGCCGACGTTTCGATGGAAAACTTTTCCATCGTCCTCAGGGCTGTTGATGTTTCCATCGTCCTCACCAACAGCTCTGAGGTCTTCCATGGAAAATTCTTCCATCGAAACGTCGGCGATAATAGAGAACCTGATCTGGATCGAAAACCCAAGAGAATTTAAATTCAATTATTCCCCGGAAAGTATCAAATACTACATCTGAGGCACTAAATACCGAGCTCTCAGCATAATAAAAACTCTGTGAAGAAGGAGAGACAAACTTATAGGACACACTTGGCGACACAACAGCCAGATTGAGACAATAATGGAAGGAGAATCGGATGGGAAGAGTTATAGAGGGAGACCAAGAATGAAATACATTAAGCAAATCATGATGTACGTTGAAGTAAATAATTATGTAGAAATGAAGCGATCGGCAGAGAGAACATCTACAAAGTGGTGGAGAGCTGCTGGAAATCAATCTTCGGATTGATGATTACTGACGATGATGATGGAACCTTCTCAAAGGATACCCAAGAGCCATCAAAGTTGTCCAAACGTATTTAGAAGAATAAAAATATAAGAAAAAAGATGAGGTAGGAGAGCCATTCAAGGAATTCTTTTCTTTGAGGGTCACTTCACCCCCATGGTATTTATCTGTCTAACAGTTTACACATAAAATATATAATTTACATTGAATCAGACAGAACTACTACTATCTTTCGTATTCACTTTCAGTCGGCTTAGGTACCCCCATACCAGACAGAGGCATCAGAGGGTGCCCGCTATGACCACAGTGCCTAATATCTGTTGCAAAACAAACAGCCGCGGTAACTATACACTCGCAATCGTTCTCGGAACTCCTTTGCCATTGGCGATAACGCACTCGAACTGGCGCAAACTTGCCAACGCGTCCCCCGCCCAGACGGAAGAGAAATCCGCGAAGAAAATCCACAACGAGGGAAAAACCAACTCCGCCGAGCGGGGATTTCGCACGCACGAGACCTCAAGCCCCATAGCTTTCCCCGAAGTCCGTCCGGTGAATGTTCCCATGTGGACGAGTGCGTGAGCCCTGGCTTTTTTATTTTTCTAGCGGAAAGTTGGAATCGGCCATAAATTTAAGAAGAGAATAGATGAACTTGGAGTTAGGCGAGGTGAATTTGCGGAATTTCGACATTGAAAAGAACACTTAGTGATATTATTCACACTATTTATTTGCAGCCAACAGTGTAAAAAACCAGTAACCATGCTGATGATGTGAGAATATAGAAACTGTTGGGTTACAAATAAAGGCATGGTGGAATACTATCGAGTGTTCTTCTACAAGAAAATAGGCGGAACCTTCCTGAAAACAGCGCAATGAAGCCATGAAAGTACGCAATCATACCTACATATTGAGTGGTTCAGTTATCCTAATAACAAATCAAAAACATAGAGGCATCATTTGAAGAATTTTCGGGGTCGCGATGATAATTCAAACATAATTGTTCACTTACAATAATTAGCATTAAAAATGTCATTTTCATGTGACATTAATGGCCAACTTTCGCACGATAGCCATGCCGCGTGCCTCGATTTCAGCGACAAAAAAAATTTCACCTTCGTGAGTAAAGATGCCATAGCTATATTGTCTCCCGTATAATCTATGCTATTACTATAACCCGATGTCCATCCGTCGAATGTTCCCATGGCGGACGCCGCGGCGTTGGTCCCGTTCGTTTCTCTTTTTTTCTGGCGGAAAGTTGTAATAGACACAACAAGGAGCTGGATGACTAGACCCGTATCAACTCCCGCGGGTTGCACCACGCCTTCGCTGAGGGCGCCTCTCTCCGCTTCGATGCGTGCGAGCGCGCGTGATATGTCGAGCACGCGTGCACTCCTCCACGGACGCGATAGACGTGCCTCTCTCGGGGAGACTCGAGGGGAGGAAGAGGAGGACGAAGAGGGAGGGTAAGGGGAAAGGGGCGGTGTCATCTAACGAGGACAGAGTCCAACCGAACTGCATCAACAAAGCGAAGGGGGGTGGGGACAGTGAAGAGAGCCAGCGAAGAAAGGCGCCCAAGATTTTGAGGAACGTTATTAATACAATCGTCTCCCTATAAGTGACTCGCGTGGTCGAGAGACTGTTATTAATGTGAACCTGACACTTGAGGAAAGGCGGGGAGACGAAGTGGAGAAAAGGGATCGGGGGAAATAAATCAAGGGAGGCACAAACCACTTCACTTGGTCCATATTAGAGACGATCAGGCCCGGCGTCGAACCGCCCAGCTCTGAAGTTATGTCATAATTTACTTCCACTAACGGCCATGATAGGAGCAGATATCATCCAGTCATTCTATCGCGCCTATCTGAAATGAGTACAGCTAATATGTCGTAGAGATCTGTGCAACACCC
This sequence comes from Pyrrhosoma nymphula, assembly GCA_963573305.1. NCBI lineage: Eukaryota > Metazoa > Arthropoda > Insecta > Odonata > Coenagrionidae > Pyrrhosoma > Pyrrhosoma nymphula. The sequence goes on from OY754329.1 coordinate 109,135,836, forward strand.
CAATGCAGCGAAACGGAAAGAATATATGTTTACGAAAGTACATTGCCATAATCGTGAGCATAATTAAATTTGTCGGAAGATCCGAGTTTAATTCCTAGCACCACACTCTTTCCGAGATGGGCATGTTAAGGACTGAGAAAAAGGAAACATCTCACAATAAGGGACATACCTTAATTATAATCTGCAGAATAGGCAGTAAAAAATGGGAAAAAACTAAGTACCGATGGATGAATCATCAAAAGTGAATTTTTGCCTTTTCAATTGCATAACCTCTGTTCATCGAATGCGTTTTCAGCTCTCAATTCAAAATCTTGAGAATGGACTCCGGCGTGCAACGAGAGGAAGACGTTTGAGGTACCTGAAAGATGTCTCCATATCTTGCCATTATCTTTCTAATATGGGATGGTATGACGTCGGCTTAGAGAGATCAAAACCTTCAAAAAGGTTTTTGGAACTCGCGCAGACGCGGAGGTTTAGATACCAAGGACCCAGTTTAAAATGTATGCTCCAATATTGACTCTTAAATTACATGCATTCAGCTCATCAAACGCATTTCCTCCACATAATTCATAGTATGTATGGTAACGGACATCTCCGAGGTATCACAAGGAGACGTTTGGCTAGGAAAACGGAAGATGTATGCCGTCTTATTCAGTCCCCTTCTTTCGATTTTGCCGTGATAACACCTTAGAATGATCAAATTTTGACCAACTAATTTCAGATAAAATCGCGAAGGAATATTAGATAAAGGATAGACCAATCACTCACTTAAAAATTTACTCTCCAATATTGTCTTCTCAGTTACTTGCAAAATTACATAAACTAGCATGGATGGTATATTACAGCACGTCGCTGTTGTCCGTAGACATTTTTTATCGAACCCGTTTTCTGTGGAAAATCCGACGTCTGCATAGAAAACTTATACCTCCAGCGTGCGGCAAGAGGAAGACGTTCGTCTCGGAAGACCGAAGAGGTGTCTGCCGCCTTATCTAGCCCCTTCCTTTCCATTCATAGACTCCCTTATCTCTGCTCCTCACATTCCCCCCCATTGCTCAGCTTGCCTCCACCTCATCTTGCTTCTCCTCCCCGACACTCCCACTCCCATTTTCCCGTCCTTGGACGGGTTCCACGGAGTGTAAGCGCGCTCTTGGTATGCACACACAGCGACAGTTTTCCAAGAGAGAGATACGGGGGCGTAGGAAGAGATGGGCGGAGAGGGGGTGTGTCTGGACTGGAGGAAGAAGAAGTTGATGGGTGCACGCTTAGGAGTGAGGCACGCACGTGTTAGCACGAAGCCAATCGCGACTCTCTTTACGACTTGAAGCTTGAGCTCTCCATGCCGGAGTCAGGACGCCGCGCCGTGCCGCACAGACTGAGGGATGAGAAAGAAGGCGAGTCAACCGGGAAGCTTTGACATTCGTGGGTGCGCTACGTGCCTTTCCGCGAGTATGCGACGGGATGTGCGGAAAAGGCATTTTGCTTGTATTGAACGTTCGGCACGCCGTCTCTCTCCCAGTCTCTCATCTACAGCTGGGAGGGAATAATCGGGTGCAGAGAACACAAAGCTCGCCGCGATTTCGGAGAAATTCACCCTTTGAGTGCCACGAAACTACATCGTATTTATAAAAAACCTTCAGAGTTTGCTTGTGGTCAGTGACGTAGCCAAGGGCCCCCCATGAGGTCCGGTTATTTTAAATTGAAATAAAAGGAGCGAATGGGCGATCTGACATAATTAGTAAAACATAATGATGAAATTATATTTCTATGTCAAACGACTTCGTTAATTGATACCTGTCGCGTAGGAATGTAAGATACAGAGCAATAATATATAGCTATTTATTATATAAGTGATTTTCGATAACCTTTGTTCCATCGATCCCCAATCGACCCACCAACCCGAATGACCCTGAGGGTCTATATCGACCACTTTAGGGATCCCTGATCAAGACGTTCTCACGAGGTGCTGTGTATAATACCGCATTCGAGAGCATGGTTCTACAGTCCAGTGAAGAAAACGTCACTTATATACAAACGGGTGTTTACATTAGTCGAAATCTAAGCATTTTAACTTTATCGGGAGTCACCAGTCGAGGAGATACACGAACGCGCGAAGTTCACAATCGAAGACTCATTCGCCTTGCCTGGGATTACGAATCCAGAATCCTAGCACTAAAGCCGAATATTTCCCGAGTAGCCCTCGTTCATTCGCGTACCGTCACATCGGGTGGCTCTCGATTAAGTTACATTACTTTTAACAGAGGGAAATTCGTTCCGACCTTCGCGTGCTACGCAACGACTTTTCGTGATTACTAACGTTAGATGAAGTCTCAGGCGTCACTTAGTGGAATGATTTCCCTTCAAATATGTTAAATAAAAGACTTTACGGGGAAAGAAGAAAATACCTTGATAATGGCATATTGTGTCGAAACCATGGTTGGTTTTTTGAAAGGTGTGGATTAGAACCATGTATTTTATTTAACATGTTTAATTCGTGATTATTACACCTGGAGGATTATTCACAAATCACAAACATATTAAATGAATTTTAGGCATATTATGAGGGACGTCTAAGATAAGAATTATGCGTCAGCGAGGAGGAGGAAGCTGTTAGCTGGAAGGAGTACGGAGTGGAGAGCTGCAGCAAACCTATCTTCGGATTGATGACTGCTGAGGATGATGAAATGATTCACATTGTAAGATAATTTGATAACGCCACACGTAGATATCTAGATTTACTTAACATGGACCCAGTGAGAGGTGGACCCCTAAAAGAATGAGTAATTTTATTGCTGATATACGAATAAGAACCATTCCAGAACCAGATTCAATTTATATTTGTACTAAAATGACAAAAAGTTTGAATAGGGTGAAGAGTTTGGATGAAATTAAATGGGTTATTCTCGTAGACAGCGACATTGCTTTGTGGCTTTAGAGAACGCGAGGATATGAAAATATTATGAAACCTGTGATATAAGGTATTGCGGACCTCTATTCATTATGATCGAATTTTATAGCCACCAGCAATAAATAATAACTACGGCTAACAACATAATGTGACACGAATAACAATATATTTCCCGAGAAGAAGAATACCGAATAAATAGTAAGTATTCCCCTAGGCATGATATATCTCGAGGAAAAAGAGCTAAGATGTTGGTGGTTTTCCCTCTTTCTCGGAGCCGTGTCCTATTTTTGATATCCTCCTTTAATCGGGGTTGAGTTCATTTATTTTTAAAGCTGCACTGAGTCATCGGCTCATAAAGCGACCAGCTTATTTTTGTGTACCATAGTTCCTTCTCCGCGCAGCCGCAGATGTGGTCGAGGAGAAAATGCATTGACTAACAGCCATAACTGCTATTTTACGCACCTATGAAGATAAATATCGACGCGAGAACAAAAATTTAAGACCTGCAAGAATTATAAGGGTAAAACAGCTTAAAATCCCTACGCAAGTAATTCCTCAGCACCTATTTACAATCAATATCTGGAATTTACGCCGAGTAAGAACAAAATAAGTGAAATGAGAAACAGAAAAAGAATTTAATTAATTAATATTAACGTCAGTTACATCGTCACGTCTCATAAAACAAAAAAATACTCTCCAATACTTGCAATAAAAGTAATTAACATGGAATACATTTTACGAAATTATAGACGCTATTTCTTTATTCATTCTGAAATTCCCGTTTATCATCAGAATACACATAAAATAAGTTGCTGGAGATATCAACTATATCAACGCTCTCTAACCATCATCCTTTATATATAAGTTATTCTCGAAAATTTTTTCACTTGTGTTTTCCAATGATTCATTTTCATCCAATAAATCTCACGTGGGACCCATAATTACCACCTACCAGAGCATTCTTGGTCCATTTACTGATTAGCACTCAATCAGTAATACTAATTTTGCCAATCTAATCCACTTTTGTTCTTTACAAGCCTTTAACTTGTAAGTTATAGGCGTTAACGACAGTTCTAACTCCCATGCCCATCACGATTTTGCAATAATTACTTGGGCAGTCCGGTTCATGTGGAGACAAGATACCAACAAGACTCCTTTCATCGGCTCTAAAAAATCTACCATTGCCGCAGAAGATATAGAATGAGACCCATTCTGACCCAGTCATAGCTGTTCACGTCAAGATAAAGGGAAAATCAAAATAAGACAATGAGTCACGAAATTTCTCCGTTCATTTTTTTCCACTTGGCACCTTTTCCTAAACACTCCTGGCGGGAGTAAAAATCATGGCCCTCACCCAAATCGAGATTTGCGCAAGCAAATTTGAAAAGAGTTACATCTTAACAAGGGGAACGAGGTGAATATGCGAAGATAAATTATATTTTATTACCTAAGGGATTTGTTTATTTTGTAAGCATTATATGTATAGGCAAATTTGTTGACACCACCCTATTTGAAAAATCTAAGATAAATCACATCATAGTAGCCATAGAGATCGCATGTTCCGTCACTGAATGGTCATACGTCAACAATAAATCCATTTTTTAGTACAACTGATTAAAAGAAAAGTCCCTGGGCTCCGCGTGAGAGCGCACAAATTTCGAAATATCAGGAATTCAACCTTGCCTCGCAGAAAAAGCTTTTGAATCGGATTTTCGGGATGTCTTCAACTAATGCTATAACATTACGATAATAGGACAGCGCAGTTCTTCGCTCGAAGTAATGGGCATAGGCACAATCTAACCTTTCAAAATTGAAGTTCAGACCAGTGGTTCGGACCATCAAGTCCAAAGTTGTACTTTTATATCTCCTTAGCAATCAAGGATATTCACATTTTTTCACATATTTCAATACATCTCATGGCTTAAATGTAACCGAAAATTGACCATTCCCAACTTTAGAACTGATAGCTGGGACAGATCCGAGCTAACTTCAATCAAACAAGTAGACATTACATTATTAGTATTTAATGGGAAAAAAGGCCGCGAAGGTCTTAGGAATTTTTAGTTTGGGCAAATAAGGTTTATGGGTTTCCTAAGCAGTAATTTGGCGGCTCTCCGGTCATTGAAGGATCTTTGAGGGTTATCTAATCGTTTATCTATTAATGCGTCTACCAAATTCACTTTGGTTCTGTTGAGACCCGAAAGTAGATGAACGACATCGGGTGCATCGTGGACCACCTAAAAGCAGACCCACCACATCTCGTGCTTCGGCATTTTGTTTGTCTTCTATCTTCCTGTTTGTTTGTGGACGCGTAAACGTAACACACATGAGCCAAGTCGATCGACAGACACCTATCACAAATAGAGCACTGAAATAATAAAATGGAAAACACTGCCAACAGTGGCAGTGAATAATGATTCTGGGTTGTATGAGTGAAACGTCATTACCCTTTGCCCTTATGTTCGTCTTAGGTCCAATTCCTAAGCATAGCTACAATTTAAAAAAGACGATTTAGCAAATAATCTTTATGAATTGGCATTATTAGCTTTTTGACCAACCCCACTTGACAATTTAATCTGTGTCCAAGCAAAGAAGCAACAGAGTACTTTAGTATTTTTATGCACGCTTTTCCTTAAAAAGAGGCCTGGTGCAAATTAATACCTAGCGAGTGACTCAAAATTATAATTTTTCCAATGTTCGCAGATTTTTCAGTCAATTGATGAATAATTCTATTTCGTAGATACCCGGCTTTCTTTTCAGGGTTTAATATGAGTCAGTGAAAAGATGAAATCTTTTTAGTTCGGACAAATCGTCAGGCATGGGGGCATAGTCGGATGCACGATAAATTTTACAGAAAGAAATTATTTTTTATGCCTCTTCTCCACAAATGGTACACGTCTGTTTTGTGTAAGTACCTACGGTAAAACCAATGTAGAATTACCGATATCAGTTAAGACAGAATTTCTAGGGTAAGCTAAAAATAGGTATTGTTTTACCAGAATTTTTCGAAATCTATTTTTAGATGTAGACCATGCAACAGAAGAGAGTCATTGCAAAGGTCTTCCACAAATGTAGGAGACTTAGGGATGCTTTCTAATATTAGAACTCGCGCGCTAAGCAGCTTCCAAATTACCTGACTGAAATGGGGTGTCAATAACGTATCAAAAAGTAGATCCAATTGCTAGACGTTTTGAAGAATCGGAATAATAGAGCCTTACATTTAAATTTGGACGACGAATGCAGGAAAATATTTTATGAAGATTTCCGTATAAAAATATAAACTGGTGGTAAAAATAGTAATTTACGATAAAAGACAAAAGTCGCGAACATCAACTCAGGCAGAACATACTTCTAAAATGTGGGCTGATTGGGTAACACGTTTACCTCAGTGTATCATTTATTTTGGCTGCATCCGTTTGATGAAATACGAAGAAAAGAAACAACACAAGAAATATGCCACTCCAATAGCTGTATGAAGTACTATATTACTCGTGTTCTCACATTTGAGCCCATAGAGCTCGTCAGCCTTATATTATTACGAATAAAATAAATTAAAAAATTTAACTGAGTATGAAGAAAGAAATGAAAATATGGATATGGAGGTGGAGAAAGAAGTAATACATCAGACACTACATTGTTTGACTGAGTCTATATATAAGTCAGACTGATATAAACGCTCATCTTACCCAAACACCCACATAAGCCTACGCTCTTTTCGTCAAGCAAGAATAACAGAGTCACTTATTTCAATATGTACGAGTAAATGCATGTTTTTCAGAGAACGATAAGAGAAAGAGCTCATTTCACATTTTATGTTTGCAAATACTTGCCCTCACTTTCTCCAAATTCGAGTTTCTGAGGCGATCCAAGTCCTCATAACCCTGGAGACTCTCCCGCAGTGCCTCGAGTAAACATTTGAGGTAACTCGCTCCTCACGGTCGATTATTTTCTCAAGTCGCGCGAGTACGCGAGGCTCAAGTAAAGAGAACGCTTGAGCGACATCAAACGCCGAAGCGTATCCAGACGGAGGAAAACATTTTATTCCATTCGGTTCAATCAAGATTTCTAAATAGCTTTCCTCCCCCATTTGTGGGTTCCATCCGCTGCCGTCGGGCACGCTGTACGAAAAAAAACTCTCGGAAGTGTTCGAGGGAGGAGAAGAGAAAGGAGGAATAGGGAGGATTGGGGGAGAAGAAGGAGAGAGTGAGATAATGCTATAAATATCCGGAGCACACACCACTTGATCTTCGCCACCAGCACAACACTTCTCTCCCTCACACACACACCCCCGCGGTTCCCTCCACGGTACGACGCCGATATTCAGTCCTTACTCTTTTATCCTCCGCTTCGCTTCTCTCTCTCTCATCCCTTTCTTCAAGAGCAAAAAAGCGCCTTCCCGACGCATTCCAATTGTCCATGCTTAACTCATCTCCGAGAGAACGGAATGTTATGCCAAAATATACAAAAAACAAAAAATGTGCAGCAATTTAAATCTGAAATGTCATCACACTTGAGTGCTACATTTGGCCAGCTCAAAAATAAAATCAATTTCTGTGATACATTAGATTATTTTTCTCCAAAACTTTGTATGTACATTTAGACATATACGGATATTTTCAAAGAACACTATCACCAGACTGTAAAATCAATTGTAGTTTGAGGCAAATTTCTTTATTTAATGGCATGCGAATTGTTTCCATGAGGTTTTGTATTCCCAATTATATTTTGATTTTTTATTCTTTTTATCAATTACCCACTCTTCATTGTTTCACAGGGTTTCATGTGCACGCTCTCTATCATAAAGAACTGGGCTCGATAACAACAAGTCTTACTCTTGCCAACAGAAAAAATATCTGCCTTGGTATAGTTCAAAACTTTTGTTTGTCCGCAAAACAATTGCTTCATTGTCTTCAACTTTATTCGTTACTTCGACCCAGGTTTCAACTACACCGTACTCACCAGAAAAATGTCTCAAAAGTGTAGTTTAAACCTGGGTCGATCCAACCAATAAAGTTGAGGACCATGCAACAATATTTTATTTGTCCACATGACGTTCCTGTTTGTCCTCCCCTCCCCGAGACCAAGCATTCTTCTTCCATCTCCCCCACCCACTTCCTCCTGCCTTCGTCTTATACGCCCCTCCCACATTTCTCTTCTTGTCTCTCGGGCATTCATGCTCACTGTGCGACCATTCCACGCGCCCCCTCAGAAGTACTCTCGCGTCTGGCCGCCGCGCCACCCGCCTACAATGGCTACTAAGACAGGCTCCTCGGAGGAGCGTAGGGGATGCTGGGGGGCCCGACCGCCCTCGCCTTTTAGCGCTCGTGCGATAGAAGGAGTTCTCTCCCAGCCATCAAAGACAGTTCGTTGGCCGCGGGCTCGCAGCTTTCAGTCTCGCCGTCGTTTAGCCTCTCCACGTTAACTCCAGGGTTGCCAGCTTAGGTTACAAGTTGATCCCAAGCTGGAGCTACTTAAATGGAGTAGGGAAATCCACGTAGGTAGTTTACTTCTGAGGCCACCTGGGGAATACTTTTGAAAGTCCGACACAAACTCTGGAGTCTTCGCTGAGCTCTCGCACAATAGTATCACGCAGAAAACTGCAACTACCTGATGCCTCTTGAAAACGTCGGGGACCGCAGTCGCCGGTTTAGTAATACCTGGCGACTCAAGAGTAGTGTCACGGGCATGGAGAATGCAGAAAGGGAGGAGAGAAACCCAATGCCGGCATTAGCCTACTCTTTACGAAAGGCGATAAAGGGCCCTTGGTTTAACTCTCAGAGAGATTCCGCTGAAAAATCTCCACCGCCGCTGTGATTACATCACGGACCATCGGGATGGGAAACCAGCACTCTAGTTACCAATTAGTAACCTAGATTACACGGTGCGATTTAACCTTTACAGTTGGTGCATCTCAAAACCCAAATACCGAAAACCGATAGCTTTTCTATTTTCAGCATGTTTGTTTCGGATTCTCCATTCGAATTTAAGCTTATGTTAGTGAAGGTAAAATAAGGAAGAGGTCTCAAATAAGTGACACAGCTGAGATAGACCTAACGACAGTTATGTTTCAAATTACATAAGTCGCATTACACCCAAGAAGTATTAATTACATCCGAAGACGTCAACATCATCATAAAGCGACCCGGGAGCAAAACGGACTTCCGAGACGATAACGTCAACAAGAAATCGCATACATCGATAATAGCATAGAAAGTTGCAAAAAATTAATTCAAACAGGTCTAAGTATAGATGATAATTCTTAGTCTCGCGGATTTTCCGACACGTCATAAACCAGAAATTCTACACAACTCTCAGCATCCGAGAGTTAGGGTGCTAAAATACGTAGTCCCGGACACCAACCAAGTGTTGGCAATTCTGGTTCCCTGCCGTCTCCCCGTTAATTGATGCGGATTGCAACGACGCGCACGGAGTGGGAGTGCGAGAGTGACACATACCCACCGCTATCACACCTCGGATAAATGAGCGGTGCCGCTTCCCCCTCCAGTCTTCGCAAAGGATCCTCAGGGCGAGGGCGGTAGACGCGGCGGCGTTGCCACACGTCCCCGCCGTTCAATCCCCACCTTAAAGTGTCCACAACCTCGCACTTCGCGACTTGCATGAGTGTTTCCGGTCCTTTACGAGCCATTGTGTAGCAGCTATCAGCCATTCATTACCGGGAATGACAGGAAAAAACCCTAATTACTCGTTCATAACTCACGGCAACTTTTTAATATTTTAGTAGTACATGCCGATCTGGCACACCTTATTGGCGGCAGAGTTTTTTTTTATCAGGTATCCTTTTATTTCTGATTTCATACTATTCATAGTGATTCATAGTGATTTGATAAAACATAGCTCTAAGCCACTATCAATATCCATACTAAAATTTTCTTAACGTAAGTGAATATACATTAAAGAGGGAGTGGGAGAAAAATGAATTTTCCTCACTATCCATTAGGCATGGTAGCTCAAGCAATGAAATCGACAAAGGAAAGAGATATACTTTCGAGATAGATATGCCATGCGGTTCCAATCGCATTAAGAACGAGTGGAAATATTTTCCTTGAATTTATCATAGAATCCGAGGTAACGCAAAGTCTAAGTTTAGTATAAAAATTAGCCTCGTAAGCCTAAGTCGAGTAAAAAAATCATTGTGGAGTAGTGGGGAGGTGATTTCCAGTAGTTGAAAGTCATAAATAATGGAGTCTTGGGGAGTTATAAGAAATGATGCATGGTGACTCCAACAGCAACGGGCTAAAATACGCTTCTTTTCCGAACTCCTTGGGCATAATACCCGTGAGAACGGTCCAAATTAGTGAAACTAAGTTCCAGAAACTGCAGTTAATATGGAGGTTAATCGAGGGTCACTACCGCCCCTTCCGCTTGAAAATGTACAGCAGATGTAAGGGATTAAGCTTCTTGGGTCTCATTCGGAAATGGATCCAAAACTTTGAACCCGACGAAATGTTCAGGCCACGAAGTTTAGACATGTTCTACTCCCCTATTTAACGAGTAGCCAGAAAAAATGTGAGGAATTCGAGGAAGTTTGAAATTCCACTTTATTTATAAGCAAAAAAAGACGCAAATTGAAGGAAAAATTCTCTTCATCTCAATCCAGTCTCCAGTATGTTATTTGTTCACGACATCTCGTCTCCAACGATTTGAATTAATGCATTTTCAAGCTTCATTTCTTTCTAAGAAATTTTTAAATTTCTTTTTTGCACTTTAGATTTTTGACAAGTTATATGTTACCACTGCTTTATTTCATATTGCATGAACAGAGACTACCCCATGTATTAATAGAAAGAATGAAAATGAGTCATCCTCTAATTCCTATAAGACATATTCATCGTTGACCTACAATGATTTACGAAATCGATCATAACAATTTTTTCGAAGGACCTATCTCGCAATGTTTCAAAATTTCTCCTCTTTATTGTTGCCAATGCTCTTGCCCTATTGGAAATGCCGCCGGTCGCCGAAACTTTGACATAGAGGAGATTCGCACGAAACAGCTAAACAATTCACTCTTCAAGAGGAGGATGGAATTATATGCACTTTAATATAATTGGCATGCCATACTCTGAAATCCATCCATTTTCCCTCATATGAGAATTGTTAGCCCATGGAGAAAAAACCATTTATAATGGAGATAGGAAGGGGAAAAAAGGCACTGTTCAAGTGTTCATCCTTCCGACTCAAGCACATTCGCGGGAAATGAGAATATTTCTCTGAATGTGACGCAGAGGTCCGGAGCATTGAGGCCTGGAGGAGGAGTAGGAGAGGGGACGCTTTTTTGAGGGATGGCATCATTTTTTTCCAGAAGGGTGACAACCCCTCCCACGCGAATGGAGAGAGTACTATTTAGGGGATCGAGAAGAAGAAGTGGCAGAGGGTGAAAACGATGAGGTGAGAGTGTCCCAGAGCATTAGGGAGCAGAAGGGGGGAGGGTGTAACATTTTGGGAGTTACGGAGAGGAATGGGAGATGTCACCGAGGGTCTGTCACCGCAGTCATCCATTTGGAGCGATGGCGCCGACATGAGTAACGGCCAACTAGAAGCCACGTGACCCCTGCCCTATTCCGGGAATATTGTCGATAAGTCAACTGGCAATTATGCACTTGGTTTGCTGGAGGGGTCTTTGTGAGACTGCTTCTCTTCCATGAGGATTCATAAGCTTCTTAAGACGTCAGAAGTCAGTCCGAGCACATTTTAAAAACTTTTTAGCAGGGATTTCAGTGAGTATTTCTAAGATTTTTATAGTTTGGAAAGTTACCACAAGATGCGATGGTGAGTGATTTTTCTACTCCTTGGCATCATTGTCAATTTTTCCAATTACGGAGGTTTTTTTGCAAAGAGAAATTTAGCAGGCGAGACGAAAGCTCACCTTTACCCCTTATCTAATCTGTTCTTAGCAACGCTAATGCTGGTCATCGCTTCACGGCTCCGAGTAAAAAAATAACGGCATCATAAAAGATAAATTTTAGGAGGAGAAAAAAAACTTCCCAGTAGGGATTGGCGCGAAAGATACAGTCAGTAAAGAAAACGCGATGAGCGCACGTCCATCTACAAATAACTTAAAACTAAGTTTTATTATTTTATGTTGACTTAGTTTGTATATGAAGTGATTAAGTACTACCAATGTAAATACTGTCACAATCTCCACAAGGAATGAAATAATCCATGTTGCTTCTGAGTTCTGGAGATGTGCCTTTCCACGCCAGTCACTTCCAGTCGTCCTAGAACCATGAAATATCGCAAAACTGACCATGAAATAAGCCAAAAAGAAAATTCAGAAATTGCCTTTTTTTCAAGATAAAAGGCTTCGGAAACTTTTCCTATTCCCATTGTGGATAACATTAAGTGAACAAACACTTGATTAAATACTAATCACCCATTTATTATTTTATTTGTCATACGGTATTGCCCAACAGCTGACGCGAAAAAATAATTTTTCAAGAGGTTTCATACCCGAATCTTCCAATTACCATACAGGTGTGTAATCCAGTCACAATACCAAATCGTCTTCACCAATGAATGGTGGTTCACGGCTGTTATATTTTTACCCCAAATCCAGAGAATTTCAGACACAGTTCACTGACGGCGATGAAGAAATGAATGCACCCCAGAGGTTTATCACCGCGGTGCACACTCCCATAGGGCAACCCACTCGAATCATAAAATGAAAGGAGGGATACGCAGTGAAACCTTTTTTTTTCTCGGGTCTGTTCTTTTCGAGAAAGTCACTCGGAGTCAGGAAGGCCCTTGAGGGCTACAGGAGGAGTCGAGGACCGAGGAAGGCGGTGAATTCGACATCAAAGGAAGAGGGGAGACGAGAGGGAGGGTGGCTGGTGCGAGGAAAAATGCGCGGAAGGGTGTAGTGAGAGGGTGAGGAAACCTCAACTGAGGCGGGGTTTCCTGGACGAGTGAGTGAGTGGCATAGGGGCAGAGGGAGAAGGCGGTTTTATGCGAGAGAGAGGTAAAGGCCGGTTGGCAGAAAAAATAAAAAAGTTGCATGAATAAACAATTTTAACTTCCCACTATTTTATTTCACCAGAATAGAAACCTTCTTGATGACATTAAGTGGAGGCAAAGAGATAATGAGTAGCGAGGGGTAGCTTAAGGCCGTGATAAGATGGGAGGATGTGGGTTGAGTGGGGAAGGGAAAGAATAAGAATCGGTTTAATGGATGGGATGAATAAGGTTAGGACGTACGCTGAGATGAAGAAAAGAAATAGTATTGCTAGATTGGGCCCTTAACATGTAAAAAACCTAAAGGATTTTTACTCACTTCCATTTAAACCTACCTTAAACGGAAGATTACCTTAATAATAAAACTCCAACCTATTGCGCAGCAAAATAGTGTGACGTTCAGGCACGTAGCCAGAAATGTGCTTCGGGGGGGGATGTCTTGCTAAGTCTAGCTCAGAGCATGAGTGCCCCTTGGTGAAAGGTAGTCACCGCACGGGGAAAAAATTTCGGGGGAGGTCTGAAGCCCCTAAAGCCCTGGTGCTACGTGCCTGGTGACGTTAATAGTTTTTTTTATTTAACCATTTCTATATTCCACAAATTTTACTTACAAACCATTCAAGTCATAACGCTGAATTAATTTGGCCACTTGAAGTGACATTGGCGTTGCGTTTTAAGGCCGATTTATAGAAAAAATAAACTAAAATCAACCTGAGCACTAACGGTGGAATTAACGCCTTATAGACGCAACAAATGCCTTACAAAAAGCGCCGGGATAAACGACTGTCGCGTGGAACCCCTGAGTTAATTATAAGGCTAATTCAAATTAGATCAAATCCAGCGATAATTTTTTCAGTAACTAAACACAATTTTCACTTTAAGTTGTTCTATGAACGCTGCAATCACCGAAAAAGGCGCTGGAAACTCACGCCAAGTCTAAGCTAACGTTAATTTAGCGTTGATTTTTTCTGTAAACGGACCTTAAGCGGGAAGTTAATCTATTTCCGACGGGAAACCACTCGTAAAGAAAAAGAATTCCATGCACCACGCGACCCGCGACCGAATTCAACCCTAGAGCACTTCACATCTCGTGGAGCTCTCCAAACTCTTTTGAATGATCCGGAGCGCGCACGACAAAAAAACAACCCTTACGGCCTAAGAATATAAAACCCCTCGACCCAAAACATTTAACCTCTCACAAGCGCCCACTGTAACTCCTAAACGGACCACCTCTAGCTCCAGGTCCCCTTACTCTGGCCGTTCGATTCTTATCTCGAGGGCTTTCTCATGGACCCACCCGCACAAACCTCCCAAATCGTATCGCTTTACTTGAAAGTGCCAGGCAAAGTGAGGCACGTTTTCGAAATTAAACCATCATTTCCTCCAGAGAACGCGGCAAGCATTTCCTTTGATGTGGATGGCTGTATAATCATGTACTTCGCTTCACATGCATCGCACACGTGTTCGAGAATAACCACAGTTGGAATTCGATATCGTTTCGGTGATCGTCTCGGTTCCTGTGGTTTTCGGATTATTTCAAAATCATTTCCATTTAGAAATGTGTTCAATAATGGGACAACGCAAGTCAATCACAATTTAATCGACTCTTCAATTTCATTATAATTCAAAAGCTTTAGGGCCCCGTTCCAGAATTTCTTCCGAAGCGTGCCTGGTTCCATTATTTCTCGTTAAGCGGTTTTTGCAGCACGAGAAGCGTCGTAGAGACGCTCTTACGTTGTTATACCTACCTTAAACTAAGCGAGAGCCTTAATTTCTTTGCAAAACTCTAACTGTAGTTAACCACCGCGTTCACTGACCGTCCATATCAACAACCAGTTAGGGTGGACCAGGCATCGCAAAATATATCCGAAGGATTTTGAATTTTGGCAGAGAAATGGAAAATGATAACATTAAACCGTACGTCAGAAAACTTCCTATCGAATCTATTACACGGACAGTATGTATAAACGATAACAAAAAAGGCACGAGATTTCTAATGAAAGAAATTCCTTATTCGGCCAACATTGAGACGATGTCAAGCAACAACTGATCCAGAATGTTGACAACATGAACTTCAACACGTCTCTCAGAAGAGAAAAAGTTAAATTATTCTTTTTGAACTCACATTCATACATTTGGTAACGGATGACAGATAAGTTGCTATCGTGCCTCTAATTCACGTCCCCGGGACGAGTTTGGATCTACTTCCAGGAGGATTAACACAAGTGAAACTAACCGGGAGAACAGATATAAGGAGGAAATCCTCTTCGATAAAGGAATTTCCGGGAAAAACGACGTTTTAAATGGGTAATGAGAAATTAAAAACTGAGATTGACGCATATGATATCGGTTTGTTGGTTGATTATCCCCGATAAAGGATAGGTGGGTGGAGATGTTGTTAAGGTTTCACCGCAACTGTGTAAGTCAAAACCAACACTAAATTCCAACTTATAGTTCAACTAATTTTTTTAAACCTGCTTTCGCTGATCACATGCGCGTGCTATTGAAAACTAAAATTAAGGTACAAAATATATACAGATTATTCCAAGAATATATTTTCAATAAACACTCTTCACAGCCATAGACGCCCACTGGAGCGCCATTTATATGGAATTACCACATTTTAACTTCAAGTATCGCAATAATTTGCAAATAACTCAAACATTAAGGTGATAATAACACTATATTTTATTTTTATTCAATATATCGGGAATTTTCCTTCTAATAAACGGTTTCCCTGAAAATGGCATCCATATCAAATAGGAAAATACTAATTTTTTCCATGTTTCTCCCATTCTCCCTTTTAGCACCGTGTAATTTCATGTTTAATTTACAAGGAAAATAGCGTGGAAAGGTAGGATTTTGTTGTTCATAACAAATAGAGAACATGTATAAACAAATAAAATACTCAAATGTCATTTTAATCATATTCTCTCTACTTATAGAAAAACATGTCCTCTACCTGATATGAACAACAAAATGTTACCTTTCCACGCTATTTTCCTCGCAAATTAAACTTGAAAATGTGCCTGCTCTTCACGGAATGTGCCAAGAAGTCCACGGTTTCGCGTCTCATCCGACGGACGGAGTGCTTGGCTTGAAACGCTCTCATTCCTCTTCCAAGTAGGGATCCAGATTCCACTGAAAAATCTCCACGAGAATGACTACGTCGTTTCGAGTGACGAGAAGGAATAAAGAAGCATTTTGAATGGTATAAGGACGGTTAGATAATCATAACACATGTAGATCCGTTAATATTAGGTATAAACCTCGAAGAAATTGAAGGAGTTACTTCACATATCCCCAACGAAGTGAACTGGTTTTCAAGAACCGTCCATGAATCAATCTCATTCGACAGGGTATCTTTGATGTTGACTACCAGTAATATTATACTCTAATAAATTATCCACCGGATAGGCCAATAGACGTGTGCCTAAGGCATTCATTTCCTCTAATTTCCTTAAATTTATGTCGCACAGGAACATGCGACAGGATACCATATTATTCTGAACAGTACGTCCACTTTTTCCTTTATTGTCTCAAGGGAATACACTATTGGCGTACCTTTTTGGGGGATGGTTGGTCAGACGTCCTAAAATGGTAAACCTCTCCCATTACGCAGGGAAAATTCAATTTTTTCCTAAAATAGCGATTTTTATGCAATTCCGGAATGCTCGACTTGAAGAATTCGCAAATTTCATTTACTAATGCATTTTTATGACAGACGAAAAGACCTCTCCCTCGTATGCTTTCCAGTTTCTTTGAGATGGGGGAGATGCAAAGCCCAAAATATTTCCTAGTCACGCCGATGGAGCCCATGAATTACGGCCGCTGAAATGTTGGCGTCGTGTTGGGCGGGAGAGCGCTTAAAGAGCTCTCCTCCCAGAGACGTAAGACGAAGGAAGTTTTCTTCTGCGAGGGAGAAATCACCGGAAATCATCCCCTTCCCCCACTTCATCTCCTCCCCTCCTTTTATCGCCTGGATGTGGAAGTGGAAGCGACCCCAGCGCGCGAGGCGCGTTCACACTCCTCCCTCCCTATTTCTCCACTCGGCCAAGTTCCACTTAAATCAGGGAATTGTTCATGTGGCCAGAGTACTGGCTTCCCATTCCGAGGGCCCGGGTTCTAATCCCAGGGGCGTCAGAAATGTTTCAGTCGAATCCCTCTCCCTAATAGGATGCCATATGAATAGCACTTCAAGTTAACTTAAATAAATTAAAACTTGGCTCTGTCCAATGAATATTTTGTTTGTTATCGGACAATTCTGGTAATCCGTATGCCCCTGCGATCCCTATAAACCATTGGCTTGTCATCAGGTCATTATTATCATACTATGCGTTTCGATGTCTAAGCGTCATTCCCGGGTACAAATAAATGTATTCAAAGATGTCGATGGCAAGTTGTGGTGGGAGAGTATGACGAACATAAATAAATAAAAACTTGGTTCTGTCCGCTGTATATTTAATTAATTTTATTGCGCGTTTCGACCTCTAAGCGTCATCCTCAGGTAAAATCACCTGTGCATGATGCTTAGGGGTCGAAGCGCGAAGTATTATAAAATATTCAGGGGACAGAACAAAGTATTTATTTGTGTTTGTTTATACTGCTATTCCACCACGTCTCGCCAGACATCTTTGAGCATTCAAGTGTTGTACTCCGTTCGTCGGATGGGACGTAAAAGTGAGGACCCATTGGCATATTCCGTTAATACTAGGCAAATTCCGATGCTGGGTTTCTTCAAACCCTTCCTCCCTTCCCCAAAGAACCATTCCCTAACCAGTCTATACCTACCTATCATCAAAGGCGCAGATGACCTCAGTTGTCGGTCGCCTTCACAAAAACCAACCTGCCAAAATCTATGCATGGCTAGAATATTAGGCTAAAGCCAATGCTGGGTTTTTCTCCGCCCTCCCTGATTTCCCCAAATAATCCTTAACAACCAACCCACCCGAAATGACGTCTTTTCCTCAAACCCCAGAATACGGTTGCCACCCCAAAATAACCAACCTAACCAATCATCCCAACCATTTCGTCGGCTGGGGGGGGGAGGAGGGGGTTGGAAGAGGGAAATCAGAAGAATGCAACCTATATCTCGCCTCCTTCGCAGGGGGAAAAAAACATAGTAAACAAACCACAGGGATCCCCCGTTCACCCCTGCACTCACTCCACCGAGGCCGTGTCGGGACGGAGGAGAGAAGAACAACGGCTTCCATTGTCGGGGGAGGTGGAGTGTAGGGAAGGAGCACTTCTCCGCTGTTTATGACACATCTCAATTGATCCCTTAGGGAGACGCCGGCCCTGGGCGCCAGTCACTCACAACCGACCCCGCAAGACCTGAACGCCCCTCCCTCATCAACTCCATCTATCCACGGGAAACGTATTGGCCAGAGTAAGATAAGGATGTCCATCTACAACGTTTTAGTTTGAACCCTGCAAGGTAACGGATTTACGAAGGTATGTATGTACTATCAAGCTCCGACAGAAAGTAGTTGCGGATGGAAAAGGTGCGTAGGGAACATGGTTACGAGTTGAATTTGCAAAGTTGATTGAATTGTTAGTACTCATGAGTAATTAAAATCCTTCGTATTTTATTACAAATTTTCTATTGTACGGCGCGTTTTACCGATTTACGGCATCGTCAGGTACAGAAATTTTGATAGTGAACTTCTACGAAGAGAAGTCTACCACTGTCAAGTTTGATTGATTTGATTATAAGATCGATTTGCAAATATCCTGCACTCACTTGTATAAAATGTAATAATATAATATGCATAACATAAGAGTTCAGTAAAAATATGATATTTGCATATGTACATCGATAGTGAACTTAAGAACACATTTGAAGCAGTATTGAGAAATGACAAACATTTTTTTAATTATTTTTTCGACGTTCAAATGTAAGGGGCGGTTGCCATAATATGTTCCCACTATCCTCCAAACTTAAAATATAGACTATTGAGTATAGACTTCATTTTACGTGGGCGGATCCTCAATTGAAAGAGAGGTTTTACATACATAAAAGAGGCGATTCAAAACTCTAAACCGAAATTCATAGAAAACATTATGTGGTAGAAACGAGCAACAATTACAAACAGGCTATCGAATGATCACATTACTGACAAGTCCAACGAACCAATATCGACCCCGTGGATAAAGAGAGTAAAGACACAAAGAAAGAACACACGTTGCACCGCAAAGCGGCAGCTTCGAAATTTATTTTTCTCGGCGTTCAAATGAAATTTTTGCTTTGAATTTTTGTTTGAATGAAATTGTAATGTGATTGATTAATGTTTCCCGTCGAAATTTAAAATATGTATAGCCTATTTAGTATGGGCTCCATTTCACGTAGATGATTCCTCATTGAAACAAAAGGTTAAGTAAATTAAAAAGTTGATTCAGGAGTCTAAACCGAAATTTCTAGAAATCATTATTTGGTAAGTATGCAGAACAACTTACAAACCGGCTTATGATCAAATCACTGACATGATCAAAATACCACAATCGACCCACGGGGTAAAGAGAGTCAGGGCACGATGAGAGTGCCCACGTTGCATCTCACAGTGGGCGTGTTTCCACGTTCTGTCCCTTTGGTTTCACATGAGAATGCAAGGTGCAGCTCGCGTGGGCCCCGCTTCGAGGGCAGTCTCCGGGACGTTGGTAACGAGGGGGAGGCGACGCACGTGCGTTGGCGCGGAGTCGTGGGGGCTACGGAGGCGGGTGGCCCTGCAGGTGATTCGCGGAGCGGGTCGCCGCGGAGAAAACGAGAGACGTCCGACGCGCGCTGGGTCGTAAACGACGAACATACGGCCGAGACGACTGCGACTCCTATTCGGGCTTGATCGTACGTGTAATTACTATGTTTCCGAAACCGTCGGAAAGAGATCCGGGTTGAAATATTTTAAAAGGTGGACTGAAGTGAGGTAGCGTATTTCATTAGTTTTACGGATTGTGATGATCACAACCACTACTTCTCAAGCGATACAAAAATTAAACATCGAAAGAAAGTAAAACAACAAATTGGTAAGTTTCCACGACATTGGTATTTGGCACTTTATTAAGGTGTCACATTATCTTCTGTTAACTATCAGAGATGCCAAAAAGTAAGTACCACCTTTTAAATGTTTATTCCAAAATATGTTTATCTTCCCTGGCCTTTTGAAGCGTTACAGTTCCTCAAAGTACACGAATTAAATAGGTATGAATTAAAATGTCAATACTATCAAAACTATACCAATTTTTTCAAAATTATTTCTATCAATTCAAATCAATTTCACCATTTTATTCTTCTATTACCTCTTTAAATTTAATCATCGGAGCTAACTGCTGTTGAAATATGATAAAGTCAACAGAATCTAAATAATTATAGGAAAACTAGTTAGGAAGGAATTTAATTCACGATGATTATACTTACAATGATTGAGCTAGCAACAAAAAGTGCAATATGGAAGCAGCGTCTCCGTTCACCAACGATCAAAGCCACTTCCGATGTCCGCTCACCTCTGGGTCACTACTGGAAATTGGTCGCGAGAAAATTTTTTATTTTAAGTATGATAAGTTCACTGACCTATGGCATAGTATGATTTACTTATGACGGGAAAAGTTTTTCGAAGAACTGATTCGGCATTTTATCTTCCGGAGAAAATCGCAAGGAATCATGGGGACAAGTGGAAATTCGATTTTTAATAGGATGGGAGAGAAAAAGGAAATACGTGTAGCATTTTCCACTGAATTTAAAAGCAACGAAAGTTTTGACTAGTAGGCAACATTCACGCATGACCGCGCAAAGAGCGTCACATTTGCTCCAGTGGTACAGCGGGCGAGGGAAACTTGGAGGTTGAATAACACTGACTCCGCACGGGAGAGAGTGTAAACCAGTCCCGCGAGTAAAGAAAACTTCCCCATGAGCGGCGCGACCCGATGAATGAAACCTTGTGTGTCGGGCGGTTCGCGAGTCCGGAAGGAAAAAAAGGAGTAGGAGGCCGCAGTCTGAGAGAGAAGGAAGAATTTAAGGCCGGTTTGTGCTTCTGGTGGATTTACAGAGCCATGCCGGTAAAGACGGTGTTCATAGAACAACCCCTATGATATTACACAACATTTAACGTAGAAATTGGAATAATTTGAATTAGCGTTAAATAAACTAAACAGGCTCAGCGAAGTAGTATTTTTCAACACTTTTTGTCAGCTGAATGCTCGTTCGCATAACGGGAAAAAAACATGAATTGGGTAAAGAAAAATATACGTTGACAGCAGATACAATATTTATGGCCAAATGTGTCGCAGCCAATCAGAGAAAAACTAATACTGATTTTCGAAACATCATGGACGATATACGCTTCCCATATGCAATAAATTCATTGATTTCAAACTGAAAGGTTTATAATCACACAAGTAGCTTCATTAATCTCACGTTCAGTCATTTCACGGTGATCTACTTATCAATATTGGTAGGCTCAAGGACAGTTCGAACATGACTCCCAACCCATACATTCAGAGGTCCATTCTAATCCAATTTTATCACGAATCACTGAAGGTAGTGAGGTTTTATAAATGATTCTCAGAAATTACGGCGGGCCGCAAGACATTATAAAATTTCGGTGAAATCGTAGTTTCATTATCATAAAAATTTTTCTTGCTCGGTTTTCCTTTTGAACTCCCTTTTTGTTTTGAAGTAAGGAATGGAAAATGTGGGAAATAAATCGAAATAAACAAGAAACAAGCGGAATTGAGACGTTGCGTTACTATTACGGCTTTCACGTTGACTGATTATTTTTTCCACAAACCGGCCTTCGCGCAGAAGACGGAACCCAACTCTAGGACATACGGGAAAGAAAGAGGGAACAAGAAAAGCAAGAAGAATAAGAAGTAGAGGGAAAGGGGTGACGAGTGACGTGGGACTGAAGAGAGTAGGGGGATAGGAGGACTCAGGGGTCGACCACCCTCCCCGTCAAGCACCACGGGGCACCAAAGGGGCGTCGTCTTCGGTGCGCGGTTGTATTCTCCCCTCTTCTTCTCTCCAACTCCCTTCTCCTTCCCATGGCGACGACCGCAGACGTCCCCCGCATCCTATTTCACGCGCACGCAAGCGGGGAGATGGCTGGGAAGGAAGGCAGAAGAAGAAAAAAACTACGACCCTTTCCCACATAGTAACCCCTTGTCGGGAGAATGGGACGGAAAGAAACGAAGGAGTGTGACGTCACGACGCGGAGACTCTTCCCGTCGCGACGGTGCGAGGCTGTGGCGGAGAATTGCAGATGAACCAACAATCCGCCAAGGCCAGTCGAGAGAGAAAAAGATCCTTATCACACGGACGCAGCATATGCGAAATGCGGGCGCGGAACTTGAGGTTTCCTTGCGCTATCTAGAGAGAAAGAGCAGTGAGTTGAGGTCGTTCACCGAGTGAACGAACCTGTTTCATCAATGAATGATAATGGTGGAGCAGAGGAATCGTTTAAAGGGAATTATACGTGCCTGACAAGTAGATAAAAATCTAAGTAAACAGAGTCGGAAAAAGAAAAACTTAAAAATTTCCAACTCTAAATGGCCCTATGAGAATTTTTGGGAGAATCATCACGATGAGTCCATATTTACGTCATTAATGGATAATTAATTTAATGTCTACAAAGGTATTTCTGTGTACTTGTAAACAATGCAAATAGTCTCTAAAGTCTATGAACTTTTTAACGAATATTACAAAAATTACCAAAGAATTCGAACGTCTGCGGACAAAGGATTCCCGGAGAGACAATAGTAATTCGATAAAACCATCGAAGCAGCAATATTTTGTATTATTGACAGTTCCAGCACTTAATATCAAGGAAACAAGAATGTAGTATTTCCCCTCATAAGCTGCAGGCAAGGCTGCAGCCGTGGATGCTTAAAGGAAAGCCAACTAATGCATCGCTCAGGTAAAAATAATGATTTCAAAAAGGATTTTTCGGCGAGTACCGAGGTATATTTTCAGAAGAGTAACGAAGGACGTCAAATCCGGAAATCCAAATACGTATCTGTGCCTACCGTTTCGGGTTGATTGAACACAAATTGTAGAGCTATAGATTATGCATATGTCTAACCCACATTTTTTCAGCAATGATTTATAGGTAACTTCACTCCAATTACCGCAAGAATTATTACTCTTCCAGAAAAGCTATAAAAGCAAATTATAGCTATCTATAATGTCAAAGAGCAAAAACGGACAGAAAAAGCTACGGTATTTGGGACGATGACTTCTTGACGATCACTTCGGTATTCCGTTAAACTAATTATTACAACCTCGGGGCAAAATTATTAATTGAAACTCACATACACATCACCGATAACATTTTATCTCGAATCGCCCCCGTATTAATATTTAAAACATGATGATTATTGTATTTATCCGATTCCAGAAACGTCACCACCCATTAGTCCTTTAAAAATACCCAAATAAAAAACTACAGCAAGCGTATTTAATAGTGCTTGAGTAGCAAAGTCATCCTTCGCTTATTTAGTGACATAACACATTATCAGTAGACAAAAAAATATTTTCGCTGCCTCTTCACTATTATCAGCAAATTAAAAAAGACAACGACACCAAGTTATTTCGACAATCAACATGAAACAGAAAAAGTAATGCCCTATATAATCAAGGTTAAGGGCTTCGAAAGCTGATAGCTCCGACTCTGCAAGTTTGATTCGGGCGCATTAAAATGTTTTTTTATATAACTCTCTTCTCATGAAGCAAAACTTAGGTGATCATCAACGTGATATGTCGCTATAATTCTGCTTTCCTTAATTTCTACAGAGGAATCTCTTAAATGCCATCCTCGTCATTGAAAACTCCGGCGATCACCTACAACAAACCCGGTAAATACTTGTTTCCTTCAAATTCTAGATAGAACTAAAAATCTAATGCCTTCCTCGCCGTGCAAAACTTAAGTGATTATCAATATAAAGTACGCTATAGTGTCATTTTCCTTAATTTCCACAGAGTAAGATTTCAGATGTAAGTCCCTTCTCGACATGGAAAACTCATATGATTACCTACAACAAACCTAGCTAATAACTTTATTCCCTCAAATTCAACAGAAATTAAGTATCCTATATATGTATAGTACTCCCGATCATTCATTTAAGGTAGTTTGAGCGAAATATCACTTCACCTAGAATTTGATGAGTTTGAACTAATTTTAAAGAAAAAATCCCCATATTTCCAATTACATCAAAATATTAAACCCCTTGCCTTATTACAACTTTTCGAGCAATTTTCCTACAAATATAAGCTGCTTTACATGGGATAAAATTCGGTTGTGCGCTCCAGAGGGAGAATATTTAAAACATTAGCAATTTCTAACACCTAGATTTCATAAAAAAATAACGGTGTGTAGTTTTTATGTTTTCTCAAATATTTATAAAAATAAATCAACTACAAAAAATGTTTACAGAATCGTAAAAAAATCTTCTGATGTGAAAACCACCGTTTACGGCGTGAAAAAATGAGTCAAGTAAGAGACTTATGTGGTTATATTTATTTAATGACTGAGAATGTTTGTCATATTTAACTATATTTTTGCGCTATCAATATTATTATATTTACATCACAACTCTTACAGACGCTGAAATTAAAAGTGAACATCGAATACGGTATCCATTATGAATAGGGAAATATCTCGCTCAAACTACCTAAGTACCTGTAGCCTCAAATGCACTCTAGCACCCGCTTGAAACACAGTCGGACGCTGACTGTCCCCAAGCTCATTCGAATAAGGAAGGAACCGGCCTCCCGTTTCTCCCCCTCCTCCCACCATGGCCCGCGCGTGTCTGGGTGGGGGAGATGCTATACTATAGCACCATAAATGGATCGGATTGGAAGGAGCCGCCGTGGACCCCTTGGGAGACGGCGAGGAGCAAATCGAAAGGAGGGGAGAGTTTGCAGGTTGACATTGGGGGGAGAGAGGGATGGAATAGGCTGGTGCGGGATGCCGCTATGATGGGTTCCGGATGATGTTGACGGGGGGGGCGGGACGCAATTCAGTCGGTCCCAGGAAGCATTCCTTCATCGTTATCATCTTGTTAGGGGGAAACACTTATTCCTCCCACGAATTCACCTCCAGCCCTCAGATGAGAGGGACATATACGAGGGGAGAGTTTGGTGACTGGAGTAATGGCTTCCTATCCCAAGAGCCCGAGTTCGACTCCAGAAAGTAACGGAAAATCTCCTGTGGAATCCAAATCTCCAATTGAATGTTGTATATATGGGGTTCGCGTAATGTTTTACTAAAAATTAGGGACTGAGATGTTTTACCGACAAAACGGGGACAAATTTGGCAGAAGAACAGAACAAGCAAAAAATCATGAAACCAAAAATGATAGTATTATAAATGGACACCTTTAATAACGGCTAAAAAAGTTAGTAAACACAAGGTTCACAATTATATAAAATACTGTAATCCATCGCCACTTGCTTAAGGGACACCAAAAAAAGCGGGATTTATGTAATTTGTTGGAGACATTAAAACGAGGGAATTTCCCGGAAAAAAGGGACAAATTGGAACCATATATGGAAATCACTTCAAGTGAAGGACACCGTCAGATGGGAGGTAAGGAACTGGATCCCTTGACGCCTTTTGCTACGACTAGACCGACGCCGGATTTCTCTCCACCCTCGTCCCATTCCCCAAGAAAATCCATCCCAAAGAAACCAACTTACCTGCAATTTCGCAAACAAGTCTCCTACTCTGATAACAACTGCAACAACGAGGGAGAAGGAAAATTTCCCCACTAACCAACGAAGGAGGAGGCTACCCTCTGCCTATTCGTTTCACATCCCCACTCGTATAACCCGTGGAAACGGAAAGATCTCCCATTTGGGAAGCGTATCAACCTTTTTTCTCAAACCCCACTCCCCCCGCAACTCCCCCTCAACCCCCTTTGTCACGTCACGACCGGACTGAAAAAAGTCAAGTTCCCGTCCCCTCATTCCACCTCCGAGCCCTCTTCACTTTTATCTGATGGAGGACCATGTCCGTGTCTCGGACGGGCTTTTGTCTCATTAAGTCGCGAGAGGTTCTCCCTTAGAGTATATAGTTCAACAGAGGTGGCGTGACGAATTTCAGGTGAAGCCACGGTGAAAGTTGTCCGCCATATTGAGTGACCGTAAGAACACTGATTTCCGTAAGAGATCGTGAGACGGGAAGACTATTCTGAAGACGAGTTCCCTACTCTTAGGGGTTCCATTGTCCTTTCCTTCTGTTGTTTTATATTTAGCAATAAAATTATCCCTCCCTCAAATTCTGGCAGGTATAATTATTAACCCAAATGACAGTTGTGAATGATGCCAGCAGCAGGCCTACAAGAACTACGGTTATTGATTGGGGAATAAACTCGATACTAATTATTTGTTTTTCATCAGCATTGTCAATGAAACATTAGGGTCTAATGTTTTCACAAATTAGCTACTCCTATAAATCACTGAGAACTCAGAAATGAGACACATTCGAGGCTATTCAAGCCACCAACAATTTGTCTCGTAATTGTGGGGTATTAAAGGGGTATAGTCTTTAATGGTGAATAATTTGAATTTCAGTAATAGTTCAGTTTCAATTTGAGTAATCCATAGAGTTCCACGATCCATTTACATTCAGGTTCTCTCATTAAGAAGCCAATAAAATAATTAATTGCCTTAGCTAATGTTAATATAGATGAGGCTATTAAATGAAATATCTACATAGATTTGAAATATAAATTTGACCTGCTTTGTAACAGGTATTCGAAGTGGATTTCAATCTCATATGTAAATCAATGTAGAACAGTTAATATTAAATCAATTATAGATACATTTTATGGTGGGAAATATTGCAAAATTAAATTTCAGTATAGATTATCATGATATTAATGATTCATCAAGTCATTGCAACTCATGCTTCCCATTTCCATTTTACTGAATAAATACCACAAAGATAAGTTACTATACCTACTTCAGAATGTGTGTGGCCATTAACAAAGTTCTGGTTGCTCTAAAAATAATACTATAAATAAATAATACCCATATAAAGTAGTTAAGGTAGTGGAGCAAATCGGACATTGCACAACAATCTTTCATCAAGGCCGTTTTACACGATGAAAGATTTTGCACAAACGTATGTTCGTGAGATTGTACATTTGTCTCAACGAAATTAGAATAGGTTCTATTTCCCGTGCAGGCAGTGAGACATTCGCACAAGCTTTCATGCAATTTGCCGCTTTACACGATACATTTTGCCTCATGCAAGAGTTCACGGAAGAGTTTGTACAAACTAATGTACCGTGTAAAACGGCCTTCAGACTTTGAAAGCAAACTTTTAGCATACTTCCATGCACTCTGGGAGCTGATTGATAATAAAGGGATACTTTATGACTTACAAAATACAATAAAAGCACGACAAGTTTCGAATATTCAGCCATTTTCAATGTCCTTTTACCAAGCCAAAAGTCCATTGTATACTGAACCTTTGATTTCAAATGCAGAGCTCTTCAACGACAAACGGAATAGCCATTGGAATGGGAATTCTATGCGCATAACGAGGCGTCAGTGACCCTATTATGATTTATAAATCATCACTCATTATCGTTTATTGCTTTTGTTTACTTTTTAGCTGTCCAAAACGACGAAAGTCTCATGTAAGTCTGCCTCTTTTGCCAATCAATAGGTAGAGCTAACTAATAAGCCGTACTTTACGCATTTTTCCCTAACGGCCATTAAATTTTATATTCAAAACCATTTGCATTAATTATTATTTTATATATATTTCCTTAACTCTTCAGGTGTCTCATTATTTTTTATTTGGGAGACACTAAACACATACCATCAAGAGCAGACGACATGCTTTTCATTGCTCCTACCTGCCGGTTTCTTCATAAGATCCACTGGAGGAGTTGACAATATATTCTGTATTATCTGCCTAACCGATACTATCCCTAGTTCTCATAATTCAACATTTTATAAATAAAAAAGGTGTAAATATCTAAGTTTACGCCTATTCCGCTAATAGTATATCACGGTCACTCAATATGGCGGACGGTTACGCCCACCCGGCTTCACCTTCGCTTACGGCCGAGTATAGGCAGCGCCACCTCTGGTACCTTAATAACTCTATGGGTTCTCCTCTCTGCGGTCACCGGAAAGGAAAGGGCACGCGCTCCGCTGGACCGTGGTGGAGGGAGACGTCGAGGAGAGAGGAGTGAGGTCGAGGGAGAAGGGGAGGGAAAAACTTTCGAGTTTAAGGGACTGAGATGCCACAGGAGATCCCTCGTTTGTTGTGGGGTGCGTGGGAATCCAACGGCGTGTGAGATTGCTCTCCGGAAAAAATGGTCTCACGGGAACACAACCTCCCCTTCCCACTTGCAATGGTGCTTGCAGGGGCTAATGCGAGAGAGAGCAAAAGGTTAAGCTGCTTCGATTTTTCTACCTGTTGCGCTCCCGCAGAATGTAATGCTGAAGAGTAACAAGTCTCGAGGGGACGGTTTTTACGAGCCTAAAAAAACTACGCGCCTCCACGGAAACAAAAAAGCTACCACAATAGTTATTGTCAACGATATTTTCGATGAATTCCAGCGATACTGGCAATACTTATTTTAATAACGATTCATGCGGGATTTTGTAAAATTTTACTGAATTAAACAGGATTTGTTAGTGTTTCTTGTCCTCGAAAATAAGCATATAATACAAAATGTGCTTAATTGAAAGACCGTTTTTTTGGCGGATTGATCCCCAATGTGCGATTAATACTTGGATGGATAATTTGAAAGTTAATCATCCAAACAAAGTGCAACATGCGAAGAGGAAATAACTGAGAAACGTAAGATAATGCTAACCTTAGAACCGCATCCACTGGCAATTACTAGGGTGGTAATCACAATCCGTGCTCCATTCACCTCAAATTCTTCATTTCAAATTCCCACCTCTCAGGAAACTACCGCCTTGTATTTCAACGCTTAAAATGACATTTATCATTGCAGGAAACTTCAGGATGAAGACAAAATAATTAAAAATAAGCTATCAAAGATTGTATCTGATGAAAGGAATAAACGTAACCTTTTCGTTGCCATTTTAGACACTTACTCATTATTTTCATCCAATTTTAAAATTCTTTACTGGCCAATTAGCAATAAAACATGGCATTCTTCCAAATTAAAAGTCTCATAATCCTCACGTACATCTCACTTTCCTGCAATCCATCTACACCATATCTGGACAAACAGCCGCATCCATTGCATTTCCTGGGCAACAAGCACCTTCTTACCATTTAAGTATCTCCCAGGTTCACGCCTAGTTCGTTAGCATGCGACACAGACAACAATGGCGCCCCCCACTCAACACGGGCAATTAGAAGACGACCCGGTCTAGGAGCCTCACAGTAAACTTTCCTTCGAAGCGTTCACGAAGACAAACAGGAAGTAACAAACCCTTTACATTCCGAAGGCGTGAGAAAGACTCTCTTACTGCAGTATGTTTACTCGACTTTTCAGGATAAAGTCGACAAGGAGATGGGTTTCGAATGTATGTACGCTGCGCGTTCCATTTCTCTCGCTCAAATAAACTCACCACTCGACACAGCGCGTACCAGCGCAAGCGAATTCCCATCCATGCATCCGTCAGCGAGACGACCACCTGTCGATGTGGTGCGGGAGGAAAGCGACCGGGAGGCCCTCATAACTCTCGCGCCCCCCTCTACGCTCTTGCCAACATTTTCCCTTCCCCCAATTCTCCAACGTATAACTTCCCGCTCCAACCCTCACCCCGCCCTCTGGCTGGGTGGGTTGGTTGGTTGGTTATAACGAGGAGGCGACCGTCAACTGGTAGGTTCGTTTGCGCCATTGAGGACAGGTGGGTAGTTTGGCAAGGGAAGGATTACATCTACAGAATACCTAGTGGCGTAGCCAGGTTTTGAGTCTAGGGGGCGCAGAAAGTTTTTAGGGGGCGCCGACTCATAAATTAACCAATTTACTAAACTTGACCAATTTTGGTGAT
This sequence comes from Pyrrhosoma nymphula, assembly GCA_963573305.1. Lineage (NCBI taxonomy): Eukaryota > Metazoa > Arthropoda > Insecta > Odonata > Coenagrionidae > Pyrrhosoma > Pyrrhosoma nymphula. The sequence continues at coordinate 109,165,694 of OY754329.1, forward strand.
GCGATAGGCGGATGGGTTTGTTCAAAATATGGCAATTGACAACGTATTATACACATTTATTTATACGTATTTGGGACTTTAGAGTGAAAAAATTCACAGACTTAGGGGCGCCAGAACACGGGGCGGGGGGGGAGGTAGCTAGGGGGAGGGGGCCCCACCTGCCCCCTCCCCCTAGCTACGCTACTGAGAATACCCAGCAAATACACCTCCTCTTCCACCTCTCTCTCTCTCTCTCTCTCTCTCTCTCTCTCTCTCTCTCTCTCTCTCTCTCTTCCACCACATTCATCCATAACTTTCGCGGTCAACCTGTTTCTCTCGCACCATTCACTCTACTCTCATATATCTGTTTCATTATTTATCACACTCATGATGTGCTCCCCATATAGCATCCAAGTAGGGAATGGGAGCCCACTGAAGAATCTCCACCATCGCCGGGATTTGAACTCCCTCCCTCAGAATGTGAGTCCCTGCACTTCTCCAGGCATTATACAACCCGATCACCCCCAACCTCGCCAGGGTAAAAGGGCCCTGAAAAGGGACCCCCCTCAGCGATGAAACTATGAATTGCTTTATCATCCCGCTACATTAACGGCACGCACCAATGGCAACAAACTATTCACTCTCCCCTTTCCATCCCTTCCCTCACTCCTTCCCTCCAACCTTCCCATCTCTCCTCTCATTTCTCCTCATCCCAAAAATCCTCCTCCTCCGCCGCCTCTCCGTCCTATTAACGGCCTCCTTGTTCTTCTCCTCCGCGTCTGTCGGTGACGTCATTCGCTCCCTCCCTTCTCCGCCAGTGACTGCCGCTCCGGGAGGAAGGGAGAGGGAGAGTGGGGAGATGGGGGGAGAGTGCACGAGTGGATACGAAAGAAGCTCGGCTGGTGACAAGTGGGGGGTCTCTTCCTCAAAAAGGGGAGCTCGAATCCGAAACTCGCCACGCGATGCAAATTGAAACATGTACGCCTCAAAAGCGTTGACGCGTCTGCGTCGCGATGTGAATAGTTGAGCGTCTCCTTCGGAACGAAGTTGAATCAGTTAAACCCGATCACCTCTCGTTTCCCATTCAACCCATTGTCATGTGTATCGTGAAATTAAACACAAACGAAATTTATAACGAATTTTGAAGATACCGGGACTAGCCACGGTATTACCTTTACGGAGTCACCCGCAAGTGCACATAAGGGCGAAATTACACAGAGGAATAATCATTCGCGCTAAGCGCACGCTTTGAACTGCATCTGTCACATCATATTTCCGGCAGTCCTTAACAACTTGTTCCTATAAAGGCGTAAAATGTCCACATTGGAGGAGGACGCCTGCTTGGTTCACTGGCAATCGACGCGATATCGAGGGATCCGGGTTCGATTCCCGGACAGGGCGAATTATTTTTCCTCTGTGGAATTTCGCAATTTATAACGTAGTGGACCCGTTTTATGTCTGCCCAAATATATTATCGGCATGATAACCGATGTGGATACACTCTCCCATCGACAAAACTCAACTTACAGATATCCAGACGTACATAAAAAAGCCGAACTCTAACTTAGCATCATAACGTTAGGGTTTCGCCATCAGAAAGTTGACGTTAACCAGGCAATATAAAGCCGGGAAAGGGTTAAATAAATAATAAAATAAAAGGCAATCGGCCAACGAGGAAAACATATGACGGCATATTACAAATATTGGACTTAAAGAAGAAAAAAACAAGTAAGAAGTCCGAAAGAAACCAGAGGCATTCATCTCATGTATATGTATGGCATTATGGTCTGCTTCCATAAAAAACGAAGACTGTTAACCGACATCTTCCCAATTTGATGATTGTTCATGTTCTACAAACGATAAGATATATTTTCGTGTGTTTTTCAATCAATAAAAAGTTTATCAATACGAGGGTCAGTGGATAATATCGAGCGATCATGGCTAGTTACGCATAAAAACTTGGTAAAAGTTGAGAATTATCGTAGATCATGCAATGAGATTATGGTATGAAGTTGGACACATAAAGTGTTTATCACATATGTACAATTATGTGCGATAGATTTCAGAAAAGAAGTGCTTCAATACGATGAAAATATCCTTATCTCGAACAGTAACGTGTGGATGTAAAAAACGAATACTCAGATGCAGCCGATACTGCTCGATATTATTTATATTTTACTTCGATATTTTTAACACCGAAGATTGATATCGTCATCATTAGTCATTCAATCCTAAGATAGGTTGACTGCATCCCTCCATTTCACCGTGTCCCCTGCTAACTCATTTATGTCCTTCTATTTCATATCCCGTTTCAGTTGCCCGAAGCATTTGTCCCTCGGTCTTCCTCGAAGGGTTTCCTTTCTATTACGTTCCAAACAAATTCGTTGCCTCTTTAAGTAAGGCCTATCCATCTGGACCTTTTATTCATGACAGTGCTCCATATGGCTTTCCCCTCTTCCTCTCTTCTGCACACTTCTTCGTTTCTGATCCTATCCGACCATTTGATCTTCTGCATCCGCCTCAAGCACCAAGTTTCGAGAGCCCGTCGATAGTACATCTGCAAATAATTCCGAATCCCAAACATGCATCGCGACGTCACAATTCTTTCCAATGCGCACCACAATGAGACGCCGCCAGAGGACGGTGCACCGCACTCTCGTTCCGCGGCAATATCGCACGGGGCCGAAGTCTTGCCTCGTGACGATGGGAGTGAGGGTGGTATCGGCGGGGGTGGGGTGGGAGGGTGATGAGGGAGGTGGGGGAGGGGAGGGGTCCGACGAGAGAGACTGGAGGAGGAGGGCGGAGTCCTCATGTAAATGCACGCTCCGGAGACGAGCGATCGAGGGAAGGGCCGAAAGGGCAAGGCGGCTGGCTGGCAAGGAAGGCTCTCTGCCCTCTCCTTCCTCTTCATATTCCCCTTTCACTCACAGCTGCGTAATCATCGGAAGGGACAGCGGCTGGAGGAGGCGGGAGGGCGGAGGGGGTGAGTGAAAGTGGGCGGAGGAGGGAGGGAAAAAAGTGGATATGGACGAAAAAATAATCGAGGATTAAGAGCGGAGAGGAAAGGGGGAGAAACTTTTGTTAGTTGAATTGAGCGGGCCCGCCTGTAGTAGCCGCGACGCCAAAATTCACGCTTCCAAAGTTCCCGAAATTCAATTCCAAGTCTACAGCAAATTTTGGGATCATCTAAATTGCGGGTATCAGCAAGCTTCAAATTTTGGATTTGCAATGCTGGGTAACAAAGAATATTCGCAGCTACTTAGGAAAATTTGGAGGAAGACAACAAGATAATGAATTTATTCCCAATTGAAGACTGTGAAATTCACTAATGGAGATTGAAAGGCTGGTCAAACCGTACACAACACTTTTCCTTCTCAGTCATCTGAAAGAATAGGAGATACACCAAACTTGGGCAAAATATTGCGCTTCGCTGTCAATACGACATTATGAGAGGAGTAAATTACAAAATTGTACTTGAAGTAAAAATAAGTATAGATGCCGTCACGTCCAGCCTGCATTGCGTAAAAACAAGTTTAACTCTTAATTCACGGAAAAAGTCGATAAAGTGTTACTCTGAATCTCCTGAAAGGCGGAGTCCAAACGTTATCCCAAAGAGTGATTCTCAAATAATTGATCATGCCTTATGAAAAAGGGTTCAGACCGGAAGCTATATTTTGTCATTGTTACAGTGCTAAAGTTATCACAGACTTCTAGGTTAGTTTACATGGGAATTGTTTACTTGTGAGAAAAATGTAATTGAATTCAACAAAAGAAACCTCCGCTGCGTGGAAAAAAAACAATTTGGTTAATTAATGATTATGATAAATCACGACAAAATCAAGGGCGTAAAAAAGAAAGTTTTAAAAGGAAATAGGAAGAATTGTGGATTTAATATCGCTAGTTCTAGCTTTGAAAACACTATAGTGTAATTCCTATCTTACTTAAAACTGGCAGAGATGTGGATAAAATTGACAGCAGATTATAACCTTCTCCAGTTAAGTCTATGATGTAAAATAAGCCCCTCCGCCGGGAAAAGTAACTAGACCAATAATTATCCTACGTATATAAATCTAATGCCATTTTGGCCATCATCTTATTAGCCTCTGCATCATTTCACTTGATAGTCTTTGAAAACCCCAGGAAAACGACTTACCATTTCGGAAACTCCATTTCCCGCGTCCTTAGGCTGGGCTAGAATTTGGATAGGTAATCGACCAATTTGTTCACAGTGCTGTGGCTCCTGTTTTCCAGAATGTAATAATCTTAGCTGTTAAAATACTTTGAACTGAGGTGTAACCACCACTGCAAAAAAAATCCATAGTGACTGAAAAAAATCTACTTTCTCCTCAGATACGGTGTCAGAAGTATCTCAATACACGCAATATTCCGGAAGTGTTATTTATTGTCCTATCGCGTTTAAATTAATAATTTTTAAAAGTTTTATATGCAACAATTTTTTAAAACTGGAAATGGCATTTGAAATTTGGTGGGAAAGGGCAAATGAGACTTACTCCAATAATTTCACAGTGAAAATGGTTGTTGCACCGATAAATTGAGTCAAAACTAGTTATAATTGCTTAAAACTATTATCGATTACATGTCCTTTGGAAACATTCATTTATCGGTGGATTATCACTGCAATTCAAGAGAATCGAAGTTATGTACATCAAAAAGAGTGATTTTTCCGATGAGTGAAATAGACATCACGTTCGTGTTGTATTTCAAAGAAAAGATAAAAACTGTAGCCGTTCGTTGTTGTATTTCCCCGTCCCGAATGAAGCACAGAACTTTGAGTAGAAAAGGACAAGAGGTAGAGAAAACAAATGATATGTAACTGGAAAAGTGTATGGAGGATTAGCCAACCATCGATAAGTTATGTGGACGCATAGTCGGAGAAAATACTTTCTGTAAGATGAAGGAGGACGGTAACACGAGATAAGGAAGTTTGGGGCGAGCCGACAACCCATAAGTGATGTCAAAGCATCACCAAAAATAAATTATAAAAAATGTAATGCTCTTCGCAAAACATGTGTTCCGCGACAACGCATAAATATGTAAATCGTCGCCGACTGAAGAGATTCTCGCCTCAATACATACAGGTAAAATGAATAGAGGGATACACGAAATTCCAGAGAACAATTCGACGGAAGAGGGAATTGATAACCTTTTGTCTCAACCACGCCATGTTTCGTGAACAAGGCTCTAATCAGCAAAGACTCGGTGAATCGGTAACAACACGAATACCCTAAAAGCCCCCGGACGTGATATATTCATAGTTCACCACGGTTGGGAGATAAAACTTATAAGAACCGAGCGTGAAGGAAGGCGAGAGAAGGCGATAGAAGGTACAGTGGAAAAAGGGAAAGAAGAAGGGAGAAAGAGGAAGGACCGAAGGGCAGATAAGCATCTCTAGAGGGCAATGGTCTGCATAAATTCCCCCCCTCGCCCTCCTGTCGCGCCCCCTTCCTCTCCTCCCTGCCCTCCCCTCTCACCGATCGCCAACACGGCGAACTGTTCATCTCCGAAGGGGCAAGAGGAGGGAAGACACACAGCTCTCATTTGCATGGACCGTAACGAAGATGGCGGACGCGGAGAGGCACTGAGAAACCCCAAGCGAGATGTAAACGAGAAGTAGAAGGGAAGTAAGAAAAGGACATAGAAGAGAAGACGCAGAAAAAGAGAAGGAAAAAAGTGAAGATTCAGAATGGGAAAGACTTGACAAAATTTTACATAAGTAGCTCCCCAGAATGTGGTATTCCGACAAGAAAGTGTCGGTGTCAAAATTACACGCCCAACTTTTCTCAAGGGTAATGAAACACGCCCGTGTAGTAAATGACGCCTTGCTTTGAAGGTATTTATGTAATATTTACAACTAAATCTTTCAGTCAGCTCTACAAGAAAAAATAGACAAACCTAGACAAAATGATTGACTCCGTATTCCCTTGATTAAGTGGTTTTCTCTACTTCCTGCACTTTGATTGTCATAGACGGGAAAATTGTGCACACTACAGGTACGAACTAGTACCTTCAGTTTCAAGGATTCTTAAATGCGATTTTTAAATAAAAAGAGAATTCCACGGCGGCCATTCATAGAAAACGCTGCTGACACGAAACACCGGATCATTCTCCGGCAAAGTTAATCTTCATTGAAAACGGTATTGTATCGACATAAAATCGCAAATTTCCTGGGCATCCAAAAAAGTATTTAAAATCCGTATCAATAATGCGAATTTACAAGCCAGCTTCAAAACAGAATTCGATTAAGTTCACAATGAACCCAGAAGGATTGTTCTCATCGCGATTCACCACTGAAATTGTAAAATATTAATGCTACTACACGGTAATGTTTTTAATTATAAAAATCCTCCGTAAAAAACTTATAAATAAAATCACATACAAGTCTGAATCTACGAAAATCCGCGCATCTAACAACATGCCTATTTACACGCAGTAGAGCAGTCGTAACTTGCTTCCAACACATTCCAGCCATGCTTTATGTATTCACAATACTGCGAGACCTTATCTGTCCGATATACGTATTTTTATCTTTTCGTTCACAAGGCACTTTCCCACCGAACGATTCCTCCAGAACCACGGTGAATGGGGAAGTGCTCACGATGTACTCCACCCCCCTTCCTTCATCTTGTCCTTCCTCACCGCTGAGACCCTGTTTTGAGTCAGTCTTTCATTAATATGGAACCGAGCGTCAGTCCGAGCGAGCGTGAGCCGAAGTCTTAAGCATTAGGGCCGGAGAGCACAGCGTAAAGTCTACCAATGAATTTGCTGAGAGTAAAAACATCCAGCCGTAAGCCCCATAAACCATGCTTGTGTGACGCTATTGTCACATATACTAATGCTAAGAATATGCTGCAAGAGTCGATACTGTAGAAAGGGAAGGCTGTACACAAGGTGTCACCAAACGCTGGGAAGCCTTCCCTTGGGGAAGTAGTAGTACTATTTTAATACCTCATTATTAATTAGAACCACTAGGGTCTCAATCATTTCAATTAAGGAGCGGCACAAAATTCTGGCTGTTGATTCATACTTGATTAAGCTAATCAAAGTGCAATTTTTCTCCCACAATTCCAGTGCTCAGTAAATAGTTCAGGTTCAAAAACAGCAAGGGTATTTCTTATTTTGTCCTTCCAAAACGGGCATTCAATAAATTTCTCAGCATTCGCACAATGCTTCCAATATTTTCGAATGAAATGGATAAATGTCACAAACCAAGACCACGGAGCCTATTCGTATCCGTGCGCATCTCATTTATGCCAATTAGCGCGGGTTATTGGGAATCAGGTGGTGTTGTCTTCTAAAATGCGAAAAATTATTGGCTCACCTGTACTTCCAGTGGGATATAGTGAGTAATTTTGCTTTTACCCTGCCGCTAATCGGAATTTGATCTAAAGCCAATATCAACAGAGGGCATTTGATGGCGATTCTTCAAAATCATTATTTTAACGGGTGAGTAGGTCTTTAATATATATAATCTCATTCATAAAGAAAACATTTCGTAGACTTAATCGCAAAGACGCCAAACGTACCAGTACCAGTGTTTTCAATTGAAATTTCCAAACTTTGCGAGAAAATCGAAACTTTTAATAAGAAATCTTTAATATTTAAGTTTCAGACGCTTTTTCTGATTAAGAGTTGCACGCACTTATTGCACTACTCTCTATACGATATTAAAAGAGATTTTTGGAATAAAACATTCGGCCCGTTCTTATTATTTCTTGGCGGCAGCCCACGACCACAATTGCCGTATCCAGAAAAAAATATGTGGTAGTGAAAACCTTAGTATTGCGTTCACCATTGGTTGATGAACGTCACATTGAGAAATACATCTTTTCGTGAAGTGACACTCAAACTCGTGCTTCAGTGCCAGTGAAATACTTACTGATCTTATGGCGGTATTAAGGTCAAATTCTCAAATAATTTCCAATTAACTATTTCATATTTACGTTGATTATTTAAAGAAAATAGAAATATACATATAGTTTTAATTTTTGTAGGTAGGCACATATATAGGCATGTATATGTACCGCCCCTTAAGTTGGGCAATCGGGCGAATGCCCGGGGCTCGGCGCTAATGGGAGCCTAGACTTAAGTAGGCTTGTTTTTCTTCATGTTACTATTGATGTGTTACCATTAATACAAGAATATATGCTGTATTTGTTCCTTTTTGCATTAAAAGTTTCCTTATTCATTTCAATTTTCGCAAGGGCCCCATTCCGTATTTGCGCAGCCCTATCTTACTTGCCAACAATTCTCACTATTTTACAAACAAAAACTGGCAAATTCAATAGGCATACGTCACCTTTTGTGAATGACGAACATTCAGTGGCAAGCAAGTATTACACACTCGAGTAATTCGGATAAAATAAACGCATTGGTTTTCAATACATATAAAATAAATATTTCCTGGCAAATGAACTAGCCTATTATTATTTAGATAAAACTAACAGTAAGTCGCATTCTCACGATTAACCACCAGAATGCGCTCGCGTTTTAATACGGCATGATCATCATTTTTACAGACGAGTGATTGTTCGCTAACAAAAAATTCTGAAATCCAACCCATCTCACTTTGCACGATAGAATTTCGATGACTTAATCGGCTCTTACAAATAAATTCACGCACTGCTACGCAACGTAAGGGCTTGATAAGGCTTCGACCGTACCATAACACTGTTACATCGCCCATTTAGGAATTCGTTAATGAAGACCATCTGATATACAGTCAATTATCGATTGTTTTCACGTTTTAAAGTATGACTTGAACTCGCGAAATAACTAATTAGTTGTTATTTAGCACAAATCTAAGAGTGAAATATATCCAAACATGGAAGACCACAACACTGAAAAACTTGTTCATTTAAAGCACTCAAAAATCCAAATTGAAGGAGGACGTCTCGGTAGCTTGACAGCGTAAGCACTCATCGTGATATCGAGGGATCCGCATTCGGGTCCCGGTCAAGGCTAATGATTTTTCCTCTGGAATTCCGCAATTCTGTGAAATATATCGGTATGGATAAGGACAAATTATGTGTTTTCCTCTGGATGTCAGTGAAATATACCTACTCGATTTCATTTAATAAAACCGCCGATGTAACTTTTCATATCATTAAAACTATGAAAAGATACACTTAAAATTCAGTATAAGTTTTAGCACCTCGATCAAGGGAAATCGGTCTTATCAAATGAGGAGTGGGGTATTGTAGAATTTCATGATTATCAGCTGATTACAATCGTTTTTCAGAGACTGCCAAATATGAATATTGGAAACGAATGCCTTTTGACTAGGCTCGAAGACAGCTTGCTTGAGCTCTTAAGTCTGGCCCACGAATTATGATCCACGATTATACAACGCACGCAAATTAATTGAAAGGAAAAGAAAATATTAAAAGCTAGATCCGAATCATCAACTCCACTTTTGGCGACGATATGGACAGAGTGCGACTCCATTCGCCCACTCGCGAAAATCAGGTTGAAAGAATGATGATACAAATTGAAAAATAAGCCTACGACGAAACAAGTACGGTTAGAGTACACTCAAATTATGATTTGGGTTACGAACAAAAACCTATCTGAAGGCAAAGATTAAAAAAATATCAGACCTTGATAACGAAATATAAGAAATAAATTGCAATAACGAAATGACAGTAGGAATGATGTGGCCCGGCATCGTTACGTCAACGAACATTAAATAAAAGGAGGCAAAAAATGCTATGGGAATTAAATGCACAAGCAAATTAGCAGATGTATTTTAAAAATTTACAAAGGGCATATTTGGGTGAACTTTGTCGGGGTCCATCAGAGAAAGAGTGATGAGCAGAGATGAGGGAAAAAAAACACCGGGCACATCAATTAATTTGAGCGTCGAGATAATGATATCAAATTCATTGAGACGTAAAAATAAACTTGATGTGTATGAAAACGTTACAATAAATGTGTTTCACGACTGATTCTTGCGGTGGTCCACAATAGTCACTGATCCGTCCGCTCTATCCAGATCGAGAACATACCGGCCTGGAAGCCATGAGATCGCGGGTTCGGTTCCCCTATGAAGTAAGTATTAATGTTGTTTCTGTCCTATGCTTAAAATATTGAATTTGTGTGAAATATCCTTAGCTGTTGAGCACCTTATAACGGAAATCTACCGCCGTTACAAACCGATGATGTTGCACTATCTTCGCAATTGTTAGATGTTGTTAGAATATTTGTTTTTAACCAGAATTTTTACTAGATGAGTAGGTATACTGTTTCCGATTTTAAGATGGGTTCAAAATTCTTAGCATCAATTAAATTACTAGGTCCACATATATTAAAATTTTTAAATATTCCTCGCAGGTGAAAAGTTAACCTTTCATTAATAGAATTGGTTAGTTAAGTAAAGCATTAAATATTTCAGTTTCTTTTTTCAGATATTACACGGTTATTAAGATGCATAGCAAATACAAAAAATCTTCACTTTGATAAAATAATTTATCTAACTTATTCGCTATTAGATAAGTAGTAGGTATACCTAGGGTTTCTGGCGCCCCCGGCAAAATGGAAGGGGTGGAGCCCCCCCCCTTTCATCTCACTGTCTATGTTCCTCCTCTTTGTTATTACTTGTATACTTCTTCTTCCACAGCTCTACAGTCCGGTGCGGGCCTTGGCTTCCTCAGTTATATGCCCCCATTCGGCTCTCCTTCTTGCTTTCTCTCTCCATCTTCCAATCCCCATTGTCTTCAGGTCCTCTTCAACATTTATTACTGTATACATTCTACATCTTTCAAATTGGATATGCGGATGAGAATGTTTACTTCAATATTATCCTATATTTGGTGGAAATCGCCACGCAGCCCGGGCACCCTCCGTGACGGCACCCCTGGCGGGGGATAGTCCCGCCACCCATTCGGTACACCACTGATTAGACACGATGGGATGTTTCTCTGAATATTCCTTCGCGAATAGAGTGGAGTTTTTAATTTCATGAGGTCACCTCCGTATTGAACTGAAGCGACGTTTTTCACTGCAGCTGCGTGTATAATAAGTTAAGAGAAGTTGCCTACCAAGCTGAATTTCCATTTGAATACATTCATTTTATTAAGCGTCAAGGCAAGGACTGGTCACGACTACGCCCCAATAATAACTTTCTTCCTCCTTCCCAGCGCCTTCTACCCTCCCTCCTTCCCGTGATCCCTTCCCCTTATATATTTTTCTCCCACCCCCACGCCATAATGGCCCGTCTCACCATCGCGGGCGATTGTGACGGACGAGTTGACCGCAAACACATCCACCCTCCCGAACCACCTCCCAAAAGGGTCAACCAACGCCATCTAATACGCCCCCGCTAACACCATTGCATCCCTCGGGCCGTCCCGTGCCATTCTCAACGATCCTCAGGATGTCTGTCACCTCGGAGAAATAGTGGCGAAGGCAGGGATAGGACGCGCGTAGGCATATCCCGATTCTTGTTTCCTCATCCTCTTTAGAGACACCCATTTCTACCGATTAGAGCCGTTATATGCAAGAAAATGGCAACAAAGTAAGGGAGTAGCAAGAAAGGATAACACAGCAAATTCCATCGCTGGTTACATTTTTCACTTCAATGGTTTCGCTGCTAGGAAGCTACCTACATCAGGGGTGAGATTACGGTTCCTGTTTTCTCGTTGTCTTTATCGTTATCCAAAACGCAAACCGCTCCTAAAGGGCAATGCTCACACTTGCTGTCCTAAGGACGCACTCCATCCATTAAAACTATAGTCATTGAAAGCACCTGACAAAATTTCAAAAATGACAATCACGTTTTCGCTATCACAAGTGCGATTGAAAAAGAACGATAACGCGAGCGCACGCGTTATGAAGACCAGTGACTGCGCCCCAGGTCTTGAACGGCTACACCACCTGACAGTGTGGATACACAAGAAATCTCTTTTCCTTCTCTAGTTTCTCTAACAGTACTAATGTCCAGAAAATCGGGCTAATAGGTATACGGCGACTCCTTTGGGCACCCTCTGGCGCCGCCCTCCGGTCAACAACTGAATGTAATTTATTCCACACTGAATACGTCCCAATTTATCCAGTAGCCAATCACAAGGTTAATGCGGGATTCGGTAAGGCATCCCTGGATTAATGAACGATCTCAATCTTCACTTAGTTGCCTAAATCGACACAGTGAACCATGAAAAAATATTTTCCGGTCTAGCTGGGCCAAACCTTAGGTGGGACTTAAATATCGGGGAGATGAACATTCTCTTGGAGAATGAATAAGATTTTGTTATTTGCCGTTCACTCATTCATAAAGGCGTCAGCGAAAATTGTCGGGTCAGAAAATCTACATATTTACATGGTTTTATGGGTACACGGGACCCAAATTGAACCCTGACTTTTGATGCTGATGAGAGTAATATAATCTCAAAATGAATAAATACAGAGGAAGATTGGACCACTCTGGTAAACTAAGAGAAAAATACCACAGAAACTCCCTTGCACAACTCGAAACATAGACAGGCCAAAGACTTTTCACCCAAGCACTTCAACCCAACAGAATTACGTTCACATCATTCACATTAAGCATTATTTATTCAAAAATACATAGACAATGGTTGGCGTTCTAACACCACACACCCTTGTATCAGGCTGCAACGTATATATCGTGCACGATGAAAGACAGATGCACACGGAAAAAACCACCTTGAGCACGCAGGCGGCGACATAACGACCTGCTTCATAGGAACGAACGCTGAGACCCAACCCTTGTACTCCATTTCCACCGGCTTGGTCCATTTTTTTCTCCCCGTGAACTTGGTAGGAGTCTGAAGCGTCTGAAGACGCCGGCAAGCACACAAGCACAGCCAGTGTAAACTAAATCCAAAGAAATCCTAACCGCTCCCGACTGCAGCAGAACTCGACGCGTTTGCTGAGACCACCCCTCAGGCGGTGAGGGAGGGGGAGCGGCATAACCTGCCAAGGCACAAGTGCATCCTAAGCACGAATCCTCCAACCCCTTCTCCATACCCCGAAGCATTTTAACGCTTTCGTCTCCATCCCTTCTCCTATCCTCCCATTTTTCTCAGAAAACCAATCCTTCTTTTCTCTCCCCTTCCTAGACACGCTCCTTTCCCCGGCGTAAACACGCTGCGGAGTGGTCTGAGACACCGCATACCCAACCCGTGGGGTTGATGGCATCTCCGAGGAAGGAGAATCGGACAAAAAAAACGGTTCGCCCCCCCTCCGGAAATCTCTCTGAAGTCACGGTACAGCCCGCCGGTAACTTCACCTCCGGAACACATGCGGGAATCCTCTCATACCGTCTTGAATTAATTCCAAGTTGAAAACTGATGACTAAAGGATTCGTCGTGCCCGAAACTTGAGAACCGGCACTATCTTCAAAAACTTTGAAAATTGCCGGAAGAAAAAGGTTTTCTTGGACAGGTAATCGAACTTTCGACTTTCTGGGCCAAAGCGCAGACCACTATGCTGCCCAAAATTGCTTAGCATTAGGATATTTGTGAGTCCCGAGTAACGTAGGCGTTTGGACATTGTCTCGAAGAATCAAGGGTCGGTGGTTCGATACCAGTTCCATAAAACTATTTTTTCTGGCATTTCTCAACGCTTTCTTAACCGTTCATATTTCAACCTTCAATACTTCACAGAATTTTTATCGGGTAGTCAGCCTAAAATGTACAAACTCCCAATGTAAATTTAAAAATTAAATCTTAATCAGGGCAGTTCAATAAGAAAAAAAATAAAAAATGTGTTCTTTGAGTGACTTGAAACATTTTCGCTCTTCTTACACGGATAAAACAACAAACTTCTATTTTATTAATTTTTTCGCCCATATTTTAATTATTTTCTAACTATCTACGGAAAAGTCCGACAGATGATTTTGAGAATAATTGCGCCTTTTAGGATACCTAAGTAGGAAGGTCGATAGGGTAGGAAAATGGATGAGATAAACCAGGGGTCTACATCAGCCAACTGTTAACGAAAGGTGTGTAAAGGTCCACTGTTTTTACGTCCCATCTGTCGAACGGAGTTACTTCACATCGCACCCAATCAAAGGATTGAGGTTCCACAGAAAGACATTCGCCTCTGCCGGGAATCGAACAATCAGACCTCGGCATGGGAAGGCAGTGTGACAACCACCACACCGACTCGATCAACTACGAAAGTTACAAATATTAAAACCGGCCCCTGAATCGCGAGTGCGCTTAAGCCGTTGATCTGCGTCCTAAACCCATGCGGCGATCTGCGCTTCTCTTGAAAACCGTTCCAAAACTGTAATAGAACCCAACAGTGTGTTGCCGAAAGAATTCTCGAAAGATTGCTCTCCGCGCTGCGTGGAACCTCCTTGGCAGCCTTCCAGTCGGCTCGTTATACGCCAACTGTATCGCATCGGATGCGTAATTGATCACGGTGAGCGATCCGTAGGACCGGGGGTCCGCTGCGGCTGGAGGGAAGGGAACGCCCTCCCCCAATCCCTCCTTACGTCCGTCCTCTGCCGCAGCAAAGCGGGACGGCGTCCAGGAAAATAGCGCCCCCACCCAACCAAGTCTCGTGCCTGACGCACCCAGCTCAGTTCACAGGCTCACCCCATCGTCTTCACGGAGCACCTACGGACTACATCTACGCGACGCCACGTGGGCGAGGGGCAGAGGGTGTCATGGCAACAGGCTTCAATCATGTGCAAAAACGCAGGGAGTAATTTTCAGGATGTGCTTGCGATGGGTGTCGGAGTGGTCGCTAACGGTTAAATTTTCCGTTAAAAATTGCGAAAAATCAATTGTAAACCTAATACTAACTATTTAAATGTCAATGGGAGTCAAGCGGTCCGGTGATACACGAATATGAGATATCCACTACAAAAAAAAATCGGGAAAACAATTGAGTTGAATAATTGAAACAAAATTAAGGAATTTGTATATAATATCTTCCTGATATTCAGGGATCCTTAGAGTGTATAATAGTCTCTGTTTTTCAGTGAATAATTTAAATAAATACATGCATAGTGCGTAGACTTACTATGAAAATGTCCACTATTTTCCTGACGGCTTCTCTTAGTTTTCCAGAGTTTAAAAATCTCCTCAAAATCCACGTTATCGCCTGGTTCTGTTCTTTCCTTACCTGAATTCCATACCGTACCTATTCCGTTTGCCCAACGTAAATTCTATGCACAGCTTTCCGAATCTCTTACCACCCTCTATTTCTGCCCGGCACTTCAATCATCTTCTCTTTTCCACGCGAAGAAATGCTCTCTACAACCTATTGCAGCCTTCAGCATCAAACCACCTCCAGCAATCCCTTCGAACCGAAGTCATTGCCTTCCTCGAATTCCCCGAGTTAGCAACCAAGACATTGTTTTTGTCGCGAAATTTGGGGCGAATGAAAGAACCTCTTGGACGTATCATTAATCGTGTCTATTTTTCTCCGTTTAATTGGATGATATTAACTACGATGTAGTCCAGTTTATTTAGAATACCATTCCTGCTTCCAAAAGTTAGTTCCACTGAGATTCTAATAGAATCAAATAAATATTTTGAAAGAACTGCTGACCAGATATGAGCAAAGTAATGCAAGAACTCTAAACCCAAGTAATCGTTCCGAGTGTTTATCAATATGCAATTTGTTGAACAACCGAGAAGCTATTTTTGTGATTTCAGAGAAAACGACAACTTGTCTTAGACGACATGACTATTTAGGCCGCCACAGAGGTGTGCGTCGAGGTGAAAGTTAATACGGATATCGATTTTTAAATTAATTAAACTTCACACTTCAAGCTCTTTTACTTTAGTTTTTAATGAATCTCAGCGTTAATTTGAGGTAAAAAAATAGGTAACAAGTCACCATGTTATTAAATTTCATTAAACAAAAAAACGTATTTCTTAGAATCCTTGCGCGTGACATTTTACCCGCTTAAAGTTAAAAGCGACTAGGAGACTTTAAATCTGGCAGCAATGGCTTTTTCTATTTTTTTAAATATTTAGAGTTATTTTCAAGTGCAGAGGAGTGGGTGTGAAGTCCTTATGGGAAGTTGATGGAATTACTAACTTCCCCTGGTAACGCTATTGGAAATCTCTATGACCTTCCTATTTATAAATACGCTCACTCTTATCGGAACTGGGAGATGATCATCGGGCGGCCACCAGTAATGTCAGCAATCCTTTAACGTATTCCAAAATAAGATAACGGCATTAACTACTAACAGGAGAAATGCACAGTGAGGGGGCGACAACCCCCACCCCCTCACTGTTTTTTAGAGGGATTTACATTATTAATCCCTTGCAAGAGAAATTAAATCCAATCCTTTCGATAAATTACGAATGATTGGGTATATTAAAAAAATTAAATCACTATTTTACTTTCATCAACAAAATGTGTTAAATTTCACGGATTGGAGGAGGTAATGAGGGTGACAGGTGGATATGAAAACCCCCAACTACACGGCAACTATGGCAGCGCTCCTAACAGTAATATGAGGGAAAACAAGGAAAAAAGATCATACAAGGGCCCTAACTTACACTCAACCTTACTCAGTAGTTGACCACCATAGAGTCTGTTTACAATAGTACCCAATTAAGGTTCCAAACGACCAACGACGTCGCAAAAATGGAATATTTCCTTCTGGAGCAGAATACGCTCGGCTCCTTTTCTGTCGTATTATGCCCTGGGATGGATATCGGTCAGTCGTGGCAAGACGTACGAGTGCCTTTTCCGAGAAGCGACGAGCGCCTCTCAACACCGGCTTGTCCCACGACATCTACAGTTGCCTTTCATGAGATCGTTCATTCACCGCCTCCCAACAAATTTCAACTACGCTATAGCCGTGCAACCACTCGCTCTGTTTACGTCCCCGAGAAATTTTCAAGTGCGTGAATCCCGAAAGTTTCTGTCACGGGCTGTAACAGCAACCGTATGATGGTCTACCGTGTGTCTGGACTTCACAAGTAGGGAACGATTGATCCATTGATACTGGAGTGGCAGGCATACACGAGATGCAGGTCTTCCTTTGAACGGAAATTGTGGCCGCCGTTTGCGATGGTTGATACAAAATAAACGACGAACCTCTGAAGAAACAAGAGCTCTACTACAATTCCAAGTGCGGAATTCTTTATTTCATTGACCTATCTAAGCTTCCTTTACAACCACTCTAACTTTTGCAGTAATTAGCATATGATAAACGGGAAATTAGTACAGTTAGACTGTTAACACTCCAAAATTTGTCAGTACATACAAGCACGCAAGCCTCAGAAGAGCCGCCAAACTGTAGACAGCGCGTTGCCATTCAGTAGGTATTTTATCTATCAATACTAATTCTATCAGGAGGTAGCTCATGAGATTTAATCGTACCCCCGCGATCCTAACCCCTGCGCCAGCATGGCGTACTGAGAGTGCCAGAAAACTAAAGTTAGAAATACAGGTTTGATATTCAGCTTGCTACTTTTATGCCCTAACTTTAATTAACTTCACCAGAATAATGCCGCAATGAGAATGCGAGTACGTCCTAGAACACTAGCGTGAGTCATAAGAGGTTTCCGCGGTGCTCTATACTTTCTTGGGTCAATGGAGTTCAGAAGACGTGGATATGTGATGAATTTCATACCATCAAATTGCGGCTATGAATTACGACAACGCTTGCCACGATAAAAAATTCACCTGGATACTAGAAAGCCTGGGTAGCGTGATGGACTGCGCACTGGCCCGGCAATTTGTGGTTCGATTCCCGGCCCAGCTGAATTCGCTCGTGGTAATTTTCGCTTATTTCATCGCGGTAATTCGGTAGTATGAAAATCATCTCATGCACAGCTAAGCGCGGCATAAGTTCTGTTATTCAACCTAAAGAGTTGTGACTCCGTTGAAGTTTGACACCACTGGAAATTATTGCGAAAAACCGCGCACTGTAAATATTTTACTCCGAGATTTTTATGTCTCAAAACTTAAAAATGAATATATATTTCCAATTCAATGATAGATGTAAAATAAATAAATTATGCTGTATTGTTTGCGTCAAGTCCACCGCAAACACTGGACTCTTATTTTAAGAAGAATTTAGCAAACAAATATTTGTCTAGCGTTTGCCTCGATCACCAAAGATTGGCAGCAGCCAAACACCTGTCGCGGCATTTCAAATTACGTGAGTAGGCCACAATTTGCGACCATGAAACGAATTATGGACTTCCTCCCCGGAGAGAACAACGGAATTCACCGTAAATTCCAGTTTCATGATTTTTAAGCCCTAAACTTTGATTCTTTGAAAGTGTTTCAAACATTTTTACTTGGGTTAACAACAATGAAACCTTCACTTCTTACGAATGTCATTAATTCGACATGGCAATGTTTATATTATCTTCTTTTTTAAAGCACCGAAGTTTCACGTGGTACATAATAATTAACAATAGTTACATTAGAAACAATTACATTTTTTACATTAGTAACAATTACCGATAATTTCAATATTTTTTAACGAACCAGTGGATAAATGTGATATAACTCGCAAGTTTATTTCGAAGTAAAATTTTTCACGTAAGGACAAAGCAGAATACCTTTGTAAAAATGCGTAGCAGAAACAATGGTACAATAGATCACGCTCACCAAAAGAGTAAATAGACAACAGGTACTAACCAGTTATGTGACACGGTGTTGTTGATTTCATTGACCGCCTGGTGTTCGGCGACGGAGAACCCGAAGTACGAGCCGCTCTTGCCAACCTTGATGATCGGGATCCTTGGCTCGAGATTGAACCCACTGGCGCCACAGCAAAGTAAGAAGGCTGCTGCCATCAAAGTAATTCCCCGTCGTCTTGCGATATCCATGGCGACAAGATTAGACGCTGTTCCTGGAGCGCGAAAGCACACACACGCGAAGCTCTGCTAGCAGAGCTTTACAGAGCACGCGGACTCGCTCCGAGCACAACACTACTGGAACCACACTACGGAGAAGCAACCACCACCTTCGGGACAAAGCTCCCGCCTACGACTGATCCAAGTATGCCGCCCTCCTACTGCTCCTCCGGGGTCCTCATAAGGCAGATGCCGTCGGAACTTGGGGAATACGGCGATCGTGCTGCTACCTAGCAGATTATTTCTCAACTACGTAGTCGATCGAGTCAACGAGTAGCGTTGATCCCTTGGCGCTAATCGAGCCAACTATAGAGCGCATATTTCTGACAACTTAAAACTGTTCACATAGCATATTGTTTTTGACAAATTCCTAGTAAATACGACGGTATTCCCAAGACAAATCATATAATTCTTCAGGCGTTTCTTTCTACCACATATCAGGTCAAAACCGATCTCAGCAACCCAGAATGAGGTAGCTAAGTCGCAGTGCGAAGGAATTGCGTTTACCTCACTGGAGAATTCACATTGGATGCATGCAACATCATAGATCCGAGCAAAATGTACTCACTCTAGCTCATGAGCCTAACATATATTAAAATGAAAGGTATTTTTCGCCTTAAAAGTAATCGAATACTTTCATAAATAAACATTCTCCCATTCTGTCGAAGATCTGGGCTCGGTGAGTACAAATAATTCAACAAATGTTTACACACCCTTAATTTAAAAGCAAAAACAAAGGCAAGTCTACTGTCCACAAGTTAACATTTACATTCCTTAAGCAGTAACAAAAATCTGAATTCAAGGAGATAATGCCCCTAGATAATAACCGCAAAAAAATAACTATATGATACAGCATAGACTGTGATATAGCTATTAGACAGATATTCCAAGCATCAACGCAGCAAGAGACATCATAACAACAGTAGGTACTCATGGTTGGAGAATGGTAGACCTTTACATTGGTCGGAGAATTGGTAAGTATGTAGGTACTTTGGTTGGAGAATCGTAGACCGTTACGGTATACTTACAGGATCAGCTGTTTCTGTAATTTGGAATGAAGTCAATGCTCATTAATGAGGAGAGTAAGTCCAAATTTTACCTTGAATCTTATGTCTCAAAAGCTCATAAATTTAAAAATTAAGCACTAAAATATTTTCTTTCTGATCATGTGCTTGAAGCACCAGCTTCAAGTTCGACATGTATTAAATGTTTATTCACTTATTCATTCCGGTCAAATGTCTCAGTTTAGGTCCTCACCCTGGAATTTATTAGCATTTTGAATGTTTTAAATATTGTCCCTGATCGTTAGAGGGCTTTAAAACTCCCTGATTTTCAAAGTCAGACGCCCACATGAAAAGACAACGGAAAATTAGAGGTCCTAAGGAAAATGAGCCACGCACACTTTTGGCCAGCGCACCATAAAAGAGTAGGTATGTGTTAAGACATCCTTACATGCTTTGCATTTGAGACACACAAGGTTCGACATGGAAACAATAACGAAAAATATTCACACATAGAAGTAGGTACACTTACGTGGGGCGGCATCATACCACACAAAGGTTTCTTAAATTACGGAATTATAGCTACATCAAAGATTTAAACCAATTGAGTAGTTGAAATTCATAACTTCGTCGCAAATTAGAGTTGACTAGGGTACTTTTTCAACTTTCCACTCGTAATACTAGCGATGCACTAAGATCTCAGGCCTTTTTAAATCAAAACAAAAACTTCATCAGGGAAGACAAATGAAAGCCCGCGAAACATTTGTTTCATGGAAAAATGCCGGAGCAAAATTTCCATTTACCGTCACCTCTGTGACAATTGGGTTAACTAAAATTAAATTTGCATTTTCTTAATGCCGCCATTCATTCAAAAGCTTCAAAATCGTTTAACAGGCAAGCTATTTCCTTTCTCAAAAACATGTTCTCATGCTTTTCTTATTACAATTTTCCCTTAATTTTAGGTGATTTTAAGTAGTAATAGTTCTACGCAGGAAAGGTAGCACTCGGAAATAGATGAATACAAGACGTGTAATATTACGGTCGAACCTAATTTGATCCAACTATAATACCAGAAACTATTTTCCTGAAAGCACAAAACCATTAATCTTAAATAGGTAATTTTATTAAAAGATAGAATATCGATTCAGCGTAAGCTTTGGTATATTTTTAGAACTAAAAGTAAAAACTAGAAGGTTCTCATAAAGGCAAGTAAATCATCTTAAGAATCTACATAATACCCTGCGAGCCACCCCATGGGCGTGTGGCAGGGGGTGTTGGGACACCAGCTGTGTAAAGGTGTGAAGGAGAATTCTATAGATGGGTGAAAAGGTGAAGTGTATTTCGGCAGTGTTTTCAAATGATCTCAGTTTTTATTATGGTCACTTATTATGCGTGGGAAGAATGAATTTTTTACCTATTTGTTCGGCAATCTCTCTTATTTCATCTCTCCTGTCAGACCTAGATAAGTATTGCGGCGTAAAATAATATTCTCCGTGTCACACTGAAACACACCCGTTCGGAATTTCTCAAGTAATCTACGCCAAGCATGTAGCCTCAGAGTCTCTAGCGGTTCCCAACCCAATCCCTCTAAAAGCAGTGAAACACTCTTTGATCGCTCCTAGCAGTTTTTAACGAACCGCACAGCTTTTCTTTGTATTTTATTTATTTTTCGAATCGAATCCTTCTGTCCAGGGTCCCAAATGCTCACGGCGTATTCGATTCGAGGTGTGGTCTAACCAGAGCGAAGTAGCACCTCTCTTTCACTTTTTCATCCGAGGACCTTCCTACTATGCGCTTGACAAATCCTAGTTTATTTAGGCTGTGCCGCATATGTTTATAATATGTGTTCTCCACGATAGGTGTGAAATTAAGGTAATTCTCAAATATTTTACTTCGTCTGACGACTTTGCTTGCCTACTCCACCCACAGTGTAGACATGGTGTCGGTGTGTTGACTTCCGCAAGAAGTGTACTGCAGTGAATTTACAAGATTTAGTTCAAGCCCCCACTCCTGGCACCACGAGCTAACGTTGTTTAGGTCCGATGATAGAACTCACAAGTCAGCATCTTCGCCGATTTCGCGGTATAAGACCACATCATCTGCAAATAATCTAAGGTCAAACTGCAAACTCGAGAACTTAGGTCATTTATATAAATGACTAAAAGAGGGTCGATCACGCTTCCTAATGGGACGCCGGATGTCATTCTTACCATGTCAGAGCTAATACCGTCAGTAACTACTGTTAGCTTGCAATCACTATAGAAAGTCATGTATCCAATTCACTATTATTTGGTTTAACCAGCATAATTACAATTTAAATATGTTTAAGTTTTTGTGAGGAACCTTGTTGAATACTTTCTTGAAATTAAGGAAAAACGCGTCAACTTATTTTTACGATTCACCTGATTTTAGGATGACATTGAGGAAAAGTGCAAGCTGTGTTTCGCAAGATATACCCTTCCGGAAGCCGTGCTGACTGCCTTGTAAGAAGTTTCGATTGTCTAAGAAGGCCATAATATTTCTAGCAATAATGTACGAGAATCTTGCATAAAGGCGATGTTAAAGATATAGGCCGTTAATTTCCTGGGTCATGCCTGTTTCTCTTTTTAAATATTGCCATGACGTTAGCCATTTTTCAGTCTTGGGGTACCTTGCATTCGGATAATGACAATTGCTAAATATACTTTTTAGGAATGGTGCGATCTGTGGCGCTAACTCCTTGAGCACGCGTGCAGGTATTCCCTCTGGACCTGGGGACTTGTTACTTTTAATCAAACGTAGTTGTTAAGTTATTCCATTACGTTGAATAATGATGTCAGCCATCGGCCCATTAATATCAGGAATGTATTAATCAAGTTCAGTGTCATCCATATAGTATACACTTTCGAAGTAGTAGTATAATATGTTGGCTTTGTCGATACTGTTGGTGACTATTTTGTGTTTTTATCCAACAAAGACTACAGATTTGCCCGGAAGCTCTCTCGCGTGAGGCCAGAAAGTATAAAAGGTATAAAACATTAATGAAGTTCGCATGAGATTAGTAGGTACTTGTTACGCATAAAAATCTGTCGTGTAATTACACAAAGGCTTCCACTCCAACCGAAATACTGAATCAACTCCATAAAACGTCACTCCACGGTGAACCAAATCACTCGAGTACAGTAGGTACCAACAAAGTATGACTGGTATGACTAGAATATATTTGCAAACGCTATGTATAAAATCTTTGTCCCAATTTATCACCATACGTGAGGTTCATAATACGAATATTTAAAAAAAAAGTCTTTTGGCAAAAACAAGTGAAGAAAATCAAGGTTTGAATTATTGTTATCCAGCAACTGTTCGTCCGGTGGTATCTAGGATTAAAGGAAGATACTCTTAAGATTTACTTGTTCAAAAATTCATGGGCATTGAAGTATCTTATTCAGAAGTTGTAAAGAAATGAAAAGTCAAAATAATAACGCCGAAGTGATAATATGTATCTACTTGAATACTGAGCAGAGAGGGAAGAGGATTGTCGTCACACTATTTTAGCGAATGGGGTTCGTCAAATGCCATGCAGCGTATTCCATTACTATGCATGTATCGGTAGCAGGGGCGGATCCAGGGAGCAACCTTGGGGGGGGGGAGCAATCTTGGGGAATTTGGAAAATTTGTATGAGGGTATGGGCCTGTGCGCGCACGGTCGTTCCTGCGCCTGCGTGCAAATGGGAACCTTATGTCATACATCTTATATTTACTTATAACTCTGCTTGAATATTTTTACTATGTCATTTGGTGATTTATTTAACATCATTAACTATGGGTTTGTTGTCTCCTCTCCACCATCGCCTCTACACTATCCGCGATCTGGTGATTCCTGTGTATGGTACAGGGAACGCCAGAATGGAAAGGAAGCAACATTCAACGAATTATCTGTCTGCGTATCCCCTTCTTCAATCTCTCATACCCGTCGCTAACTTGTGCTGAAGTTAATTACTAGGGTAACTACTCTAAGATAACCATCATCGCCTGGATCCCTTTTTCATGGAATTTTAACGGAAATAGAATACTTACGGGCTACAATACTTTAACATCGGAAAATATGGGATAGTTAACACGCCGGATCACGACTACTGATTGCCAAGAGAGTGGCCAAAGTATTGAGAATTGAGTGGTAAAAGTATATGAAGATGAAAATGGAGAGATTTTAAACCAGTTTATGTAAAAGTTAATTCCGTTTTACGATGTAGTTAAAGTATAGAAATGTTCTTTGAAAATCATGTTGTGCTGCTAAAACCAAAAAGTTTTATTTCACCCTTTTTTGCTAGGTAAACCAAGATTTTTTTACCTGAACAAGGAATGTCCTGCACTTAAGACGAAAAAAGGTAACTTTCTGATTAAGCACTAATCAAAATAAGTGCTTATAAAAATTTAATTTAGTTGTTATCGGTGAAATGCCAAGTTTAGGTTTCACAAGCGTGTGGGAGAGGTGAAATAACTATCAAATTAAACTTATTTGCTTTGCAACCTTGCGATAAATACATACCAACTTGAATGAGAGACATACAAACGAAAAGGTAGGTCTCACAAAATGTGACTTTTCATCACCGAATTCCGTAAATACTACTGTAGTCGGTGTCTTAAGCACATGCACGATGTGCGTACGCATAATTCAGTTCAATTGAAATTGTAGTTTCTTGGTGGCCTGCTGAATAGGATTTTGTGGAAAGAATAACTTCCATAATTTCAGTCCTAAAATTACTGAAGGAGAAAATGGGAAATGAAGCTTATAGGAGAAATTTTCTTGCAAACGGGTTCCAGAGGCGTGCTGCATTCGATTTTGTGCGCAGTAGAAGAGTTAGACCGCAGTGATTACTGAGAACTTTGGGTAGCGTTTGAATGCAACGGCATAGATACAGTGGACTATGGTGCATAGACTAGCGCTGCCTAGATATTGTTGTCATGGATATTATTCTTCTTATTAAACTGTTCTGGATATCTTACAATTGGAGGTTGTGCGTGTGATTTCGTGCGATGGAAATCATCAGAAAACTCACGGGAGAGGACTTACATAAGGACTTCGCCGACCTAACCGAATTCTATCTGAAGAACTCTTACTTCATTTGGGATAATAGATTTTACGAGCACACTGAGGGATCAGCAAGGCTCCCCTCTCTCACCGGTCGTGGCGAGCATCTTCATGGAGGAGTTCGAACGGAAAGCCCTCAGCAGTGCCGTGAAGAAACGCTCCCTCTGGCTGAGATACGTGGACGACACATACGTCATTTGGCCACACAGCCGACCGGATATAGACAAGTTCCTTGAACACCTGAATGGAGAAAATCCCAGCATCCAATTCACCATGGATATAGAAGAGAATGGTCGAATCCCCTTCCTAGACGTTATAAGCTAACGCCGGAAGACAAAATAAATAGAATAAAATAAATAAATTTAACGATGAAAATAGGATAGCAATGCAGAGTTAGGACGCAAAATAAATAAATAGTAGCGATGAATAAACAAAGCAACAAAGGGCGTAACTACAGACGCGGGGATATAGTATTATATGGTGGAAGCGGGAAGAGAGCTCGAACGAGTCAGAGGCGATAGGAGAAGGAAAAAGGAAATAAAAGTGTATTTGCAATAGTGTCGAATTGTTAAAGGGTGACGGGAGGAGTATTGGAAGCGGTGTTTCAGCAAGGAAAGCTGGAAGAAGCCAGGAGACAGGCCGAAACGGAGGGGATTGCGGCGGTAGCGGAAGACTCACGGCGGGTCGGAGAGAGAGACCTCCGAGAGAACAGCGAGAGTTGGAGGAAAAGACAGGATAACGATAAGTGCCATATCAAAGTTTTATTGTATTCATGGTTAAAATAGCAATAGGACTAGGAAATAACTAAAGGACAGATTAAAAGTCAAGCCCTCGAAATTGGAAAGATAAATTATTTAATTAAATCTTGTAATTAATTATATAAGTATAAAGGTTTTAACATTTGTAAATTGGGCCCAATCAACTTTTACTGAATTAAAATATGATTTTTAAGCAGCCATAAGTGTTTTCTGCATGTGATTTATACAATAAATGTAATAATATCCAAGCTAACACGAAGAAGGTGAAGGTGAGGGTTACAACGTCATGGTGGAAAAGAAGACGGACGGAAGCTTTGGGCACTCCGTCTACAGGAAGAAAACCCATACTGACAGATATTTACATGTTACTTCCCACCACCACCCCTCTCAGAAAGCCGGTCTGTTGAAAACCCTGATTCACCGTGCAAAGACCATCTCCAACGAAGACTCCATCCGGAAAGAAAAAGAACATCTTGTCGAGGCGCTCCATAGAAATGGCTACAGAAAAGAGATGGTCCTAAAAAGGACCTTATGGAGTGACACCAAAGAAAACAAATCTAAAGAAGATTCGCCACAAGAGAAACCTGCAACATACGCCGCCGTTCCTTATGTGGCGGGAACCACGGAGAGAATCGCCAGAATCCTGGCCAAACACAATGTGAAGACGAGGTTCACTTGCTGTGTGAAAACAGGCGACCATCTGCCTAAGCCGAAGGACAAGATCCCTCGTTTACTACACGAGAAGTATACCAACTCCTATGCTCCTGTGAAAAATCATACATAGGACAGACCGGGCAGTCATTTAAAACCAGAATACGAGAACATGAACGCGCCACGGAGAAGAAGCAGTTTCGCCTTTCTGCCGTATCGGAGCACGTGTGGTCAGAACCTGGCCACACGATGGACTTTAAGAAGCCTAAGGTCATATGCAGTGAAAGCCGCTACTACCCCAGGATAATCCGAGAGGCAATAGAAATAACGAAGCAGCCAGAAAATTACAACAGAGAAGACAGCTACACGTTACCTAACGCTTGGAAAAGGGTCCTCAGAATCAATCACAGCTCACCACTTCTGACCTGAAGACACCAGCAGGATGGCTGGAGAAACTGTCGTCGCCTTTAGACAAGACAACGCGGAGGAACGCCCGAAAGCCGTTACCAATATGGAGAAACGCCGCGGAAACCTCAGATTCAATTTTTTAATAAGTCATGATGTCGGATGTTCAGATTTCATTAAACTCTGGTGCTTCGTTGTCTTCCATCAACATACTTTCCGGTCGGGATGGATATAGTACCTACGTGGAAGTATAAAATAGAAATGTATCTCATGCACGAACATTTGTGGCAAACGATCGCCGGGTATTCCGAAGATGACAAGACATCGGCAGCTGTCAGAAGTAATAAGGACATGCGTGCGCTGGCGAAAATTTGTCTTACGATAGATGATGCAGCAATAACCCATGTTCGAAATTGTAAAACGGCCAAGGACGCGTGGAATGCACTTTCCAAGGCGTATGAAGATGACGGACTTGGGAGGCGTCTGATTTACAACGGAGGCTATATAATCTTAAGCTCGCAGACTTCAGTTCAATGGAAAATTTCATCACTGAAGTAATGTGTGCTGCCCAAAAATTCTCAGATATTGGGAAGGACGTCGATGATGAATCAATGGGAGCGATCATGCTAAGTGGCCTTACTCCGCAATATCGTTAGTCATGGCGCTGGAAAATTCAAATATCCAGATAACAAGTGACTTAGTAAAAAGTAAACTTTTGAATCAAATGTCAATGCAGCCTGGATCTTCAGTGGAGACTGCGTTCGTGATTAAAGGAGAGAGGCAGCAGCAATCACCAGGTGCCACCAGGACCTACGGAATGGAGAAGAAGAGTGTCGTCTGGAATGGATGCAACGAACCAGGGCACAAGCGTCCTGACTGTCCGCTGAACAAGGCTTCCAAGGATCAATGCAGAAATTCAGCAAAGTAGAATTATTTTCTTTGAAGTGGTTTTGGGACAGGGTACAATCCATGTGGAGCATGCTAGAAGCATGCTGCTGGGGGCAGGTTTGCCTTACGTTTTGTCAATATGTATTTCTTTTTTCTTTACTGAGTATCCGTCGCTGTGACTGATTGTTATTGTTGAGTTGTTGATTGTATTTTATATGAGTCTAAAATATATCACATCTTTTACTTGTGCTATCATAGTTTATTTAATTAAATTACTTTTGAAACGACAAGTAATTTATAACATCAACATCCTAATCGCGAGAGCAAATTTTCTGATTAGTCGACATGGAGACATCGCTACAACAAAATTTGTTCTATTTGGTAGGTACTTTCTAATTCTTTGTTATTAGCTCACATCAGCTCACAGAATTCAAATAATATGAGAGTGGTGATTTTACTCGCAAATGTGTAACCCACCTAAGCCTAGGATGACCCAAAATTTAGACGTAAAAAGCGAGCATGCGAACACATAAAAATTATTTTTTTTCTAAAGAGAATAATTGCGATCACTCAAATTGATGGATGGATAACTAAGATATTTAACTACCAAATATAAAAAATAGCAAGATTGAAGGGGTACACGTCAGAAAAACGCGTTTGAAGTTTTCAAAATAAAAATTGATGCTCTAAATTTCAAATTTTCTAACTAATGGTATCACAATATTATGCGCAGTTGCTTTTTATTGCAAAAGAGCATTTTTCAGTGACATAAGTATCATACGTCCGGAAATATTGAGGACAGCTCAAACATAAATTTACGATATCCATTATGAGAAAACCACCTTTTTTATTTCCACAAACTCACACAAGTTTGTGGAAATAACAAAGGTGGTTTTCTCACTATGGATATCCATAATTTCCACGAGGTCAGGCCTGAGATAATCAGTTTTATAAATTTACGAGCTCAAATTTTCACACTCCCGTAACTGGGGCGACGGATGCATATTATGCATACCAATTGTGCATGACCGACAATGTGGTAAAGCGAAGTAGGTCGAAATCGAAGAGGTCAAGGGAATAATATCGGTCTTTTCGTGGTCGCTTTGACATATAATTACCCGAAAGGGAAATTAAGAAACCACCGAGAAAGAATTTCCTACACTCCGTCGGAAAGAACTGACGTAGGTACTTGTCGTGAATATGACGAAACGTAATTCAATTTAAGAAGTTCAAAAATACATCGAACACATTAAATCGTCTATTTTTAACTAAAGTATTTTTATAGCAATAAAAAATCGGGAGCATGAGAGTAGAAACAACCTGTTTTCGGATGGTATAAGGACGAAATACTTTTCAACATTTCAACCAAAAAATCATTTGATTGACTTTGGTTGATATTTCGACAACATGCGTATTCCAAGAGAAGTTACTTGTTAAAGTCAAGCCAAGGATCAGAACTGAATTTTTGAATGGGATAACGTGGTTGTCGAAAATTTTAAGGAGTATGTTAAAATCAACATAATACTAATATATAAAAATTGAATGGTGTCTGTCTGTTGCTCAATTACGCAAAAACTACCGAACCGATTGAGCTGAAATTTGGCATGTAGTAAGAAAATGTATCTGGGTGTAACATAGGCTATATTAAAAAGCCCTCAGGGCCCCCAAAGGCCCCACTTCGTGGTCCCTGGAGGTCCATGCTAAGCATTGGTTTCGGTGCAGTAGTTTAATTTTTTGTTTTTTAACATTACTTTCACTGAAGATAGAGGGCTGCAATTTTTTTTATTGGATGGCTGAATAAATGAAGTTTCTAATTCTTTCAATCGATTTTCTTTGACGCTTCTAAATTGTCTGAAAATCATGTTTTTTGCTGCAAAATCTCACATTTTTATCTGCAATCAACAATAGCATATTTCCTTGACAACCAGAGATTTGATTTTCAAAGGATATACACGCCGCTAGCATTTAAGTTTTCCTGCAGGCCTATAATAGCACGTAGAAAGAAAATCTGTTTTAGAAGGGCCCAGAGTACCAAGGGCCCCATGACAGATTGCTTCTGGGGGTAATCGATATATATTCAATGAATATTTACAACGAGTATACTCTTCAATGTCTATTCTCAAAGTAGCTCTCATAAGGGCACTGCATGTACATGAGGGAACACCTGCGTAGTAAACGATACACATAAAGGAATTAAACGTGCAAGAATATTTAGGAGCAGCGAATAGTAACGGTAATAATGCCTCTCTTGCTACGACAAACACGGCATTGTTTATTATCGTGTAATACTCAGATGTATTACACATACAATACGTTTACCAATCGATCTCAGATCGGTCTGAGTTCAGACCGATCTGAAAGTTCGGCAGCGAGCTGGCTCAGATCGCCTGGTTTACCAACACGCTTTGGAACGCTTCCATACGCTAGGATTCCGGCTCGTGCACTTTTTCGTCCGCTAGGTTTCCGGCTCGGGAACGCTTCCATACGCTAGGATCCTGGCTCGTGAACGCTACGTTTTTACGCTTCCTTGTCTCATTTTTCGTTTCATTTCGCTTCGGAGACGGTTTAGTTACGGTTCGTTCACATTCCGATTCGCTTCCTGTACGCTTAAATCTCCTCTTCGTCGACGGTTCGTATCCGCTTCCCTCTACAATATTTTCGCCAGGGTAGAGACACAGAGTCACCTGCTGTCGAGTCTCTCTTATATCAGATATACAGTTAGGCTATATTAGGCCACTAACGAAGTGACAATATTCGTTTTTTTAAACTGGGTTTCAGCTGTCACGGACAGATAGTATGTAAGTTTAGTTTATAACACTGGAAGGATTACATATATGCATTTTGATACAGATGCTAACTTTTCTTTCAAAGCAGACTGATGAAGCCAAAACCCTCAAGGGTGGAAAGACGTTGATGAGTATCCAACAGCTTACTACCCTCAATCTTTCTAATAGAAATTTTGTTTCCTGGTCTCATCTAAGCAAACTAACCCCAAATAAGAGGATTCACCCTGTTAATATTGAAAAATTCATACGCACTCACCACAAAGATGTTACATTTCCTCTCATTTTTTTCATCGCTTGTATTGTCCTGAACAACTTTTCCTGCCGAAGTCAGGATATCAAACGAGTCAAATGTTGCCCTGTACTTTATCTAGGATTTAAGTTGTCAATATGTAAAGCTCTATCACGCTAATGTTTAGTAGCATGAGTTTTGTCTCATCTGCGTACAATATATGTTAAAGTTTCGTTGACGAAAGTATTCAATTAACTAAATAGGTACTTAGTAAGCCTCGCAATTACAAGCCCAAGTTTCTTACTCGAGCCCATTTATCTTCTTGTAAACATTCAACTTTGTATCTGTTTTTTTTTCTATTAAGCTTGGACGCAAACGATATTTGTAAATGGAGTTATTACATTTTTTGTAAGACAAAGTAAATTGAACAGTTGAATTTATTTAACGGTAAGAACATTTATTCCCCACTTTAAATGCAAAGAATTTCCATATTTACAATATACTAACAATTATTTTTCAACTTATACTAGCAAATAAATTTTTACTCGTTCCCGTTAACTGTCTTATGAGCGCAAAACCCGACTGCCATACTTAAAACTCGCTCCTTATTAATAGCGTATTATTGCTTGATATTATTTCTTTATAACATTGCGTGCTTGGTACTTAGAAACTTTTTTAAAAACACAGAGGGAGAAGAAACTCTACTCGGGTATCAATTTTAAGTACCTATCAGGTTCAGGTTCACAAATGATTCCGAACCAGAAAGGTCACCAAACATGCCTTCGGTATCATAAATTTCTCAAGTTATAAAAATTTAACCGTGCGAAGAGGACGTCTGGATATTGGCCTACATTTTTGTTACAAATCGAGAAAATGAGTTTTAGGGGAAAAAGCGAGTGCAAGTTCTATGGAAATTTCCTCAGAATAGTCAATCTTTCGCAGACGGAAGCCGCATATTTTTTCGTTTGCGGGTATTCCAGAAAATATTTTCTTATCTGAGAGTTGTGTGAAATAACCATTAAAGAAGACCTACTTCATCACCTAAGTGAAATGCTTGTGGGCGGACACGAGCACGAAACCGTTAAATTAATAAATGATTACACCACTCAGCGAGCTTATACTCCGGTAAACCTTTCTATCGATAATACATGCAGCAAATTACATCATTAGAATTTATGAGAATGTCGACACCTCAAGTAACTCCATGTTTGATTTTAGGTTCATTGAGCCTAATTTCCTTTAGCTTCGTAAAAATAAATTTCTCAACCTTCGTCGCTATCGAATAACCGATGTGGAAATTTCCTACCCCTCGAATTAACACTATTCTGTCAGGCAGATAGAATTATCATTCATCCAGGGAATAATTCACTTCCTAGTAATTTTCTATACTTGCGGATAAATAAAACGCTGCTAATTTTCAATAATTTAATAGCTTGTCATTTTCCCTTCGGAAATAGTTGTTTGATGTAGCCTGCGTCTCATTGACCCCACAAATTTCTGGAACGCCGCCCAAGGGAAGCCCACACCTCAATCACATGCTCTTCCAGAGCCTCCACGGTGAGCTCACGCTCGGCAGACCACTACTGGACGATGATACCCCACAGATTTTCAATGGGGTTTAAATCTGGAGAGCGTGCTGGCAACGGAAGGACTCTGATATCTGGACAAGTGGCCAAATATTCCCTCACTATTTTGGCCTTGTGTACTGGGCTGTTTTCCTGAGCGAATACAACTTCGCTTTTGGGGACCATTGCTCGCGCGTGGGGCAGCAAGTTTTCTCGAAGGATCTCCACATACCCTCTGGCCGTCATTCGGTTTGGGGTTTGAATCAATGGGCAGTCATTGCACCCCTAAACCCGATACTGATTCGGCCACACCTGTCATTATGAACTATGTTTTGTGGTTCGTACCCGCGAAAAGTACACATATTAATAGAAATTCTTCAGTTAAGAAAATTTAGAAATATTCACAGAGGTTCCACATTTAAATTAGAGAACGAAAGAAAAAGTTTATTTTAAGACCAACCTTTGCCATCTGGGACGCCATAATTCTACTCAACCATCCTTGTTACTTTGGAATATCTTCTCGTCCGCAAAGATGGTCAGATCCCAAAATGCCTGGTTCATATTTATATAAGCCTCCGCGAAAGAGTGTCGAGATGCAATTTGTTCCTCGTTTAGACGAGGCTTCCGGCACGGCCTGTAATGTCGATTTCCTCCTTCAATAACCCTACTCCTGTAGTTCCAATAACTGCAGCCATATCCCATTTCCTGCTGCTGAGAGGCCAAACCACGTTTAGAGATGGGGTGCCCCTGCACGTAATCTCTAATGGCCAAGTGGACAGCAGTCGCGCATCGAGGTCTACTCGTCCTTGGCACTTTTTAGTTGAATATCTCCTTCTCTACAACCACCTACATAAACAATTTCGGTGAACCCCGAACTCGCGAGCAACATCGGCGCCCTCTCTCCTCTAACTGCAGGGGAAGTCTCTGCAAACGGAGCGCGTTCCATTTCAGGGGCTGATTTAGCGATTACTGTTTGGAAAACACTACCTTCTACTAGAGTTGAGTCGGAAATAAAACAAATTAAGTAGCATAACAAACGGTTCGTGAAAATAATTCGAGAAATAAAGAGAGAGAAAAGCCCTAAATCATACTGCTAATAATTTTTCATATTCCACTTTATTAAAATATTTTTGCATTTCAATTAGAATAGAAAATCATTACTCTACTTTGAGTTTCAATTACCGTCTATATTTCCGCCTTCGATAACCGGTGTTGGATTAGCCTGGTGAGTTAAGTCCTGCCGAGTCATCTCTAAGGTTTGTGGTTGTAAGAGTCCCTCAAATGCCGTTCTCTAACTTTAATTATGATGAGAGGACCAATTATTCCTTTAATTTAATACTTAGCTTCATAATGGTCTTTAACTTTACATTTATGAATTTGAATTGCATATTAATTTATTTTATATTTAAAATAGGACTAGCTAGGTAAATCGATAATGAAAATTCGATTATTTATTCCAAATCTGTGGGGTTTATCTCCTTCCATAAATTTTTCTGAACCTTTATGCAACTAGAAGGAAAAAATGGACATCAATCAGCGTTATAGGTCCTAAATACGACCATTTTCGGCGTGATTCATGTAGATATGTCAATTAGGCTTATTGTAGCTGAAAGTCTACTTAGTTCGCTGATGGAAATTTAGGTCAAAATGTATACAGAATTCCGGCAGAAGATCTGCCTTAGATTTCACCACCATCCCATCAGTCACTTCCTCCCAAATGTTAACTGGATGAGAACGAATAATGGAAGTTCGGAAATATGAATATGTTTCTGGAATCGCTCAACGCCGGAGCTGGAATAATTGTTTCAGTGAATTTTTACAGACGTCTATTTGATACTGGCTTTCAATGAACCGGTGAGCATACTTAAAAAACTATTCATTCAGTAACCTTAAATGTAAAACTGTCATATTACATTCCCATAAACAGTAGATTCAGAATAAATGAAAATTGCCAGTCATTTTCATTTATGATGTTATTCCATAAAATTAAGCCTGAAACTACAACTTTTAGTAGATTCAGAAATTAAATTTCAAATATTCGAACTCAGCAAATCTGAAAGTTTAGCGTTTAGCTCGTAACAATCACAAAGAGCGCAATCGCAGTCGAGGGGTGCGAAATTTATGCTTAGCGCGTGAATTTTTGAGACGCGATACATGGGCATCGGCCGAATCACAAGCGTGAGTGGTGTTGAGCCACGAAAATTCACCTTTGAATACTTCTTTCAGACTTCTGCAGGGACGTTTTAGGGCGCCCATTCGACCGTCGCGCTCTCTCTTTTCCGTAAAACTATTCCTATGACATCGCTCGTCTCCGCTCTTAGAACCTTCAGTGTGTGCAAACATAAATTTTGATTCCACTGTATGGCCACGAATGGCGCTTGCACGATCGAGCTTGCCCACAGATATCTTCAAATACCCGTACATATAATCAGACAATTTTGAAAAAAAAAAATGGAAATAGTAAATAATCAACCTGGGTAACAAATGAAACACTGTTTAACATTACTCTTATATTTCCTAGTCAGAATAAAAATAGTAGTTACAAGGTTGCATTTACATTAGATAATTTCCTTATTACATTTTTATTTACAGAGTTGTACATATTTACATAAAACACCTCAAAATACTATAGGCACTGACAACAGACTGGCTAAAGGCTTTCTCGAGCTTGCCCATTCACCACTTAACCCTCATATAAACAATAGGAGGATATACTCTAGTGCCATGAGGAAGCTGGTGGCATCTAGGGGACACAATGAGAAGGAGTGACTAGGAAGTTGCCACCAACTCCAACAGACCAACAATAGCGACGAAATGCTTGGGAATTCCATCATGCAGTCACAATATTTATGTGTGTATATATATAATTTTATATATAAACCAGTCATACCAACTTTAACCATGCTTCATTTGTACTCAATGGATTTGCAATGCATCAGTGTTTAAGATTGTGGTCGGGACAAGACAGCCTATGGTTTTATAGTGCTTTTTGTACCCGTCAGGCTATGCTTTCAATGTTGATGCAAAAAAATGACCGCAAAATAAGTAAACTTCCAAGTGATGGATTTTATGGTCTGATCTTAACTCATAAAACACACATTCCCTTCAACAAACTAAAACAATACATGCCCCACGTTTCAAGTAAAACCATTGAATTGAAAAAATACTAGACTGCTCAGTCACCACACCACACTCTTGACAACACACTTAACCAGGATATGATCATTAAAAAACAGCCTAACTACCAGTTGCTTTCAGCTAGGAGAAGAAAGGATCAGCTAACCAGTTGTGCAATAAGACCATGCAAATCAACACTTTATCGTTAGGGAAAAACTGAAACCTCAAATAAGTATCAAGGTTGAGCATGGCAATTTGATTAATGATAGTCAATGGCAAAGTTTAAACGAGCAAGAGAGAACATGAGACTGACCAACAAGGCTTAAAATGTCCAGCTGCAAAACCACAGCAATTATTTTAACCACATAACTAACACTTCATATCATCTCCTGAAATATTTTTGCAGCTATATTAAAATCTTCACAAAAAATATAACAGTTTCCTTCTGAAGTGAAATGAATTGTTATAGGTAGCATTACATTAAAATGAGTCAGGCTATGTCATATTTGCCAAACAAACCTAAGAATCAATTCATTCTGGGGTATGGTAGAAATGTGAACCACCTTTTTGGTAGGGAAATTTAATTCTGAAGAGGGGTTTTGGCTAGTTATAGTAGACAGAAGTCTAAAAGAGAAACTTTACCTAACATACTAGTAGGAAAACTTATTGCCAATTCCAAATATAATCCTTCAAAATCACTTTTGTTAATACTTTGATATTAAACATAAAATATTTTGGTCAGACACATATATTCTCTCCTAAAATTTAACAAGCATATGAATGACTCTACAATCATCTACAGGAGGAAACTTTCTCATGGTACTCTGTTTCCTGAGAATTTCTTACAAACAGACTTGCTTAATTCACTAAGCTGAAAATGCAAATTCCATCAACTGGCTTCTTCCTTGCAGTCTTGAGATGTACTAACATATGCACAAAACAGCATATGATGTGACAATGCCTATAAAAAAGGCTAGATAAATTAATATTTAATACATGAACCAAATATTGTGCCTGCCCAATAAAATGAGCTCAAATTAATACAATATTATCACATGAAATAAATGATTTGATTCGTCAAAGAGTCACCTTTCTTTGACGTGTAGGATCACTAAACATAATCCACTTGTGTCAATAAAGCTAGTATGTTTATTTGGTGATGATTGTTTAGTAGTTTATGATTATATTAATCTTAAAAAAAGCATCTCTCTAATATAAAATAATGTATTGATATGGGAGTATTTATGTAGTTGTTCATACCTCATAAGCTAATGAGAGTTACACAATACTGGGGATGAGCAATGAAGTAACTGTCTCAAAAATGATTCACATTATGACTTTCACTCTTCCAAACAACATCATACTAACACCCTATTTATTTATTTCCCGACCCATAACTCCAGGGGGGAAACCTGCAGTGAATTTCCAGTGAGCAAACAAGGGGATGACAAGGTCGTAGGGGAAATTCAAACAATGCTATCACAGCCATATTATGACTTTCCCATAAAAACTGATAAAAATATTGGGAAAAAACCACACCATTCCAATGCCTCAAGGTATTAATCACTCTTATCTCAAACACTGCAACAACAAGGAGGCTCCTTGTAAAGCTCGTCTACGTTCTTTTTCCTTTATAACAAGACTTCTAGAGAACTGCATCCTTTGAAGCACCTTACCATGTCTCAAATACACTCAGTCCATTGTCAGTTCCATCGACAGTGGTGGAAGACTAGGGGGATGAGTGCACTGGGAGGAAATAACATAGGCTCTTCAAGGGTGTATATTCCCCTGCAGCAATTCAGAAGATGTTAGCATATTGATGTTTCATTGGCCCACATTTTGTTCGATATCTGCAAATGCGTTAGGTGAGGAGGTTGAGGTGCAGGTTGCTTGGCTGCAACAAAACAAAACAAACTCATTTTGGCCAAATCCCTCCAAGGCTTGTTATTTTAAGGGTCACTATTAGAGGAGAATAAACCTATTACAAAGTTCCTATAATAACATGTACGACAATAGGAAGTTAATTTTCAGGAACTCTTTATGTCTGTTTTTCATGGTTTTCATTATTAATCATCATCAGTTTGAGCCAAAAAACCAGATATCAATTCGGTGCATGAAGAATTTTAACACACACTATGCAGTTTGAATGACATATAGATTTCAAATAGGGCCCATGTGCACATAAATGTCTATATCTTGATATTCCCATCATAATTATTTGGAATAACAAAATATTTATGTTTTCCAGATGTTGAAGTCAATTTCTCACAGATCTGTCAGAAAATATTTACTAAGTTCACAACTCATTGCCATGAGTAATAAATTGTGAGCATTTAATTTATATTTAGGGACAAGGTAAGGCCTTTTCTTCAGAAGTGGCAAAACAAGAAAATTCTGCAACAACTTTGTATTTCAAAACACTGGAGTACATATAAGTATTCCAGACATGGACCACAGGATAACAGATCAGAGCAGAAGAGATAGTTTGAATCCTGGGTAGGAGATGGATAGGTGATATAATGGATGGATACAATCAGAAACAAGGCAGAATACAGAACATTAGAAGAGGGAAAAACCAAATGGGCTCTCACGAAGAACAGATTGCAATGGATTGGACACGATCTGAGAAAATGAACTATTATTCCTTACAAATATCTTGGGAGAAAGGCCTAAATTTTGTGAGGGCAGGTGCCTTTCAAGAAAGGCTGGAACAGTTCAACGGTTTCCACTCCCAGAAAAACCAAATGGGATCTCACATAGAACAGATTGCAATGGATTGGACATGATCTGAGAAAATGAACAAGGTATTATTCCTTACAAATATCTAGGGAGACGCCCAAATTTAGTGGGGGCAGGTGCCTTTCAAGAAAGGCAGGAACAGCTCAATGGTTTCACAATGGAGGGTAGGGAACTGCCTCCAAGAGGGGTGGCTTGAGTTCAACGTTGCCGATGGAATCCCTCAGTCAGAAAACCCACATGACCCACAGTGAGAGAGGCCCTGGGGGCTCATGAAATTTGGCAACACATTAAGCATATTCACGAAGTTCACCCAACCTGAGAGCGACTGAATTTCCAAGAGGCCAACTGCATCCTAGTTGGCTCTGGGAAATCCACGTGCTGGGTAACTTTCTCTTCCTGCACCCCTTAAAGTTTTAGTCCTGCCTCTCAGCCCCCACGGTATTTGAAAATAATTACAGTAAGGAGCATGGTAGAAGAAAAAATGGGGGTAAAGCACCATATTGATAAATAAATAGGTTAGCCAGTTAAAAAAGGACATGAAAGAACTATCCCGGCAAAAGAGGTAGCATGAGAAGCGATGTGAGGATGGTCACAACAAACCAATTAGGTTTGATTAATAGTTAAGATGACATATCAGCAGTACATAGTACATGAGGGTGCAAAAAATTAATAAAAAGACCAATACTGGTAAGTAATATTGAGTTTAGATCAATTTGATATTACCTCCCTGTATAAGTAAATGTGACGTCCATATGATGAACAACATATGTATTATAATATTAGTAACCTATTAATTCAAGACATTAATCACGTCCTTTTGAAGTAGAACTTCTTTATTTTACGCCCGCTATAGCACCCGCTGTAAACACCTTTGCTTGATGAGGAGTAAAACCATCTCATGAACGATATGCAACATGACATAGAAAATGTCATATCTCTTTTATACAAATTTATGGGCATTTCTAATTGAGCTGGAGAACTTAAATTTTCAGGGAATGTTCCTAATCGCCCAGTGAGTCAGGAAAACATTGAAAACTCTGAGAAAGTCTCCATATTTAAGTCTTCAATAAGCCATGGGAAGGCCAACATTTAAAAAATCTCATTACTGTCACCCAAATTCTATGACATAATGTACATAGTTGAATGAGCTTACAAGTCATAACACCCCAGCAAACTAAAAAAGGTTTCTTATCCACATATAATGTTTCAATTCTCATGCACAGCCCTATTTTTATCATATAACATTGACTTTACCAGACTGAAAGTTACTGCTTCAGGCTTCACTTTGTGGAAACACTACACACGAAATAATTTCTCGCTTTGTACATTCCACACTTTTTTATTATTACCGACCATTGTTTCGACATATGATGCCATTATCACGGTTCTTTGATAATGGCATCATATGTCAAAATAATGCTGGTAATAATGAAAAAGAGTGATGTACAAAGCAAGAAACTAATTCATTTACCTGATAAAGTAATTCTTCTAAGGTAACACACCAAGACAAACAAAATAAAATCAACCTCTTGATACTCTGATGAATCATTTGTAACATTTTTGCCATTAAATCATGACTTTACACTTAAAGGGATATATTTAACACCTTTATGCATACAATTAACTCAGGCGAGCTACTTACCATTATTATCTGGCATGCGACCAGTATTTCTCCTATTGTAACCTGAAAAAGCAAATATTTAGTCAGTGTTTTCCCATACATTTTTCACTGCAAAACACGACGTGACATATTGTAAATAAATGTATTGTCCAATTTAAAATTCCATTTGTTAAGTAATGTTTTGAACATGTTATTTTTTATGTTACTGTAGCAATACAATTATAGTTATCATTAAAAGAGGAGCTGTAGTTTTGAATTAAAGCAGTACATAGGGTGAGGGTGTACACATATGTTTAATGTGTTAATATGACTCATTCCTTACACTATAAACACAACATTTCATAAATGAAGAATCAAAATAGTTATCATTAAAATATGAGCTACTTTTTTGAATTAAGGCTGTTCATAGTACAGCCTCTACCTAGTGAACCTCTTACCGTAAACCTCCGTTTTTCATACTGACTTTTAGGTTCCCCAAAATTTGTACATAATCACGTAGGGAAACCTCTTCCTATCATACATCTTTATTTTCGAAAAAACCTCCACACTTTATACTAAGACAACACCCCCCTGACTACACAACTGCCTCCACAGAATAAAATATTCATCAGCAATTGCTCACATTACTACCAAACTTCTTTTATCATATTCCTAGGAAACATTACAACCCCTGAGCATTACAATAACCACTTCTTGCACCTTCTCGACCGAAACTGTGTGAATTCATTCACACCCACGAACAAGGTTAATCATCAGACATGACTTCACCTGCATCCAAAGATTTAAATAGTTTAAGGTTCTATTGATCTGTTAAAGAGAATTGAACCAGATCTGACTTCATTTTATTTTAAATACCCATGATATCTCGATATGGTTACATCTGCACCCTTTAATTAATTTTATACTTGAGTGTTGTGACATTAGTGTTTTATCTGAGTATTCACCCTGCAAATTTTAACTCCATCACTGAG
Source organism: Pyrrhosoma nymphula (assembly GCA_963573305.1). Classification (NCBI taxonomy): domain Eukaryota; kingdom Metazoa; phylum Arthropoda; class Insecta; order Odonata; family Coenagrionidae; genus Pyrrhosoma; species Pyrrhosoma nymphula. The sequence goes on from OY754329.1 coordinate 109,206,302, forward strand.
ATATCTTCCATGTAGCAATTCTTAGCATCAGCCCACAAGCAACATTGTTCGTTATTTGAGACACAATTTAGTGGTAGATATGTACAATGTAATTTTTCTGTCATGTTGCTTGCCCAGCTCTCTTGCCAGTTAATCCCTTTGCAGATTCACCCATGTTTGAGTGCTATAATCCAGAGCTCAATCTACCATAATTCTAACTTGGATAAACATGTTTTGATAACACTATCTATGAACACCTTCTTGATGCGTAATTATGTACCATGCAATCACATGAATGCACAATTAATTGTTCAATGACCCTTCATAATGAATGTGCTTACCTATTTTCTAATTCTGATACCTTTTCTGTGTACACATTGGCATTTTTCATAGGATATTTCAAGTCATATTTTCAAATATCTTGCTAGTAAAAATGAAAACAAGTGGAAATAACCTGATTAATTTTAGGCCCAAGATGGAATTGACAAATCCTAAAAAAAGGCGGCTGCTGACGACAAACTAAATTAGCAATTTCCCAAGCCATTGATGAAGGAAGAAGAAAAAAAGATGTAGCAGCAACCTTTGGAACACTACCATCCATCCTGACATCTATTTTACAAAAACATAAATAAACTGAAGAAGCAGCACATATAGGCTGCATAAATAATAAATCTTGGGCAGTAAAAAGTGAACAAATAGATAAAAAAGTATCTGATTGGTTGATGGAAGGCCCATTGGCCCATATCTGGGCCTCTTCTACAACAGAAAGCAAGGGAAATGGCATTAAAAATGGGAATAGAAAATTTTCAGGTATCAAATGGATGGTTACAGAAGTTTAAATTGTGGTGGAATCTCAAAACTTTAAAGATGTGCGGGGAAGAAGCTTCTGTAAGTCACAGAGTGGTAGAAGACTGGAAAAACACTTAGCAGACCATTTTAGTAGGATATAAACAAAGACACCAAGTTGTTGGACTGGATCAAAATTGGATGGCGCGAGTAACCTTGAGAAGTGAATAACAATTTGATTAACGTGGTTATAACCCCTTGATTGCAAGAGGGAATAAAAAAATTAAATATATTTGGATAAACAAACAATATGTAAGCACGCCACTTTGATTGAAGAGAGGATGCAATTAGCAACGGCAGCATCATATTTAGGAATATCATAATTGAGTAGGTTTGTGACCTGACTAAATTGCTTCGAGGGGGAGCTAAGGGGGCCATTCAATAAATACGTAGAGCGTGAAAGGTAGAAAGGGAAGGATGGTGCATCTTACTGTTTCACAAAGCAGGATATTGGAATCAAAGATGATCTTACGTAAGATTTTGTTTACACATGAGATCGTACTTGTATTACCATTTTTAATAATTATCGTCTCGTTATTTTTACAGGGTGGCTACTGATATCCAATTTTTAAATTCCCTGACTTTTCCCTGATGGATTCACCAATTTCCCGGACAAATCGCCAAAAGGTCACCTATTATTGGAATACTTTATTTCTGCTAAATTAAATTTTCGTCAAAACTCAGAAAATGTTGATAGCTGAAATCAATACATTAAAATCTACGAAGTACATCTTAACGACAAAACACACCGAGGAGGGTCCATTCTACTTCCGAATGCTCTGGCAAGTTGACGGACACTACTATCTCACCCCCACCCACTACCCCAAAGATGCTGACATTTTTCAAAGATTTTTTTCAGAATAATCTTAAGAACTCTTCAATTAATACTCTGAACAAATATCTTGGTGCACATATTCGTGAAACCAATTAAAATGACTGCTTTATGCAAAATTTTGCTGTAAAAAAACGTCCGCCATTTAGTGACGTAATAGCACCCAAATATCGACCATTATCTCTTAAACTTATGCATAGGACAGGAAAAGTACCATTATCACAAATGGTATTGTTTTTTATTTCATTAAAATCCTTCCACAACTCTACTATCTACATATTTAACTTTTAAGATTTTCGAAGAAAAATCAAAACGAGTGTTTTTTTGGAATGTTGGTCATGTTTGAGCCTCCATATACAAGTAATGGGTAGGACCTAAGAAAAATGACTTACTAATTCATAATAAGTAATCATTTGTGTGTATAAATGCCATGTTTCAAGTCTTTATCTAAAAAAAGCAATTTTGGATTTTTTCCGGCTTTTTTCGATTTCCGAAAACTGTGCGCCATTGCAGTGGCCGTTTTACTTTCTACAAAATTGCAATATTTCCCTACACACAAGGTCATCCTACAGCAGGTTACTGAATTACGCATACAGCAGTTTTGCATTATGGTGAGTCCCCTGAACCACTGCGAGCATTGGGGCAACCTAGGCGAGTGAGCTATATTCCTTCTGCGGCCGCATATCAGTGGCCGCGTATCGTATTTCTGTGGCCGTGTATGTTTCCTTCGGTAAAATTACAAATTGACAATGTATAATTCTTCAAGAAATAGGTAGCTCGTCGTGGTAGTTCTGGGAAGTTGAGGATTACTGAAAAGTCATGGAATGGAAAGTTAATGACCAAATTACTGGCGGACTCCGGCACAGGTTTCACTAAGGTGCGCGAAAAATACAAACCAAAGTTCTTGGACTGGATCAAAATCGGATGGCGCGAGTGACCTTCAGAAGCAAATAACAATTTGATTAACGTGAATCAGGGAACAAAAAAACTGTAAAAATATTTGGTTAAAAAAACGTAAGCGCACCACTAAGAGTGAGGACAACAGGAGACAATTAGCAACGGCTGCATCATGTTCAGGAATATCATATTTGAGGTGGTTTGTGACCTGACTAAATTGCTTTGAGAGGGAGCTTAAGGGGGCCATTCAATAATTACGTCGAGCATGAAAGGTGGGGAGGGTAGGAGGGCTCTTCTTACTGTCTCACGAAGGGGTATGAGAATCGAAGATGAACTTGCGTAAGACTTTGTTTACACGTGAGATCGTACTTGTGTGAATATTTTAATAATCATCATCTCGTATTTTTAGAACTGCAAGCAATTATTTACTACGAGCTAGTGAGCTCCAGCTACCCCTCAACCTGAGTCTCGGAAGTTAAAGAAAACACGAGGTAAAATTTTTCGAATAACATAGCCTCGGATTCCTTGTGATGAGCATAGTACATTGTGATCATGAATTTTAACACTACTAGGCAAATATCGCAATACGGATATACAAAAGGGCTATATTGTATGTCTGATTCACAAATAAATAATTCAGATTCACAACTGATAAGATTTACGACTGAATGTCTCACGAATTGATGGGACTTTTTCCATGCACGTCAGTGACGGACATTAGTTTTAGTTGGTGAAATGTTTTGGTGAAACAAATGGCGGGAATGACTGGCCAATAAACGTAATGGTAGAAAAATAACGAGAATTTCCTACCCCAGTTTCTCCCTACTGTTAAGAGAATTCCCTGACTTTTCCAGAAATTCAAAATTCCCTGACAATTCCAGGTTTCCCCGGTTTTCCCTGACGATTGCCACCCTGTTTTAGAACTTCAAGAATGTATTTACTTCGAGCTAGTGAGCTCCAGCTACCTATCGACCTGATTGTAAGTCTCAGAAGTTTTAAAAAAAAAAGTGAGGTAACATTTTCTGAACAACATAGCCTCAGATTCCTTGTTATGAGCGTAATACATTGCGATCATGAATTTTAACACTACTAGGCAAATATCGCAATAAGGATATGCAAAACGTCTGAATCACAACTAAATAACTAAGATTCACAGCTAATAAGATTCACCACTGAATTTCCCACGAATTGATGGGGCTTATTCCATGCACTTCAGCGACGGACATTAGTTTAAGTTGGTGAAATAAAGGACGGGAAAGACTGGAAAATAAATGTAATGGCAAAAAAATAACCAGAATTTCCTATCCCAGTTTCTCCCAGACTGTTACGAGAATTCCCAAACTTTTCCAGAAATTCAAAATTCTCTGACAATTCCAGGTTTTCCCTGACGATCGCCACCTTGTACAAGGATGAACCAATCAAAAGCAGAATTGTGTTAGATTTAGCGGATGAACTGCTTGATAAGGGCTACACAGTGTATCTAGATAACTGGTACAATAGCCCTGCATTGGTTGACAAACGTTGTGTGCGAAAAACGGATGTTGTGGGGACTATATGCCAAAATAGGAAGGAGTTTCCCCAAAATGTGAAAGTGAAAAAACTGAAGAAGGGGGAAATAGTGGCAGCATTTTGGGGAAAACAGTAGGTGCTGAAGTGGAAGGACAGGAGGGATGTAGCTGAATAGTAAGCATATGTCATGGGACTGAAATGAGCCAAGTGAAGGGGGAAAGAGGCACTGTTAAGAAGCCAGGTGTAGTTCAAGACTACAATAAAAATATGGGTGGTGTGGACAGGAGTGAAGCTATGATGAACACAGATAAAACAACAAGAAGCTGTCATTCCAAATATGTATTACATGAAAATATTTCGACACCTGATTGATATGAGCAGCATCAACTCATTTGTGATTTACAAAAAGAATGGTGGAAAATTAGAGAGGAAATATTTTCTTATCACTCTGGCAGAAAATTTAATCTCTAAGTATGGGCAACCTCACATAGGAAAAATAGTTCCTTCCCACACTCCTTTCCCTGCTAGGCTGACTGAGAGGCACTTTGTTGAGTCAATTCCGTCCACACAGAAAAAAGCTTTCCCCACAAAGAGATGTGTTGTATGCTTCAAAGCAGGGCAGCGGAAGGAAACAAGATTCTGCTGCCTAGATTGTGAGGTGGCTTTGTATCCAACTACATGCTTTAAAAATTATCACAAAAGCTTAGTTTTAGAAAGTTTTTTAAAAATATAATGAGGATATTTATTGAAAATGTACAGTAAAACATTGACTAATAACAACACACAATTTTAATAAATGTGTTCACATTACTGTGACTTAAAAAATTTATTGAAATTAAAAAATAAAAATTTTCCCCAAATAAAATGCATTTTTAAAAAATTGTTTGCCAGTCAAGTGGTTAAAAAGACAGCAGCACATTTCATTGCCTAATAGGGTCATTAGGAAAAAAATAGGTTCATCTTGCTGAAATCTCTACATAATGAACCTCCATTTATCAAAATGTCAAAAATGTTGGACCCTTCCATTTCGATATAAAGAGGATTTACTGTACACAGGGTGAAAACATAAAATGTTTAATCTGTTAAAATTACTCATTTCCTACACTCTAAACACAATATATCTTAAATGAAAAATCAAAATAAAATTAATAAACAACTCACCAGCTTTACTTTGGTACACCTTAGCACAATTGGTGTATTTCTCAGGAGGAGGAAAATCCTTTAGGCTATGAAAATAATCAGCATAACGAGCTTCAAAGTCAGCTGTGAAAGAAACATGGAAAATCATTAGTTTTAAGTCAATTTATATTCCTGAAATGATACATTTTATTCACCATAAGACTGGAACCACAGAATCAAGGAAGAAGTAATTATCCCATAAACACATGCGAGGAGTATAACTACACAACAGGTCAACAGATATTTCCACTGTTACATCACAAGTTTAAAAAATAAAGCAAAATGTTTAATGGAAAGGGGAAGAAATATTAATTTGAAGTATTCTAACTAAGGATGATGAACCATGAAAGAATGTTTAAAAATCGTTCTCGTGAAGTAATTCTCGATTCATATCATATTACCTCTCCTCTGATTTCCATGCTCTCTCAAATTAAAATAAATTATAATTTGCAAGTTAACACTATAAATGTGCAATTACGCGCATGTACTATTAGTACGTTATAACATCCTATCTTTTTTTTTCTATCTTCCTAACATCATTGTACCCATTTCGCATAACTAAGTACCATACGAATTTTCGCGCATTATTTTGCACCAGATATTGAAGTATCGGCGTACAGAAAGTCGTATATATCTAGTCACTTCCGGGGATAAATGTAACTTCGAGAACTATAATTATTAAATAGCAATTCCGTGATATTTGAAGAAATACCATCACATCTTGATAACAGTTATTTGGCATTAATTAATTGAAACCTATATTGCCACATAGCACGAATATAGATGCAATATTACTGTTCATAAACAAGATTTTGACGCATGTATGCGGACAGTTCAGTGTTCATTCCTTAAAATCAACAATTTAACTCATTTCGTACACAATGCGTAATCACATGCAGGCATTAATTTTAGGAATAATGTCGTACATATGGTATGTTAGAATATTCCATAGAATGTATAGTTAATGAATATATTTAAATATACATGGTTTAAATATGATCTTTAAATGTTCAAGCAGGGAGCATTTTTGAATAATACTTAGTGGACAGGATATGAACGATCTATTAACAATCTCAAATGAATAGTTCACACTTGAACATTCAATGAACGTTCTATGGATGTATGTTCAGGATAATTCAGTGGTGGACTACTTTTGATTTAGTTCATGAATGTCTTCTGCATGGTCACTCCCCACTGGAAAAAAAACGCTGTAGCGAGCTAAAAATCGAAAATCGATCGGCTAGAATCAATTTCGATCGGTTTTTCAAAACGAAAAGTCGACTTCGATTAAATCGAAAATCGGAGTGTATTAATCGATTTTCGATTAAAATCGAAATCGATTTTCCAATCCCTAATTTGAAGTGCATGCATCGCTGTATATTAAAAAGAAATAATCCGTTCATTGTTTACCGCCTTGAGAAAGAGCCACGACCATTTGAAGCCCATCATATTCGAGGAAATATCCTTGTATTTTCAAATTCTACACATTTTAGGCCTCTCGGCATGTGAAACCTCTTTTCGGCAAAACAAGAATTCCGAAATTAGATTCGAAAGTCTCCCAAGGGGGCTGATTGAAAATCCAGAAAATAGGTAGAAAATTAAAAAATAATGTTGTTACTGCCATAAATGTATGGGAATGGGTAATGCACAGTGATTCCGTAAAATATTCGAAAGAAAAAAAATTGACCCACGCCACAGTCCAGGAATTGATGGTCCAACGCCTCTAACCTCTCAGCCACGGCTTCTGTTGACTAACACTTTCATGTCAAAGGATTTACATGGAGGGAGATTCTTTAGTTGCGTTTTTCTCTCGAACTTGGGTCCAAATGGAAGAAAGCCGTGACACTTTTCCTGCATTCTTTCTCTAGTTTCAGAAAATAATTGCGTCATTTGGATCCCTAACATCATTCACGCGATGTCTCCTTGTAAGTCCCGAGTTGACAACGATGTGACAATGTGGTCAAACCACGCCCCCTTGCACGGAAGAGCAACATACACTCGGACCGGAGCAGGAACCCTTCCTACCTGCAGGTGGTGAGGGACCGGGAAGAGTCGCATGAGGGGCGAAGTAAGAATTTGACCATTTTTTGTAGAGGGGACGGGTAGGGTTCCGGGCTAGCGTTTGCTTTCTGGAGAGTGACAAAGAGAGAGAGGCCAGTGGGAGGAGGCAATCTCGACCCTTTGCCTCCAGACTAAGCCATTCTCGGAATTTGCCCACGGTCACCCATTAGCTTACGCAGTGCATTAACTAAAAAAATACTTGTTGCTAATTTGGAAAATACAGGCTTGGGAGTGCATTCCATATGTTATGCTCTGCATTATAAAATTTTATTCAAAACTCTACGGTAATTATTAACAAAGTTCTTTCATAAAAGATTCACTGACCAATTTGGTTAATAATTACGTTTGAGTTCCATTTGTAATCTGTAAATACCTACTCAGTGGAAGATAAGGAATGCACTTCTGACCCAATAATTTCTGAGTAAGAACAAAAGTTTTTTAAATTTATCCACTGCGTAAATGAATATAACCACGGAAAAATCCCGAAATGAGGGTCTTGTTACCTTCACATACACGCAGACGAGAAGGATGAAATATTTTTTAATTAAAAGAGAAAGATAACGACACCTAAGCCTATATTTTCTGAGTTAGCAATGCAATTTCATTCTTGTTAATCCACTGCTTGAGCTAATGGTTGACCGTGGAAAATTCTTCCTAAAACAGACAAAAGGCATGCCCAGGTGCATGCCTTTTGTCATGCTTAAATTATTTCGTTCAACTTCCTTACACGCTTCAAGTTTGCCTGACGAAGTTTTTTGCAGATCCAAAATCATTCATTTTTCCCTGATTTAATTTAATTCGTTAATTAAACAAGTGTTTTCAAAAAATTTTCACAAAGCTCAGTAGATTTTCTTCTTTTATGTGGGTCCTAATTCCTACGACAATGCTCGTCTCAATCCCTAGTTTTCTATCGTTTAAAAAAATTTATCCGTAACTGGTGCTTTGTTATCATTGTCAATTATTGCGATTCAATTTGACGGAATGACCTCGTATTTTATGCTATTACATATATGATAATAAAATGTTCAATTGAACAAATACACTTTTTAGTATGACAATATTGATCTCCGTATTTCTTTAAATCATTGCTACCGTGCTTAATATATGTGACGCGTCAATTGGTGACCCAATAAGGACTTAATAGACAAATTTCGTTCCCAGAGTTTCCAGGCAAGATGGGAATATCGTCAAAGAATTTATGATAATTTACGATGTCTAGACTAGTTTTCTCCCATTATATGAAGACTGACTAGATATCAGTAAATAATAATTGTTGATGCGTACAAATAAGACCCTCTGAAGTAATATTAAGATTATTTTGCACCAAAAAATGACTGGAGCCTGCGAAAAGCACGAAAACCCGCAAGGGGAAATGTCATGAGTAAGGAATACCAAATCATTTTTCTACTTCTAATCACTTTTCGCTCGCAGCCTGTGGTTATCGTCCGTGCACTTCATCGATGAGGTCTCCATTTCAAAACTCTATGCATGAGTTTTCAATTTGCAGCTTATTCAGGTTTTGTTACTTCTACAACTCTGGATGTAAAATATTTTCATAAGTAGTGTTGGCGAGCCTTATCAAAAAATTATGTCTCTGTCTAGTTTCGATCCTTTTTTGTCGGCAAACCATGTCTCGAAAACTATAGGCATATGATTCGGAATCCGTCGTCTACAGTTCGCGATATACCTGAAATTTACATGCCTGATGCATGCGTTTGTCATCGCGATTCCAAATTCTACGACGATATCTTCTTGGAGCCTCCAATTGCGACGCTTCAATGAAAATGCAATTATAGTAGCATTTGCTTCATCAATGCATGTTTTTCGAATCAGAGCCAGAATGTTAATGACAACTGCGCAAACGAACTGAATATTCATTTCGCAAACAACTCTTGAGGTAACTAAACATTGTCATGGTTAGAAGAAAATAAATATTTAGTCGAAAATAACTAACACGCAGTGCAGCTCGCAGTTTTTTGATCCGTCGCCTGCTTTTCGAATTATCGGCGGCGAAAAATCGGGGTTCTTAACTCTTTCACGTAAAAGAACCAACATGAAAAGTTTTGAAGTCACTCATTGCTCCGTCCAATCACGATGGGCGCTATGCAGCATTCCCCTTCCCTCGCTTTCCAGCGAGCGAATTAGAAACTGAACCAGATCTCTGATGACGTCACGAACTTTTTGAGTGGGCGGCAAGTTTCGTGAATTTTTGTTTTTGATTTAAGAGGGAGTGGCTGAATATAGAAGAATTTTGTCTCCACAGAAAATCTATTTTCCAATCCATCTACCGAATTCGTGAATTAAATTGCAATTTCGCATCATAGTGAACGATCTTATTTCAATGGTTGCGTAGCTGGCTTTAAAGCACCAATTAAGGCCAACTATGACATCAATATAATTGTCGATATATTTATTTATTGCTTGGCACCAAGTTTGATTTTATTGTTTGAATCTCTATATTTTGGCCATTTCCGTCAAATGACTGTTTGTTTTCCAGTGACAATTGTTAAGTATCCTAGTTTTATTCCTGGTTTCTGTGCTTTCAGTTGATTTTGACGAGTTATTGAGATGCCGAATGCAAAATTAAGCGCAAGAGACAGAGATTTCCAGTATCAAAAAGATGGATTTTAATGTATCGATAAAAGTCAGGTTATGTACATATTCTACAATTATCAGGTTGCTTGGGAAAGACTCAATTGGAAAAATTTAAAATCTTCGAAGAACGTAACTGCAGCAAACTTTCACAAGGATGGAAATTCTCTAAAGTTACATGTCAATACACGATATTAAATTTTATTTTTAAATTTAGAGCCACTTTTCCAAGTTCCGCCACCGAGGTGATTGTCTTCAGTCATAACATGGCTAGAAGGGGAAGTGTCGCATAATAGCCCAGATCATATTGGGTTAAACTATAGAAAAGTAGCCTTTTCTAGACTTGGAAATAATCGGTATTTTATGTGTATATATATAAATTTGTGGTCACTGTGAAAACACCGAAATGTCTTGTTGAAAGTACCGAATTCCTAATTTCAAAGTATGTACTGCTTTTCTCCCTCTCAAATCACCGAAAAATTCCTATCCCTAGTTATAGTAAATCTAGACTTTCTTCTGGTGATGTACTTTCATACAGAGATATTTGAAAACAAAAGATAAGAGACTAAGGATCTAGTAGCAAACCAAGCCTGGTGCGAAAAACGGCAGTTTGAACTTAATTTCAAGAAATGCAATTGTCTTTTAACAAGTTATTTCACGGTTCACCTCATAGATCATTGACATTTCATGTTCTGTAGGGACTCATTTTGTGAAGACGTGGAAATAGTTAACCTGACGGGTTTTTTTTACAAAAATGGTCAAAAAAAGTAAGATTCAGAAACATTAAAGGGAGGCAAATCCGAAAATGTTTTCATAAATTTTTTATTCCAAATAACTAATGATTTATTCAATAATTTCTGATTGTTGCCCCTTAAGTTAAGAGAATTAGGCCACCCGCATATCGGTATAACTTTCCTTCCCGTAATCCCTTGTTAGTCATCTAAGGAGGAATGCATTTAGTTTATATGACAAATGTATATACTTTTCCGACAACGTTAATGTAAGCTATTAATTTTAGTCTGTACTACATCAAGAAACAACGTACAAACATTCATGGGAGTTAGGCAACCTGCATGACGACGATTTTCGCTCTGAAAATGTTATGACAAAATTCATTTTATGACAAAAAACAAGAAATTTTAATTCTATGAATTGATTCTCATTGAAGAGAGCTGGAATCCCTTTCCTCAGTGTTCCCTGCGAGTCAGTGGAGCGTGAAGCGTGCAAGTCGGCTAGATCTGGAGGTGTATAAAAATTATCCGTCATCAGACAATATCATAGGCCAAATAATGGCTTCATTAGAGTCATCATCACTTTTGAGGATATGGGTAAATGGGCAAAGTCTTTATCCTACACAGTCCCCATTCCCGTGTAAATTGTCGTTGACCACACGTATCCAGTTCTCGATTCACTAAGGACAAATATTTGCCAAATGAAGCTCTTTTCATAGGGATGAACTGCCGCCACCCCAATCTTCCCTTGTACAAGAGCAGGCTCTCAACGATGGTAGCGTCCGTCTCTGGTGTATGGAGTGCCTTGAACTTTTTCTCCAGCTTCTGGCAAATCGACCATACTTTATTTAGTTCGGCGTTGGGGTGTGTTTGGGGATCAAAATCGTTATTATAGGCAAAATGTAAATATTGCCTTATTTTTACGAATCATCGGTAAGACATTGTTTGTCCAAAAAAGGGAGAGGAGAGTTTAGGTCTTGTCGATCAATAAAACTCAGTATCTGGCTTCCTCACCACGCTTTGTAGCATTACTAGGGCAAAAAACACGAATTTCTGAGCTTGTCACAGCTCGCCCCTGTTTTACACTAGCACTGCTTGGCCCCGCTTTTTCACGCAAAGTGTTACAGGCACAGCGATTAGTTTCCCAAGTTATAAAGTCAACAATTTGATCGTTGAAAAAATTATTTTAGGGAACCACAGTCGGGAACCAGGTCAAAGTTCATCGAAGAATTACCTTCAAAAAGAAACCTAGGTGGTGCCGGAGGAGGAATCGTTGAAAGCATTTCCTCCCACTCCGCTTCCTGCGAAGGTTCCCCTGCGCCTTCCGATTCGGAGCTTGTTTCTCCAGAGAGAGTCGACTAGGAGCCGGAAACTTCAATGTCCATAACCCCAGAATCACTGCTGGTCTAACACTGATTCCTTTCCGGAATCCATTGCTGATTGCCTAATGTTACCAAGTGAAAACAAAGAATTTGCCGTGGAATTCACTCATACTACACCGCTTGTACTAGAACGAAAATTTTCTAACTAAAAATAGAATATTAGCATCGGTGGAATTTCAGCGAAAAAGTGCGTGCGCATGAAACCGGGCGCCAGGTTGCTTAGTGGGCCATCGGTCCTCGAGCAGGTGTTTGTTTTCTGACCTCAGGAAAGCGTCAAACATGACAATAGAAGGCATTACTGGTTTGGGATTTATCTCTATCTCTCCTTGTTTCTCGTACTCATGTGGGCTAGGGTAGAACATATACAGGGCACTTGTATTGGTTTGTATTGAGAACGTACGACTTTTAGATGTCTTCATCGTGTAGCTGCTTTTGTAAATATGTATCGCTACTTCCACCAGTATTCGAAATAGAAAAATGAAAGATGCTGATGAAATAACATTCGCAACATATCTAGACATTTCCCTGTTGTCGCGTTGCATCACATTTTCATCCTCACTAACATCCGAATCAATGTTCGTATGCTCCGAGAGGCTTGACTCAGAGCCAGAGAGTTCAACAACCTCCAATTCCTCATCAGAAACATCAACGGTGGAATCACTTTTGGATCCACTCTCCATAACGGTAAGATTCATATACCAAAGAAAAACAAACTTCTGAAGCAACGAAATGATATCACCAGTTCAAGGGAAACTTTGAGATGTGCACACTACAACGTACATGCAATGAATAACTAACGCATCCTAAAATTTTGCGACAGCTAGAAAGAGGCCTATGGCAGGAGAACCAAAACATGTTCGCCAAAAGCGAAGTATCAGTAAATGAAAGAAAAAACTTCGTCCCTTTTCCCTACTGTAATCCGTTTTCCTAGAAGTAGCGTCATAAAATACCATTTTCACAAGTGAAGAGAATAGGATGGTGGAAATGAGCATCTGTAGCAAGAGCAAGTAGGGGTCTGAGAGGTGATAAACTCTGGGAAAGAGGATAAATAGATAAGAAGATTAGCAGAAAATTGTCGAGGATGTTCAATGAGAGACCTGCAGACGGTCGGAAAATCCGAAAGACTTCCGACCCCCTGTTTATTGCCCTTGCACGTGATCTTTCTCGCCCGAGTGACATCAATGCCCTTCCGTGCCTGACCGTGTCTTGCTGGGTGACCACCCAGTATGGTGACACACGCCAGACGTCAGGGTAGGGGAGGGGAATTTTGGGAAATACCAAAGGAAGGGTGGTAGAGACCCCTCGGAGAACCAAAGACAAGGAGAATCAGAAAGGGTACGTGAATTAAGCCTAAGCGGCGAACGTCCGGCAGGGGTCAGTCGGTGAAGCATATACGGATACCAAAACTGCAGCGTAAATAATACACAATTAATAGGTAAATATGTATTACAAAGTAAACAATAAAAAAATCGGGAATGCGTTGTTGGTCATATTATAACAGATAAGGATTTACTGAGTAACAATTGTTACTTGAGTCATCTAGATCGAATGCAATTTAGCGATAATGCAGAAAAGAACTTATGACCCCATAGGAAGAGTTCGCTTCCAGGGAGCGTAGTTCCTCTAGTATTCTGGTAGGATAGATAAATAAAATAGATGAGTTTTGTGAGAACTGATAAAATATAATTCTCATAATTAGATAGGGAATAGTAAGTAATCGCGAATAAAAATAATACAAATCTAAAAACAATCCTTCAATCATTATATAAATTACGATAACAATTGCATAAGCAAGATTCCAGCTGTTGTACTTCGGGATATCAAATAGCTAAACTTACAATATTCCTAGTAGTAGGCAGAGCGCTTGATAAAATTGAATGTTCATGACCATAAAACGTTTCCTAACATTTATATTGGATGAAAAAATAGTGCGTAAATTTTGATATACGGAGGGTAATTATGGTGCGTGAAGTGTTTTTTTGAAACCATAATACAAGTGAAAAGCCTCAAAAAAAGCGAGAATACAGAGATAGGCGTCCATACATGACATCTAGCGGCGAAGCATCGAATTACTACGAAGGGGGCAAAATATCTCGTCCAAAACAGCTAAAGAAGAGAAAAAGTAGAGTAGGACGTGATATCTCGTTCGCGTCAGAATTTGCTCGACCATTCGGGACGAGATATCTCGCCCGCGTCAGGGAAGGGGTTAAAGAGGGGAGACGAATTTATTTCATGGTAACGGTTGTAAGCAATCCATTACGGAAGAATAAAATACCTTATAAAATTCCACTTGCAAGATTTAGTGTCACGACCCGGGTTTCAACACTTTGTGTCGTATTCAACCTGAAGATGACACTAAGTGTCGAAACCCGGGTCATTACAACAAATATTACAAGTGGAATTAATTAAGGTGTTTTAATTTTTCTGTTATTTCATTGTAATCTCAGGCAAGAGAAAAAGTAGTTACTGCAAGAATGGAGAAAAACCACTTAAGTTTTTGGCAAAATGTTTTGAGAAACTCTTGTTGAATTAATTAAATAAAAGAAATGAGAAAAAATGAATTATTTTGTGGCTCATTAACATTTTTGTCAATAACGAAACATATAAGAAAGTTGACAAAACTTAATACTACATTTTTTTAAGCCGCCTATGCATGCTTTTCGTCAGTTTTGGGAAGACCACTCTCTCCCCCCTGCCGTTGGGCAGAGATAATCTTGAATCTTCGCTTCAGTACTAGCCCCACTCGAAATTTGCCCACTGTCATATATTAATTTACGTCGTGGATAAACTAAAAGACCATTTGTTTCATGCTCGGAAAGTATAGCATCATAAGTGCATCAGCGAGCCGCCCGAGTGACGAGCTGTGTTTTGCCGGTTATCGCCGTAAATCGAAAGCACCCGATGCCATCCTCCCACGATTGTTATCGTAACACCGGTTATGCTACGATGAACTGCAAACTTCCGAATACCTCAGGAATATTTGCACGCGAGTTCGTTTAAATTGAATTGAGAACATTTGCTTGCAATTTTAATGTTTTTCTTGCGTTTGAAATGTACTTCCAACAATTTTCTCACAAAACAATAAAAATTCGCGTTTTGGGGCACAATTCGTGACATTTTGCGAGTTCAAAAGTCATTTCCCCAGTCAGTATGGAGTATGTTGTAACTAATTACCACTCCTAGGACATTTTTGTCTAAATTCGCTAAATTCACGATCGCGAAATTTTCCTATCCGTAACTATAACATATTGCCTTTCGAAATCCGTACTGGACTGAGTGCGTGCTTGATCGGACGATTAAACGTCTACGATTACACGATTTGGTTACTGGGCTCTTCTTTATTGCCGCTGTTTTAAATGAGTGAAGTGTTAGCTACTCTCCAGTCCTTTGGAAAAATGCGATCAGCAAGTGATTTAGTATACATTAGCTCTAGATATGGTGCAATTTCCTATATATATATTTCAATTCAAGATTTCACCTTAATTTTATGACCTCTCTTTCGAGTACAATTATTCAGTTTATATCAGCATCAGGCGGTCTATAGAATACGCTCCGATGAATTTCTCCCTTTACATCTGCTGCAGTTTGTGACGTTAATGAATATGCCTGAAAAATAATTAAGCTCTTGCAGTGCAAACACTGCAAAGATTCATAGTGTATTTTCAGAGATACGTTTGGACGACGGTAGTGCATAATATGTAACTGCTTTATTCGTATATAAATGCGGTAAACGCATTATTTGCAGCTGATGTAGTCCACCTCTACCATACCGTGGTGGATTCTCGAAAAGATAAATGCATCCCTTTCCTTCAAGTAGCTTTAAAGAAGAAGAGGCCTAGGCGACAACTTCGCAGACCTTCCTCCCTTTGTCGCTCTCCCGTAAGTAAACCCTAGCCCGAAATCCTACCCCTCCCCTCGAAAAAAAAATCTGATAGTAGTATGTTGATGACATGGAATGACCCAGGTGTCAATTTAACTTCAACATAACATGCGAGCACAATACATTTGTTTCCATCAAGGTTTCACAATTGAGAATTAGCATCTGCCATGAACAGCAACAGTCAACAGTCTCTCACATCATTTTTTTACTTTTTAGCCCAACTAGCTGTTACTTGTCTTCTATGAAGTATGTGACAGAATGGTATAAAATTAATGCAATCTTGATTAGATTGCCAAAGCAGCAAACAAAAGAACTGCCTCAAAGGCACAAATATATTCAATGTCTTCCACTATAATAACTACACTCAAACATTCACCTTCTCATTTTCAATAAAGGACATCTCCATATTGTAAAAATTCAGTTGCCACCAACAATTAATATTCGTACAGATTAAAATGCTGCAGGCACTGCCAGCCGGATTTAATTTTGGGCACTCATTGTAGTAGAAACTCTACAGGTTAAAATTTGGGTGCATTTTTCTGTAACACTACCAGAAGGCCATGCATTCCAGTTCACAATCAAATGTATGCTAGTCCTTTAAAGGTTAACTACGTTAAGATGATAATAGCTGACAAACTTTCCCGGAGATGACCAATCCAAAACAAAAATTGTACACCATGTACTGGATTCATGGTTGACGCAAATTGTACACCAGCTCTAATACTAAATACTACAGCAGAGCAAAAAATGAAATAATTTAACAATACAGCTATAATTAAGTGACAAATATACAGCTATAATTAATAATAGACTGGAATTGACTTAATAAGTACTGTCTAGATGTCAAAGAAAATTCTGAGTTAGGGCAGAGCCATCTCAAAAAGAATAACAGTAAGACTCACTAATCCAGACCCCCACATAATCAGGACAGACCTCCAGCTTGAAAGGGGTCGTGAGATGGGATCACTGCTGCATCATTCAAAATTATTTCCTGAACCAATATTTTTCGCCAATATGTTTGAATTGTCACCAAAATTACATGTCTTGGAATTAATTTCCCTGTTTGTTTTTTTACTATGGTAAAAGTCAGAAAACATTGGCGAGGGATGTGATACTATATGCAAGAACTATAATCACATGTCACATCACCCAAAGTACTAATTCTTATAGCAAACTCCAGATAGGATTAGATTGCAGCAATAGCTGGATGAGACTTGTACTCTTGAGTAAATATGTTGTTCACAGATGAAAATTCTAACTCTCCTTCAATGAATCAAGCCACTTTAATTGGCAGTTGTTACTAGAAAATATATAATTTGCTACTTAACCATTTAAGCATTGCATGAAATAGTTTTACATTAATCTTCTCCTTAAGTTCTTCATCACATTAGCAAAGGATTATATTAAAGAGCACAACATTTTTACAATACGCTTTCATAATAAGTTGGCAAAATTATTCAGTGCCATTACCCACTTTATCTGAGTTGCAGGAGGAGAGTAACTGCTTGGAGCGAACTGAAATAGATTCGCTGCCACTTAAGCTTGTCTGAGCAGTACTTGCATTGGTGTGTTTTCTCTTATATCACACTACTTAATTTTTGGAGATGATCTAGCAACTGCAGTTTCTAATGCCTTCTGTATAGGGTGCAGAGATTGCAGTGAAATTTTAGGAAATGCCATGAAAATTTCGGACAGCACTAATGTGGAGCACAAGCATTAATGAGAACAAAATGGTATTACATTTTTGACAACAACTGTGTGACAGTACTAATTGAGTCAGTGCTATTTGGGGAAGGGGTGTATTTACACTTTCAATACTTGCCTCCACTTACCAGCAATACCACATAATACATTTTATTAACTTGTGAGTGTCATATTAAAGCCACTATTTTTACTCAGGAGGGCCTCCTACTTCACAGAAAGTGATAAGAAGTTGTTGGTGACATAGTGTACCCTAAGACAAGGCTCCTGTTGAAAAATCCCCGCAAAATCCAGACTTCCCTAAATTCATACAGCCCCTCCCCCATATAGTCTGAATAAGCAACAGTCTATTGTTTTTGGTACAGTGAAACTTGCAACATCAAGGTGTCTTAGAAAAACGTTCAATGAGGTCAATCCTCACAACTTTACCTGCAGACTGTGATCCATTTCGCATGGATGAATTCCTCACAGGTGGTGGAGGAGGGGCTCCACTTGGGGCCTGTGGTGCCTAGAAAATGACAAAAAAAGAAAATGTTTCTAAAAATGCCAAGAAAAATACATTCATGAATTTGTCTTCTACTGGATAATATTGGGTAAGTTCCTACATTCAATGTGTTCAAAAAGTGTGTTTTCAGTGACGGAAACATGATGCTGATATATCAAATAGATTTTGAAAGAAAAAGAATTTTTAAACCATTGTAAAATGTAGCAATTTTAACTGTGAAAAAACATCTCACATTATTTTAACAAAACTTAATTCTTAAGATGAAAGTTAACTTTCAGGGGAGTTTTTCTTCATTTTCATTTTGCCCAGGCAGTTTATTACAGTAGAACCTCACTTATGAAACTTTTAGCGGGCAACCAAACAAGTTTATTAAGTGAGGAGGTGTCACAACAGAGGTTTCATAGAAGGGAACATAAAACCCTTTTCAACTGTCTAATTTGGTCTGCTTTGTTTCATGCTTCCAATTTCAGGTTTGGATGCAGGCCAATGAGGCCTAATAATTTATTGTACTTACAAGCAACTCTACAAATAAATGCATGTCCACGTTTACAAGAAAGAAACAATGTTCATTTGCATTCCTGAAATTTGTTAAGATCTATTCCCTGAGTTGAAATTCTTGATCTAATAGTTAGCATTCATGGTACTTGACCAACAGGGATTAGTATCAATTAATGCTTGCCACATTTTGTAATGATGTTTACTGTCAGTTCATCTTCTACAAACAAGCTCCAGCTTAAGCAGAGGTATTGCTTACTAAAAAATCTGCTGCGATTAATAGGTATTTTTTTCCTTTACAAACTAGTATTCTTCTAAAATAGAATATCACTAGGAGGTCTAACTGCAAATAGTTCTAGATTCTATTAAATATCAGGAAGCAATTGGTATTAGAAGTTAGATATTGTATTCATTCAGCCATTTTGAAATTATTTTGGGATTTGCTAAGTCCATTTTGGGCCTAAAATTAATCAGGTCATTTACGCTGTTTTCTTTCAAATTAGCACAGTATTTGAAAATGTGATTGGAAATAACCAATAAGAAATTCCAATATGTACGCAAAGAAAAAATATCAGAAATAGAAAATAGGTAAGCTCATTCATAATAAAAGGTTATTGAACAATAAATGGAGCACTCACATGTATGCAAGGTAATTAATCGCCAATTAGAAATACATAGTTCGTAATGGTTTCAGCAAAAAGGAACTATCCAAATTGTAGTTAATGTAGATTGAGCTCCGAATTGCAACACACTAACTTAGGTGAATCTGTAAAGGGATTAACTGGCAAGAGAGCTACACTAGCAATTCGATAGGAATATTTCATCGTCCGACTTCATATCAACTACTAAATTAAGTCTCAAATGCCGAATAAAGTCGCGTGTAGGTTGATAGCATGAATTGCTACAAAGTGGTCGTCTTGATGATGGGAGTTAGAATATGAGGTGTGAATGCTCAAATAAAACTAACGAATGCCGTGACGCGCAAGTATAAAATTAAGTGAGAGGGTGCGGATGTCACCAAGCAGTAATCATTTAGAATACTGGTCATCTCCATAACCATATCGAGATTGTTAGGCTATAAATAATAAAATAAAGTTAGATCTGGTAAAAATCTCTTTAAAAGATCAATAGAACGCAAAGCTATTTTAATTATTCCCATGAATGATTTTCGTCGGAAAGGTGTAAGAAGTAGTTATTACAACACTCGAAAGTTGTAACCTTTTCAAGGAATATGAGATAAGAAGTGCGGGAATAAGGCGAACAGTTGCCGCTGAATATTTTGTTCCGTAGAGGTAGTTGCATAGTCAGGAGAGTGTTGTCTCAATACGAACTGCGGAGGTTTTTCAAAATTAGAGAGTTACGTTAGGAAGAGGTTTCCCTATATGATTACATACAAATTTGGCAGGACCTAGAAGATAACATGATAAACGGAGGTTAATGATAAGAAGAGGTTCACTGGTAGATGTTTTACTGTAATAATTTTACAACAAATGGGCACATAATTGAAAGTACTGGACTGATAATCGTCGTCGACAAAAACTCAAATTAGCTGTCTCTCCGTAGGTCAGTTAACTCACTGATAAGTTGTATAAGCAAGCAATTTCCTACAATAGGACCACAGAAAAAGTTTATAACAGAGTTCATCATAAATGAAAAGTTTCATAAGGGAGGTTGGAAATACATGGGGTCTTTTAGGGTTATTTACCGGACAAAAAAAACTGTATAAATGAGTTGGTCGTGTACAATATGGTCGTATATCCGAGGTTCTACTGTATTTTTCTATGCAATGCTATTTCACATTTTGAGTGCTGGGCTTTAAATTTAAATCCCAGAAAAACTGATGATTTTTGAGTGCTTATGGAATTTTTTTAAGGTGACTCTCTCCAATTTATGTTTAAGAAGTCTCTTCAATTTAGGACTTTTTCAACATCTAGTGGGTTATTCATGCACAGCGTGGCCATAAGTATGCCTAGCAGAAAGACTGCAGCCATATCCTTATGTCCAGCTGCCGTTCAATTAATGATAATTCAAGGACGTCCGAGTATGTCCATCGTCCTTCTCGAAAAAAATTAGAGGACATACCATTATATCCATAGCACTCAAAGTGTTAACTTTCATTGAGTGGCATACTTAATTTCTATTTAATTATCTTCGATAACTTTTTATAACTGTTGTATTTTCAAATTGTATCTTTCAGTTCAATTCATACTAACCCATAGGCATGATTTTCCATTTACGTTTATACTTGATTTAGTCATATGTAATACCGCAAAATGCTATACCTATGCTTTTGGCTGAGCAGACATAAAGTTGTGATTCTGTTCTTAAATTCTATTGTACCTTTTGATTTAAAATATAATTATCTCTTCTCCACAATTTAAAGTTTTATTTTCTACTACAGAATATTTGTGTTGAAAGTAGTTTCCACATCATTGTATTCTCATATGCTGAGAAATCGTAGCCATATATAAAAATCCAGTAGTATATTGATTTTACATAATTTGTTTAAACATAACACTGGCATTTTGGGTTTCAAGGTGTTACGTAAAATGAAGACTACTGTAGTTGGTGTTCACAGAATGACAAACCACAGTAATTATCTAATAGAAACATTCCCGGAATGGGTAGGGAAGGGGAGTTGTGTAAATAAAGTATGGAAAAATTTAAAAGGCATACTAATCAAAGGAACAAACTGTTACGTTCCCTCTAAAATTTTGAAAGCAAACCCTGATCTGGAATATTATAACAAAGAATACTGAAGAGTAGAGTAAGAAGGCTTCACAAAATGAGAAACTGATGTGTCCTGTATCTAAGTAGTTACAAAGATGCGTATTAAGTTGCAAATAAGAAATTGAATACCCAAAAGTTTAATTCCAAGGATAAATTTTTGAGGAAATTTCTAAAACAACAGGGAAGGAGTGGGCTGTATAATTATATTTGAAGGAGACGTAGAGGGAATAATGCTCTGGAAAATAGATTTATTTTAAATGTGAAGGCCGGATTTTGGATGATAATTTTTCTAAAGCCGCAGCTTTTAGGGAATCTTTTTCCAAAGTTTATACCTTAGCAAATGTATTATCATCAAAAGTGGGGGTTGACATCTCGTCCATGACTTTTGAAATTAAGGTTAGGGATATCAGGAATAGATTATGCAAAATGAACAGTCACGCATATTGTGGTCCCGACGATCTATCGGGAGAACTAATCAAAAGATTGGGAAATGCTTTGGTTCCTTTTCTTAAATATTTATTTACGGCAATAATTGACAGTGGCAATTTACCTGATAAAGTCAATTATAGTTCCCATCTACAAAAAAAGGGTCTCGTGATAATGTTGATTCCTACCAACCAGTTAGTTTGACATGCATTGTGTGCAAAATTATGGAACATCTGATTGGGGGCTACATTATTATTATTATCATTATTATTATCGTAATCAGTTACAATTTGGCAAATGGCCAGGTGGTAACATGCACATCCCAAAAAAAAGAAAAACACAACATGTCCACAAAGTCACATATAAACTAGACAGTGAACAAAATTTAAAATTCAATTGAAATTTCTAAAAAACTAAATCAATTTTTTCAGCTTTTTCTTGAATATTTTCACATTACCCGGAAAGGGCTCAGATAACTCTGCAGGCAAGCTGTTCCAATCTACAATTGTTGGGAAGTCATGGAAAAAAAGAACTGGTTATGGGAAAGACAACATGGTTTTCGTAAAGGCTACTCCTGTAAAAGTCAATTACAGTAGAAACTCGAAAATACGAACTTCGAAATTACGAAATTTTGATTTTACGAAGCAAAATCTTCGGTCCCGACCAAAAGGGTATCTAAGTGTATGTAACAGTACGCGATATTACGAAATAACGAAGTTTTAAAATTACGAACCTCGGATCTTGGTCCCGACGTGAAAAAGTTACTCGTTTATACGAATAGTGATAGATCACAGTAACGTTTCGGCGCTCCTTTTCAGAGTTAAACATCTAATTAATGATCGTCGCCGAATACATTATGCACTGAATGTATTACCTGAACGATATCTCATTTTTCAATGCTTCAATAGTAAAGCTGTGGTTTCGCTGGGGCGTCTGGCGTCCGTCCAGCAGTCGGAAGTCACTGACGTACTCATCCAATGTACAGTAAGTCCTCGAAATACGGACGAGATGCGTTCCGAGAACTTGTTCGTAAGTTGAAAAACGTCAGCCAGGCATCGAAAATTGTAGTAACTGTATTTCCTGGCCCATAAGACGCACTTTGTTTTCTCCAAAATGTGCTCTTAAATTGTTCGTTCTTCCTCTAAGACACAAGCTGATTCGCCGGGAAAATACTATTTAGGGATGGTCAGATCGGATCTAAAGATCCGCGGGTATTACGTTTCTCCGGATACTGAAATCGGATCCTAATTCATTTTAAAAAATCGGATCTGGATAAGATAAAAAAATTCACACTGGGGAGTGGATACCATTAAAATCGCCCAAAATAACGGTCATCCAGTGTTGCGGCCGATGTAGGAACTAGTTGGAACCATGGAAGTTGGCTGCTGATGCTCTCGAAAGGATGTCTATAGGATGTCCTCAAAAGGATATCCCAACTAGTGGAAACCACCTGAGAAGTTAGGGCGGGTATGCGATGAGTGAAAGGTGATACGTTTGGTTCGCGTTCATAGCTGATAAGGAGCTCCCAACGGGCAACGCCCAGCCCCCCCACCCAACTTTTGTAAGCCACCTGTGAAGTTTGGGCGTGGGAAAGCGATGAGTGAAATGTGATACTTATGATGAAATGTGATGCGGACTCGAGAAAAAAATATCACTTTACTCCGACCCCCTAACTATGAGCGCCGAGCCGAGGGTGGGGGAGAGAGAGAGGTGGAGGGGGGAGCAAGAGGCAGCCCAAGGACGCGTAGCCGTTCGCTGGACTGCCGGAAGCGCCAATGCTCGGCACGAATGCCTTTGAAAAAAAGTGCCGGACATCTTTGCTTTACACGACTACAGTAATTGTATTAAACGTCCGTGCCAACTTGAGGAGTATTCGATGTAAACGATGCAGCTAGAACTTATATCAAAGCTCATTTTCGTATCACTTCTCATAGCCGAGTAGCTTTTCCGCGAAATGATCGATTTTAGGCAAGTTAACTAATTTTTTCTCCAATGTGGTTGATATAAAGTACGCAAAAGTATGTATCAAGCCCTGTGAAATAAGTTCTAGCAACATCCTTCCTGCGCCAAACGGTGATAACAGAATTTCTTTATCTATTAGCATGGCGATGTAAAAGTCAACGGTCTGAAAATGGATTTCCTGGCGTGGTATCCACTTCCAAAAGTGAATGATGCTTCTTATAAAAGGAAGTAAAAACAGATTAGAGTTCCGATTCTCTCTTCCTATGCGCCGATGCACTACGTCATTTATCCCATTGATGTGACGATGCGTTTCAAAGCTCTATCGGGCGCTACGCAACATAATTTCAGGTTGTGGAAAAATCATGAAGGAGTGTGAAGTCTACCTCACAGCTACCACCGGGGTAAGGTTACAATTTGAATCGACCGAAATAACGGCTCCCTCGTTCGATCATCGGCCGTATCAACCTAGTGTTGGCTGCCGAGTCCGCTGAAAGGAGGCCCAACTCCTCCCCTACTAGTGAAAGCCACCTGGGTAAAAGCGAAACTGGGTGAGGGTAGATAATAACAGATAAGGTGAAGGAGTGATCCTCTTGGGTTACCCCCTTCTCTTTCTCGCTGAATGAGTTCCTCGCAGATGAATGTCGTCGCGCCTAGGAATAAGGAGCGAAGAACTTTTTTCTTGAAGGGTCTTCTGGGAAAAACCGGTTTAGACGCGCCAATTGTTCAGATCCGACTGAGGTATTACCCTAAAATCTGACAGCTTTAATGTTTCCGGCTGAGTGATAGAGAGGGATAGCTGGCTTGAAGGACTGCTCGTCAGGCAATTTCCAAATACCCTGGAAAGGATATTTTACCATTCATCACGATAACCCGAATCGAGCCTCGTATTGCCGGTAATAATCATTTTTCATCACAAAACGAATGAGTGAATGGAATAATGCCTCTTTTTGATGCGAAGGTAGCTTGACACACGGAAGTCGATTTCCAATGAAATGTCAAGAGAAGCAATATCTCCAAATATACGATGGCAAACTTAAAAGTAAGGTCTCCAATTTTTTTTCATAGAAAATCACAATTATTCACATTGTTGGATACATCGTTGGAAAGGTCATGGCTTCAGCGAATGAGTGAACGGAATAATGTATCGATTTGATGCGAAGGTAGCTTGACACACGGAAGTCGATTTCCATTGAAACGCGGCTTTCGTCTTACTTCCGAACCATCCGTAAAAAATTATGACGCAAGTAAACAATAAACATTGCAAATTGATATATCCAGATAATATTGTTAAAATTCGTCACGGAAAAGAGGGGTAGTACCAATCCGCGAATTGCTGCACGCCGCACCGCCAGCTGCAACGGCAAAATAACTTATCCGGTGGCGCCAAATTTGAAATTCCCGAAAATAGGAATAATAAAACTCAGACAAATAAGTTGTGTTCAACTGACAATGAGTGCACCCTGTGGGCATGAATACACATTTAAATATACTTTCATGAATTATAACTTCGTAAATCATGCAAGTACATCGCGAGAGTACATCTTAATCTAAGGAAACAAAAAAAGAGCTTCATCGCGATGTTTTTGAAAGATACTCGTTCATACGAAATTTGATATTACGAAGTGCCGATTTTTCCGGTCCCGTCAACTTCGTAATTTCGAGTTTTTACTGTAGCATCTCTTTATCAGGACTTAGCGGAGGGGATAGCGACAAGCAAATCAATGGGGTTCTGATTGATTTCTCAAAAGCATTTGACCGAGTAAATCATGACGTGCTTATAAAAAAGGTACGCTTGTTGAGCATAGATAGGAGGGTAGTAAATTGGATAAATTCTTTTCTTTCAGGTAGATCACAAAGAGTTAAGGTCAGCGATATTTATTTGGAGAAACTCCATCAAACTTCTGGTGTGCCGCAAGGAAGTGTTCTGGGGCCTTTGTTATTTATAATCCACGTGAACGACATTGGAGTAAATATAAAGAGCTCTATTAGGATGTTTGCAGAGGATTGCATTATTTATAAAGGTGTTCAAAAAGTCGATGATGGCAACATTTTACAAAATGACCTAAATAATTTCGAGAAATGGGCAAATGAGAATGAAATGGCCATAAATTTTAGTAAACCAAAAATTGTTAATTTCGGAAAGGTAGGAGTGCTATATTAAATAATTACTTCATTATGGGGCAAGTGTTAATGGAAACAACTCATTGTATTTACCTAGGTGTGATTCTAAGCAGGGATTTGCATTGGGGAGAGCATATTGAAAGAACTACAACTAAAGCCTTTAAAGTATTATATTTTTTTATGAGAACCCTGGGAAAAAGCTGCATCCAAACGAAAGATTTAGCCTTCAAATCATTCGTTAGGCCTATTTTAGAATATGGGGTGTCAGTTTGGGATCGTTAACTGGGAGGGGAGATCAAACAACTGACACAGGTTCAGCGTTTAGCCGGATGATTTGTGATGGGGAACTTTAAAAGGAAGGCTAGTGTTACGGAGATGATAAAAATTCTGTGTTGGAAACCACTTGAATCGAGAAGGAGAAATGCACACCTAAAGTGTTTACATAAAGCCTACATTGGTGATCCCACGTGGGTTGGCATATCTGATAGATTGAAAAACCCTTGATATATGTCAAGGAAAGACCATAGTTGCAAAATTGAGCCTTCAAGATGGCTATCAAGTACATTAAAGTATTCCTTTCTGCATAGGGGGATAGGGTATTGGAATGGTCTACCTGAGAAAAGGTTAGAGCCCTTCCCAAATAGCATTCAAATGTTGATGAGATGGTTGAAAAAATTGAATTGTGATTGTTTTTAGATCTGGAATAGGCAGATTTGCAATTTTTAAAAATCAACTTCACTTTAATATACTCTAATTATGCATCATTTCCATGCATGAATTAGGGTTCAATTTTCATTTTTAAGCTCACAAATGAAGTTAGAAGTTTCACACTGAAATGAGTCACCATAAACATACTGTCGCCATGATGTGACGTTACCGCTCTGTTGATGCTCGCAGCTGTGTAGGCGCAGATGTATTGACCTGAACTGACACGTTTTCCATGGAAGATTTACGTATGGCTCACCAAAAAATGAATTATAAATCCTCTTTGCAAGAAAGCACTGATGATTGTGCCACATAACGTTTTCGTTTATGTCCCGAAGAACGAAAAAAGGAAAAGAATGAATAAAAGCTGTCCTCCGAGATGAACACTAAGGAAAAATCAGTGCAAAAACAGTTTGTTTTGTCTTTGAAGACCATTTCAAGATATGCATCTCTGGAAAACAAATCAAAACCTGAATTTGGCTCATTAAGGCTAACTTAAAACCTACGCTAGTGTGTGGCTTGCACGTGATAACTGAGTTTTTCCTCACCGTTGTTTGAAATAAATGTGCGCCACTTAGACGACAAAAACCTCTAATGACAACATTATTAGGAGATCCTGAAAGTCATCATATCCACTGTGTCCTCGTTTAACGTTGTCCCGTTTAACATTGTTTCGCGATAACGTTCTCCAACAATTATAACCCTTAATCGTTCAAAGTAGTCAGTGCTTCATGATAATTTTGTTCAAATTTTGTGCAACCAAAAAAAAATGAATAACGAATAGGACTTATGCGCATCTGATGCATAATTTCCATTCGGCGGAAAAGTTTGGCGTTAGCTCCCCATAGCGTGTGTAAAAGGTTCACCTGAGCGAATAATTATTGCGTTATTTGATTCATAGCTGTTATATTTGCTTATTATTTACTATACACGTACTGCGTACCATACTGCAGGCCATACGTACTGCGCAACTTATGGCCCACAGCTCAATCGGGAATCGATAGAGGCCATACGTACGTCCCGAAGCCAAACTTATGGTCGATTTTGTATGTACCACCCATACGATTATGGGAATAGCCCTGCAGGTATTAACAAAATTTACATGACTTCACATATAAGTGTTTGATTTTATTGCCTAAGTTGCTATTTAAGTTTTTGAACTACAGTAATTTTCCGTATGCAAGGTGCACTAATGATTTCGTGTCAGAAATAAAAAAAATATTGCCACTGCCGTACATACCAGGTTTCATTATCAACCCTCAGCAGTACCTTGAGCCTCCATCTCTCTCCCTCCATCTCACTTCTTCATATCTCTCCATTACCCCTACCTCCCCCTCCCATCCACCACCTATCTCTTCCCCCTTCTTTATCAAGAATATTTTCCCTCATTCTAACACTTTCTATTTGGAGACATCGTCTCTAAAAAGAAATGATAAGCTACTATAGCACTGCTCGGCACACACTACACCGACTGCAGTTTTTCACTTATGACGGAATTGGAACGTTCCGCTAAAGTGAGCTAGAAGTGGTCCATCAATGGCTAAAAACAATCACTTTATGTTGCATCCGTTGCTCGGTTACTGCGTGTAGGATTTATATCCATAACGTGGACACAAAAATTTTTTTTCAATGCTGAAATTTTCTTAGACTTCCGGAACACAAAAATAACATTACTGCCCAACATGAGTTTGAACGTAATTACATCGAATATCCGGTAAAATATTGTCTAAAAGAAGGAATAAAACATGCACAGCTAACGGAAAATTAATTAATCAATTCAAATAAAGTACTTTATTATAAAAAAAAACAAAAGTAATATGGTGAAAAATTTGTCTTTCAGAGTATTTGGAAGAGAAAAACGGCGGCTCTCGGAAAAAGGCAGTTGTCATACTTGAGATATTTTCAATTTTTTATGGTAATTTACCATTCCATTACTTGAAAAACATTACAATTGAACTAATGGCATTGTGTTACACCATTTTTGTAGAGGAATCGCTCGTTGTTTGGCAAAAAAAACCTTCACCCTCAAAAATAATTTAAATTTTTTTACATAAACAATAATTAAACTTTGATTTAAAATATTGTTGTATTATTAATTCCTATTCAATCATGACACCTGAAAGCCCTGTAAAAACTCTAGAAAACACATTTTATTTTATTGTGATACAACAAATACTTTTCTTGAATTTAATTTTTTTTCTAAAACACTACGTTTTAGAGGCAGAAAGTTTTAAAAACCTTGGTAGTCCGTCAGCAAAAAACATCATAAGATAAAGTTTAAACACAACAAAGCCTTGGCCTGCACAAGTCTGGATGTGTTCACATACAAACGCTAACCCTTTGGCTCCTGTATTAATCTTGGAACTCCAAAAGAGAATACATACACCCAGAATGCAAGTGTATATCCTCAGTTACTGAACCGATGTTAAGTCCGTCACTTTCATCACTTTGGCGATTAAATACTGGGAGTCTTTAGTACCCAACCACATACTATGAGTGTGATATGATTTAAAAACGACCTCCACCTGAGTTAAACACAGGAATAATTATTTGTACCATAATTTGTAAATGATATAAAATGCTAAACAAAAAATTAATAATGTTAGAACATAAATAAATGCTGAATATCACCATCTAATTATTTTTAACTCAGAAAAAAATAACAGTGAAAGTTTGATGTTGAGAGCCACTTTATACATATTACTGAAATCACTTACGTTTATTGGGAGCTTTGCCTGCTTTGGAGGCGGAGCTGGGTTCGTCCTGTGAGGTGGTGGAGGCGGCGCTGATGTTGGAGGAGGAGGTGGTGGACAGAGGGGAGGATTCACAGATCTTGGTGGTGGTGGTGGCCTTGCTAAAGGCGCCCGCAGGGGTGATGGGCGAGCGTACTGGGGTGGAGCAGGCGCTGTCCGATGGCCCAGTGACGCCGCTGGGGGGCACGAAGGGGGGGGTGGAGGGGCAGCACCCTTGGCATGTGGCACCCCACCATTTGTCTGCTGGAGGCCATTCAGGTTCGCGGGAAGCGTGGCTGTCCTGGGTGGTGGGGGAAACGCTGGTGCAGGGGGGGGTGGAGGTGCGGCCGATGTCACGTGGTGCAGAGCGTCCTGAGACTGGAAGCGTGGACCTCTGAAATCCCCCAGCTCAGGACTGGGTAGTGGTCCAGGAGACCTTGGGGCTCGCATACTCTGGGCACGCGTGACACTTGGAGGTCTCGATGGAAGGGAGGGAGGTGGGTGGGAGTTACCAGGAGATTTGGGAGGAGGGGATGGTTTTGCCGATGGGGGAGGAGGCCTTGGTGCACCAGGTGGTTTGGGGGCAACATTTGGTTTTCCGTAACTGCTCACTGGTGGTTTGCTGGGAAGAGGAGGATTGCCTGCCTTCTTCACTGTTGTCACGGGGCTCGAGTTGGATAAGGTTGAATCTGAAGCACTCTATGGAAGAGGTAAATAAATAGCATAAATAGCAAAGATACCTGATTCTTGATCACCAATTCATTTTAAAGTGATAAAATTATAGCATCTTTGCATCTTATAGGGATAGCATGAGACTTCTTACATTATTTTTAAAAGAAATTGTCAGATCCCAGCTGAATATTTCCAGGGAGTTATGGCACGTGTAAAATGTAAACTATATCATACATGGTAATTCCATTTCATGAAGAATTGCCTTAAGGCCGTTTTACACGGTACATTTGTTTGTACAAACTCTTCAGTGAACTCTTGCATGAGGCAAAATGTATCGTGTAAAGCGGCAAATTGTGTGAACACTTGTGCGAATGTCTCAATGCCTGCACGGGAAAATAGAACCTGTTCTAATTTCATTTAGACAAACGTATAATCTCACGTACATTCGTTTGTACAAAATCTTTCATCGTGTGAAACGGCCTTTACAGTACAATGCTCTAATGCAAACTGAAAAGTAACTGCATTTTACTAAGACCCACAATATTCCATCCCCATACGACAAATTAAGAGAACCAATAAGAGAATCTAACATATTATTCCAAGTAATATGGGAGTAAAACTTCTAGCAGAACTTACATTGCTGAACCTTCCTCAGGTGATACATATGTCACCAATCACTTAAAGGTATGACAGGGTTGCTGCAGACAGGGAATCATGATATTCTAGTTTTCCAGGCCAGAATTTTTATTTTTCCAGGTGAAATTATCCATTCTTAGTTAAGTATGTATTTTAAATAAGGCCTAAGAATAGGAGCACAACACATTAGTGCTGTGGTTCCCAACCTTTTATATGCCCCACACCCCTAAAAATTTTTAATATGTTCCCACACCCTCTTAACACTAGAAGGACTGGGGTTGTATGGCTACATAGAAGGACCATTATCCGTCATTTTGACGGGTAGTAATTATTTTAAATATTTCTTCGTTTATGTTAAAATTAATTAATAACTTCATTAGATATAACCTTTTTCTTTATTTATTAACACAAAAGAGTAAAATTTCTAATATGCCCGAATATTATTAAGCCATCAACATTTCTGGTTAGAACACAAGAATATCATTCATAACATGTAGAAAATCATCAAAATTTCCACAAGGCACCCTATACAGATAAAACAGCAAAAGTATTGTGATTCACTTTCAATAGACCAGCTAGGCATTCACACAATTTCTCTATAGAGTAATCAATATTTAAATCAATGATATTTACCTTAGGACGACAGTACAGAGCAACACCACCACATCTGAATTGTTGTCGACAATAAGACGAAACTAGATGGAAACCTTCAATGGCACAAATGGATATTTCACTTTTACATGCTCGGCAAGAACTAGAACATCAGTACCTGTTTCATTCAGTAGTAGCTCGAGCTAAAGGTTTTTATTTCTCAGACTCTGTATACTAACAAAAAGGAAATTTATACCAGCACTTTTCACTTTGGATCCTACGTCAAGACGACAGTCATTGGGGGAATTATGGTTTCCTAGTCAAGAGCAGTTTGTATCAGTTTTATGGTTAAGGTTACCAGAGTTGGATCGCAAAACTCTCTCATTACTTGTGGGCAATGGCAATTTGTTATTTACATCCGAAAAACCAATCGTAAATAACAAATTGCCATTGCCCCCAAGTAATGAGAGAGTTTTGCGATCCAACTCTGGTAACCTAAACCATAAAACTGATACAAACTGCTCTTGACTAGGAAACCATAATTCCCCCAATGACTGTCGTCTTGACGTAGGATCCAAAGTGAAAAGTGCTGGTATAAATTTCCTTTTTGTTAAGATACAGAGGTGATGATAATTCTTATAGAAACGAAATTAGAGTATAATTCCAGAAAAATGCTTAAATATATATTATTCATGTTTGAAAAAAAAGAGGTTATTAAATAACACTAAAAGCAATGGTAGTTCTAATGGGCAGAAAAATAATTATGATGCATTTGACTAGATTTATACAGTTTTCAAAGGACTACAAAAACTCAAAGAAAAATTACTGATACAATTTTAATAATGCAAATTCTTATGCCAATAGACCTTATCCACTGATGTGAGTTTTATTAGGTCACTTTTACTCATGACTTTACGAGCACCTGTTATCACCTTGAATTATCATTTTTTAATGCTATTTTGAGCACTAGAAATGGGTTTCTTAATGTTTAATTGTCATTTAATGTCAAAAAAAACCCATTGCCTGATTACAAATGGGAGTATTATACTGAGACATATGCAATGCATATTATAAGATATCCTTTTGACAGTGGGAGAGTGAGCGGTGGTTGAGAGAAACAGCCATGAGTACTGTATAAGCACTAAAACAATACATACCGTAGAGATATTTGGCTTTTGGCTGGAAGGGGGTGGCTGGGGAGGAGGACCCCGATTTTTTAGATCAGCAGGGAATGCTCGACGACCTGTCTCTGGCACCTGAAATAAAAAATTAACTCAACATAAATCCAACATGTATGTAGCATTTAAAAACACAACAAATATATCACAATACGCTACTAAAATTACACTCAGAATGGGTTACAACAGAAACAACAAGCATATGACATGAACCACAAACTATGATAGGAATATTTAAGGTATTTTGGGTGATGGCAAATAATTCATTCAATATTTTTCAGATGGGAAAAAGGGCCGACTACGGACAGGTCAAGGCCATACAACACTAGCTATCATTCCTTGGCACCCTGTCACTCTCTAGGAGCCAAAGGATGCCATCATAGCTGGTCTTTAGCCACCTCACTTGCAGCATAGGATGACTTCACTATCCAAGGCCAGTGGATTTTTCAAGATTGCAGGTGTTTAGCAAGAAGAGAATCTCTGCTTTCCACAACAGCAATGATTTTCTCAACCAGAAAAAAAAATGAAAAACCAATGTTTATAACATCATTTAAGTTAGGTTTTATTTTCAACATCCCCGAATTGCATCAAAACTAATGGTAAAAACTAGAAATGGGACATTCGAATCTTCGAATCCCTTGAATCTTGAAAAAGATTTGAGATACAAATACTCAAATCTTTGTGCAATTTTCATAATTCGAATCCAAAAATATAAATAAACACCGAAAACTTTAAGTCATAACTAAGAAAAGATAAGTTTCGACCAATAACAGCGTTTATTAAAAATACTAGGAAAACAGTATCAGGGTGGCAGATGAGGTCGTAGAAGAATAAGAATTTAAGGATCAAAGAATATTCAGCAAACTGAACAATACTTTTTTAAAGCGCAGCATGAGCAAAATGATAAAAAAGGAAAAATATTTGAAAGAATGAGTTCATCTATGATACCGGTTTTTCTCGAAATCTTCTGGGCGCGACAAAATAACGAGATGTCGGCGACATCGTGTTGCATCGCCAATATCAACTCATGGTGTCCCATCAGGGTCGATACATGCTTGATTTCCATTGGGGAAGATGATCGAGGTATGGATAGGCCTTGGGTGTCTCGTGTTTCCAGCAGGTTTCCTGCGGAATCTGCCTGAAGTAATCTAGGAGGTTAAGTTATCAGTTACTATTAATATGATCTAATTGGCTGAGTGACAAAGTTTTTCCACCACAAATAGCTGCTGGATTATCTACAGCTCGATCATTTTACTGTGAGAAAGGTGTGACGGATATCGTAAACATAGAATACATAAACGTCATACATAAACATCAATAAGAGAGTAACTGAGCATTCATAAGTTATTTTAACTTAGGGACCTACTAGTTGGTAGAGAGCCTATATAACAATGTGATCTTTCCTTCAAAAAATGCAAGTATTTTATTTTACCTAAGAGTAACCATATTGGTCAAAATTATAAAAAAGAATATTGTTGCAGACATGTCATGAAAACTGGAAAAATTAAACTATTGCAGGAATGAAACTATTTCATTGAAAACGTATACTATCTGTTCATTGCCTGAGAACTGCTGGCATTTTAACTGCCAAGTACGAAATCCGTTTTTTTGTGAACCATACGTCAGCGATTTTTATTTTCTTTCAATGAATGAACCCTTACCACTGCATTCTGAACTTAATTCAAAATAAGTATCGTCACAGAGCACAAGACAATATACTAATACAGAACGATAAAAGATGACAACAGCCAATATACGCGATATAAGATGGCTACACGATTGCTCGAACACGCTAACTGAATAAAAAACCATTATCAATCTCACCCAACGTCACACCAGATTAATAGTTACAAAATCGAGCTGCTAAAATAATCATCTCTAAATTTTCCATTGTAACTTTGCAATTGTTTGAAACTGCCTGGGGAAGTAATGTACACATTAATTTTATTTCACCATGCATTGGAATAGTCTGAAATATCATCTTAAGGGGCCGAAATTTCACACTTCCTCCAACTTTTCCCAAATACATAGTACAGTTCTGTTAAAAAATATTGTATCGCCTTGGTGCAGAAAAATTTCAAAGTCCCCACTTGACGATGATGTGACAACATGGCCGAACCACACCCCCCTGAGCAGGAAAGCAATACCTCTCCAAGCGGAACAAGAAACCTTCCTCCCTGTGGCTGGGCGAGTTGAAAGACCAATGGAAGGAAAATTTTGACCAGCGAAAGGGATTATTTCCAAGGGAAGGGTAGGGTTTCTTTTCTTGTGATGTATGAGTAAGAAATAAAAGGGAGATTGTGAAGTTCAGACGCGCCAAGATCCCTCACACAAGACAGATGCAAGCAGACACTGAAAAAAAAAACCATCTTAGTTCTCAATCCCCGGAGTGCCTTTCGTTTCTTATGAGTATTTTAATTTATACGCGTATTCATAAACGTAAATTTTTTTCAAATATTTGATGCATTTTTGTTATCTGGAAGTCCTCGTGATATGACAATCAATATTATATTTGAAATGTGCATTATGTTCAAAGCCATTTGGTTTATTTCCAACTTGGGCACAATTTGTTTAATTTTCTAATCACACACCTAGTTACTGTTTCCAAAAGTAAGTTATAAAATTAAACCATGAAAAGCATTTAGGAAAGGCTTTTACAAGTTTATCTTTAGTCTCATACGGTGCATAGATAGACCTAGCGTAGGTGGAATTACGATACACATTGATCTACATTAATGCACGAAATTCATTACGAAAAAAACAATCACCTGGATGGGATTTGAAACTGGATCACTATATTACGCTCTGTAGTAACCCATAGTGTCAAGTTCGAATTTTAGCGCACAACTGTCCTCGCAAAGCATTTTAGGAAAACATATTCTAGGGGTGATATATTTATGCGCAAACAACTGTTTCATTTGAAAATGATAAGCTTTAAATTTCACAATCTTTAAGCAAATATTTTCGTCATAATTCGAGGCTCAAGAGAGGGACGTGCGGATTAGAAAATGCACTTTTCGAACTCATCCTATGCTTTAGGTGAATTCGGTCGTTTTGCTGCTATCAATGCAGAACTTCAAATATGAGTGTATATTATGCATTCACTAATGGCATCATATCGTATATGTATGAATAGAGCGGACTGACATCTTAAAACAATGACCGCATCAGGTTCAAGTTTGTCCCCCTCTTGCTTCACTGCCATTACTGTGTTTTTCATTCGTCATAGGTCAGAACTTTCTCATGCGAGATCTATAGAAAAAACATTTGTGATAGAACTTTCTATAGTGCGTATTGAGGATTTTTCCCTAACTTAATTCCGGAAGCAGCAAATATTTTATGACAAAGTAAAGAAAATTGAACCAATGTCCTATAAAAAGTGCAGAATTGATCATGATGTTTTGAAAGTATCTGGGGTTTTGATACCGTAAGGACTTCCAGACCAAGAAAATCTAAATGATATATATTTGGGGTCAACATATTAATAGTTAATAACGCTAAAAAAGAAATGGGCATTGCGTTTCCACGCTTTCTAGCAGCTGTGAACGAAATATCATCTATTCCCATGAATGGGCCACTTTCACACATCCACAAAATGTACAGAAACAGCTTGACGGACTAGAATTACAATAGTTACTATGTATTTCCAAATGAGTTATGGGTTACTCTGCTTCTTCACTCCCAGTTGGATAAGAAGCCGCTGCCCCCTTCCATTGGTTTGGAATGATTGGAAGGGCCAGATCCTCACTGATATAGTTAACTCACTGACTAGATTGAAAGAGGTATTTAAGAGACTGAAAAAGTAAAATTATTGGCATCAGCTTATTTTTATAGCAACAAAGAAATTTATTCAAACTTCCTCTTAAGTGTGCGCTAAAATTCGAGCATGACATTATGGATTACTACAGAGTGATCCAGTTTTAAATCCCATCCAAACTATTGTTTTTTTATTGTGAATATCACACATTCTTGTAGCTAATTGTGTATTGTAATTCCACCTGCACCAGATATATCTACACAACTAATTAGATCGAAGAAAAACTTGTAAGCGCACTTCCTAAAATGCGTTTCCTGGTTTACTTTCATAAATTACTTTCGGAAAGAGTAAGCTGCCATATTAAGAAATTAAATGGGAGTCCGAAACATACTAAATGGCTAAGATCAATTCACAGTATTTCAAATATAATACCCTGTACGAAGGGGGCCTTATACGATCACTGTAGGGAAGAGGCATTTGGAATTGTTATGAGCTTAGAGACAAAACTCAGCCAATCATGGATAATGACTAAACTTAGTTTAAACCAGAGCCATGCATCACTTATGACTAGAGACATGCAAAACTCGCAAATGCGATAACGCAAATTTTTACATGAATGCTGGGGTTTTTCTGCGAAAACGCAAATCATGTATACACCCACTCCCCGATTAACGCTCTTAATTCGTTCCTTGAAAAGCGAGCGCTAATCGAAACAGCGCTATTCGAATCATCAAGTTCCATAAAGACTAATGTCATGGAACTTAATTCGTCCCCAAGATACTGCTTTCACCGTAGAAATTTTGTATATTCTACTGTAAAAGTAATAATCTGCGGTTAAAATCACTTTAAAAATAATTTAACGTTAAATAAACGTTGTTTTTATTCTTTTTGTTTCAAGTTTACAGATAAATATGAATAAATAATTACTAATAGAGAGCTTTGGGCTTTACCTAAAGCCAAATGAAGATATTACGAATTTACAATTAAGCACACATATTAAAATACGTAATAACTTAAAATTGTGATCCAAAAATCCAATAGTTTCTCTAAATGCTTTTAAAAATAACAAAATTGATGAAAAAACTATGATTCACAGATAAAACTGTAAATCACAAATCAAAATCAAAACTAAGGAACTTGTGTGAAAGACGTCTTGACTCGACAGAAATTATTCACACGAATAACCTGTAAAGGCCTCTTACCGCATTTTATGCTTGTGAGCACTTTGGAAATAACAAAACTGAAAATATTAGGAAGGAAAATGTGCAAAACATGAAAACAAGGAACAGTTGAAGGCGCATCACCGTCATCGTCACGGAAGTTCTTCCGGCTCTTGCAGTTGATCCACATCGACGTCATCAGTATTGCTGCTGCTGTCTTTGGTTGTGGTGGAGGATTTTTTTTGAGTTTTAGAGAAATAACTGTCTAGAGAGAGTTGTTTTTTCATTATGTTTCTTTCTATTAATAGTTCCTTGTAACAATTCACAGAATATTTTAAACTTCTAGCGACTAGCGAGCTTCTTTCGAAATCAGGATCACTTTCTTTTATGACATTTCGTGCACAGTCGACGAGATTTAAGATTTTCATTAATATTTGATGTAGTTAAAACTTTAGTTTTGTTTCTGATTTCTTCATCAACACACACATCTTCGCTCCGCTCTTCCATTGTCCAATGCTGTTGCATTTCTAATAGATCTATATCAGTCAGTTCTTCTTTATTAGCCTCAATCAGGTCCTGAATGTCTTCAACCTCCACTTCGTCTAAACCGATCATGTGTGCAAGGTCAACTGTTTCATTAATGACGTCCTCAGGGATATCAAACCCAAGGAAGTCAATCGCACAGTCGTCCCAAAGATTTTTCCAAACAGCATTCATAGTTTTTTCGGAGATCTCACCACAAGATTTTGATATGTTTTCAATGGCCTGTCAGATATTATAAGAGCGCCAAAATTCCTTCAAGCTCACGCCGGCTTCACCCTCAGATGCCCTCACAGCTTGGTTGAAAGTCTCCCTTAAATAGTATGCATTTAAAGTTGAAATCACTCCCTGATCCATTGGCTGTAGAATCGATGTTGTGTTCGGAGGCAAGTAAACAACCTTAACCTCCGAGCATAAATCACCAAAAGTTCTTGAATGCCCAGGAGCGTTATCTAATATCAAAAAAGCTTTGTAATCTAAATTTTTATTGATGCAGTACTCTCGTACAGCTGGGCAGAAATAGGTGGTGAACCACTTTTTGAAGACTGCAGTGGTTACCCATGCCTTCTTATTAGCTTCCCATAGATTAGGTAAACTTTGCTTATGGCAATGGCAAACTTTAAGAGCCCTAGGGTTTTCCGAATGATAAACAATCATTGGTTTAAGCTTAAAATCCCCAGCAGCATTTCTACCTAACAGTAATGTGAGTCCATCCTTTGAAACTTTGAACCCTGGCATTGATTTTTCCTCCACTGAAATATATGTTCTGGATGGCATCCTTTTCCAGAACAATCCAGTTTCATCAGCATTGAAAATCTGATGAGGCGAATATTTTCCCTTTTCTATCATTGCCGCCAATTCAGCACTAAATGTGGCAGCTGCGCTTTCGTCCGCACTAGCTGACTCTCCGCGAACAGATATGTTATGCAACTTATAGCGGGCTTTAAAGCGATTAAACCAGCCACGGCTGGCGGTATATGTTTCTACACTAGAACTAGCTTTGGGCAATTCATCGTACAAACACCTAGCTTTTGCTTGAATCGCCAACAGACTTACAAGTATGTGCTTTTCAACTAAATCTTCTATCCATACATTTAAAAGTCTTTCCATTTCCATAATAGTTTCACATCTATTTCTTGTTCCTATCCTGACGGCAGCCGAAGGAGTTGCTATTTTCCCATAC
Source organism: Pyrrhosoma nymphula (assembly GCA_963573305.1). NCBI lineage: Eukaryota > Metazoa > Arthropoda > Insecta > Odonata > Coenagrionidae > Pyrrhosoma > Pyrrhosoma nymphula. The sequence continues at coordinate 109,245,284 of OY754329.1, forward strand.
TTCTTTATTTTATCTGCATTCTTTACATTAGTTCTTACAGTGGAACCAGCGAGAGATAAAGTCTTGCAAATTTCATGTTGCCGCTGTCCAGCATCAAGACGTCGCAAGACTTCTAACTTTACGCCAAATGATATTGTTTTTCTTTTCTTCTTCTCCAGCTGCCTATTATCACTCATTGCCTATTTTTACGGGGAAAATACAATATTAGAAATTTAGAAAAGACAAAACATAAAACACTCCTAGAAAACATGCCCAGAGCACAGTCGAAAGGTTCATTCATCAAATAATTCCATTACGTGGTAATGACGAAAGGTGGATTGAAGCCTTGATGAAATCGTTTTTCTTCCTTTAATACACTGTACTATACAGAATATTCAGTAATGATAGTTTTTCGTCAACGATTCTCTCTTCCAGCAAAAAAAGTGTAGCAGAATAGTTCCGACAGGCGACGGGCACACGGGGCGAAGCGATCGCTGCGCATCGCAGGATTTTCAAGAGCGTTAATGGGGAACCGGAGAGCGATACTCTGGAACAGGGTCTTAAAATATTTTCAGCGCTAATGCGGAACAGCGCTAATCGGAACAGCGTTAATCGGGGAGTGGGTGAATTATCGCGAATTTCAACATTTCCAACGTGAATTTCCTCATTTTGGTGGTCTCTGTCATTAAACTTGCGACTGTAAACATTTAGTTTAGAAGTACATATTTGGAAATGGCCTTTCCGGTACAACTTTATTTAGAAATGTTACTCAGATATAATATTCTTCAATCATGTTTTGTGAACTTGAATTAAAGGAGTGAAAAATGCATGACAAAATTTTGCTATACAGGCAGTCCCCGAGTCACGTAAGCGTCGGCTTAAGTTAATATGCACTTACACAAGTGGGAACCTTACCGAAAATGACTAAAATTACGGAAGTTACGGAACGCGAAGAGTGGTTGTCTACTTTCAAGGGACCCGTTTCATGGAAGTGTCTGAATGTTGGTAAATGCTGGCCAACCTGAGAAGGTGAAGACAGGAAAATTGGCCTGGTCAGCATTCATAGAGTAGCATTAAGATACCGTGCTTTCACACATCCCCGCAGTTGCGTAATTCGTAGTTATGATATTAGGTAGTTTGATGTAAAATTCAGAAGGTGCAATTTTCAATGTAGTTTAAACATTTTCGTTAAGTATTAAGCTCGAAAAAATATCGCATGTTAAAAGTGGCATACCGTCATTGAAGTCATTGGCATAGTGATTTTCTTTTGTGACAGTATTATCACATTCACCAAAACTTATAATGACGAAGTGGATGGTACGGCAAAGCAGCGGGAGGTAGAATTTCGACAACATGGATTATATTGTGCTGATGAAAAAACAATTCCTTGTCGTTTTTGCTACACAAATGTCTCGTGGAGAAGGAAGGGCAGCTGTACGAAACACATTTTGAGTGAAAAACATAAAGCTAATGTTGAAAAACATTCTGCCAGTGGGTGTAGAACAAACGGCAAGCATCCATAATAATATTTAGTGGTATTTTTTTAGAAAATACTAATTTCTTAGCTAATGTTGAAAAACATTCTGCCAGTGGGTGTAGAACAAAACGGCAAGAATCCATAATAATATTCAGAGTGGTATTTTTTTAAGAAAACTACTAATTTCTTGCAAGCTATGACAACTTCCAAAGCAGAAGCTGTAAATTCGATACTAAAGCAGATGGAATCAATAAAACTTTTTTCTCTTATAGTAGAAGGCCCAAGAAGAGTAACATTTGAAAACAGTTTTGACCCTCAAGTAGTTCTCACAACGGAGGTGAGCCCCGACTTAATCATGAAATTGAAAAAAGTTCATGGCCTTGAGTCAATTGAGATGGAAAAGTTGATATTAGGATTTAGGGAATCACGTCGAATATTACAGCAAGAAAATTTCCAGGGTTCAGTGGATATAATGAAAGCGATTCAGGTACTAAAATTGTTTGAACCATAATTTGCATTAAAGTTCCTTGAAGCGATTTGGACACCCTTTAAAAATGTGGACTAGGAGAGATTTCTTTCCTCCTACAATATTGTGCTAACAAATGGGAAAACAAATATAAAAGAAAAAATTTGGCCACACTCGCAAATTTTTCATTTGAAAATACATTTAACTATAATTTGGCTCGTTGTGTAAATTGGTTAGGTATGTGAAATGTAAAAAAATATATAATGTAAATACAGCATGGTATTAATGGTTTAAATTTTCCATAATCAATGGTATTCAACATTTATTGCCAACAGGTGGGCCTGCTGGGAGGATTTTTCATTTGAAAATACGGACATTTAACTATAATTTGGCTCGTTGTGTAAATTGGTTAGGTATGTGAAATGTAAAAAAATATAAAATGTAAATACAGCATGGTATTAATGGTTTAAATTTTCCATAATCAATGGTATTCAACATTTATTGCCAACAGGTGGGCCTGCTGGGAGGATGGCACTTAATTCACACCAAATATTTTGTCATGAAAATAACACTGCTTTTGCAAAAAATAACCCCAATTTTGGCTATAAAAAAACCCCACCTTTTGCAGGTCTCTACTTATGACTCTACGTGGCATGCTGTTTTCTTCATACAAAAACTTAACAGCTCATCTCATAGATGGCATTACTAGTCTTCGCCAGAGTGGAAAAAGTTCATAGTTAGGCCTCTAGATGGATCTGCACCATGACGATGGGGAAGGGGCAGTGGGGGAGACCGGGGAGGTATGCGCCGAGGAGGGCAGGGGTGGTCAGGGGCGTGGGGGCAGTTAACTCAGCGCTCGGGAAACCAACCCCGAAGACCCTTTTTCTTTGTAACCGTCCTTCACCACGTGACGCGAAAGTGAAAAGAACACTTGCCTCGTGTTTGCAAGATGGTCAAGATGTCTAGAGCAGGCCGAGCTGTTTAGGGACACAAAAGCCACATACATGACGGCCCCATGTGCTGTTTCCTCATCAATGTGGAAAAGGTAAGTTATTCATTGTATATTTCCAATTTTATTCATGTTGTGAAACATGGAAAAAATTATTTACGCCACATTGATTCATACAGCTGTTCAGCTCCCTTTAATTAAGTTTTCTTTTTTCACTAGGCCGAAATCTGGAGAACATTTTGCTGCAATCCTGACCTAAACGACATTCCCGCACATAGGTCATGAATCCGACATATGTATTCATGTATTTGCTGCGTTTATTTTGCCAAATCTGTTTACGTCTCAGGATAATAAATATTGCTCCAAAATGTAATGTGTTTATCTTGTTTTTCTATGATAAACCTTCGCCTTAGAAGTTTTTTTCTATCGCTTGAAGTTGTCAACATTGTCATGACTGTTTGTGAGCTGTAGGAATGTGTACCCCCGGTGCCGCAAAAATTTTGAATTTGCATGTAGCCAAGCTTGGCCATCTGTTGGCCAAGCGTGGAAATATGTCTACGTTAATCTACTCTTCTCCCTCTTGGAGACGCGCAGTAAACTTCTTCAATAGAGCAAACATACCATGTCATAAACCCACTGCTCCACTTCTCTGGTTTGAACAGCCAAGATTTAAGGTGCTTTCCTCTAAAATGTATGAATATTGTTGCCTTGAGACATAGACTTGGAGAGAAATGGGGAAAAAGATAGCGTAATGAGATCTTGATGTTATTGAACAAAGTGATATTTATTTTGGATTCGTGAACTCTTCAGTTATTCTTCAGCTCCCTTACAAGAACAAATAAAAGGTCTCCCTCATCGGGCCTCCTTTAGCTTCTTATAATTACTTTATTTTGTATGTGTACTAATTGACGTCAAAACTAATCAAAACTTTAAAGTATTTTCGAAATCGCTGTCTGGAATTATATGGCTGCGCTTCTTTGGTTTTAATTTTTTCCATTGGTTCACAAGAATCAGTATCACGTCAATTTTCTTAGGATGCAAATAGACCAATGCTATTTAATTCTAATGCTGGAATGCCGTAGAAACCAACTAGGGAATAAACTCAAAAACTGCCTTCATTCAACTATTATTAACCGAATAAAAATGGCTTGGTTGCTACGCACTGATGAATCATCATAAGGATTCAGCATTTACTTTATTGGTTTGCAGCAGTTTTATCTGCCTTTTCATATCAACTAACCGCTTTCTGCAGTAAGAAGGCCACGACTAAAAAAAATAACGAAAGGAAACGTCACAAACTTTAAAGTCCCCACAAAAACCTCCATATCCAAACACCGTCAACCAGCATCAGCTGAAAAAACATAAGAAGATGAGCACCCGTGCAGTGAAATGTGCCTGCCTGCCTTCACAATTGTGCATTTCCTTGTAGCAAATGCAATTGTTATAGAACAATACATTGAATAATCACAACTAATAGCATGAAATAAGATAAAGGACGGCAAAAAATATGCCAAAGAATGAATACTAAAACTGCCTGAGTGTTCGCGAACGTGAAAGAGCCTTCTGAGCCCTGCATTCTCACGAAAATATTCGCTGTAAGAACGTGAAGTTCAAACGCCTTTCCAAAATCTTAACCTTGAGCCATGTCATTTAATACATGCCAAGGTCCTTTACATGGTTAAATCAGACGAACGAAGATAATTCAGCCACGTAATTTAAAGGATCGAGGTAAGGCTTAAATTCACACCAATATCCGATAGTTAGGTGTTGAAAAAATGGAGCAATAAAGGGCATAAAATATACGTAAAAATAAATATTTATAAGTGTAGTCAGTACACATGAAAATGTTGACACTAGGTAAGAACATATTTACAGATTTACTTTCGCGACTGTGACTATTTAAGGCTTCTTTTCCTTTCTCTTTCAATAAATGAACTCTTGTTCAGCAAAACAACTCTTTATGCCGTCAAAATGCTTTCGTTGACAGCTGCAGTATACGTTTTATATTTTATAAATCTATCTTATGCGTCATAGATGTGCCTTATAACATATAAAAGCAAGTCAAAACAAGCAGAAATACTAAGTAACTCATAATGTTTTCAAGTAATTGAATTACTAGAGAAAATCTAAATGTAATAATTCATATATTCTCTTCGAAACGATTTGATCTCCTGAAGTGACGATTCGAGGTAATTGCCTTTTCTAAAGAAAAAATAATGGAAGATACAGTAGAACCGCATTAGTACGAGTACAGCCTGTTGTAAGACCCCCATCAATACGAGAGATTGCAGTGGCACCGTCAATTGATCCTATGTTTGCCATGTAAAAAAATATGGTTTTTCCTAGGCCCTTTTGGTGTTGGCACCCACCATTGTGAGAGTTTCCATCACCGGTAAACATACACCAAGAGTGACCAAACTCTCCAATTGCTTGCGATCTGTTGGCAATGCAATTAACATGGCGTGTTAAGTATCAACTGCACGTTGTAAATCACTATCCGATTAATTTATTGTTAATTTTGGTGGAAATACTTCAGCATTGGCAGTTGCGATTTTTTATCTTCTTTTGTTCCCTGAGCGGTCGAGAGCACACTCGCATGGCAAGGAGTTGCGAGAATTCAAAGACAGACACCATCATGGCCCAAAAACGCAAGACACTTATTGTTCGTCTACACTAGAAAATGGAAATAATAGAGCAATGCAAAAGTGGCATATTGTCGAAGATTGAAGTGGGCAGGAGGCTTCATTAATCCCCGATAAATTTCGCCTCCAGCCCACGATAGAAGGTAAAGATACTGAGGACCCTAAAGGTTGGGAAGAGATAGAGGGTCATTTTGGTCTGTGTTTATGGAAGTTGACAACTATGTCCCCTCTCGTGAAGAACTGACGGATGACGTAATTCTACTTGTGGTACGCAATGACGATGTGGAATCAAGTTCCGATTCAGAGGATCCAGAGGACGATGTGGTTTACCTCCCACTGAAACAAGATGTACGAAAGGCACTCAAAGTAATAAGAAACGGTGCAACTGGAGGAAAACTTAAACAAACAACGTAGACTCTTTTATACATAATTAATGGTTTTCATTGAAACTGAAAATGCACATATGCTTTATTTTCGCGTTTTAATGTCAAAGTTTAATTGAGTATTTTAGTCAGTCGGAAGGAAAAAACGGCAAGCTACTCATGTCTCTTAATATTTTCTTCACTCCATATTTATCAATGTTTGAGATTTACGTGAGTTGATTATTGAAGTTTGCAAATTATTATTTGTTACATATACTTTATGTAATCTGATGAATGCGGTGCTAATGAAGTTGTGCTTTTAGTTCATTTACTTTCAATACGTCTACATTCCCCGACACAGCATTATTGTAAGTACGTCGAGGGCCTACCTAAATCTTTAAAAAGAACTTATTGTGATACAACCGCTATTTCAATGAAATTGTTATACATGTTATGAAGATTGATTTTCTACTTGGACATTACATCGGACGGGAGAAAACGTTCTCCAAGGCAGGATCACTTCCACTGTTTCATATCGTCTGCAGAAACAAATGCAATACGTTATTCCAAATGGCTTCCGCAAAATGTCACGAAGAACGAGAATATACTCATCATAAACATTAAGATCAACCAAGGGAAAGAGTAAAGGCAAGTAATAAATGTGATACAATTTTGATTTATCAATCATGGTTTACATTTTTGGTGAAACTAATCAAAATGATGGAATCAACATTAAATGCACTAGAAAAATATAGCTTGGTCAGTTTTCTTGGACACCGTGAGGTCTCGTTTTATTGAGGTTGCACTGTATGTCATCTGCAGCGGTGGTATTCCCTATTCTCTGATGGAGACTTCCAATGGATATTTGAGTCCTGGCTTTTTACTTGATAGCTTTCTATTACGAGATAAATCAAGTAACTGGCCGACAGACCGATCGTGTATCTACTCATTTCTGCTCACGCATAACCAAACGGGAGTCCGAAATCCAACCCATCTCCTCAGAAATCCCTTAACAGCTCAAAATCGTTCTTCGGGAGGAAGTTCCCTCTCGGCAAGTGAGGTCAGAAGGAGGGTTGGTGTTCCGCTTGGATTTTATTGCTCCCCCTCTCAGGGGGGTGTGGTGCGGCCGCGTTGTCACATTGTTGTCAACTCAGGACTTCATACACTGAGGCGGTATGATTTTTTGAACATAATTGTTTTTTTTAATAAAACTTTTTCGGCACCGAGGTGGTATGATTTTTTTAAAACAGAACTGTGTAATCAAATAATATTTCTGAATAATATGACGAAGAAATAAATGCCTACTTGGCAGAGACACTGCTTCCACCATCTGGAGACATTTTTAAATACTAGAATTACAGCAAAAGATATCAAAATTTGAGGAAGCTCTAAAAAAACTCTTAGTAACACCACCATCAACAGTAATCTTGGGGAGATTATCCAGCACATCAGGGATGATAGTTGATAAAAAATGTAGTAGATTGGACCCTGAGCGAGTTGGAATGCTAGTTTTCTTAAATAAAAATCTCCATTAAAGGCTTCTTTTTTTAGATTTTCGTAAGTGTTATGGTTTAGAGCTTTTTATGAACTCTTAAAATAAACAAATATCTTATTATGTTTTCTCAATTTTCTAAAAAAGTTGGTGTATCATGTTTATTACTTATCAATGTTAACTCTTGAAATCTTAATTGTATTATCTTAATAAAGAGTTGTATTTTTGACAACTATTCTTAACACATTTGCGGCGAACGTGAAATTGCCGTTTTTGCCCCTAGGGTGAACGTGAAACTTGCCGTTTTTTGCCGCGGGCGTCAATTTTCATAAAAATGAAATGGATCCATTAGTGTTTTTCATTGATGTACATTTCTTTGGTAAGATTTAAAATGATGAATTTCAACAAATTTTGGAAAACCGATGCGCCAATATCAAGTAATTAATTAATCCCCTTTGGTGTATGCAACCACTGCTTACGCGTTGAATTTTCTTTGAAACAATGAAATCGATCAATTAGTGTTTTTCATTAATGTACATTACATGTGTGAGATTTAAAATGATGAATTTCAACAAATTTTGGAAAACTGATGCGCCAATATCGAGTAATTAATTAATTCCTTTGGGTGTATTCAACCACTGCTTACTCATTGAATTTTCTTCGATATATGTTTACGTTCACCTAAAATACCTTAAAATATACAAATGAGCAGTGTTTTTAGATATGGAAATTGATGCACGAAAGCATTCATGAATCTGTTGTATCGTAACAAATTCAGTGTTACATCGTTTTTAGCAACTGCTTCGAATTTTTCTTCCAGAGCCATCGCTAAACCCTTCCTCTTTCGCTACGATGCCCTTCTTTGGTTTTATGGCTTTGAGAACAAAATGCAGCGGTAGGACAACTTAGTCTTATCTATGAAAGGACTAAACTGTCCTCCTGCTGCCATTGGTAAAGAGTCTATGGTGCATACTTGTAGACGGTCGTGAAAACGATTATCCCAAGCACCCACCAGGAAAACCTCTACCCTTGTGACGCTGGTGACCGACACGACGGCTCAGTCCAGGGATTATGCCAGGGTTGCCTTTTCTTGGGATTTCCTAGTGGCTGGCGACCGGCCTCTCCGCACGTGTCCCACCCTTAGCGTAGACGAGGGCTGAACAGATTCCACACGCACCCTCACGCCTCCTATGGGAGGGGTGGTGGTAGAGGTGGAACCTTTGAATCCATATTTTCCTTTCACGGCGAGTAAGAAACCTAATTTTTGTCTGCATAAGCAAAGATTTGCTTCCAGTTTTTTTGCAGGCAGACCCGCACATGGGTTCAGCTGTTATCATTAGAAGGCCGCTTACCCACAATTGGGTGTTTTATGTAATCACTAGGAGACCAATCTGCAGTCAGTTTCATTTTTTACATGTACAATAATAAAAACATTTTTTTGCATAAGCCGTGGGTGGGCTAGCCTTTCAATCTTCCACATAGTACTCCACCGAAAAATAGATTCTTCGGAATTCTTTAGAAGGTTTATGACTGTGCGGCTGTTCAATGCCTCGATCATCCCTAAATCCTTTTACCGATATTCTAACTTATTGTCATTGGACAATTTTCACTCCTATTTCACCCCCTCTCACCCCCACCTACCACTAGCTCTCTATATATTATTTTAGAAAATTTTGGAGGACTCATAGTCTTGGCTAATATACGAGTGACACACGAGATATAAGAGTTTATTTTGCTAGGGTTTCTTCTCGGGAAATTATTTTTTGTGATTTCAGTGATAGAATAAAATTAGAAGCGATGGGTTATTCAGATTAATCTCAATATAGTTCCTCTGACACCGATGATTCTTATATACCATCCGATTTCGAAGAAGACAGTGATTCTCCACATTCAGAGGAAAGTGGAGAAAATTCTTCATCTGAAGAGGAAGAGCGTGTGACTTCATCGTCAAGTTCTGATGAATGGGGAGACTGCACCAATACTATGAGAAGATTTACCTTTTATGGTGATGTTAGCTTAGGCTTAAAATTGGACCTTTGAGATCCGGTGGGTATTTACAAACATTTCCTAAACGACGAAGTGCAAACACTTATAGTAGAAGAGACTAATAGATATGCAAGTCAGTTCATAGATTCTGAAGTGATTAGCCAACGATCCAGGATTCAGAAGTGGAAAGAAGCAAATAAGGGTGAAATACGCCATAAGGGTGAAATTCATTGCCATCCTGATTGTGATGGGTATAAACCATTTACCCAAAATGCTGCTATATATAGGTCTCAGAAACCATTGTACGGAAATTACCTGATCAGGAATATCTTGAGTCTGGATGGATTTCAGCTAATATTGAAATGTTTTCATGTCTTCAACAATGCTGATTTGACGGCAAAAACTGATAGATTAGCCAAAGCGAGGCCACTCCTCGACCTGCTCCGTGGGATATTTCATTCCACGCTCACTCCTGGGGAAAATATTGTGATAGATGAATCTATGGTGCATTGGAGAGGTCGACTACATTTTAGGCAATACTTACCAGTAAAGGCTCATAAATATGGCATCAAATTCCGTAAGTTGCGCACTCATGACTCATTCATGCATAATCTCCAGGATTACACAGGGAAAAGCGAAGCGCCTGAGCCGAGGGAGAATGTTGGTCATAGCCACAAAGTTGTGCTACAGTTGACTGAGAGACTTTTAGATGCTGGGAGGAAATAGTTCATAGATAATTTTTATGTTAGTGTGGGTCTTGCTGAAGAACTTTTGGGAAGGAGAACATAGGTTTGCAGCACACTGCGAGTGAATCGTAAAGGTAACTCACCAGAGGTTCGCCAAAAAAATTGAAAAGGAGGCAACCCTATGCTAGGGAAAATGGAAAAGGCGTCAAAACTATGAAATGGCAGGACAAAATACCCATTATGATGATTTCCTCTAATCCTAAGCTTGTTGAGACTTTGGTTAAATCTAAGTCAATATCTAAGCGAGGGGATATAAGAATGAAAGCAAAATCCATTATGACATACAATAGTGCTACAAAGGGGTTACATATTTCAGACCAAATGTTTGCAAACTACAACTGCATTAGACGATTCCTCAATTGGTACTAGAAATCGACAAAAGAACTGCTTCTTGGAAGATGAATGCATGTCATGAGTGTTATGCAGCAATTATGGACAAAATAAAAAAATTGAAATGCTGATTTTTCGAGAAAAGGTTATTGAAGGACTTTTGAAAGATGAAGTTGACTCTAGCGAGGCCACTGGGGTAAGTGCTCCCTCTTTGAAGAAGAGAAGGGATCCCACCAAAGATCCCACAAAAAAATACGAAGGCCCTGCAAGGATTATTCGGAAGAGATGCCTCACTTACTATGAAACCATACAGAAAAGGGAACAAAAGAAACAAGCTCAAAAACTAAAAAAGTAAACACATTTTGTGAGGAATGTGATGGACATCCTACGATGTGCTCCATTTCTAGCGATGCATAATGCCTCGAAAATAGTAAAGCATAACAGTAAGACATTCTGCATTGTTAATGTAAATTAAACCTAAGCAAAATTTATTTTTACATTTTGATAACTTTTTATCAACTGGATAGACATTGTAAGGCATCGTACAATTTAGCGTAGTGTGATTGCCATGTTGTAGAAAATAACGGCTCAATAACGGTTCAACTATGTGTAGGTCTCGACTACCTTCAATATGACTGCCGTACACTTTATTTTATATCAAAATGTTGTTTTGTTATTGTATAAAATTCATAAAAATGCTAACGAAATTAATACAATTGAGACTTTCTAACGTGTCGTAAGTCACAGAAAAGTTAACCCCTGTAAATGGTGGGTAGGCAATCTGCAATACAAGGAGTACGCACGTATTTCAAAACGATTTGGAATCTAGTTGCTACCATGTTTTTTTAAATTCCAATTTCCAATTACGTGAATACAAAATACTGATAATATTTAACATATAATTACAGTTAAAACACTCTAAAAACTGAATCTTTACTTCACTGCCCATCAATTTACTTACTACCTTTCTGCTAGTAAAAACATCAGATTGTCATCAGTAAAACCACTTCGTGGGCAGAAAAGGACGTTACAGTCTGTCCTCATAGGCGTACGTGGACGGATACTCCTTTAATTCTTATGGCAGGCATGACCCACCGGTGGGTCACGCCGCCCAGAGCTTGGAAACCCATGACCCACCGGTGGGTCATGACGCCCAAGGGGATAGGCAAGCCATGACCTGTAGAAGTAGTGCAGAAGTGCAGTGAAAACACAAAAGAAGTGCAGTGTATTGATTAAAGTGCGATGATTGCCGGACATGATATATTGGTAAGACAGAAAGGAATGTTGATATTAGAACAGAAGAACACAAAAAGTGCCATGAAAGGAAGAGAATCCATGTTCGCTAACCACCTCAGTGACAACAACCACCATAGCAGCTTCATCCCAGACATCCTGCACATAGAAAATAATGGAAGAAGATTGGACGCCCTTGAATCCCTAGAAATCATCCACGATTTTAAAAACAACGTCCCTTTGGCAAACGAGCAAGTCCTACCCTCCCACTCTCCATTATTCTCCAACCCCTTAAACACCCTACGCCTAAAATAGTGGAACAAATCCAAGTGCAATATAATTTGAACTGAAAAACATTCATGACAAATAAGTGCATGACTAGCCTCCCCACCCGCAGTGAATGTCCCATACCTACGCCTAATGACTAACCCAACCCCTTAAACTCCCCCCCCCACCTCAGCAAATTGCCAACACACCCAATGACTAACCTTCCGAACACAAGCCCTCAAAACCCTTCCCCACCTTCCCCTTACTCATTCCCCTCCCCTCCAATATTTTGTGTAAATAAGTGAACTTGAAGTGTATAAGTTACCTGAAGATGACACTACGTGTCGAAACCTAGGTCTTCGCAATAAAATTCACTGTGAAGCTCACTACGTTTTTTCATTTATCCCTAACTTAGTACTTCAACACTTTCCCTTTTTGATTTAAATTATCAACCCTTTAAAACCAATTACTTTATGCCTTTCAAAATCTAGACCTTTTAAGGAGGAACCATCATTTTAGGCATGCTCGAAAACCTGCCCTGATTTTGACATATATTATTGTCCATGATTTCTCCTATCGATTGGTGTAAAAATATTACTATGTCATCAGCCATTTAATGAAGATATATGGATTTGAAAATGATGGAATTTTACGTTGAAATGCATTGTCTTCATGGGAGAACGATGACCTCCCTTCATATAACATTTTTGATCTCAAGTTTGGCCCGAAAAATATCATTAAAAAACTAGTATATCGCGCAAAAGATATCAAGGCACAGAATAAATTTTTTTTCAGATTAGGTCATCGGCAATTTAGTGTCAGCATTAAAGTTTAAAAAACATACTTCCAGTTTTTCTCCGAGCAAGGAGCAGAAATGCTGCGAACAATGCGGCAACGTTAGAAACTGCTTGGAGGTAAAATGTGAAATACGGCGTAGTACTCAAGTTGACTGAATATATTTTAATCCTTATGGCGTTTTTATAAATTGAATTACGCATTTTCAAAGCATGCTGCTTGGCACTACTGAATTCAAGTACGTATTTTTCAATATAAATATCAACGGGTCATCCCATGCCAAATCATCACAGAAAAGTGGACTTTTCAACCTGACCATCTCAGATTTACTTGAAATTTGGTAGAAGTAAAAGAATGTGAAGTAGTAGTCATACACAAAATTTTAGCCCTCAGCTATTCACAATATTCATACAGCAGGGTTGCAAACATGACAAAAAATGCAAACTATTCCCTCGCATGCTCTACAAAAATAAATCATTACTTAGGATTCTGAAATTTCTATTATTATTAACTTTATATGCAGGATTCGAATAGAGAGATTCGAATACCTCTTAGGATTCGGATTAGAAAAAAATTAGGATTCGTCCTAACTCTAGTAAAAACAGAGGATTTCATAATGTTCCCAAGTTGGCAGTACGGCATAATACTTCTCAAGACAAAATTTAACAAGCTCTGAATCAACAGACCAAGTAAGTAACGATAGAGGCGAAAGGCTGTTACCTTTGCCGCATGTGGAAAGCCAGAAGTGATAGAAGACACCAAAGAAATGCGAAACTTTGCAGTAACACAGGACAATGTGCCAAAATTCAGCATAAGAGGGCCTGCATTTTGTGTCCATATTCCTTTGTATCATATTTTTTTCTTTGATGCAGGCTGAAAAACAGGGTACTACTAAAAAAAAACTGATTCTTAAATGAGTGCAAGATGTACATGAGTTCATAAGGAGTTTATCACATATACATCAACAACCACAATATATATCAGTGAGATGATTATAGTATTTAAATTTCCTTGTGTCTTCCTTTCGAGGGAAGATAATGGATTTGCACATTTCCTGTATTTTATCATATGAAGCTAACCCCAAAGTTAATTTCCCCTCCAGATAACAGTTCAGAACCAGGAAAGAACCACACAAAACAATATCAGCATGGGGAAATAGAATACAGCAACCACACCAATATTGTCCCAAATCATATTAGCTTAGACTTCCATAAATTTACCAGTCAAGAAAACCCACTGACTTACTAGAGCTGCAAACATTTTCATTCATATGAGTCAAAAATAACAAAATTGATGAAAAAAACTATAAATCACACTTGAACATCAAAACTAAGGAACTCTGTGATAATGTCTTGACACAACGGAAATTATTCACGTCAATAACCTGTAAAGGCCTTTTACTGCATTCTATGGTTATAAGCACTCTGTAAATAACAAAAACTGAAAATCAAAGAAAGGACAACGTGCAAAAATGAAAAACAAGGAACAGCTGAAGGCGCATCACCGCCATTGTCACAAAAGTTCTTCTGGTTCTTGCTGTTGGTCCACCTCGACGTCATCAGTACGATCATTGCTGCTGCTGTCTTTGGTTGTGGTGGAGGATTTTCTTTGAGGTTTAGAAAAATAATTGTCTAAAGGGAGTTTTTTTTCATCGTTTCTTTCAAGTAATAGTTTCTTGGAACAATTCACCCAATCCATTAAACTTCTAACAACTAGCAATCACTTCTTTCTAAATCAGTCACTCACTTTCTCGTATGAGATTACATGCACAGTCAACAAGATTTAATATTTAATTAATGTATTTAATTAATTTATTTGATGTAGTTAAAACTTTAGTTTTGTTGCTGATTTCTTCATCAACACACACATCTTCGCTCCGCTCTTCTATTTTCCAATGCTGTTGCATTTCTAATGGTTTTACATCAGTTAATTCTTCTTTATTAGCCTCAATCAGGTCCTGTTTGTCTTCAGCCGCCACTTCGTCTAAACCGGTCATGCATGCAAGGTCAACTGCTTCATTAATAACATCCTCTGGTACATCAAAACCAAGGAAGTCAATCGCACAGTCATCCCAAAGATTTTTCCAAACATCATTCAATCTTTTTTCAGACACCTCACCCCAAGATTTTGATATGTTTTCAATGGCCTGTCAGATATTATAACAGCAAAAATAATTCCTTCAAGCTCATGCTGGCTTCACCCTCAGTTACCCTTACAGCTTGGTTGAAAGTCTCTCTTAATTAGTATGCATTTAAAGTTGAAATCACACCATTGTCCATTGGCTGTAGAATCGATGATGTGTTCGGAGGCAAGTAAACAACCTTAACCTCCAAACATAAATCACTCAAAGTTCTTGGATGCCCAGGAGCGTTATCTAATATCAAAAAAGCTTTGTAGTCTACATTTTTGTTGATGCAGTACTCTCGTACAGCTGGGCAGAAATAGGTGGTGAACCACTTTTTGAAGACTGCAGTGGTTACCCATGCCTTCTTATTAGCTTCCCATAGATTAGGTAAACTTTGCTTATGGCAATGGCAAACTTTAAAGAGCCCTAGGGTTTTCCGAATGATAAACAACCATTGGTTTAAGCTTAAAATTCCCAGCAGCATTTCCACCAAGCAATAATTTTAGTCTATCCTATGAAAATTTGAACCCTGGCATTGATTTTTCCTCCAATGAAATATATTGTTTGGATGGCATCCTTTTCCAGAACAATCCAGTCTCATCGCATAAAGAATATGATGAGGTGAATATATTCCCTTTTCTATCATTTCCACAAATTCAACAATATATGCGGCAGCTGCACTTTCATCCGCACTAGTTGACTCTCCACGGACAGATTAGTTATGCAACTTATAGCGGGCTTTAAAGCGATTAAACCAGCCCTGGCTGGCAGTAAATATTTCTACATGACAACTGGCTTTGGGCAATTCATCGTACAAACACCTAGCTTTTGCTTGAATCACCAACAAACTTACAGCTTCTCAAATAAATTTTCTATCCATACATTTAAAAGTCTTTTCATTTCCATAATAATCTCACATCTATTTCTTGTTCCCATCCTGATGGCAGCCAAAGGAGTTGCTATTTTCCCATACTTCTTCATTTTATCTGCATTCTTTATGATAGTCCCTACAGTGAAACCAGCGAGAGATAAAGTCTTACAAATTTCATGTTGCCACTGCCCAGCGTCAAGATGTCGCAAGACTTCTAACATTACACAAAGTGATATTGGTTTCCTTTTCTTCTTCTCCGGCTGCCAATTATCACTCATTGCCAATTTTTTACGGGGAAAATACATTATTAGAAATTTAGAAAAGACACAACAAAAAAAACTTGTTGTAAACAAGCTCAGAACACAGTCGAAAGGTTCATTCATCATTAAATTTCATTACGTGGTAATGATGACAGGTGGACGAAAGCCTTGATGAAATCATTTGTCATCCTTTTATAGACTGAATTATGTATACAGAATATTCAGTAATGAAATTTTTTTTGTCAACGATTGTCTTGTTCAGTAAAAAAATGTGTAGCAGAATACAGTTCTGACAGGCGATGGGTGCATGGGTCGAAACGAATGCTGCGTATCGTGGGATTTTCAAGAGGGTTAATGCGGAACCGGAGAGCGTTAAACTGGAACAGGGTCTTAAAATACTTTCAGCACTAATGGGAACAGCGCTAATCGGAACAGCGTTATTCGGGGAGTGGGTGAAATTCACAGATCAAATTCTTCACTGTACAACGTAACACTTTGATAGGATGAAAAGTACTTTTACATGACTTGATAAAATAAACTTTCAATTGTGCATATGGTACTAGTTTATTCTGACCAACTTAAAATGGCTGACTCCATTGAGAACAGCTGAATCTCTATAGAGATTGTCATTGAGACCAAAAAAAGTGGAAACTTTGCGGTTCACACCTATCATGTAAACTAACTGATAAGGTTAGCTGAAAAATAAAATAAAATTCTTCAAAACTTTCCACGCATTATCATCGATTGAGTAGCTGCATCAGTAGTTTTTCAGAAATTAACAAAAAATCAGATTAAATTCCTCGCTAATGACAAGACAATTCGCAACAAAACTGGGCTTCTTCAGACAAATATCTTCATAATACCCCAGGTAATATCATCAAACATTAACAGTAGCTTACAAAGGAAATCTAAGGCTACATTTTTATATAAAAAATGTAAGCAGGAATATTTAAAAACAGGGGTGTTCCCCTAAAGCCATAGAGAAATTTTTAAGCATTTCCAAATTTCTCTCAGAGGATCACCCACAAAATCTCAGTGATACATTAAAAAACAAAGAAACTAACAATACCTGTGGAATTGTAGGGCTGACATGATCTGATCCACTGCTGCAGCTACTACTGCTACTTGTGGCCGGACTAATTCCACCTATAACATAAACACAATTCATCAAGTAACACTAAAGGAAAAATGTTCAGGTAAAACAAAAAACTTCGTCTTAACTCCTAACAAGATTTCTTCCACCAGCTGTGCATGCATTCTAGCTCTCTACATCCCAAAACCCTTCTTTCTTAATACACATTACAGCCAGAGTAGATGGATGGACCAGGTAAAAAGAAGATAGAAGATGCAGAAGACCATGATAGAGGGGAGGAATTTATGTAAGTGGGGAAGGGAAGAAACAGGATAGGCTTCATGGATTCGAAGAGAAGAGGTAGGTTGTATAAAGAGCTGAAGAAAACACTATGTACAGCCGTTGACTCATGAGATTGTAATATCCAAGTAGAGGTAAACATAGCTCTATACAGTGTTATCTCACGTATGATGTACATCTTTTTCCTCTTTATCAGCATAAAAAAATGAGGTATGCGTCACACACGAGGTTGCGCAGCTTACATGAGGATTTCCATTTGCAATGGTATTATGTATAGCTGAAGAAACACCACGGCCAAAAACTCCCCATATACTTTGTTACAAGTTTGTGTCGTTGCAATAAAAATTAAGAGTCTGTCATTGATTTTGCCAGATAATACAAAAATATTTGAGCAAAGATAGCATCCGCCAAGATTCGGAACGAAGTTAAGTTACATTCAGACCCAAGTTACATTGAGAAACAAAATATGGAATCAGCAAGTTCTCGGTTAAGATTTCCTTGTTGACTGCCCATTGCTCAGCCTGCCTAATAAAATTCCGAGATGCATATTCTGTTTCACTTAAATATTTATCCTTCAGTTCATCCTATGTGCATGGTGCGCAAGCCAAATGCACTTGTGACCACCAATTCAAACAGTGAATTCATTGTTTCTTTAGTGAAATAAACAATGGTAAAAGACTACTTTTATTCAGTGTTCGCAAGAAACTAAAGATTATAAGAAAAGCAGTAGAGATTGGCTATCCTGCAGCTGGAAATTAATATTACTAACCGGAATCTTGCATACGAGACTGGAGGAAGAAAAAAGAAACACTTCTTTCTTGTAACAGTGATAAAAGAGTGTTTAGGGGAAAATCTGCAAAATACCCAGGCGCAGAGGAACAACTTTCAGCGTACATTAGAGACAGACGCCAATTAGGGATTGCATTGTTGACGGAAATTTTCCAGATGAAAACCCTGCAGATAGTGCAAGAGGTTGGTGTAATCTGTGATGAATTTAAGGACAGTAGGAGTTGGATGTTGATATTTTTTTTATAGGAATGACCTTTCAATAAGAAATAAAAAACTTTATCGAGCACTTGCCGGAAAAATGCAAATAAAAGCTGGTGAGTTTTCAGAGGTATGTTATCAACCGAAGAAATATGTGTTCCTACTTGTTAAGGCAAATTGGGGATGCAGATGAGACCCCTGCTTACCTTGAAATGCCACTACAGTGAATGATGCTGGAGCAAAAAAAGTTCCAAGTGCACACAGCTGGTGCAGAGAAACAACATTGTACCATCATGCTGAAGTACCGCCATATGTAATATTTGAGCAAAAACACTCCCAAAAATGTTAATATCCCAGCATGAATAGTGGCCAGGTCACACGAAAAGGGTTGGACGAATAATGATCTCGTTCTGGACTAGATTAAGTGTGTGTGGGAACGTCATCCAGGTGCCCTTCTTCAACTCCGAAGTATGCTATTGCTGGACAGTTCTCACGGTAATCTTACAGACAATGTAAAGAAACCCTTAAAACATGGAAAGAGTGACCCAGATAATACCAGGAGGAATGACTTCTATGCTTCAAACACTCAATGTTTGCATGAATCGTCCCTTCTAGTCTAATCTGAAGAGGTTGTATTCAGAATGGATGGCAAGTGCCATTCATGAAACAACACCAACGGGAAGAATTAAGAGCTCTGGCCTAGTTCAAATATATCAATGGATAATTAACTCATGGAATTAAATTAAAGAGGACTTAGTCGTTCCGAGTTTCAAGAAATGCTGCATTTCCAAAAACATTTAATGGTAGTGACAATAGAATGGTTGTGACAGCGGTGATGATGAAGAGAGTTCTGCTAGTGAGGACTGAAGCACTGACAAAAATTTAGTACGTCAAAAATTTTTTATTTCTACATATTCCTTGTGATACCATATTTACTCATGTAAACCTCACACATTTTTTCAGAAAATGCCTGTGAAAAAATGGGGGTGCGTTGCTTACTCTAATCCTCCAGATTTTCATGTAAGCCGTGCACCATTATACCTTAAATTCCTGATGATAGTTTTTCCAAAGTGAATATATCGATGTGAATTGGTAAGTATGGTGTGGTAGTAAACCCGTAAAGTATTTTGAAGTAATTAGAAATACAAATTATCATTTATCAAAGTCTGAGCGTACAACGATACTTGAAGAAAGGCTATAACAGAAACGCCACGTGACAAAGCACTTACCGTGTATAGATCGTACGATAGCATATTTTAGGACTGATATGTATTCAACTCTGTATCTACATTGTATCCTGTAAGCTGCCGCAAGGGGGTGTGGCACCTTTAAATCTTTAAAAATCGTAATCAGAGTTTGTTTCGGTATCACTTATCTGTAGCAACATTTCTCACATAATAGATATCCAATTTTGTGTACACATTAAAGCTACATTGTAAAAACACAACTAAGTATTTGTTACATAGTGGCAAGACTCATATGGTCAGAGATTGTACCTTCTTACTAACGTACTTTTCTCTCCGTGCTATCCGCTCCATGCGTGAGAGGAGTAAATGAGTTCAAGTCATTTGGCACCTTAAAATAATTTGCAGTCATCACCCTAACAATGAATTCTGAAGTGAAATTGCGATCGTATCCTGTGAGTACAAAACTACATATTATAAGCGATGCCGAAAAAATAGAAAATCAAGCGGCAGGAAGGAAATATGGTGTATCTGAACCAAGCATCAGAGACTGGAGGAAGATGAAGAAAAAACCGCCAGCGGTCAATTGACCGTTCCCCCTTTTCTTAAGCTTTTTCGTACGTTTTCCCTTCGTAATTTTTTTCTAACGAGTGTAGAAGTGTTCTGATAATGTGTTACGATTAGGCGTAGTGTTAGGAAAAAAATTGTACGCTGCAAACAATGTTAATTACACTGATAAAATTTTTTATTGTAAAATAAAAATGTCTCATTTTCATCGGTAAAAATAATGTCATGTGTTTTAAAACACAAGTAACATTTCAAAACACGTTATTTATCGTAATTTTATTAGATAAAAACATGATATCGGAGAAAAATGAATTAGAAAAGACAGCGT
This sequence comes from Pyrrhosoma nymphula, assembly GCA_963573305.1. Classification (NCBI taxonomy): domain Eukaryota; kingdom Metazoa; phylum Arthropoda; class Insecta; order Odonata; family Coenagrionidae; genus Pyrrhosoma; species Pyrrhosoma nymphula. Next base: position 109,265,702 of record OY754329.1, read on the forward strand.
TACAGTGAAGCGCTACAAATGCGGTCTCAAGTTATTTCTTTACTCTTATGAGCACGTGTTGCAAATTTTCTGATTACTTTCACAGTGTCCACACATGTATTTGTAGCACCTTGAGAAAATATACTTTGTATTGTTCTGATTACAGAGACCAATCTGGCATTGCTTGCGAACCTTGCTGGAGGAAGAGATCCCAATGGTTGAACGGTAGTTCTTGTCTCAATATAAAGTGCGGATAGCTCCTCAACTACTTTCATTATGAAAGTTCTACGGGACATCTTGGAGCCATAAACAAGCCGGTACAAAGTATTTACATTTATCATTGCTAAGTCAAGTATATTGTAAAACACGTGGACAGGCGATCGGCGTTCCTCGGCCCGGACACTGTATTTGCGACACATTCCATCAACTGTGTCAACTCTACACTTGGTTGCGTTGTAGAATTCAACTGACTCTGGTTTTTTCTATTTAGAAGCCTCATTGATGGTTATCCCTGAGTGCATGCTGCTAAGGATCAGTACATTCTTGGAAGATTTACCTTGGTAAGAAGTCAAGGTAACGCTGTCATGTTCGTAAATAACTGTAGTGTGTAAAGGATCTTTAGCTTTCTTCCAAAGGGAGGAACTTCCCTTCAAATGTTGTTGAAAGTACCAACAATACTTGTCTTGCGTTTTACAAGCTCTTTAGCTAGGGACCAAGATGTGAAAACATTATCCGTTGTGACATTTCTACCCTTATCCAAGAACGGTTCGAGCAGGCGCAGGGTAACATTTTCCGGAACTCTCTGCTCTGTTGGTCTCAACTCGTCTTATCCCAAGTATGGGAAAGCATTCAGCACGTAACGTTCCTTTGCATCTGTTGCTATCCAGTACTTTACTCCATACTTGTCTGGCTTGTTACCCATGAATTGGGTAATGGGATATTTACACTTGAATGGGAACAGTTGTTCGTCTATGGTAATTTTCTCAGTAGGCTTATAGCAGGCGATAAAGTTCTCTATGAACTTGTCCCACATCTTAGATGCGAGGCAAAATTTGTCAGTTCTCTTCCGTTGAGGCCTGGTTGCCTTTTCATTGAAACTTAGAAATTTTATGATTTCCTTGAATCTATTTCCTCCCATCGTTTTAGAGAAGGAAGCGGGCACCCAGTTTTTGTCCCACAACGTATGGATATGTAATCCCCGTGGGCCATACGCCCCGCGCACGTACAGTATGGCAATAAAAGCGTCAAGTTCCTCCAAAGATATAGACCTGTTGTCATCGCCTTTTACACGACGCGCCTCATTTTCTGTTAATTTTTATGAGCCTAAAGTATAAGTTCACAAACAAACAACTGCAAGCTAGAAAGGGGGGAGCCGTACTCCATGGAGCGTTTCGCATACCGTCGCGTATTGTAACATGCCGCGGAAAGGTCTTCCCCGGGCTCTCACGGTCAGCCCTGCAGGCTACACGGCGGGCAGGGGCAGCGGGGTGCGGCGGCGCCAGGCTTGGCTGCCAGCAGCTACGCATAAACGTAACAGCGCATTTCAGCTAAAAAAGTGATCCCCACTGCCCATAAAATGTTAAGTAGCGACTCTTTTGGACGCAACATACTGTGGTTTTGCTAATATGTCTCTCCTTCACATAAACGGTAAAATCATATGTAAAAACTGTTGTGAAGACATAAGGGTCAAACTTGAGTGGTGAGCGTTTGTGATAAGGTGCACGCTATGATATTTGACATAATTGACACCAAGAATCGACAAAGAGATCTCAATAACGGTATAAAATGCCAGAACGGTCAATTGACCGCCCGCGGTCATTGTAGGTAAAAGCTGGAATTGCTCTAGACCTGAAGCATCCCCCCCGAAAAAAACTTCATTTTCGCATTATGTGTTCCAAAATATTAAAAGTCAAAAAAATTCAGCCTCATAAATCGAAAGATAACGAAGTGGTACGCGAAAGAAAAACGCGAACGGTCAATTGACCGTCCCCGGTCATTCTAGTGTTAAGAAATGTTGCATTTCAAATGACATGGACGGCAATGAAGACAGTGAGCTGTGGGACAGTGAAAGTGAGGACGTGATTTTCTCAGGTCTTACAATTAGTAGCAATGGCGAAAACTAAAAATGATTACTATTATGATATAAATATTCATTAGTGATTCACGATTCTATTTCCACGAATGTGTTTTTCTTTAGTTTTAATAGAATGATAACTGCTATTACATTGAGTTTAGTTTTTCCGTGTGTTTCCAAGACGTTTCCGTGTTGTTAAATCGTCCCAGCCCACAGCTACTAAGAAGAAAGCAGATGAGACCACTGCTATCAGGCATCCATCAGGTACTGATGGCAATCTGCTTTTATTTGTTGATTCGCCGATGGATTTCCGTAATCGAATGATCACGGGTTGACATTGTATATAGTTCTGCAATTATTTTAGTTGGATATTTCATTTCGAACAGATGCCATTTTTATAGCTGGATGATGTGATTGTATACAACTGTGATTACTGTGTGATGTTAGGAGAAAAAGATGCACAATAAAAAGGGCTGTGTACCGTAACGATATTAAAACATAATACAATGCATTCATGAGAAAGATGTACATCAACACTTAACTTTGGCAGAGAATTTCTATGAAAGAACTTACATTCATGTTGTGACAAAATGATGCAGGCTCAAGGGAAAAAAATTTATTTTTTGATAAAAATAATTTTTTTCCTAACGAGCCGGCCCAAAAATGTAGGTGCATGGGATACACGAGGGCGTGGCTTACACGAGTAAATACGGTATTAATATCATCTTTCCCAGATGCACTTTCAAGACGATCAATAATGTTGATTTCCTGTGAATGGCAGCCATAATCACGACAAAGAACATTGACGCTAAATCATTAATTTTTTTTACTTTTATCTGTTCTACCGGTTTCCATGAAAAATCAGAATACTGTGCCATAGTACACAGAATAAGTCGTTGCTTTTCCCATTAACCCTTTCGCTGTGGTCATCCTGCGAAGACTTCCCAGACGCTGCATGGCGAAAAAGTGAACGGTGGGTAGAAATGACCTTACCAACGGAACGTAGGAGCTACGTCCACAGCAGTCCACAGGGCGAAGCTCCTACGTTCATGGCAGAGAATGGGTTAAGGAATATATAGTATTTTAACAAAGTTTTTCATAGTTATTTTTCCCAAAATTCATCCCAAAAAACAAGGATTAAGGAAGTTGAAGCGCTTTTAAGGATGGTCATGGTAATGCCAAATTTACAAGAGTAACATCTCAAATTCCATTCAGTCTAAATAAAAACCAATTCACTCACTAATGCCACGACCAGTAGGTTTAAGCTTTGGCATTCCCCCAGCAAACAATCCTCCAAGACCTCCACCTGGTACTCCATTACTCTTGATTTCATTGTTTCCATTGTTGGCATTTACTCTGGATGATGCTGAAGGTGTGGCAGTGTTACTTTTGCCTGGAAACACAAGACAGTATCAATCAAAATTAATTTTATTCTAAACACAATTGCTAAAATAATCAACATAGGTTTTATGGCACACAACACTCATCAGGATACTTCATCTAAGGTGCCTTGGATATATTTATTCCAGCATCTCATACCGCAAATAAATACACTGGAGGATCTCGAAACGATCGATCAAGAATGGATTGTAAACACTGATCAGAATTCCAAAATAATCAGGATTACAGTAAAGGAATTAAGACGAAAATCCGCGAATTATTTATACCATTAAACAGTACTATATACGAGAAGCGTAAGCAAAACTTTAAATTTCATGCCGGCGGCTTCACCAATCATTTGACATAGGTAAACCAACTTTTGACACAATTTATTCACGGATACGTACCTGCAACTACTGGTGCACTCCGATCATTAGTGACCGCTTTCTTCAACCTGGCCCCCTGCCGAATTGACTGCAACAGAAGATCACGTCCATCGTTGCCCCCTCCGGATGACTTCGAAGACTCTTTGGAGTTTAAACTAAAGGATGGGGGCGGTGGAGGCCCAGGCGGAGGAGGCGGCGGCAGAAACGGCATTGCAGATCTCCACTTCGCCCAATCCTAATGTTAAATAATAAAACTCGTTACGGCATAACTGATAACTACTACTAAAAGTTCGGATGAATGAAAGTAAATATATCTTAAACCTATAATACTACATACATAAACAAAGCCAATGAAATATTAAAAATGGGTACACCAAGAAGCCTATTCAAAGCAATTTCCATACGCTTCAAATACTGAGAACGGAAGCAATTAAGACAACCAAAGAAAAGGCCTGTCAACTAAAATAATCGACGCGACATCCTTACATACAGGATATTGGATGACATCTGATAGACTACTATGAGGAAATAATGATAGAAGTTGATGACTAACACTTCTGAGTCACACAAACACATAGGGAATTTTCATTCATTTAATGTTACTGAGACAGCTTATTTATACATCAAAAGAGCAGAAAATTGATCAGTTTTCTCTTAGTCCACGTACTCCGAGCTTTCCTAAAATGGTAATGAGATCATGTCATTTCCTCCGCTTAATAGGCCATTAAGACTCCCGCACTAGGGGATCAACTGTCATATAATTATATATAACCGAGCTAGGTACGGTTAACACACTACTTCAAATCCACATTGAAGGGTTTAAGGGTAAAATATGCTCTACTTCCTAAGAAACTTTCGATTTGTATTGATGTATTTACTCACTTGTTTCTACCAAAAATTGATGATAACAACGGGTATCTCACATCGGACAACGGCTACATCTCCGTCAGATAACACAGTAATACCTTATTCACTACGATTTTACCGAATTAGGACTCGAAGAGATATCATAAGTACAATAATAGTGACTTCCACCTTCGAGCAATATGGCCGACTCCGTGGGTGGGATGAGATAACTGGACTAATGCAGCGCCTCGTGCCGTGCAATTTTCGAAGCAAGATAAACGCCGTTTCATCCTGTTCCACGTATCCTTCATAGGGGTTTGCGGAAGGTAATTAGAACATTTAACTCATTTTTAGCTTTAATTCCTTCATTTGGTTTTCTCTTCTAATTATTCCTGCGAAGAAAAACTGTAGTTGAAAGGTTGTGATGTGAAGCACGAAACAAGTGAAAGACACGTCGGCTAGCCTTCTTGGGAGTGCCAGGGGAACTCAGTTGTAAGAAAATTACCTTTTCATTGAAATTAACGTTGTATTATTGGTGTAGGTCTTTCCTCAATGCTGAGTTTATAGAGATGGGTTGTTGGTGTAATGTTGGAGCCACCTATCCACTAGTTTCGGTGGACTCAGTTTGTACACACGTAAGCTACCGGACATGTTAAAAAAATTTGTCTAGCCGTGTTTGCCAAGCTGAGCATTAGCCAGTGAGTTATTTTTGTTGTTCAAGTGCCGTACCCACTTGAGAATATGCAATATTGAACGATTTTAATCTCAGCTTTTTCAATGATTAACGAGTATGCGAAAAATGGACACTTTCGTGCATCTAATCGGTAGGAGAGTGGTTTATAAATAATTTTATTTTTAGATTCTATTTATTAGTGTTTTTTGAACGTTTTTTTGTATTCTTGTAGTACGAATATTCCAATTTAATCGACCCTTTCGTACTAATGTTACTTGGTAAAATTTGCACAAAATGGCCGGTTGGTTATTGTTCGGCCCTAGCCGGGTTGGAAGTTGCCTTATAGGTCTGCTTGTATCACGTGATTCAGGGAAAGTGTAAGCATTATAATTTTTTTAGCGATCTTTTCTTTATGTAATTTAATGTACAGCGAAATTGTGACTGCTAAACACAACAGGCTATTTCATCTCGGCCATCTGGACCGTCGGTTTTTTTAAAAGTATGAATTGGCTTCTCGAATTGTGTAGCACTCAAGAATACGGTTGAGTTTTTATGGCAGGCCGGTTGAAATAACTGGAAGTTGTATTTTGTTCTCTCGTGCTATTAAACAATGGAGGTTATTATTTCGTTATGTACGTCTAGCCGGTCATAATAACCGGTAACAATGCTCTCAGTTTGTCGCTTGTTTTCTTTGACGACTTATTCAAATACCAGGCTTAGTCCCCTACGAAATTGTATTATTTTGCAATTTAGTAGATTTAGATCACCCAGTGCAGCATGTAGCAATGGGCTGAACTAATGTAGGATAATGGGTTTTCTTGAATACCTTCTCTTTAACTCTTGGGCGTCATTTGTAAGGGGCAGGTGTGGCCAATGACCCCCCATGGGAAGTTCATGAATTATTTCAACAAAGTAGGGGGGAGGGGGTTTGAAGAAGTTTGACAATTATTGACATGGGGGAGGTGGGAGTTCAAGATATATTGACGTCAACAATTTTACTTTGTACTATAATATTTAAAATCTTTAACCGGTTGAGTTCTTGCCAAGTTAGTCATGCGTCATATGATGCAAGACTATGCAAAATATATCGTATTTTGTTTTTATTCAATGCACTAGATAGTAGACTGTAGACACATTTGGTATTAATCTGAAGATTAAAATCATTCATTTGACAGATTTTTAAGGGAAGCTGTTAGTTAACTCATAGACTGTAGTAAGCCATTGTCATCTAATAGTATAGCTATCCATGTACTTCTATTAAATAGCATACAAAGCCAGCTGTAAAATATTATTAGTCGGTTGTGGGGGGGAGGTAAAAATTGTTTGACATAATTTTACTAAGGAGGTCACTGAAAGTTTGACAATTGTTGACAAGGGGGGGAGGAGGGAGGTAAAAATTACCAAAAAATTGTTGACAAATTATTGGACGTCAACCCACTTCACACCTCTTCCCTCAGAATTAGTTTTTTTAATCCATCTTTTCCGAAATCCATCATCTACTGGGAAAGTGCAAGGACTCGACTTTTAATCCTTAAAACCCTTATGTTGTGCATTTAAATTTAGTGGAGGATAATCTATCCGTGGATAATACCTACGAAAATGAATTCTTTTTAGAGGAGACCCTTTTCTCTTCCCCATCTGGCCCAAACTGAATAGACACTTGAGTGTAAATATGAATGTATTTAACCCAGAAAGAGTTTCTTCAAGGCCGTTTTACATTTGGCACCTAATTTCACAATTTGAAGTAGCATCTGTTTTCACAGTGCGAGAATGCAGGTTCGGAATTATAGCAGGTGATATTTTCCCATTTCTTGTTTATGCATTTGCCCATGCATTCTAGCAATTAACCACTTAACACAATGCTATTTTCAATGCTCATCCATATGAGCATCAGATTGTCCAATAAAGTGCCTCTTGTAAACCAGCCTTTATTCCGTGTAAAAGTTTGCTATTTTCCTTCATGTTACCTCTTCAAGTTTAGCCCTTTCAACTTAAGAATATCCTGGTAGGCTGATTTGAGGCTGCCATTGCCATTTCTGTGTTTTTTTATTTTTGAATTTAAAATTCTTGGTAATTCTGATGTCTTTTCTTCTGTGGTACATCATTTAACGATAAAATGGAAATTTGGGGGTTGGCTGGCAAAATGCATTGCGTTTAGGTTTACTTTAAAGGTAATGAAAATTGAGATGTATCTATGTTTAAGATGTGGGACAGTTGTAGATTTCACACTGACATCAAAGGCTGATTGATTAGCCCAATGGTAGCAAAAGGGTTAATATTGGTACATCAATTATAATGCATATTTAGATATGGACTACTTGAGATGAAAAGTTATTCATTATCATACTGTGGTTCATTACCTTTGCTAACATAAAAGTACACAACTTGAGCAAGTGATTACCATCAAAGCTCTCATGATGGCCTGACAGTACCTTTTGGCTTCCCTTTTACCCTGCACTTTTCCTTTGACCTGTGGCATTTGTTGTGCCTTTCACAAAGTCAAAATTATGGGTTAAAAGTCCAAAAAGTTCCCTCCTTGGTTCAAACCAGATCCCATTCACGCTCTTGGAAACAAGAATCGTGCTTGGTATCTGTACAAAGCTTTCCCGAATGAGAACACTCTGAGATCATTCAACGATATCCGCCGCTGCTCTAAGAAGCTAATCCACTGTAATCACAAAGAATACGTGCTGGGCCTTTCCTCTTCCATATCCTCCAACCCAAAAATTCTGGTCCTCAGTAAATAGTCGCCGTAATTGGCCGCCAATGCGGCAGGTCAATATAGACCAAACTTATTTATTAAATTCTTTACAGATTGCCTGGCCCCTTTATCTAATCTCCCCATTAAATGTGATCACTTCCTCACTCCAATTCGTGACCACTCCTTATCCATGATTAAGACAGATCCTCGTGAGGTATTTGAGTATCTCGGCAAATTCCCTCTCCATCGTGCTCCTGGTCCAGATGGCCTCAGTCCCATACTCATCAAACACTGCATCCTACCTCTACCTCCCCTTGTCTCTTTAACTATTGCTTTTCCCTCTGCACTTTTCCTTCCCAATGGAAAGTCGCAAACATCATTCCCATTCATAAAAATGGCCCTATAGATGAAGTTTCTAACTATCGCCCAATATTATTAATACCAATACTATCTTCAGTTTGTGAAAGAATTATCCTTAACAGACTCTACTATTTTACTTCCCCTTTTCTGTCCAAGAATCAACATGGTTTCCTCCCATGCCACTCCTGCCTGGCCAACTTAGCAGTTTTTCAGCACCATGCAGTCAAATGAATTTCCAACAAAACCAAACTTGATGCTATTTTCTTAGATTTCTCAAAGGCCTTCGACTCTTTAGACCACTCTCTTATCCTGAACAAACTTTCTTATCGATTTAACCTGCATGGTAATTTCCTAAACTTAGTTGAATCCTTCCTCAGCAACAGATCCCAGCGGGTAATACTTACTGGCTCCTCATCCCACTGGTCACCTGTAACGTCTTGGGTTCCCCGGGGAAGTGTTCTCTGACCATATCTTTTTAATCTTTTTATAGATGATCTGGCCTCCCTAGTTCCCTCCTCACAAGCTCATGATGACTGCAAAATTGTTAAGCAAATCCACAATTTCACGGACTGTTGTGATATTCAGGATGCCTTAAACACGGTCTCAGGGTGGTGCAATACCTGGAAACTCAAATTAGACCCATGAAAATGCAGTGTTATATCTATTTCCCTAAAAGAATCCCCCATTGATTTCAGTTACAATATAAACTCTCTAAATCTCAATCGCGTCTCCATTAAAGATCTCGGCGTTTTGAAACTCAACTACTCTGACCATATCCTTGCAGTTAAAAATAAAGCAATGTCTCTGCTTGGCCTCCTGTACCGCTTCACACATATTGCAGATCCACTAGCTGTACGGTCATATTTTTCGACTATTGTCATCCCAATAATCACGTATTGCTCCCCTACCTGGTCCATATCAGCTCCTCATAAGATTCAGACCCTTCAGCCTGTTACTTCTTTCTTCTGTGAGATAGTTAAATACAGAATATCTCATTTTCAAAATATGCCAACTGAAACTATTATGCCTACACTATCCATTCTTAATCTCCCTAAACAATTTCTCAAGTCTGACCTGAAAACTCATCCACAGCATCCTTAACTCTGCCATTGACTGTGCAGAACTGATAGGCAGTATCAACATTAAAGTTCCATGTAGACCTACTCACACACATTCGTTACTCCACATGCCCATCCCCAGATTATCCTTGACCAAGCACTCCCTCCTCTTCTGCCTCTCTTCTCTGATAAAATCACTTTTAGACAATATTTACCCGTTTTCACTTTCTTCCTACACCTTTGACAGCCGTGCTCTTTCGTATAATTGGCAAGCATGCTGTATGTGGACAATTCTTATAAATAAATTAATTAACAACCTTGAAAACAGCTTTTGAAGTATTGTGTGAATGTAGTAAGTTGGATTACTGGGGTGTAATTTAATTTCCCTGAACCAGTTGCCTCAATGTGACTCGTTGCTTTTGCTCTCCAGCAAGGTGACAAGAATTCCTTATTGTAAAAAAACAAACATTTGCTGGTAGCATGATTGCTGTTGAGTGTTAGTGCTTGGTTTTGTATAAAGTGCATGTTGTTAATCCCTGATTCAGGTTCTCCCTTCCCCCCCATAAATTACTCAATTTTTCTCCACCTCAGTCACAAAAGATGAAATGGTAAATAAATCGTTGGGTCCAGTCTAGGACAAAATTTTTTATGGGAAACTTAGAAAAGTGAGGTATTAAAGATAAAGAGTGATTTAAAAAATGGGAAAGGAAAGTGAAAGGAAAGCAAATTTTATAAATGTAATAAAGAAAGGCGTGAGATGCTTAGTTTTTGAGAAAATACAGTTTGAAAATGCCCAAATTTTCGTATTTTTGGTGATATTTTGATGCCATATTGCGAGATTTTTGGAAGTCCCTGTTGAGGGATACGGACTAATTTCACATCTAAAATAAGACCTTAGCCAACACCCCCCTCCCCCCCCCCCAACAAGGTTGCAGGCCTGTGGAGTGAAGCGGGTGCAAGGGTGGGACGTTATGCGGCCTCGAAATGGCCATTTCCGAACGGAAAAATAGGTTATTTGGCAGATAGTTACGTTTTATTTTCACGAAAACCCTTTTGAACCAATAGGGTGATTGGTTGGTAATTACCCAATCCACCCCAATGGTGATTGGTTTGCGTAAAATTACGGCGAGCGACGAATTGGTGATGAAAGTTCCGTATGGAGACACGTAATGAGGTATCTCCAAAGATTATAGAGTAGCTCCAAGAGGTTAGCCGTCCCTCCAGTCTCTAGAAGCCATCGAAAAGCGGGAAGGTGGGAAAAGTCATGGGTGATATGTGTGAAGCGAAGAGGAGTAACTGGTCAACTGCTGCGCCATCTTGGGGAACTAGGAGGAAAAGGTCAGGTTTTCGAACATGGCGTCGAGAAATAGATGCACTTCACAGGTTTAAGGGAATGATTTACAAAAGAAAAATGGTTTATGAAGAAAATGAAAGGTTAGTATGAATGTGCATATGTAGCGTAGAAATATATGTGAAGTAGGTGGTTGAAGGTGAGCGGAAAGAAGGTGAATTTGAGGAATTCGCAGACTGGACGCGATACTAATACCGATAAAATTATTTATGACTTCTGGAGAGGCAATGCTATCTTAAGAGTAAGCTACCACAAGCATGAGAGTGGCAACATTGAAAGAATGATTCATAGCCTATGCACCACTGAGGCATGTTTCAGATCTCTTTGTTCTGTGTAGGTCAATATTATGTGGTGTTTTAGTGAGAACTGCAATAGTTGCTTATTTGCTGGATAAAATGGTTGAGTTGCCATTGCTCAGTAGCTAAGGAGTTGTGACCCATGTCTATTGGAGAAAATGCTTGAAATAATTTCCTGGTGAAACACCTTGTATAAAGATGATTCATGGATAGTCTGAACTTCTCTTTATAAAACACAGCTCCCAGGAAAGTAAATACGTAATGTCAAGCATGACCTATAATCCATATTTGTTCATTTTATTCTCAAATCAGGCAACAATTAAAGGGAATAGATGAAGAATTCTCATTTTCAGGAATGCAGTCAGCAAGGTTGTAGAAATTAAGTCAATTCTTCAACCTCCTATCTGATTTCTTACATTAATGCCCTAATGATTGCTGTAGCCATGTTATGGTGACATATGACTTTTCCCAACAAAATGTGATAGAATTGAAGATGATAAATTGCCAAGGCTGTATCACAGGGTCCAAGGATCACAGGGAGGATTGAGAGGGTTAAGAAGGAAAGATTCTCAATCAAAATTATGAAATGAACCAGACAAAAGAGATAAAGTGCAACTCCTCACTCTAGTTTGAGGATAGTGTCCCTCATCATTCTTAGTCATTAGCTCTCAGGAAATGTGATAGACCTTTTATTTCATATTTATGTCAACTTAACCAACTTATCTGCAACATTTTGTTGTTTGCTGATGATATGGTCTAAGAAATCGCAATAAAAGAGTACTTAAGAGGCTCCTACATTTGATTGTAATGTTACTTTTGCTTTACATTCTTTAAATATTTCCCTTTAGTGTAGACTTTGTGTTTAAAGTAATGCACACACACACTTCTTGTATGAGTATTCTCATTAATGTTGATAAAGTGGATGTGTGTGGAAGGTTAAGTTAAAGAATGGGATATTACCCTAATTTCATAGCTATTTTAGAAAAAAACAAGTGCAATGTTGAGGCACCTTTTAAATAGAATAAGATTTCCCTGAATTTTCATACTTCTCAAGACATTCAGCATACTATAAATATTGCTTCAGTCCAGTAAGTAGTGTTAGAGGCATTTCTAACTCAGAACAGAAATATGTAAATTGTGTGCTGAAAGCAGTTCTATGTGAAACCATGTGCTCTGTTAAAACTCCTAGCAAATGAGCAAGGAAAAAGAAATTGCTGAGATCAGTGAACAATTAATCAAATTCTGGGCACGAGAAAATTATGAAATAGAAATATCTACAGAGATCCCTATCCTCAAATCCCTAGCAGAAATAGAATTATCTACAGCTCATGTCCGGGTGTGTTATTCCTATCTCCGAATTTGGTTTTTACCTTTCTTCCAGATTTAACTATATTTGCCTTTTGCATTCCTTGTTAGTTCATGTATAAAACAAGTTCTTTAAATCTGTGGTATTCTATTTTAAGAGGATTAAATGGTAACTTTTACAAACTGCAGTGTGTATTCTTTCCTGTTCATCACTTCAATGTATACTATTTTCTTCGACCTGCAGACATTATTTACATTTAATACATTAATAATGCGATTTGCTGTTATAAAGTTTTGCTCCATACTTAAATTGCATTGTTTAGATTGGTTTATTATCAGTATTTCAATATTTGGGCCACCAAGGACAGTTGTATGCAAATAATTTGAGCAACCATATTCATACCAAATATTTTCTCACTTTTCTTTTTTCAATTTACAGGTGCATATGTATTACTGTTGCAGCTCAGTGGACACCATTTGCTGAAAGCCGAAAAATTCTTAATCTTTTTCAACTTCTGAAATAATCTGGTAAAGGTTTTCTATATAGGACTTAAAAGATTCCAAAATGCCTGGAGCAAATAGTGTTGGCACTTTCAAGATATTTGTTGGCAATTTGACTGACAGCACCACCTCGGATGACATAAGACCCTTATTTGAGAAATACGGGAAGGTGGTGGAATGTGATATTGTTAAAAATTTTGGCTTTGTGCACATGGAAAGTCAGGAGGCAGGGCGTGAGGCTATTCAAAACTTGTGTGGGTTTTCGGTGAAGGGGCAGCTCATGAAAGTGGAGGCTGCCACGAGCCGTAAAGGACCGCACACACCGACCACAAAAATTTTCATTGGAAATTTGACAGATAAAGTCAAGGCTGAAGAGGTACGGCAGCTTTTTTCTAAATTTGGTACCGTGGTCGAGTGCGATGTCGTTCGCAACTACGGTTTCGTGCACCTTCGCTCGACCGACAACATAAACGACGCCATTAAAGAGCTGAATGGTCATGTCCTCGATGGGCAGCCGATAAAGGTGCAAGTGTCCACCAGTAAAGTGAGACATCGTCCAGGAATGGGCGACCCCGAGCAATGCTACAGATGCGGCCGGGGCGGGCACTGGTCCAAGGAGTGCCCTCGTGGTTCGGGATTCTCACACTTGGGACCCGATCGTAATGGATTCCAAGGTCGAATGTTCGGGCGCGGCGAACCACCCTATCCGCCACCACCACCACCGCCGTTCTTGCGCGACCGGATGATCGCAAGGTTTGGGCAAAATTACTACGGCGGATACTTTGTCCGCGGCTCCGATGACTCGCGGGACATCTTCGAACGTCGCTTTCCTTCCATGCCCCCTGGGCCAGGTGACTACCCCCCTCGCGATCAGGGTCCCGGCGGACCCAGGGGTCGCGACTTCCTGCCTCCACCCCCACCTCCCGGACCGCACGGCCCTCCTCCACCTCCACCTGGTCCTCGGGCTCCCCTATCCTCGATTGGCAGCTCTGCCGTCTCATCGAGGGACTATTTCGATCGCCCCGGTGGCTCGGATTACGGCATGTTCGGTGGTCCGGGGACCCAGACGTCCGCGGGTCGTTACGGCGTGCCGCGTGAGGACTTTAGCCGTGACTCATTCGATACTGGAAGGTCTGTGGCCCGCAGCGGGCCATCGCCCTCCCTCCGCTACGGGCCGTACTAGTCCGGTGATATGAACACGCGTCGGTTGGAGCTGCACGCGAGCCCGTGTCACCATCCCTCGCGTTACGGCGCCGCTTGTATCTCGGAGGGACCGTGCACTGTGTTCCGGTTTCATACGGGAGAGAAAATGCCGCGTCGAGTTGCCGTCGTCGCGCCGTGTGGAATTGATACTTTTAAGAGAAAGAACTTTATTCTGTTCATTTTGTGTGGAAAGTTATAGTAAAATTATTGATTCTATTGAATAACAATGAATATAACCTCGGTGGCTCGGATTTCCTTACTCATATAAGCCGTGTAGGCTTTTGTGACTTAAACGTGCAGTTTGTTTGTTGTTAGAGCCTCATATCACCGGGGATAGATGTGATGTTTCTTTTTAAGTAATTGTGACTCAATGGAAACAGTGGAATTCTATTTCCGGCATTGTATCGTCGGTAATTATTCATTTTATGCTGTAGTATTACTTGTCAATCACTAAGTGCTTAAGCATATTATAATATGACAAATTGTTGCAATAAAACATGTGGAATTCTTAAGCTGGTGAGGATTAGTGACAGTAGCCAACACATACTATTTAAACGTGTACCTGTTTTCCCAGATGAACGTGTAATAGCGTGGTAATTGTGTGAATGTTTACTCGAGTAAATCTAACATTCAAATTTCCACATGTGCATAATAGTGCTCAGACGAATTTTGTTGTAGCTTTGCACAATCTGTGCTTGCAGAAATTTTTTCATTGTTTGCCTATCCTGTCATACTGGTAATTTTCTTCTACTTGCTCTGACCATCTTTTAGTCATGTCACAGCCTTGTTTATCCGATTTCTATATCTTCTCCGTTATTGTGATTAAGATTATTCAAGAAAAAATTCAGGTTTTACTAGTTGATTGGATATCATTTTTAGTAGGTAGCGTATTGATTTTATTAAGTGATCAGGGTTCTTGTGCCTAAGGATAGGGAGATTTATATGTCAAAGTCGTATGTCAGTTATGTGTCTTCTGCAATTTCCGTAGGCATTAGAAAATTGTATTCATTTTTATAAATTCAAAAATGGGTATATTTTCATAAGAATAAAATTGGTAAATATGACATTGGCATAGGAGTGCAGTTTTTATCGGTCTACTTGCTGCAATGACGTGGCAGATCATTTCCGAGGGCAGAATTGAGATAATTTATTTTTTGTGTGAAAAGGGAATATTTTCTAAATAAAGTGGCAAGGTAAATTAGGGTGGTATAGAGTTTATAAGAAATAGAAATTACATGATTTGTGCAAATTTTGACAGTTTTAGGTGAAGCATATTTTTTTAAAGCCGTTATTTCATGTTGATAAATGGCACTCCATTCCTCAATCAATTGGTATCAGCAGAATCATTGAGGTCAATTTGAGGGTTGGAACCCCTTATTGAGTGATGCTTCGTAGTACAGAAGCCATATGATATACCTTTCTTGCATGCTATCAGTCCATCTCTGGAGTGTAGGTCACAGAGCAGACCTTCATTGACATTAATGGGGAATTATTTTAGCTCTCGCAGTTGTGGTCCTCTGAATATGATATGGTGGAATTAGTTGTCTTCTTCTTATGTTTTGTTATGATTTATGGAGGGCTTCAACTTGTTGAGCTACCATGATTCCACAGCTTTGTTATTAAAGCTCTACTTCTTGCTGGTCTCTTAATTCCCTTACTTCAGGTGGATTGGTGGTGGAGTTCTAATTTGATTAAAAAACAATCGGTTCATGCAAAGAGCCTTATTTTCTGCTTATATGCCATAAGAAAAGTACATAAAAATTGAGAAGATTGACCAATTAATTATAAGAGCTGAATTTTTCTTAAAAGGTAGAAGAGCATTAGAAAGTGATAGTTATAGGCCCCTGAAACATTCATTTATATGCTATTCCATGAATGTAAACCTCGCCAAGTATTCTGAAGTGTTTGCAAAGTAGCTCACTTATAATTTTGGAAGCAAAACCATGCCACCTGACTTTGATGTGCTTCTGAGACTGAAGTGAGATGTGTAATTGCATGTGCCTGACTCAATTTGGGGATTTTCTTCATAATTTTCCATTCGACTCAGATTCCATATTCATTTGCCAAGTAGTTCCGTGCCTATTCTTGTGATTTCCAAGTACATACTGTGTATAAGTCAGAATTTTTTTAGGTCTTGGGATGGTGATAAGAAAATTAGAACTTATTTGAGTGAATACGTTCTTGGTAAGTATTGAAGTGCCTCACTGCAAAACATTTTAACATATTCAATCTAATTTCCAGGATTTTTTATACATTCCCACAAAATTAACGCAACGTATGCATACTTTTGTATGGATGTGTATTATATGTTTGTGTGTATTTTCATTGATTAAATCTCATTCTAGTTCAAGGAAGAGTGAAAAAACGTCTTATACAAATACATCCAATTTTGATAGGTATTGATATTCTACAGTAATAGTTACTGCTAATTCCAAGTTTGCACAATACTATCCCCCTGTCATTGAAAAAAATAAGTCAAGGTTCATTTTCTTGTAGCTTAAGACCGTTTCACACGGTACTTGATCCAGCACAAGACTTAGTATGCTAGCTGGTACTTGATATTGAGGACGGAACCCAGTATGACAGAAGGTTTCACACGATCATTGAACTTGTGCTTGTGATGAAGCGGTACTGTCGCTCACTGTTAAAAGAAAATTGAAAGTTTCCATGAAAGAAAAATGGAAAGTTTCCATGAAAGTAGGCGGCTTTTGGCTTCTGCAGTAATAGATTGTCCCAACATTTTCACCCCCAATGAGTGCATAACACCCATGGTAAAGTGAGGCGCTGATTAAAAAGAGTGAAGACCTCTCTGCGACTGTAACAGCTAAGGTGATTGGTTGACGGCTACTAGGTCTTAATGGGAGCTAGTTCCAAACTAGTACTGCATCAATTATGAAATCAAGTAGCCCAGCCAGTATGATAGCAATTATACTGGCTAGCCAGCATGCTGGTTCTATATCACACTATACTGAAAACCTATTATACTAGCGAGTATCCTCGAACTTTTGCTGGATCAAGTATCGTGTGAAATGGGCTTAAAGTTAAAGGAAACTCTCTTGCATGATAACTTTCCAGTATCATGTGATATATTGAACCAGCAAGCTGGCAAACAAGCATAATCGCTATCATACTTGCTGGGCTACTTGATTTCATAATTGATGCAGTACTAGTTTGGTACTAGCTCCCATTAGGACCTAGTAGCCTTCAACCAATCACGTTAGCTTTTACCTCATTTACGGACATCTGAGATCTTCAATTTCTGCAAACAGCTCCATCTATACCTTCTTTCAGCTTTCATTAAATTTCAGGCTACGAAATCAACAATAAATACAAATTTCCCAACTGCTGTTTTGGTTGCCTGCCGTCATTTGTTGGTTAATTTAAATATTTTTGTAGGCATGTGTTAACATAAAAATGAAAATACAGATTCCTTACCAGTAAAAGTTCAACGGTCGTGTGAAATCTTCTAGGACAGTACCAATCACATTGGATTCAGTCCTCATTATCTAGTACTGCATACTAAAGCCCGTTTCACATGATACTTAATCCAGCACAAGTTCGAGGATACTCACTAGTATAATAGCTTCTAATATATATAATAGCACTAATGTGATATAGAACCAGCATGCTGGCTAGCCAGTATAATCGCTATCATACTGGCTGAGCTACTTTATTTCATAATTGATGCGGTACTAGTTCGCTGCTACCTCCAAGTAGGACCTAGTAGCCGTCGACTAATCATGTTAGCTTTTACTGTCGCAGTACGGTCTTCACTTTTTTTTAATCGGCGCCTCACTTATTCATGGGTGTTATGCGCTCTTTGGTGGTGAAGTCAATGTGCCGTGAATGTCTCCACAATCCCTGCTATTGCTGCAGCAGCCGAAAGTCTCCTTTCATGGAAATCTTCTATTTTCTTTTAAAAGTTCGCAACAGTGGATGACAGTACTGCTTCATCGCAAGCACAAGTTCAATGATTGTACGAAACCTTCAGGGATGTGACCAGAAAAGGCACTTCACGTTTCGTGCCGTACCTGGGAGGCACCCGAACTCTGAGTCCGAGCCTTGGCGTTGAAGGAGACCCAACCCTTCACCACGGGTGGTTTATGGCACCAACTGACCAGTCGCACTATAGTTAATAACTTCTATAAGGTAGGCATAAATCGAAGAATTTTGGTCGTCTTTGTGTTATACTAGTCACGCTGATGAAAATGGTTTTTTCATCAGTCATACACCATAGATATTAACCATTTTACGTGATTCAGTAATTTAATGTACATAAAACTGACTTGGTTTACTAATGCACGTAAAATGGTTAATATCTATCGTGTAACTGTGTTTTAAAAAACATTTTCATCAACGTGAATAGTGAAAGACAAACATAATTGTGCCCTTTGTTTAACTTTAAGAAGTTATAAACTATAGTGTGACTGGTCAGTTGGTGCTATAAACCACCTGCGGAGAAGGGTTCAGTCTCCATCAAAGCAGAGCCTTGGACTCCGAGTTCAGATGCCTACCAGGTATGGCACGAAAAGTGAAGTGCCTTTTCAGGTCACATCCCTGGAAACCTTCTATCACGGTTTCTATCATACTGGGTTCTGTCCTCAATATCAAGTACCAGATAGCATACTAGGTCTTGTACTGGAACAAGGATCATGTGAAACGGGGTTTAGAAAAGGAAGTTGCTGTTTTAATTCCATTTGAATGAAAACGTGGTTTCTGTTAATGTATGGGAAACAACCACTTGCATAAATAATAATCCAGTATGGAAGAAATTGATTTTTTTAAGAGCGAGTAGGAACTTCGACACATTGGAAGCAAATTTCACTGCTCACTATTCATCATTCCTTGGGAACAAAGGGCCTAAACTGATGCAATCACTTTTAAAAAGTTAATTTGGTTTAATGTAACGAATATTTCATGTTCCTAAGAAGTTCAAAAGTTATTTAGTGAAGTCAAGTGGTTTAGTGGGAAAACAATAGGTGTCGGAAGAACCTAAGTAGGCTTGGATGGATATTGTGAAAATGTCAGCTAATCTCTGATTACTTTATTAGTGTTGTTAAGGGATGGAAGTAGCTCTGAACAGTGAATGTAATCACTTAAATCTATATGGCACTTCAATCAAAGTGAATAACTTATGGCACAGGCAGTGTCCTGGAAGTGAGCTGCTCAATGCCATTGTTTGATATTCTGGTCTCTGATTTCCTGAAGGAATTTAGGAAGGAAGATAACTAGAGCCCACTACATATACACATGAAGATGACTAATGCTTCTTTGATGGGTAATCGAGGTTCATCTTGAATTTTTTTAAAGGAATCCTCGGTTGATGTTTCATATTTGAAAGTTGAATACCTTAACATCTCAAAACCATTAAATAGCGTTTATATTAGGACTCCAGTGCACAAATATATTTTCTTAAGTCTTTACTTCACATTCAAAATGTCACTAAAGTTTGTGGGTATTTCATTGAAGTTGATAAAAGAATTACATGATTTTTTGGATTTTTTTTACGTGGACAGGTGTTTCTGCTTGTTATACTTCGTATATCATTCATTGTTGTTTCTACCTCGGCAGGCACTCTTTGTTGAGTATTTTCTTGGTCTTATTTGTTGATTTTGAAAGGGGAAATTGAAGTGATATTATATTTTACCATAAGAGCTATGGGTTTTGTGCCTGCCTTGTTTGCCGTGCGCATATATATTAGCGGAGAAAAGTTATGGCAGTTAAGTTCTTGAGTGGCTTAAAAATCTAGAGATATAATTTTTCATATCCTTGAATGTGCTTCAAATGACTATTGTTGACAGTTAACTTAATTTTTTGAGAAAGTACCTTGTAAAGCCTAAAATGAAATGAGAATTCCTAAAGCAGTATTTAACATCCTTAAGCAGTTTCATGATCTTGTAGGACTATAAGAGGATTTTATTTCTCAAGAATGCTCCATTATATGTTGACTCTGTTCTGAGTTGTGAACACCTCTGCAGCATTACCTGCTGGTGGCATCTTCAGGTAAGAGCATCAGCCAGCGATAACATGGTAACATTGATATTGCAAAGTCATTGTGCTTGAGATATGTTAATTATTTTAGTCTTCATTTTCAGAATTTCTTTGAGATAATTTAATCAGTAATGATCGTATCCTCATGGGATGGAATGTATTACTGCTACTTAGTAAAAAGTGCCTATGTGCCTCAAGTTAGTAGCAGCCGTTGATTTGGCACTGAGTTACCATTTATGCAAATTGCTAAGTATTTTAATGATGGTAACCTGTCATTTGATGTGCATGGTATTTGTAGGTATTTACATAAATTATCCATGAAATATCAGTGTCCCATCTCTTAATATTTGCAGTTATTTTCATTGAACTTGTTTCACAATGTAACATGAAGCTTTCACATAGGTTACGAATTCTGTGCTGCCTTTTATAGTTAATCATTCGCCATCAAGTTAATCATTTTTGATAATACAAGTCATCACAATTATTTCAACAGTAAACAACATGGACGTATTGATATTCCTTGGTGTACATCCTGAAATGCATTGTATTTGATGGCTGAAATTACACTACAACCTAAGATGATTTTGAATAGGTGACAGTAACTAGCCACTGGATCTGAACTTGTGATGTTTCCATTGGAAGGCCTTAAACCAGTTAAATTGAAAATTATGCTAAAATTTAGAATCATTATATTGTTTACAGATGTAAAAGTGAAAAACTTTCTAGTCACCTTTATTTGATGTTTGACCCAGGTGTTTTTCTCATCAGAGAATTCTAGATAAAAATAAAAAATGGAAACACATGTCCCTTTTTTTTCTTTTCCTACCTTCCCTTAGTTTACCTTTACTAAATTCTGGGGAAAACCATAAAATGTAAAACAATGATTTAGGCATAACCAAACCCAGAGGAATGACTGTTGCTGTGTGTTATGAAGAATATTCTGCCATGATTACAGCTGTCCAGGAGCAGTTTTCTGTAGGACTATCTTTGAGATATCAGCAAGTAATACTATAAGAGTAACCATAGAGCTTATTAAGTATGCTCACTCTATGGTAATACTCATTGAAATTCCCTGTAGTAAGTATTACCAGAAGTCTGACAGGAGTCAATTAAGTTTCAGCAGATTTAATATCATTAATACATTACACATGATATACAATGAACGATTAGCATTGCATTTAAGTTCACACAATATGGCTTTAAAGTAAATAAAATCTCATCTGTTGACAATGTGGGAGGCTTCAATTACTGGACACATTGAGTTTCTAAGTTTCTCTTGATTCTCTGCAGAGCCACCATGCTTGCAACTTTCCTTTACATAGGTAACCATTTGAAAGAGCTGAAAATGTTTTTACTATGAGCCAAAGTGAGGGGTCTTACATGAAGAAAATTGCAATGATGAGTCACATTTGACTTGTGTATAGATTCTTATGGGTGCAGTTTTTTATCTACTGAATCATCAATCTGTAATCGACAAGTTGATATGCAGCTAACACTTTCCTTTACTTGTTAGGGCTAGGTACTATTGGTGGCACATATCTTGTGCAATTTAATTAAGACTAGGTCAGATAGCTAAACTATCAGTGATCCAATTAAAGTCTATCATATGTCAACAGCAGCTGATGGATTAGATAGTGAGCCATCCAGGAAATTACAGCTAAGTGCATAGGAATGGGATCAGAAACCAAATTGCCGAGGGTATCAAGCAGATTCTTGTGTGACTGTAAGATAAGAAATCATATGAAAATTTAAAAAAAATACAAATTTCTCGTAAAACCAAAATACTGAGCTAATTTTATATTTACCCTTGTACGCATATTCCAAAGCACTAGAAACTGTTCTCATGTCTGTTTCGATGCTCTTCGCCCAGTTTTCAACATCGCCTAGTTCCTTCAAAGCTCCACTAAAACTTTCCACGAGTTGTAACCATTGTTGGGTTTGCTTGGCAAAATTTGTGGCATTATGATGCAGGTGCTTCGCTTCAGTGTCAAGCCTCTTTTGGTTTAAGTACGCCTGGGCGACGCTTTTATGTAGTACGGAAACAAAATAAGTCACTATCAATTAGGGTCTGATTCGGTAACTCACTGGTTTTCTGCAAAACTACTTACCCCACATTTAAATGATCAACCAAAGCTTGAGTCAAATTGTTTGCAGCTTCTACTGCCTCCTTCCTTTTGTTCTCTGCCAAATAACACCAATCAATACAGTATGCTTTCACTAGGAACTCATGGAAACTCTTTCTCTTACCTTGTAGCTCCTTCCTTGCTGCTTGCTTGGCGTGATGTTCCTTTACTAAAGAGGACAACATGGCTTTATCTGTCATTATTGATGCATTCAAAGCTTCGCTAAACGCCAACGATTTTCCCTTTTTTATCACAGCGTGAAGTGGGAAAATCAAGGATTATCGATAGCCACTACAAATCTGGCCACATGAACTGCAGAATGGATGTCAACACGGCCATGACCTCCATAAAATTAAAACTGCTTCAAAACGCTAATTTATGTTATGTTTATTTGTTGATAAAGGGAAGTAATTTCTGAGAATTTGACGCAATTATACATTCCTCTGAAACTATCATTTCGCCTTTTGTTTGGTGGCGTAGCATGGAATTCGTTCTTCAATTTTTAATTACTACTCGTATTGTTTGGTACATATATTTGGTATTTTCATGAATATAGATGGGTATTATTTTGGGATGGAATGACGAAACGGTCAGTGAATAAATAATATTCACTGGTTACGTTGGTGTAATTATTTGATTTGTTATTAGCAATACCCGATGGTAAAGTTATAATATACCCATCTTGGGAATAGCTTCAATGGCCAATGTAGCGTGTAAACAAAATTCGTGTCATGAGGTTGTCTGTAAGTTACAAGATGTGCTTGGCAAATCTTTCATCCAATTTTCATCGAAGCCCGTTAGCGTTTGAATTTCTTGTTTGCCAGAGCTTACTTTGAATCCAGCGGCAAACTGCAGGAGTTTGAATGCTCAAAAGATTTCCTTCCAAGGGCTGCGAAGACGCTAACTTGCCATAATGGAAGAAGATACTGATCTTGAGAGGTTGGTCCTTGTAAGCCAGCGTAGCATCCAACTGAAATAGTCATTTAATTAGCCTTGTTAGTAATATTATTTAGTTACCGCTTATTATGTAAAGGCTGTAGTATGCCTCTCCCTTCATTCCTTCGTATTTGGCTGGCTTTTTTTTAAACAAGAAAGTAAAATCCTTAGGCAACTTCCTGCGCCTAAATCCTTACCTGTGTAATGTTGGCGACTTAACTTCTTTAGTGTTGTCCGATCTTGACCCAGCTGCAGCGTATGATATCGTTCCCCCAAACATTCACTTGAGACGGTATCATGCCTCACTCAACATTCTGTTTCCTAATTTAAAACGAAAATGTTTTGTTTGGTTTGCTACTTATGCACTACTGATCGCTTCATTACATGTGTTCACACTTTTTTATTTTTTTGTGGATATACTTGTCATCAGTTAACGCTGAGGCTTTGCATTAGGTACAAGTTGTTGGATAAGTGTTTAATGTTTTCATTTGCGTCAGCGGCACTATATTATAGTGGTATTAATCATGAAATTAAATCCTTTGGAATGCATTGCACCCTTTATTGATTCCATGGACTAATATTGTTTAGTGTGTCGTTATGATAAAAGGCAATCTTTTTCTGCGAAAAAATACTAATATTTATTGATAATCTCTGTCACATGCATTTATTGAACATTATGTTCAACAATCCTATAGTCATGTATAAAAGTCTAATGGTGTATAAATGTTTCACGGGTATTCCACCTGGTAGTAGGCTTCATATCTGCCTGTTGAATCGGCAGATATGAAGCCTATTACCTAGTGGAATAATTGTGAAACACTTATACTTACATCAGATTCACCGGAATAATTGTATATCTTTCAAATCTAATGGTGGCTATATTTAAATTTTCTCGGGGCCCCAAGGGCTGTTAAGCAGGCACTTAGATTTTACTCCCATAAGAAAAGCATTGGAATCAGTGCCGTTGATTTTTTTGTCATTTTCACTTTTGGATGGCTGAAGAAATGAAGATTCTTGCATTCTTTCATGTTTTACGTTTCATTTTTCCTTAAAAATTAGGTTTTCAATTCCAAAATTATCAATTTTACTATTTCATTAATGGCATATTTCCTTGCCAATTGGTTGGCTCAGGTTAACCTGAGCATTGGCCATGAATGGGAAATTTCTCCCGGGCCTTTTATGGCTTACATGATATTGAATAAATAATTAAAGCAACTTCAGTTTGGGTATTTCTACCCCAACCTCTCCATGTACATTTAATGGCTTTTATATAGTATCTGCATTTAGCACACCACACTGATTCTTATAATAAGGGCCAATCAGTATGTATAGTATATCACTTACTATGTAGAATTTTTCACACTGCTAAAGACACCTATCAAACCTTATACAATCCTAGAGCTCAAGTGGCATGGTTGGGGTTCCAATCGGCACTAATCCCCAAATGACTGCTTTCTATTTAGTCCTGCAACGAATGAAGTAATGAGCAGTTTATCTTGAAATTTTGACCGTAGGTATATGATACTCATTTCAAATAAAAATTCAAATATGGTGTCTATTGGTTCTGGAAAAAAATCTTGCTAAAAATCACCGAAGGGAAAATATGCTCAAAGTTTATGGCAATCTTCATGGCCTCCATTGCAAAACTGGCATAGGTACTTTTAATATCACTGTTTTAAAAATAAAAATTCAGTAAAATAGATTTGTTCTATGGATCATTCAGTGACAAAATGTGCAATTTCCACTTGGTAAACTAAACTTAGTAAAAACAAACTAAAATGAGAAGTCAGATTTTCTTCTGTATGAATAGGACTAGCATATTATTTCTTACTTTTATCCCTTCCGTTGGGAATCAACGAGAATTACTGCTAATAATTAAATAAGTAAACAATCATAGCAATGGTCTTAAACAAAATGATAATTAAAAGCAAGCAGTACAAATACTTAGTTGAAAATGTTGAAGAACACCTTTCATTTACATTATTTCAAATAAGTTTCTGAATTACCCAGACAATATACATAGTTCAGAACTATGGATATTTATTACTGTGAATTTTACCTTGTAGTCTTATTAGATGGACCCTGTTTGCATTTCTCTTTTCCTTATGTACTCTTGTTCCATGGTTCTATTTATGAATTCAATCCTGGTAAAATGTATTTGTCCAAGAATGTGCCATAAGTAAATTGGAATCCCTCTTTTAGTGCATCAGACATGAGTAGGAAGCATGAAATTGTACTAGCTATGTGCGGGCGATGTGCAAAAGTTACAGTAGAGATGCTTTCTGCTCACTTACACCTTATTCCCTTTTATTCTCCCGGCAAAAACCTCAACAGGTTATATTCCTCGTCACATGATTCCTTAGTTACCTTGTGGATTTAAAGAAGATATTTGATGGGTAAATGTAAAAGCTTTCTGAAATTTATGCGGAAGTGAGGGATAGGCAGGTAGGAAGGATGACTGAATACATCTGTATTCCTGAATCAGAAGAACTAGGATGAGGAGGGAATCAGGTTGGGAATGGTAGGCGCCGTTGCTGTACAAGGGGGCTGGGTTGTCAGTTATTGTTCTTCCTATATTATAATGACTTTAAATCTTTCAGTCCCTTGTACAGCACACTGTTCATGGATTTTTTTGTTGATATCTTCAACTTGTGATTACATTAATTTTAAGCTTTTGATATTGGTACTTTCTTCTTTCTGAACTCAGAGAAAGGAAGATGGGTATAGGCTGGAGGCATTCAAAATTTGGGTGTGTAGGAGGATGAAGAAGGTGCAGTGGAAGGAAAGGAAGACAAAAAATGAAGTGCTTGGTATGGCGGTTGAGGAAAGTAAACTTCTGGATGAGATTAGGAGGAAGTAAAGTGGGTGGTTGGAAGAAGTAATGAGGGGCAAAGGGTTACTTGAGGCCTTGATGGAGAGGAGGATGTTGGGTGAGAGGGGAAGGAGAAAGAAAAGAATAGGTTTTATGAATGGGATAAAAAAGGGTAGGATGTATGTGGAGATAAAGAAAGAAATGTTATTCGAGGTGTGATCAAAAAATAACGGGAATTTTCGTTTTTCTTAAAGAATATTTATTTATTAATCAATATCAATTTTCTTCCCTTCAAAGTAATCCCCCTTAGATATGATACACTTGTGCCAGCTTTTTTCCAATCTTGGAAGCACTTCTGGAACTCACTTTTCGGTATAGAGTTCAGCTCCTTCAGCGATTCTGTTTTTATCTCATCAATGGTAGCAAAACATCGTCCTTTCATGGTTCTCTTCAGCCTCGGGAATAGAAATAAGTCATAGGGGGGCATGTCCGGTGAATTCGGTGGCTAAGGAAAAATAATGCTTTGTTTTTTTTTACCAAAATATCACAAATAATCAGTGAAATGTGAGCGGGAGCATTATCGTGGTGCAATTTCCACTAGTTGTTTTGCCACAATTCTGGGCGTTTACGTCGGATTGCTTCACGCAAATAGCCCAGAACTTCCAGGTAGTATTCTTTATTGACCGTACGACCATGTGGCAGGAATTCAGAATTATGAAGCCCCCAAAATTTAAAAATTCCCATTATTTGTTTATCACACCTTGTATGTACGGAGATAGAGCCCTTCACATGTAAAAATGTTGAGGATTTTTACTCCCATTTAAACCTACCTTAACAGGTAGATTACCTTATAATAATAATTTGGTCATACATGTTGTAACAATCCCCCTCCCTCAAATGGATAATCTCAATCTTGCCCTTTTTATTTCATTTCTCCACTCCTTACCTTGTTATACTCTGTACCTCTTGGGATTTGAGTTTCGCGGTTTGAGAGACAAAAGGTTAGGTCACATATATAAATAACATTTGTATGCTTCTCCATTTCTGGGTTTCCACTGTGTAGGCTGCTTTTTCAGACAACAGTTTTGCCCGTATTCGAACGGGTGTCTTCAGTTTGAAGTACCAGGATTTCAGCCTCATTTATAAAGGCCTTCTGTTTCACTCCATGCTCTGTGGTTGGCTCTTGTCCTCTTGCCAAATTTTCTTCCATGCACTGGATAGGCTGTAACCATCTTCCCTTGAAGTTATCCTTTGTTGTTTTATTTATATGGCTTCCCTAATCAGCGTAGGATAATATCTTTGCTCTTCAGACATCAATTTGACCTCGTCAATATTAATTTATGTCCAGGCTTGCTCCAAGCATGCTCAGCAATCGCTGATAAACTGAACTGCTTGTTTCTGTTAGCCCTTTCATGCTCCTTCAGGCATGTCTTCATGGACCTGCAAGTCTTGCCTATATATGACTTCCCGCACAGGCATGGAACCTGGTAGACTCCCACGTAGAGTTGCTGAGGAATTTTGTCCTTAAGCCGTGGAAGTAAATTAGATACTTTGGTTAGGCAGTTGTATCTTGTGACAATATTTTGTTTCCTCAGTACATGAGAAATCTTTTCACTGGTCCCAGCGATGTAAGGAATCATGGCATAGGCCTTGGGATCTTCAGTGTCGCTCCATTTTTCATTTCTGTGGGTGGTGTCAAGGCGTCGTCTCTCTTCCTTGGCGGTCCTTTTCAGGATCACTGTTCTCCTGTATCCGTTCTTCTATATAAGCTGTCGAAAATAGGGATTTCAAAAAATTTTTCTTTTCTACAGCTAAGGACTCAGCATCTGATAGTTCTGGTGGGGAGCGCATCATAGGAACTCAAACTGGAGTTGGAGGATTCGAGATAGAAAAGATAGTAAGTGAAAACTTTACAATTGAGAGAATTGCGTATAGTTCAGGAACTTTATCATTTTATAAAAGGGGTTGGAGTTTGGAGGGGGAGGAGTACTATGGGTGATCAGAGAAGAGGGGTAAAGTAGAGATTTAGATGAAATTATTAAATGCAGAGACAATGGAGAGCTGAAGATGGGCCTAATTCAAGGCAAAGGAAATTTTACTTGGAAAAGTTATCAAATGACCTAACTATAGGGTGGGGAATAATAGGCAGGGGCTGTCCAAAAACTTTCCATTGTTGATTGAATAATACATATGACAACTTCATTGTGACGAATCCATGTATACATTAGATCTCGAGTTTTTAATTTAGAAAGGTTTGATTGATTTTTCTGTTCTGTAACAATCACTTTGTGAGGACTTGTTTTACTTGATTTTTCATTTTTTAACCAAAAAATACTTCATGTGAATTCTGTTGTCTCTTCAGGCTTGCTGAAGCTGAGCTCCTCCTTGAAGCTAAGCGTGGATTGGCTAGGTCTAATGTTTATGGACCAGCTGGATGGAAACGATGCCCTTTGCCTGGAGCTAACAAAAAATTTCTGAAAAACACTATTATGAATGCTGTGAGTTCGAACAAGTTGAAAGAACGAAATTTAAGACTGAAACGTAGTGGAGATCACATCAGTCACAAAAGAGAGTGTAAAGTGAGCCAGAGAAGTGAGCCACTAAATGAACAGAGGATGATGAAAGAAAAGGAAAAACATGATCAAAGTGAAAAAGCAAGGCATGTGAAGTTGAAACAAAAAGAAACAAACAATATATCAAAGCATTTGAATGTGCATTCTCAGTCTGATAGGAATAAATCAAATAATAAATAGTGGTGACGATTTTCTGAATGGTGAGCAAATTAACAATTTGATGGCACAAATAATGCATATGATCATAATGCGTTATTATAGTAGGAAATAAGTCTTAATACATATTTGATATTCATTATTCAACAGCCCTATTACAAAATAGTACATGACCGTAACATGGAATTAAATTATGAAAATTTTTACAAACAGTGATAAAATTCAAGCATCCCAATTCACTTAGTATCAAAAATAAGAAAACACCGAAACAATAATAAATAATAAAAAGTAAATATTTAAGCAAGAAAATAGATTTGTAATTGCTAATAATTATTAAGAATTTTCTTCTACTAATTGGGCAGATTGTGAAATAAAAAAAGCTCTTATGCCCATATATAATATCTTTTTAATGGACCACTTGCATTGTTAAAACTAAACAAGACTGTTACATATCAAAAGATAAACAAAATAATAACTATATTATAAAATACAACTTCTAGTGACATAGATTATAAATTCAACACTCTCCCTTAGGGGCCTATTATGTATCTTTGACTCGGAGATAGAGCTATCTGTAACTCCGCCCGGATTTGTTTTGATTTTTAGCTCCAACCCTATTACATACCGGCTGGAGTTACGAGAAGTCTCCGAAAGAATGCGGAGCTACAGTGGCTATGAAAAATTCGGAAAGCAAATCTCTAGAAATGAGTTAACCAATAGGAGCTTAGGTATCCGATAGTCATTTTTTTCTGAGCAGGCGGGTTTATCGTGAATTTCGGAATGGAGTCCCAAACTTGTATTTCGTAAGTTAACGTAAAATAATTAATATAAACTGCATTGTTGAAATGTTTATACTTTAAAGCTTATTCATATACAGTTATATGTCATCCATTGTATACAGTCATTCCTTTATCGTCGAATTCAAACCTATTCTCTGCCCATGTTGCTATTATTGCAATGAATACGATTTTAGATCCCGGCAAAGGTCGGAAAAAATGAGCAGGAAGCAGTGCGTTGTGCTCACTAATTTTGAGTGAGCACAGAAGCTTTGCCCTTGGCGTATTCCAAGGAATAAACGGGAAGGCAACAATGAATAAAATGTGGGGTGAAGTGACCAACCTCCTTAATACACACGGACCTCCAAAAACAGTGGAGCAGTGGAAAAGGGTGAGACAGAGTCTGATTGCCGGGATATAATTTTGATTACAAATATTTTAGAGCCTATGGTAAATGTAGTAATTAATAATTTTGATGAACCCAGGCTTGGAAAGATCTGAGGGTGAAGACCAGAGCAAAGAACGCTAAACTTCGCAAGGAACGCAGGGCGACAGGAAATGTGGAGGTATTTTTCCTGTGTATGGACTCACTTTTTCATTCAATTCATAACTATAACTCTGACTCATTTAATTTTAGGGCAGTACTCCCTGTCTCACAGATGCGGAGCAGTCAATCTTAAGCATATTCGGAGATGAAACGTCAACTCCATTAGTCGACACCATCGATCCTGGCTCAGTGGTGAGGAAATTGTAATTAGTGTAGGTAGGCAGAGCATGAAGTGAAAAGGACGTAACAAAATTTTTGTTTTATTTTTACTAAGGAAAATTGTCTATACAGCAGGATGAGGAGGGGTTGTCTATCCCTTTGGAGGTAATTTAATAAATCTCATAGACAATTTGTAATCATGCTAATAGAACGAAGATATTTGAACACACACCGACACATATATTTAATACGAATAATGAAAATAAAAATGTCCAATATAATATGAAACGTTGAATTTCCTTCTCTTCTGTTAGCATGGAAGATTCAACATTACTCACGTCCATAGTGATATAATGGGAAATCTTTAATAATATTTACCTGTTTTTCCACGCTTAGTCCAGATGTTCTGCGTTTCCTTAGTGTGGGTCCCAGAGACCGGCAGAGATATTGAAAAATGTCTTTCGACACTCTGAGAAACATTCGAAAATGGTCTTCATTTAATTCGATCGAATTGTGGGAATCCCTTATTCGTCTCCTTTCTAGTGTCAGATGCCTCCTTCTTCTTACATACTCCGCAAACACCCTCATCATCCTTCCCCAATATATGTTTATTGGTCGATCCATTGCCAAATCCTTCAGATTCATACGGCAGACATCAACAAATGAAAGTTGAGAATCGAAGGAAATTGGGCTGGAGTTATCATAAGGACGGGTTTGAAGACTGCGTTATTCCAGCCCCGAGATAGCTCCAGTTCGCAACTCCTATCGGAGTTATTTTGACTACTGTAATCGCGAATTGAGCTATGGCAGCCATCATAACTCTTATAGCTCCGGAGTTATGACTTACATAATAGGCCCCTTAATCTATAGAACTATAAGTTTAAAACATAGGTATTAACACTCATCAATTACAAAAGTAAACATACCAAGTTGTGTCATAAATAGATAGTTTACTCTTGCCAAGAGCCTTAGTGAAAATATCAGCTGTCATATCTGATGTAGCAAGATACTTAAACTGAACAAGTTTCTTTTCCTTCCTATCCACACAAACATAAAATTGAATGCCTATGTGCTTAGTTCTTTCATGAAATTCATCGGGGTTCTCAGCAAGATAGATTGCACTCTGATTATCTACATTAATTTCTATAGCCTTAACACATTCAGCGCGGAGCACGTCTATTGACGTGGTCCCGTCTATGCCGAATGGCAGGACCACGTTAATGGTTGTGGTCCTTTTACTTTAGGCCTTTTAAAAAATGGGTTCCATTTCTAGCGTCTCCCTTCAATTAGCGACCCGCATTGAATGTGTTAATGCAGTTAGTCAGCTTGTAAAACAAACGTCTCAAAGAAAGAGCTTCATTGCATCCATCGTACATTCCTACGTACTCCGCCTCTGTTGAGGAGGCTGCAACAGAACTCTGTTTTTTAGAAGACCATGAGAAAGCACAATTTACTAAATTAAAATTAAACTCAGGAAAAGACACTCTTGTCTGCTATAAAATTACCATAATCAGAGTCACAAAAACCCTTAATATATTTACCTGACGTAGAATAGCACAGGCATAGATTTTTGGTTTTCTTGAGATACCTAAGTATTCTCAGAGCATAATGCTAGTGTTCCAAGCCCGCACACTTATTGAACTGGCTTAAGTAGCTACATGAAAACATTATATCTGGACGGGTGGACACGGCCAAGTACATTAGGCTTCCGATTAGGTTCTGATATGGCATATCACAAGCATTACTGTCATTTCCTTGTAATTTTAAGCCTTCCTCCATTGGAGTATTCACATCTTTACTATTGGCTTAACCAAAGCGAGTTATCACATTATCTATGTAGGAAGCTTGATCAAGAAAAATCTTTCCTCTTTCTTTCCTCACTCTTATTCCTTAAACCTCCTTGACTGGACCAAGAGCCTTTAATTTGAACTTCAAACTCACCTTTGGTATTTTTCTATACATAAATAAATTCTTTCTCATTCACATTATTTTGTAAAAATAAGAGTCATCAACATATAGTGCAATATATACAATTGCTGAATTTGATTTCTTAAAAAATATGCAGGGGTCATTCCTTGACTGGGCAAATCCCATCTGCAAAATGTAATCACTAATCTTTAAGTTCCAAACCCTTGCTGCCTGCTTGAGGTCATAAATGGCCTTCTTTAAGCGCAAAAGTTTACCTTTACGGTTAAAATTATAGCCATCTTGGGGTAACATATGAATCTTATCCTTCAACTCCCCAAAAAAAATACAGTACAAACATCTAAGTGAAATACGTCTAAATTATGCTCTGCAGCCAGAGCAAACAGTAATCTCAAATTAGCCTTTCTAATTACTGGTGCGTGTGTTTCCCAATAATCCACTCCCTGAGTTTGACTAAAACCCCTTGCTACAAGTCTGGCCTTGTACTTGGGTG
The DNA here is from genome assembly GCA_963573305.1 of Pyrrhosoma nymphula. Classification (NCBI taxonomy): domain Eukaryota; kingdom Metazoa; phylum Arthropoda; class Insecta; order Odonata; family Coenagrionidae; genus Pyrrhosoma; species Pyrrhosoma nymphula. Next base: position 109,298,307 of record OY754329.1, read on the forward strand.
CACCATCACAACAAATTTTATGTTTAAATACCCACTTACAAGAAATAGCTTTCTTCTCACTGGGCAAAGTAGAAATTTCCAAGTATAATTTTCAATGAGTGACTGGATTTCACGATCAATGGCTTCAATCCAATATTTACTGTCAGGGCTACCGAGTGCTTCAGAATAGCTTATGGGTTCAACTCCAGTAGTATCTACGTGAGCTAGCATAGCTACCTCATAGTCTTTTGAGATATTCTGGTGGTTTTCTTCCTTTAACGGATCGCCTCTCTCCCTCAAATACTTCATCCTGAGGTAGATTAGGTCGCCTCTCTCCCTCAAATACTACTTCCTGAGGTAGATCAGACTCATTTTCCTCATTAGGAATGCAATCTAATTCTGCAGGATTCCCTTCAGATAAATTAGGCTGGAATGAATCATTAGATTCCATTAAACCAACATCCTGAACATCAACAGTATCAATTTGTGAAATTGCATCACTCAAAACATCTTCAACTTTTACATTTTTAACACTATAGGCTTCATTAATAGCCATCTTTATAGTTACCTGGGTCACATAATGCACATTAAATACACCTTGGTCATCCTTGTCTCAAACTTTGGGAATCTTGGCTGGCATAACTTTCTCTATAAAAATAACATCCCTGAAGGCTTTAACCTTACCCGGGTTCTGAAGATCAGCCAGTCTATATCCCTTGGTATGCTCTTCATACCGAACAAAAACCATTGGTCTGGATTTGGGATCCATCTTACGTCTAAGTTGCTTAGGAACATGAGCATAAGCTAAACATCCAAATGTCCTCAAACCACTTGAATCTACTTTGTGTCCACTCCAGATCCCCTCTGGAAGAGCATCTGTTACTGCTGTAGTAGGTAGTCTATTTTTAAGATATACTGCTGCATTGACAGCCTCTGCCCAACAATTCTTAGGCAACCCTGAGTCAGATAACATGGACCTAGCCATCTCAATAATAGTTCTATTGAGCCATTCAGACACACCATTCTGCTCAGGAGTATAATCTACAGTGGTTTCATGAAAAAAGCCAGAACGTTTACAAACAGAACGAAACATGGAATTACTAATCTCCTTTCCATTATCTTATCGCACTTTCTTAATCTGCAAACCTGTTTGTTTTTCCACCATGGCCTTAAATTCAAGGAAACAGGATACAAATTCACCTTTTTTTTTAAATACACAAAGTTTTTATGAGAAAAATCATCTGTAAATAATAACACATAGTGACTTCCACTCCAACTATTTATGGACATAGGCCCACACAAATCAGTATGAATAAGTTCTAACAATTGTTTAGAGCCTTTTATTTTACCTTAAGGAAAACTTTTCCTGGTTTTTTTACCTTCAATACAAGGCACACAGGGTGGCGGTGGTACTGTAGTAGGTATTACATTCACACCCTCTGCCAACCCATTCAGAAGTGATTCCAACTTCTTGTAGGAGGCATTTCCCAGTATTTTATGCCAATGTTCTTTGGACACAGCATGAATGGATGACATAACAGCCTTACTAGAATTATAATTATTTTCACTCAAAAAATTCTTGGACTGATCCAATTTATAAATACCACCAACCTGTGATCCTGTAAACAATATTTTACTATTGATGCTAACTGAATCATTCTCATAAACATCACAACCATCTGCATAAATAACCAAAACATGGCCCTGCTTAGCAACACTGCTAACGGACAGAAGATTACATGCAGCACTTGGAGCATACATAGCATTACTTATTAAACCATTACAAAAATTTCCATTATGAGAATTCAATAGTTTGATAGGTACATTACCACTTCCTTCAGCGCTCAAAACACCTTTGTCAGCTGTGTTGAAGTTAGTTGTTATATTAAGATCAAAATTCCTCAACCAGTCTTTCCTACAGCTTACATTACTGCTTGCACAACTGTCCAAGTAAAAGTCATGAGACTCAAGAGGACCTGCAGAAAAAGCCATTGATGTGAACAGCAAGCGAGTCTTCTTATCAGACTCTGATTTCATCTCCTTGACTGATGAGTTATGGACATCAGAGTCCTTCTTCTTTGCCTTCTTGTCCCTCTGCTTGTCTTTCAGCTTTGGGCATCTAGGATGTATATTAGGGTGGGCCGAAAAACACGAAAGTGTCTGAATCGAATCGTAATAGCACGGAAAAGTTGCTACTCGTCCCCCTGATCACAAAGAAAGAAAAATATTTGAAATCGGATCACATCTTCCGGTCGCGCATCTCATTCGAAGTTTCGAAAAATCGTAAAAAATAGGACTTTTTTCGGGATTTTTTAAAATGAGTTACAATGATTGATTTGCGTTCAAAATCGGTATGTGGCCTCTTCTAAAGGTCCTTTGTCTTAAAAAAATATAATGCTCCTTCTTTTTGGGGGAGGGGGAGTCGCTCATCACGTTCAAATTAACGAAAAACAGTAAAAGAAACAACTTTTTTCGGGATTTTCTCTCTATGAGTTACAATGATCGGATTGCGTTTGAAATCGGTATGTTGCCTCTTCTAAAGATCCTTTGTATTTTTAATAAGATATAATTCCTGTTGCCCCCTTATTTTATGGGGGAGGGGAGGGGCATGTATCGTAGAAATGAATGACCTTACAGTCGTTGTTTTCCTCGCATGAAGTGTGCAGTTCTTCGCCCTAGAACCTTTAGGTATATGTGTACTTTCGGCTGCACCGCGAGTGCCACCTTTTACTTCTCTTATATCTGCATCTACATACTACCCCACATGCCGCCTCAATAGGCATGTGGCGGGGGATGTTAGGACACCAGCCGTTTACATATAAAAAAGGAAACGCTCTAATGAAGTTACGCCTAGGATTTAGTGATGTCCCTTATTGTTCACTTACTTTGCAAATTCCGACATAAAGGATCAAATGTTTTTCTATAAACCGATGATACATTCACATTGTTTCGGAAGATGGATTTGTATTCCGGTCGTTGCTTTCCTGGTGTGAGGAGTGCCGTTGGGTAGGCTAAGGCGTTCAAAGCGTTAAAATATATCCTGCTTAAATCATTCTTACGTAAATGTAATTTATGTATAAAATGGGAGGGGAGCCTCAGCGAGGGCAGACCTAGCCCCCAACCAGGCTGGCGGCAGCCGGTGCAAGGACTTCGTTGTGCTGCTGCGCGCAACGCGCCAGAGAAGTCAAGTCACTCCGAGAGCGACTAAAGCTGATTTCTCAAGGGGAGAAGAGTCGCATCATACCGCTGCTTAGAGTTGGAGCACGGTCGTATCTTCGAGTTAAAGAGAGCTGGACAATGACGTTGAGGACGTATGGTGAGAAATTTCACTGTCCTTCATTTGGACCGCCTCAAAGTCTGAGCTATCAGATTCTTCCATCGCATGCTGATGTTTTACTGTATTGCCAGCTTGTTAGATATTCTTTAGCACTGGCTTCGGCCAGTCCAAAACAGGATGTCAGCTTCTCTGCAGTAGTTAATGTCGTTGCTGATGAAATAGAGACCATTTTCATTAAGGCATCTTTGCCAACGTTCTCTAGCCCTAGAATCATAAAACGTAACAAAACTCTTGACGATAAGTATTACTGCATGCGTAAAAAGTTTTATGGGGTCAAAAAATATGAGGAATAACAAAAGGAGTACACACATAAAGGAGTACAATACATTTCTGACTGTACAAAAACTTAATTTGACGTATGTTCCTGCAAGTGCAAAATGCACCTGCTATGTGATTGCAAGACAAAAATAGATAAATGTACCTGTGATGAGCCGGCTAAAATCGATTTTTCATGCCCTGTCGACAGGAAAGTTCCTGTGGTAGAGAGAAAATTTCTTTATGCACAGCGGCATCACAGAATTGGCAAGATAGGAACAGTTGACCAAAAGGAGAGTGAAATGCTTAAGAAGAGCCTGGAAATAAAAGCAAAACAAGTTAAAAAATGGGGGTGGTAATTCTTCTGAAACTACGGCCAACATCACCTTAGATCCTGAAACATAAGAGACGGATACGGTTGCAAAATATACGGACACAGAATTTCATATTGGGTTCGGATCACCCTCTGGGACTCAAATGAGAACAGTACTTGCTAATACAGCTTTTTACGATACATGCCCCTCCCCTCCCCCATATAATAAGGGGGCAACAGGAATTATATCATATTAAAAATACAAAGGATCTTTAGAAGAGGCAACATACCGATTTTAAACGCAATCCAATCACTATAACAACTATAACTCATAGAGAGAAAATCCCGAAAAAAGTCATATTTTTTACGATTTTTCGAAACTTCGAACGAGATGCGCGACCGGAAGATGTGATCCGATTTAAATTTTTTTCTTTCTTTGTGATGAGGGGGAGGAGTAGCAACTTTTCCGCGCTATTACGATTCGATTAGAACACTTTCGTGTTTTTCGGCCCACCCTAATGTATATGCCCCTCTTCTTTGCATTCATGGCAGATTACATTAAATTTTGGGTCCCATATTTTCCTCCCATGAGTCACAAGCGCCGTTCCCGACACTGCCTGTCTCAAGGTCTGACAGGATTCAATATCAAGAAGCATAGATATAACCTCATCCTTCTTCATCTGCTTGTTAGTAGCACAATAGCCATTGACTAAATGTTCATCACAGTCAGGCAGACCACAAAGAAATAGGGTTCCCAACTCCTCTTCTGGAACAGTCATATTCAGTTCAGAAAGTTCCTGGGCTATATTAAGCATTTCAGAGACATATTCATTGAACTGAAGTCCTACCGACGCATGCGGTACAGTTTCCTCTTCTTGTTCATTTGTCTCGCCAATCCCTTGCCCTGATAAGCCTTTCTGAGGTTATCCCAACAAATCTTGGGATCTTCAGACTCCTTCAGGTGGACTCTACATTGCGGTTCAACAGCCAAGTACAATTTGGCCAGAGCACGCAGTTTCCGATCTGGATCCACGTTGGAGCCAGAAAGACATAATCCCATAATCAATTGGGAACATCTTCGTATAAAAACTCCAGTCATCATAATTGGTTGATCCTTTCAGCTTTGGAAGACCTGGAACGCCTGCAGATCCAACGTAGATGTGTGACGAGGTTGTTGTGGCTGTCAATGTGGTACCGGCGGTAGTCAAAACCATCGACATGGTTTCAGCGGTCGATGTCATCTTTTGATGGCAATAAATATAGCCCGTGGAATAGTCCACAAAAACTGATCAGGAAATAAGTTCCATTCTACCACAGATGTTTCAATCTCAACTTCGGCAAACTAGCTTTCATGTTAAATTCCACATACATAATTCACAATATGACCATTCAATAGTATGTTGGGCCCATAACCTGTTAAGGATTTTCTTCTACTAATTCGGCAGATTGTGAAATAAAAACCACTTTTATCACATCTTTTTAATGGACCACGTGCATTGTTAAAACTAAAGAAGACTAACCGTAGTCACATCAGTTACATATCAAAACATAATCAAAATAATAACTATACTATAAAATACAACTTATAGTGACATAGATTATAAATTCAACAATAGTCGTAGATTAAAATAAGTTCAATTTGAATGAAGATGAAAACAAAATAGTATATATCATAGAGATTTCATAGTATGTCGATCAATCGATCGATCAGTACACTATATAATTTACCTATCAGGTAGCATCTTATCAGGTATTCCTCTCAGGTACTTTTTAAGAAATAGCAATGATACAGAAAAAAGGTCCAAGTCATGACAAAAGTTTCCACCCCGAATAATCTGTACAAGTGGAGAACAATAAGTATAATTACGTGCATGAAAACTGGTATCAAATAGAAATTCATGTCTTGTTGCAGAAGAAGGAACTTATGTTTATAGCACTTAGTAACTCAGGGGAATCAACCATATTATTTAATATTTTATAGATAAAAATAACATTCGGGCCAGCCTACGCTTGTTCATGGACGGAAGATTATATAGGTAAAATAATCAGAATAGCTGTATAGTCTACATCATATAACCTAAGCTTTTTAGACACCATAGGAACAAACTTGCGTTGAATTGACTCTATGCCGTTTATATGAGAGATATAGTATGGTGACCATACTACAGAACAGTACTCACATATAGATCTAACTAGTGAGAAGTACAGCACCTTGTGAATTTCAAGACTCCTAAAGTTTTTACTAAATGTTGAAATTAGTCCTAGGGCTCTATATGATTTTGCTTGAATGTAGTTGAGATGCTGAAGAAAGTTAAGTTTAGAGTCAAATATTATTCCCAAGTCTTTTACATGGGTTGATTGGGATAGTGAATTCCGTAGGAGTTTGTATTGAAATTGATAAGCATTTTTTCCTGTGGAAGGAGACAGTATGACATTTTTTTATACTAAGATTTAAAAAATTTAGATTTCACCTTGCTTCTAGCCTTTGAAGACAGTTTTGTAGAGATACAGAGTCATCGATAGAATGAATAATTTGAAAAATCTTCAAATCATCTGCATAAAGAAAAATAGGAATTGGATTGAAGGCTTCTTTAATATCTTTAATAAATACTTTAAATAGCACGGGACCAAGATGAGAGCCTTGCGGAACTTCTGAAGGTGCAAAAAAGATTTCTCTTTCCTCTCTTTTTCTTCTAGGCTTCGCTCAAACTCTCGCACTTTAGCAAGGTCTTGGGATTCACCCGCTGTCTACTATTCTTATAACCTGCGATACTTAATGGAGCACCGCAATGAATAAGGGTTTTCTCTTTTAATTGTGAATACAAATGTATGTTCAATGCACATTTCAAGCATGGTGGTAGATTTTCAATAGGTACGCAAATAAATGACCTGTTAATGCGCAAATACTAATGAATTAATAAATACGCAAATAAAAAAGACAAAAAACAGTAAGAAAAATATTACATATTCCTTATGTCTGATTGCCTTTTTGAAATGTTGAACTATTTAAGCTTCTAGGTGGAGTACATATCCGCTTTCAATTATGTACCTGGAGTTATCATATATTCCAGCATAAAAAAATTACTGAATTTATTCAAGATGAAAGATCGAGTTACTTTTTTAATACAGTAGTATAAGTAAATGATATATTTTTTCAGTATTTTAAAGTTACACATTTTAAATAAATGCTAAGAGAAAAAATAAATTTTTGGTAGATGCACTGTTGGTCAAATTATCTGTAAACTTCATAAAGGAATGCAAAGGAAAAAAATTTTCTGGCCACTTAAATTACTGGTCCTGACAAATGGTTTAACTCATACTTTACTATTAATCAGCATTTATTTTCACCCCCATCACAATCATTGACTCCTTGAAGTATTTGCCTTATTGACCCTATTTCATATTGAAATAATGTAGGGCGTCTACCCAAAGATGCCCATACCTCCCAGACATGACCTTTTTGTATCTCTTGGTTCCATCGCATTGGCATTCTGCCAATCCTCGACCATCAAGTTGCAAATATTTTGTATTGTATTCAGGTACTGTGAGATTGGAGGGCAGGGTTATGCTACGTTGCATACTGTGCAAATGCTCCTTGAAATATCTCCTGAGTTTCGTGTACTGTGGATGGGACAGTTGTCCTGAACATATATTAATTCTTCGCATTATGGTACTACGTCATTTGTGTATGGAAGTGATGAAAATGCAAAAGATTCAGGCGCAGGTAATCCACAAACGTCATTCAAGGTGGTGTTCTCAACAGCTGTCCCAGCCAAACAGAAAAAATAGCTCTCCAAACACGCCTATTTTTCCTAGTGGTTTTTTGGGTCATACATACGTATGTATGTACATGACAAAATGGAGGAATATAATTTTTTTCTAAGCAGAGAAATGTTCTAAAAAGTATTATCAATTAATAAAGTTATATTTGCCTACAATTGCTAAATATGTCCATAAACAACACTTCTAATGGTTAAACATCGATGAAATTTACGATATTCTAATAAGATTGGTCCAAATCCTGGTATGAATGACCGAATTCTAACCTCTCCGATTAATTAGTTTCGCTAATTGCTGGCTTTCTTGCCGGACTGTAATTTCTCATACCGACTTCATGGAGGCGGTTTCTCACCATACAGATGCTTTTAAGTTTAATATCCTCTTTATCGCAGCCAGTGCAAAACACACTCGGGGCATGCAAGCCGCCAGGAATACATCACCAATTTGGACAATTGGTTCATCTCCTTATTGTGTTTGAATTTCCCTCGTCGTGGCCGAGACCTAAGAAAGGGTACCTTAGAAGCTCCGCTTAGAAGTAGCTAATTGGAATGCAGGTAGGTTATGAAGGCGGAAGTAACCGAGGTAGAATGTTAGTAATGGAAACGGGGCCTAATATGCCATTAGAAAGGAAAGCGATTTTCCCCCGAGAGCGATAGTGGTGGTGCTCCGTGTGTTGGGAAACTTTTTTCTCCATAGTACCTAATTGTTTTTGAAAAGTAAGAAGATTATAGCTATAGTTAAAGTGGAGCGACCTTTGATAAAATCATGTTGTTCTGGAATAATGATGCTGTTAATAGCAGGACTTAGTTTATCTGCTACTAAAAATTCAAACACGCCCTTGGCTAAGATTGATAGTTTGGCAATGGAATGATATATGTAGTTAGATATGATATTTCTTTTACAATGTTTAAATAGGAACATTCATACGGTTTTTTTAGATATCAGTACATAATAATTATGTGATTCCACCCTTGAATATAGTAGTTCCCTTTATGAATGAGTGATTTAATTCAAGTATTTGGGTCAAATTATTTTTTTGATGCTGTTAAATTTTATGAAGAATATGTAAGATTCGTATGAATGTATATAAGTTTGCGCAGCCAGTTCCATTGTTTCCGGGTTCCGCTGCTTTGAGTTATCTGGTAGCCAATGCAGGCCACTTCTTCAGACCAATGCCGGATGGTGGAAATCGGTAAGTATTTATGCAGTCCTCAAGGTGGCCTAGCTAAGCTACTGGAAAGTAGCTTAGCCAATCAGTGTCGAAAATCCTGATTTGGTGCGTTTCTATTTAGGAGCCTTCTCAAAGTGTTGTGGAGTCTGTAACCGTCATCTCTATTAAAATTTTATTTTACTTTTTCTATTTCAATAGCTTCCCGGATGAGTCGTGGGAAATAATACTTTTATGTGTAAAGGTGAGCTTTCGTCTCACACTCGTTTTCGCGATTTTCGCCCTCTTTAAACAGAGATATCGCTATTTCTGTGCAATTGAGCGAACGCGCCGCAGGGCTCTAAAAAACAATCATGCCGTCAGCGGTCGCAAAGCATGCGTTCTCCAACCCGGAACATCGGGTGACGATCAATGATGCACGTGTCTTGGCCAAAGAAAAGTATTTTTTCCCACGACTCATCCAGAAAGCTATTAAGCCTCAAGGCTATTACAAATGGATTAAAATGTTTAGAGATGGTCATGACCGCTATGAAAGTCCGTGCTCCTGTGAGTTGAAATATCTGTTGTCATTGTTTAAAATGTTTGAATGTCTCACTGATAAGCGAGTGTGATGCTGGAACAGCAGCAACGGTCTTATCATGGTCTAAGTTAATAGTAACGATAGTAACGGTTAGAATAACGATTTGAACCCACCGCGTCACCGCTCCTGTCTTGTTTCGCGAAACAAAAGAGTCAGGAAGCGTAGCAGAGGGGAAGGTATGCATCTAATGGAGAATAATATCGTTTTTAATGATTTAAGGGCTATAAAAGTAGTTGCTGTGCGTGCCTCGTTTTATCCGAGCATCTTGCCCTCTCAATAAATCAAGTAATTGACTGGAAAATATATTCTTCAATAAATGTGCCGAGTATGCAGTCGTTCATCGGTGCTCGATTTCCACTGAGGTGGATCAGAAAAACGTAGGAGATGAATGTTTTGCTTAGGGGCTCTGTCTTAAGATTCGGATTTTTGCGAAGTGTAGGTGGGCTCATAAGATCTTTCTGCATGGCTGGCAGCGGGACTACTATGAAGTTAGTATGGATCGACATGGAGGTTAGTACCTGATGTGAAAGATCTTCTAAACCTTTCTACTTTTCTTAAATCATATCTAATTACATGTAGTATGTGCCTCTCCCTAGATGACTGGCTTGAAAATACGGAGTGATAAAGTTTTAGAAGTGGCTTGTTTATTGTCAGATGAAAACTTAAAGGACATAATTGAAGGTCCTCACATAATACTCAATCAACCAGAAAGCGTGCTTGCGTCCATGGATCCGTGGTGTGTGGAGCAGCATACGAAGGTGAATTTGTGTTGATTTTTGTAAATAGTAATCCACAGGTATGGAATATGTTAACTTTATTCTTTCTACAAGAGACTTAGATTGATCAGCATATTTTGCACAACAACAATAATAAACAGCATTATCTGTACGTAAACAATTGTAAACATTTCTTATGTTTCTAGCAGCTTAAACCCTTGTCGGGCTATTATCTGTAATTTTGATGCAAGTCTAGTACAAGTCTTACCATGAATTCTCACTCGCTGCTTCTCATACTCTCTGACTTATGTTACTTGTAATTGCTGTAAAATTGACAGTTCTCGTGTTGCTAACTGGGTGAAATTGCTCTATTCAGATGGTTCAATGGCAAGCTCGGCCATCATCTTCAGGGTAATGTTTAACATCACCCTGGATATGGTGATACATATGATTAAATATGTCATGAACAACTTGTTCAATATATGCAGTCTAATATCTCTTCTTGTATTCTTGTTGCCAGGAAGACCTTAGACTCTTAACGGCAAGAAATGATCCCACTGAATAGAGACCTCTCTATTCTGTGGTAATACAACAACAAAAATTTGCTGAATAACTGACAATATATATTGTCGTATTATTGGTAATTGTTTACAGTATTTATGCCACGGTTGTCTTAAAAGGTAGGGCAATTGACACAACACAGTTTGATATAGAACAACAGTCACATGTCTCTTTTATTAGCCCTAAAACACTCACTTGAATAGTGCTACCAACCTTACAATACAAAATTATCCCACTGAGGTTATTGCCAACCTAAAATAACATTCCAACACTTCCCCGTTAACTAAGGACGGATAATTTTGTTTGTGCAACACAGAGAATAAAGTTACAAATATAAGGTAGCATCAAAACATTAAAAATAATAGTATTAGAACAGTTATTACTTTCACATGAAATGGTTATATATGATTTATCAAAGTCAATTATCCAAAATGCAATGAAATTTAACAATGGTATCAAAATCTTAAAGTCACACACAGTTTCATTAATGATCAATAATTCAATGAAATTTAACAAAGGTATCAAGTTTTAAGATAGTACAAAGTTTCATTAGCCATCAATGATTCAATGAAATTTAACAAAGGTATCAAGTTTTAGGATTGTACAAAGTTTCATTAGCAATCAATGATTCTATGAAATTTAACAAAGGTATCAAGTTTTAAGATTGTACAAAGTTTCATTATCAATCAATGATTCTATGAAATTTAACAAAAGTATCAAAGTCTTTATATTATACTGTCTTATTAATGATCAATAATTCAAAAACATTTTGCATTGATATCAAAATCTTAAGATTATACAAGTCATTTTTGGTCAATAATTCAATGACATTTAGCAATGACATCATGATCAGTCTTTAACTAAATCAACAACTCCTTAGCAAATTTGTCAAACTTTGTATGGGGTAAAGGTTTAGTAAGTATGTCACTAATATTATGTTCTGATGGAACATACATCATCTTGAAAAGACCTTTATAGTACCATAGAGTAAGCATATATATTTTCTCTATGATAGTACTCATCCTTAATGAAGAAGTATTTTATTTCAATGTGCCTACTTTTCTTCAGCCTTCCTGCCTTTATAAGCTTGATTGTGCTTTGGTTGTCAATGAACAGAGTTACTATGACTTCTTGACAAGTCATTTCCTTAAGTAGTTCAATAAGGTATTTTAATTCTTTGGTACATTCACAGGCAGCAATTAATTCAGCTTCCATAGTTGACTGTGCTACAATATTTTGACGCCTTGATGACCATGCTACGGGACTTCCAAACAGAGTTATGACATACCCTGAAGTACTTTTCCTTCCTATTTAATTGGTGATGTCCTTTTCTCTTGCGTCAGAATCTCCGGCAAAGTCTGCATCACAGTATGCAAGAAACTGGAGTGTTTCTGCAGAGTCACTCTCATCATTGTAGCTACTATAGAACATTCCAGCTGATGGTGTTCCTTTTGTAGTTTTTAACCAATTTTATTCCATTTTCTTTAACAACTCAGATAATTTGAGTACATCACAAACTTTTTAACCAACCCAACAAACAACTCTCATCAAACAACTCCGTAACTAAAACAACTAGAACAATTACTCATCGATGATAAAAAAATGACAAACTAAATATGACGAACACAATATATACATAATAATGTTTTCCACTCCAAGAACCAAATAAAATTACAACACTTCCCCTTGGAAAATATTTTCTCTATCTATACAATCTTTAAATCAATCAACACATATATTCATGGCTCTACACATCTGTAAGGTCTTTGGTCCATTCAATCCTTTTGTCATAATATCTGCAATATTTTTCTGCGTGGGTACATATTTTAAATCAATCTCACCTTTGGTTACACATTCTCTGCAATAGTTAATTTTTACATAGAAATGCTTATTTCCATCAGTCACACGATCATTTTTCATGACTGCAATTGCACCTTGGTTATCACAATACAACATGGTAGGGTTTGGAACAAACATACTCTGACCTAATTCTATAAAGAAATCTCTCATCCATATCAAATCCGTTACAGACTCATACATTGCAATACATTCTGCATGGGTGGTGGATGTTGAGGAAATTGTTTGCTTTTTACTTCTCCAATGAACTATTCCACCCCCAAACATTACACAATAACCACTAAATGATTTTGTTTCCTTTGCTTCACCCACATAGTCTGCATCACAGAATGCCTTTAAAGGCAATCCTGTTCTTTGATATGCCAACTTAAAATGAATAGTTTTCCTTAAATATCTTAAAACATGTTCCCAATCATCTGTGTTGGGATTATTACAATATTGACTAAGTTTGGATACTGCATTAGCTATGTCAGGTCTAGTGGCTATACTGATATAATTCAGACATCCTATCACCTTTCTATAAATGTCCTCGTTAAAGCTCTCAACATTCTCTGTACATCTCTTATATCCTACTTCCATTGGAGTTGAAGCTCCCATACAGTTATCCATAGAGCAATCCCTAAGCACATTCCTAATATAATCAGTCTGGTCAAGGGTAATCATATCCTTTCCAGGCCTCTGAATGTTCAGTGACAACAACCTTGTTGCTTGTCCTAGATCTTTTATCTCAATAATTTCAGCTAATTTCACCTTAAAATTTACTATTGCTTCCTTATATCCGATCAATAACATGTCATCTACATACACCCCCAAAACAATACCTTCCTTTAGAAAAACACACGGTTCAGCTATACACCTTATAAATCCCAGCCTTTTTATGATATTGTGCAATTCATTATACCAATTCTTTCCTGACTGCTTCAATCCATAAATACTCAAACATACCTGTCCCTATCCTTAATGCAGAAATTAGGTGGTTGTTCCATGAAAACATCCTCTGCTAAAGCACTGTTTAAGTACGCCCCAACAACATCCACTTGCTCCAATTCCCACTGATTTTCTATGGCTAAAGCTATTAAGATCCTCAATGACTTTTTCTGTATTACAGGACTACAAGTTTCAAAATAGTCCACTCCAACTCTCTGTCTAAATTAGTGATGGGTCGGTCGTGAGTGATCGAATCCCGAGAGCAAGTTCTCTTAAAAGAAAGATCGATGAACGGCTTCTCTCCAATGACCGAGGAGTTCATCTTCACTGATCACGATAGGAATAGTTGTATGACATCAAGTGTCTATCACGAGACTTGAGACTAGCCAAATAAATCTTGAGTGAGTTTTCTAACGAGAGATTTGAGAGTTACTTGCTCTTTCGTGAGATGTAGGCAGTTAAGTCATGTGAAGCAACTCATGAGTTATTTTTATATTCGTGATTTCTCATCGATGCTCCGCTCGGTTGCACAAACAAAGACGCAGCGTAAAAACAGTCAACAATTTACATCACAACACAAATATCTTGCATTGAGAGAGTTTTACCAGTTTTGCTGGCTCGCTTTTTAGTAGAATAATAACATCATTAAAAATGAAGACCGAATCCGTTACACTGTCGGCAAAGAGACTGCTGGGTTAAGATACAAGAGGAATGCAATGGAAACTAAACATGATCCAGGTAATAATCCGTTTGTTAATTTGCCGAGCGGTACATAATTTGTTGCTGCGTTGGCTATGTAGTGCCGTTATTTATTACGTGCAATAGGTTAATCGTCACCTGTAAGTAGTATAGTACAATACTATTTCCTATGAATTGTTTTCCTTTGCTGCGACGAGTCGTAAATTGTGTGATGTGTAAATATATGAGTCTATGACGTGATCGCTTAGAAATCAAACCTGATACCCTTGCCGTGATATTATACATACCGGCCGTTCATATAAACAGCTGTGCTTCATATAGCCAAAGCATTTTTTAATTCAACTCCGCTCCTCTCTCTTCAATCACTTTTTCTAGACTGATGGTGTTGCTGTCAACGAAGAATGTTTCCAGTGTTTCATTGGTTTTCCTTTTGACTGAATATCCTTCCTATGTCTTCCGAAGTACCGGCTGGTTCAAATCTCCGGTGTATTCATCCAGCATTGTATTTTCGCCGATTTGTTTTGGAATACAGTTTTATTTTGGTGTTCGTGCACATATTTTTAACTGTAATTCTAACCAGCAAATCCTAATTTCCGAGAATAAAATTTCTTATGTGCCAATATGTCTCCTTTTTATTTAGTGGAATGGTATTTGAAGAACTATTTGGGGAACAATAGCGTGATTCCGGTTAACATAGGTTAGATCCAAACACCGTTCGAGACATGATCATGGGCGTGTCCAAGGCAGGTGCCACTGGTGCTGTGGCACCACCACTAGATCGAGATTCTTTTCTAAGTTAAACCCTTTTTCCCGACTCTTGGCGCCTGGACGGTAGAGAGCTAGAGACTCTGTTCACTTTATGTTTCTACTCCTGGCACCACTAATATTCCTGGCACCACCACTATTCCTGGACCACCACTTCTGTAGTCCTGGACACGCCTATGGACATGATAACTGCAAATTATGATTACCCACAGGTAATTTGATTTATACTTCCATAATTATACTTTTGTAGTGAATAGTAAGTTAAAAGAACGAACAGGCTTGATCAGTAAATATCAGTATGAGTTTCCGGAATTTCGTTTGCATTTGCACAGAGTGCAGCTTCAATAAATGGTACCCTTAAAATATCGTAATACTGTAATTGGTTGTAAGCAAAAAATGAAATACATGAGTGGGCCATTACATCAGCCTTAGGCATCCCATTGAAATCGGCAAGGAGTTATTTCAATCAAAATGTACTAACATGTTTAGTAAGGCAATATATGGCTTCATACCACCGATACTGTATTTCTGCGTGCAATAGACAGCATCATCTATTAAAAAATAGCGCTGGAAATTTGTAATCATCATATCATCCATCAAAGTGTGTATTCCAACATGACTTGTACACAGGAGCTTAGACCATATTCATTTAAACTTTAATTCCTTGCCAATGACAAACTATAGTTTCTGATACCACTAATTACTCATTACTGGCCCAAAATAGGATTAAATAGGAACCATGAAGTTGGCACACGCTAACAACTCACGGTAACTACATTTTAACACTATAAAAATACCGATCAAGTACGTGTAAATTCCCGGATAGTACTCTGTGTGATGGAAAAAGTACTTTAGAGTTTCGTAACTTTGAAGTACAATTCCTCCAAAAGTAGCAAATTCATAATTCTACCATTTTTAATGGTGAAATCACTACGGGCAAACTACTGGAGTAACCGTGGGCCAACTTCCTGGTCGTGCTTATACAAGTCAATACAATCTTATTTTCAATACAATAATGAGATAATATATAAGAGATGACTCTGGGGTGGCAAAATTTATTGAAAGAAGTATAATAAAAAACTATACACTAATATCTATCTATAATACCTACATTGCTTAGGTACACAACCATTATCCTTTCACTGAGGATGTAAACTGCCAAACTTAAAATTTAAGAGCATCCATTTAGTCAATAGCTTCATTTCAATTCGCATTGATTCCAAATTTTATGTAATAGTTGAAATAATGAACTAATTGCAATCATCAGTCTTATCCGACTCTTGCAAAGATTATGCAGCACTTTAAACTCATATCCTGTCACAACAATTCATTAGGAGCACTATCTAACCCAAATTACCTTTAAATGTAAAAATATCACCACAAGAACACACTAAATACATCACAGCACATATAACATTGGTAATAACTGAATTTCCATGATTGCATTGTCACTTAAACACACGATAAACCATCGTTTCAATATTCTCGACGTCTCTTGCACAAGTGAAACAGTGATACCGACTGTAATTGAAAATTGAATTTAAGTGCTACAGTCGGATAATTTGCTTTAAATTCTTACAGCCAAAAGAAAACGTTGATCGGTTCAAATTATAACTACATTCCAAAATAAAATTTCGCAGCGTCCTATGCTTCTATTTATCATTGGTTTTTATAATGAGTTTTTAATAATTTTTGGTCCATAAAATATGTCACTCTTCAATAGTTTTGTAATCAAGTGGGATATTTCTTATATTTTTCGTAACTATACTTAAAATCACAAACCAAGAACATTGTGTAAAAACAAAACAAACCTTCAAACGTATTGCACAATTGCGCCTTCAATTGTTTTCGAAGAATTACCCACAACTCCATGGAAACTGGCACTGAACGAGGTAGCTGTACTAAAGCTCTGTATAGCTATCTAGAGCATTAAGCTGTACACATCGGTCATGCTTACAGTATATAACTCACGAACGACCAGATTTTTTATCTATCACGACTTTCCTGAGAGATCATTGATCGTAGGCAATTTGAACTGCTCACTAGCTGGAAAATCGTTCGCTCTGACCCTAAGCTCAAGATCGAATCACAAGTGGGAGTGATCGACGTGACCGAGATCTCTCAAAAGACCGACTTTGCCCATCACTAGTCTAAATCCTTGGGCAACCAGCCTGGCTTTAAATTGTTGATTCTTTCCTGCACTCTCTTTTACTGCAAAGACCCATCTACATCCAATCACATTCGTGTACTCAGGCCGTTTAACAATCTCCCATTTACATTGTTTTTCCAAATTGTTTATTTCCTTTTTCATTGCCATCTCCCATTCCACAGCATGATTGCTTAATAAAGCTTCGGACATATTCCTTGGTAATATCACATCTCCCACGTATTTACAGCAAGATGCACAAATGTCAGTTTTTGCAATTCTCTTTCTTTTTCTGTCTCAATCGTTCAGATCTCCTTGGTGCACATTCAGCATTCTCTCCTACCTGTTCCTCAATATTATTTCTCTCGTTCTTTTTCTGCCTCAATCTTTCAGATCTCCTCGGTGCATATTCTGCATTCTCTCCTACATCTACCTCATTTCTCTCATTCATATTTAGGACAATCATATGATCCCTTGGTGCACTATCTTCCTCAATCCACCCTATAAAGGGTTCATCATGATCCACACTCACATTTCCCTCATTCTCATCCCAAACTAAAATATTATTTTCTGCATTCTCACTCCCGTTCCACCTTAAAGAAGATTCTTCATTCTCTGTATCTTCTAGACTAACACTCTCCTCAGCTTCAATGTGTTCAGAATCATAATAATTGATTCTGTCGTGTGAAAATGTTCTCACAATTTTCGGTTTGATTACACCGAAGGAACACAGGTAAGGAAATTTGGTTTCTTCAAAAATCACATTATGTGCAACTTTAATCAATTTCTTATCTGGAAAATATAATTTATACCCTTTAATGTGATCTGGATACCCAATAAACACTCCCTTCACAGCTTCACTGTCAAATTTATCTTTTCCATCCTCCTTCATCCAAGCTTGACAACCGAAAACCTTCAATATCTCATAATCCTTTTTATTTACATCCGCTTCTCTCCATAATCCCAATGGTATTTGGTTATCAATTGCCCTACAAGGAAACAAATTCTTCACAACACAAGCTACATTTGTTGCCTCAGCCCATAGGAATTTAGGGGCACCTGACTGAATTAACAGACATTTTACAATCTCTGATATGGACCTGTTAACTCTTTCACCAATTCCATTCTGTTGTGGGGAACGTGGTACTGTCTTCCCATGTACTATACCATTCTGACTTAAAAATTTCTGAAAATCATGACTCACATATTCACCTCCTCCATCAGTTTGAATTGCTTTAATTTTCCTATCATGAAAATTCTCAACTTCAGCCTTATATGCTTTAAAAGCATTAAATACCTCACTCTTTTTCTTCAAAAAACTAACACTCAAAAATCTGGAGTAGTCATCAACAAATGTTGCAATATAAACTGACCCTCCCAGTGAAGTAGGTAGTTTCCCCATAACATCACTATGGATTAAGTCCAAAGGAGCTTGACTCTTTCTATCACTAACCTGGGGAAAACCTAGCTTTGTCATTTTCCCTTTAATACATGTCTCACATTTTTCTGGTAGATTCCCCTTAACTCCTAGAGCAGGGATTTTTTGCAACCCCTCCACATGCAAATGGCCCATACGCTTGTGCCAAATTTCAACACCGCAAGATAAAGCATAAGCATTTACTTGTTCGCCTGCATTGTCACAATTTACTTCTGTAATAGCTCCTGCTGCAACAACATCATCTGTCTTACTATCAACAGTCTCCAAAACAAAATATCCATCACATTCAAATGCTGTAAATAAAATTTCATTATCATTCCACAAATCCTTACCAACGGCACAATCTGCAGTGATTTCTGTGAGGATACCTTTCTTGGCTAAACAGTGACAAGACAAAAGATTATAATTAAAAGTAGGAACATACAATACATTAGAAACACTTAAAGTAAATCCTCCACAGTTATCATTAATTCGAATCACAACTTGCCCTTGCCCTTCTACTTCTGCAGACCCGGTACCCACTAATACCTTCCCCTGACATTTTACAAAGCCAATCATCCAATCCTTCATCTACATCTACATCTACATACTACCCCGCAAGCCGCCTCAATAGGCGTGTGGCGGGGGGTGTTAGGACACCAGCCGTTTACATATAAAAAGGAAACACTCTATGAAATTACGCCTTGCATTTATTAAAGTCCCTTATTGTTCGGGGGAAAAACGAATTCCCATACCTATCCGTTCGGCAAAATATCTCTCTTAATTTATCGTTTCTGTCGGACCTGGAAATATAGTGGGGTTCTAATATGATGTTCTCCGTGTCGCTCTGAAAGATATCTATTCTCAATTGCTCAAGTAATCTAAGCCTAGCGCGCAGCCTCCGAGTCTCTAGCGGCTCCCAGCCTAATTCGTTTAACATCTGCGTAACGCTGTCTGTACGCCCGTAGCAGTTTTTGACGAATCGCGCAGCTTTCCTTTGTATTTTATTAAGTTCCCGAATTAATTCTTTCTGCACCGGATCCCATATGCTTGCTGCATATTCAAGGTGTGGCCGGACGAGTGCGAAATAGCACCTCTCTTTTACTTTTTCATCTGAGAATCTTCCCACAATACGCTTGACGAATCCTAGCTTCTTCAGAGCTCTGCCACAAATATTTCTTATATGTGTTCCCCACGATAGGTTTGAGGTTATCGTAACTCCCAGATACTTAACTTCATCTGTCGCCTTTATCTTAACGCCATCCACAGCATATACACGGGGATAGTTGGACGACCTCCGCAAGAAATGTACCGCCGTGCATTTGCTCAGATTAAGTTCGAGTCCCCACTCTTGGCTCCACACATGAACGTTGTTTAAATCCGATGATAGAATTTCAAAGTCAGAGTGATCATTAATTTCGCGATAGATGACAGCGTCGTCAGCAAATAAACGTATTTTACTGCTAATTCGAGAGCATAGATCATTTATGTATATAATGAACAAAAGGGGGCCGATTACGCTTCCTTGTGGGACACCTGATGTCACTTGAACTGCATCAGAGCTAATTCCGTCAAGAACTACTTTTTGCTTACGATCACTCAGAAAGTCGCGTATCCAGTTTACTACTGTTTCGTTTAGGCCGCATGACTGTAATTTGTGTAAAAGTTTGTTGTGAGGTACCGTGTCGAAAGCTTTCTTAAAATCTAGGAATAATGCGTCCACTTGTGTTTTCGATTCACCAGATTTGAGAACGTCATGAAGATAGAGCGCGAGTTGTTTCTCACATGATCTACCTTTCCGGAAGCCGTGCTGAGAGCCATGGAGGACGTTACGACTGTCCAGGAACGTCATGATATTGCTAAAGACGATATGTTCGAGTATCTTGCCTATAATCGACGTTAATGAAATTGGTCGATAGTTCCCTGGGTCATGTCTGTTTCCCTTTTTGAATATCGGTGTAACGTTTGCAATTTTTCAGTCTATTGGTATCTTTCCTTCAGACAATGACTTCTTGAATATTATGTCTAAGAACGGTGCGATCTGTGGCGCTAATTCCTTGAGGACACGCGCGGGTATTCCCTCCGGACCCGGAGATTTACTATTTTTTATCGACTGTAGTTGTTTAGTTATCCCATCGCATTGAATAGTGATTTCTTTCATCGGTTCCTCAGTGAATGAAATGTCAAAATTACATGCAGTGTCGTCTGTAGTGTATACACTTTCGAAGTGGGAATTTAACGTGTTAGCTTTCTCAATATTATCGGTGATAAGTTTGCCATCTTTATCAAATAACGAATCTACGGTTGAAGATTTTCCCTGAAGCTCTCTCGCATATGACCAAAAAGATTTCGGATTTTCTTCGAGTAATTCACCAAGTACTTTTTTCTTGAAATTTCGCAATGCAGTACGCATTGATTTCTTGGTTTTTGAGCGTTGTGCAGCGTAACTTTCTTTTGCTTCAAGTTCCTTCGATTTGTCACCTAACGTAATGGACTTTTTGAATAAGTTGTACAGTTTTCTCTGTCTCTTAAGGTCCCTCCTAACATCATTGTTATACCAGCGAGGTTCTTTACTATCACATTTCAATTTTCGCGGAATATATTCGTTGATTCCCTGGCGTAGAATTTCTAAGAAATATTTCCATGATGCATCAGTGCTTTTGTCCTCTGTTTTAGCTACGAAGTCAGTGTACGAATCATTAAGCATCTCGCCAAATTTTATAAAGTTGCATTTATCAAATAAATAAACCCTTACGATAAATAAATCCTTACGATAGGTAATGTGTCTAGATGCTGCTGAGTCAATTAACCAATGACTTTCATCAGTTGTTTTGGATGCTAACCCTATCCCTTTTGTACTTACACATGCCCTTTGAATCTAAATCTTTGAATTGGGCTAAGAATCTTGCCCTTTGAATCTAAATCTTTGAATTGGGCTAAGGGCTTTGAATCTAAAATCTTTGAATTGGGCTAAGAACACTACAGTTCTTAGCCCGATGCCCTAAGACTCCACAGTTAAAACATCGAATTTTGTTACAAAATTTTGCGATGTGTCCAGGTTCTTGGCAGTGGTAACATCTTCTGAAGTCTCCTCCCGGACTCTGAGTTGGCACCATCTTGCTCGTGTCTTTGGTGTCTCTGAAGACTTTCTGCAACTCCATCCTCCCCTTGCAATGTTCGTCTATGTTGTCTCTGAAGGCTTTCTGCAACTCCATCCTCCCCTAGCGACGTTCATACCGCAGTTGCTGACTGGTAGTCAAGGCTAAGCTGTTTTGCCTTTTGACATCGGCTTCTTCCCGTAAAAGTCGTCTCTTCACCACTTCTGTTGTTATCTCATCTTCTCGACCAAGAAATTCAATGATGATGTCATACTGCGAGGGCAAACCAACTAAAAATAGACCGGCAAGCTGAGTATCATTGAATTGGAGTTTATTTCCACTTCTTTCGATCTTCCTGTTTAATGCTTGAATCTTAGTCATGTACTCCGCCATAGATATATCCTCGGTCTTTTCAATATTGACCATTTCCTTCAGTAATCTTACCGTCTGGACAAGGGTGTACGAGTTATTAATTCTCTCCAAAATATCCCAAGCCGTCTTTGCTCTTGTGCATTCCTCGATATCTTCAACATGAGCATCTGATACATGTTTCAGTAGAAAGGCGAGTGCCTTTCGATTAACGCGTTCATTTTCAAGGTTCGTTTCGTCCCCGAAGCCGGGATCAATTGCATTCCAGCAATTTCGTTCGATTAGCTCGGCCTTCGATCTCCGTGACCAAACAAAGTAATTGTCGTTCCCCAATTTTTGAATGTAGGATTCCGTTTCCATTGTGATGATTTCTTCTATTCTCTGTCGCCCGTTACCACAATGATGAAAGTTTTACTCTTTTCTCTGTCGCCCGTTACCGCAATGATGATTTCTTTCTATTCTCTGTCGCCCGTTACCGCAATGAATATTTCTTCTATTCTCTGTCGCCCGTTACTGCAATGATGATTTCTTCTATTCTCTGTCGCCTGTTACCGCAATGATAATTTCTTCTATTCTCTGTTGCCCGTTTCTTTCGTCATGCTAGTTAGCAAAGATTATATACGCTAATTAGCTTCCGATCGGCTCTCTCTTTTAATCGCGAACCGTGCTTGGCCCATAACCTGTAGTTTTTAACCAATTTTATTCCATTTTCTTTAACAACTCAGATAATTTGAGTACACCACAAACTTTTTAACCAACCCAACAAACACCTCTCATCAAACAACTCCGTAACTAAAACAACTAGAACAATTACTCATCGATGATAAAACAAATGACAAACTAAATATGACGAACACAAGATATACATAATAATGTTTTCCACTCCAAGAACCAAATAAAATTACAACACCTTTTAGGTATCGAAGAGTTCTTTTGATGTTAACATAATCTTTCTTCTTTGGATTTTCCATGGAATGGCTTTCAAAATTGACAGCAAAACTCAGGTCAGGTCTTGTCTTGCATGACAAATATAGTAAGCTTCCAACTCCTTCTCTGTAGTTAAACTCTTCTTTCTCAGGATATTCCTCTTCATCGTAAATTTTGTAAATATCTTGAGTGTAAGGTGTCATCATTGGTTTGGATTCTGCCATGTTAAATCTGCTCAGTACTTTATGAGCATAGTTTCCTTGAGAAATTATTATTCCTTCTTCACTCTTCTCTATGTCTATGCCAATGTAGGATTTGGGATTTTCATTTACGGTAATGTCGAATTCTTTCTTCAGTCTTTCTTGAAGTTGAGATATCTTTGCTTTATCTCTCCCAATAATTATGCCATCATCTACATGAATGGCCAAGTACATGTTTCCATCTTCAGATTTAAAAATGCACTGGTCTGCTTTCAATTGTATCATACCCTGTTCCCTCAGAGATGAAGTAAATCTTTTGTTCCACTGGGATGGAGCTTGTCTTAGGCCGTACAGAGATTTTTGTAGAACACATATCTTCCCTGGTTGATTGAATCCATCTGGTACTTCCATAAAAAATGGTTCCTCAAGTTCTCCATACAAATATGATGTTTTTATATCAAGGGTTTGGATATCCCAGTTTTTCTTTGCTCCAATGGCAAACAACAGTCTCAGTGATGTTGTATCAACTACAGGGCTAAAAATATTCTCATAGTCCATGTCTTTCTTGTTTTGGGAACATCCTCTGGCAACCAATCTCGCCCTGTATTTACCATTCTCCTTCACTTTGAAAACCCACCTACTTGTTAGAATCTCTTTCCCTTTTGCATGATCTCTGTTTACATAAGTCCAGGTTTTGTTTTCCAACAGAGAATCTTTTTCTTCTTGTATGGCATGCTTCCACTGATCTTTTTCTTCTGAGTTGATGGCTTCATCAAAGGTCAGAAGAGCTTCATTCTCACTTGGAAGAATTCTCACATGTGCCTCGTCTTCATCCCAACTTAAGAAGTTCATCACATAATCTTCGTATCTTTTAGGTACTTTCCTTTCTCTTCTTGGTAGTTCATTTTCAATATTTCTGGGTAATTCTTCTTCTCCCCTGTCTTCTTCACTATTTGGTATGTGTGGTTCTTCTTCCCCGTTTTCCACATTTTCATCCTGAATTTCTTCCTCTTCAAAGAAGTCAATGATGATTGGACTCTCTACTTGTGGTTGAGTTTGAAAAAACGTGTTGGTGAAGATTACATCTCTGCTGATAAATACTTTTCTCTCTTTTGGATTCCACAGACGATATCCATTGGGGGCATATCCAACAAGCATCACCTCTTCACTCCATTTGTCTAATTTCTTCTAAGGTCTAACAATTTTTGAGTATACCCTTTGGCCAAATATTCGTAGGTTTCTCACAAGGAGACATCGCGTGAGTGATGTTAGGGATCCAAATGACGCAATTATTTTCTGAAACTATAGAGAAAATGCGGGAAAAGTGTCACGGCTTTCTTCCATTAGGGCCCTGGTTCTAAAGAATTTTCCTCCGTATAAATCCTTAACTACTCGGAAATCTACCAACTGAAGCCGTGGCTTAGTGGTTAGAGGCGCTGGACCAGTAATCCACATAATGTGGCGTGGGTTCGAATCCTTTTTGGGTCAATTTTTTTTCTTATATTTTACGGAGTCACTGTACATTGACCAATCCCAAACATCTATGGCATTAACAACAATATTTTTGAATTTTCAGCCTATTTTCTGGATTTTCAATCAACCCCCTTGTGAGAGTTTCCAAGCTAATTTTGGGATTCTTGTTCGGCCGATACGAGGTTTGGCATGCCGACAGGCTTAATATGTTTAGATTTTGAAAATACAAGGATACTTCCTTGAATAGGATGAGCGTCGATTGGTCGTCCCTCTTTCTCAAGGCGGTAAACAATGAACGGATTATTACTTTTTAATATACAGAGACGCATGCACTTCAAATTTCCCAGGGACTGCGTTCGAATAATGACTTTTGTGACTCAATTTTTATTTCAATAGTGAACATGATAAAAGTAGAAAAGAGATTGTAACTGTTTCCGAGGTTATGTAAAAAATAGTTGCTTTGACCTTTGGAGCAACATATTATATTGAAGGGAAATATGACAAATATCACAAAAGTCATTATTCGAACGCAGTTCCTGGGAAATTTGAAGTATATGCATCTCTGTATATTAAAAAGTAATAATCCGTTCATTGTTTACTGCCTTGAGAAAGAGGGACGACCAATCGACGCTCATCCTATTCACAGAAGTATCCTTGTATTTTCAAAATCTAAATATATTAAGCCTGTCGGCATGTCAAACCTCTTATTGGCCCAACAAGAATCCCGAAATTAGCTTGGAAACTCTCACAAGGGGGTTGATTGAAAATCCAGAAAATAGGCTGAAAATTCAAAAATATTGTTGTTAATGCCATAGATGTTTGGGATTGGTCAATGTACAGTGACTCCGTAAAATATAAGAAAGAAAAAAAATTGACCCAAATAGGATTCGATCCCGCACCACAATACATGGATTACTGGTCCATCGCCTCTAACCTCTACGCCACGGCTTCAGTTGGTAAACCACCACGTAGTTAAGGATTTATACGGAGGTAAATTCTTTAGTTGCGTTTTTCTTTCGAACCAGGGCCCTAATGGAAGAAAGCCGTGACACTTTTCCCGCATTTTCTCTATAGTTTCAGAAAATAGTTGCGTCATTTGGATCCCTAACATCACTCACGCGATGTCTCCTTGTCAGATCTGGTTTCTTCTTATACCAATTTTCAGCTGGTGTATTGATCATTCCTCTAGTTGGACTTCTGTTTGCTAAGTAAGCAGCTGTTTGTACTGCTTCTCCCCACATTTCTTTGTTACAATTTGAGTCAAAAATCAAGGCTCTTGCTTTATTTAGAAGAGTCAACATCATCCGCTCACTTTTGCCATTCAATTGAGGTGTGTGTGTAATTGTAAAATCTTGTATCTTTCATTGCACCACTCAGAGAGAAGATTGTTGTGGAATTCACCTCCATTATCACTTCTTAGCTTGCTTGCTTTAATATTAAAATGTGCCTCTCCTTCATTCATGAATTTCTTTATTCCCTGGAATACTTCATTCGATGTTTTTGTTTCCATGATATACACCATACAGAAATGAGTGAAATCATCAAGCAGTATCAGAAAATATTTTTTGTTATCGTAAGTTGGTGGATCAATGGGTCCACATAGATCAGTATGGATGATTTGCAAAGGGCGATTTGCTCTTTCCCTAATTGTTTTGAAGGGCAGTCTGACTTGTTTTGCCTATGCACAAATTTTACAGTTGTTTTTCTCCTTTTTACACTCTTCCATTGAGAAAGATACTCCATCACACATGTATGGTATCTTCATTATCTGACCATAGCTTAGATGGCCTAGTTTCTTGTGCCACATCTCAAGTTCTGTTGTTGGCTGCTCAGCACCAAAAGCATTTCCTGGATTTTTCTTCATGTTCACCACATATAAGCCATTGTCTGTTTTTCTCCCCTCTATGACAATGCTGTATTGAGGTATTTCAATTTTTGTTTTCAGGATATATAGTTTTTCACTATCAAAATACACTTACCTTCAGCTTTAGTTACAGAGTTCACTGAAAGCAGGTTTCTAGTTAGATCTGGCACATAATACACTTCTTTCAGAATACAGTTTTCGAATTCAACAGACCCACATCCTTTTATTGGCATGCATGTATTTTCTTTAGCAGTCTTCGCACTGTCAGAGTATTCTCTCATGTCAGAGATAACATTTTCTTCTTTAAACATCATCTTGTTGCATCCGCTATCTACTACCATCTCTATGTCCTGGCTTTGATCATCGATATTCATCTGCTCGGCACTATGTACAAGGAATGAGACCTTATTCGATTTGGGTTGAGTTTTTTTTTGTTTCTGATCCTCTCTTCATGTTCTTCCTTGTATTTGCATTGACCTGCTGTATGATTCATCCTTTTACAATATTTACAAGCTTTGTCTCTGTGCCAACAGTTTTGCTCGTTGTGATGTCTCAGCTGACCCAGATGTTTACAGATGGGGCATGGCTTTGATGTCGGATTTTCATTCTTGTTGACATTTTTCATTGTGTTTTAATATGACCTTTTATGCCACAACCATGGAAAACAATATCCTTCTTTGATTTCCATCTGGTTTTTGCTCTAAATGTTACTGGAGACTCCTCATGTTTTAATTTGCATTTATCCTCTTCTTGAGCTAGTCTTGCGGTTAAATTTTCGATTGTTTTGTCTCCAATGGGTGTTGAGTCCCATGCACTGCTGAAATGTTTGAATTTTTCAGGCAATATTGAAAGTATTTTTGACATAAGCATGTTTTCCGAGATATCTTCATTCAGCACTTTAAGTTTAAAAACAAGATTCTGAAGTTCACTTATGTTAAG
Source organism: Pyrrhosoma nymphula (assembly GCA_963573305.1). Lineage (NCBI taxonomy): Eukaryota > Metazoa > Arthropoda > Insecta > Odonata > Coenagrionidae > Pyrrhosoma > Pyrrhosoma nymphula. The sequence continues at coordinate 109,325,677 of OY754329.1, forward strand.
TTGAGTGTCTTTAATTTTATAAAATTTATAGGTATAGAACTCCTGAAGTAGGAAACATTTTTCTTGATTTGTGTCTCTCTTGTATATATGCAAAAGTGTGTCGTACATGTCTTTGGTAGAATCACATGTCATCAAATGTGGCTTCACCGTTTTATCCACAGTCCTCAGGATAACGTGTTGGGCGGTGGCGTCTTGTGTATTCCACTTGGCTATTTTACCTTCATCGGTTCCACAGTCAGCAAGCAATGTGGCTCCATTGACTATGTCCATCAGTTGTTTTGCTCTAAATAGTATTTTCACTTCGAAATGCCACATAGGAAATGTCCCACTGTCCTTCAGTTTCGTAATACTGGCAATATCGTCATTGTACACTTTACTTGATGACGCCATGATTATACGCACTTTTTACTATCACTTTTCACGTATGAAATAGTTCGTTTTTACACTTTTGTAGTTTCACAGATCCAGCATGATCTGGGCCCATAACCTGTCGTATTATTGGTAATTGTTTACAGTATTTATGCCACGGTTATTGTCTTAAAAGGCAGGGCAATTGACACAACACAGTTTGATATAAAACAACAGTCACATGTCTCTTTTATTAGCCCGAAAACACTCACATGAATAGTGCTACCTACCTTACAATACAAAATTATCCCACTGAGGTTATTGCCAACCTAAAATAACATTCCAAAATATAACTGACGGATTTCTTTGGTGCTGCTGTCTTTTCTTGGTCCTTTCTTTTCGTATAGCTTTGAAATTGGTCATGTTGAGTATGTCTAAATAGGATAAACATTAGCAGAAATAGCAGAGCTCACAGCATGGGTTGTTCCATATTTCGTGCTATGTTGTTTTATTTCTTTTCGAGTGCTTTTGGTGCTTCATGTAGTACCTCTACAATATGACAAGACCCTCTTCATTGTAGTCAGATTTTCTCTAGGACTAAACTTCCAATATACTCAAGTACTGTGCCCTAGATAGTGAAAATAACCAAGGGATTCAAGATAATAATTTTACAAGAACTTCACCACTGTGACCAGTGACTGGCCAGTAGTTGAATGTAGACTTTGCTTTAGTTGTTCCTTCTATTAAGAATATAATGCTTGTCATTGAAACTATAGTTTTGAAAATGTTATTTTCATTTGGCAATATGGGGTCGTGCATAAACTACGTTACCATATTCTGTGATTTTTTTACCCCTGCCCCCGCCCCCTTTATTGACAACCATAGTATTTTTCCCCTCCCCTCCCCCCCACATGTAATGTTGTCTCTACAAACGAAACTCTCAATTCAAAAATATTTTCTCAATTATTGAGTGAGTGTATTTTTAGGGATAGGTTGAAAGAAGACAAATAAAGTAGCCGAACTAGATATAATAGGACTATCTAATTTCAATTAGAACAAGTAATATTCATTTTTCAATTCTAAAAATCAATCACGGTGCAAGGTACTGTGCTCATCTACGTTATTCTCTCTCCTTCCTACATTTCTGACTGCTGCATTGAAAATTGTTGTCACAAGGTTGCTAATTAACCCAGGAGAAGGTTTAAATGTGTAAGCAATTTGATGGTATGAAGACTTGCAACATTCTAGAGCCAATGGTTCAGTTAAATTGAGTTAAAGTAGAAGCTTGGGGTGAAAGAAACACCCCGTGTGCCCTCCTCACGTTAAACTATGTAGTATTGTTGTAAGAAACCTAAACAGGTGCATTGTAAGAGCTATGTTACTTTGAGTGAACCCTCCCTCGTTACCCGCCGTAGGCTTTTAGGTGACCCCCTCCCCCCCATAAGTTGGTAACATAGTTCATGCACGACCCCTATGTTAAAGCATTGAATATTTGAAGGTAGATGGTGCATTTCTCTCTCTCATTAATTGTTTGGCCTCATGCCTTTTGGGATATAATTTTTTTCCTGCAGGTCATCGTAAAGTCTGAGCCTCAAAGGATCACCTTGCATATTAATTTGGAAAGTTCATTTCCTACCTCTCAAGGCTAAAGTTCTGGGTAAATCTTCACAAGTTACCCTTTCTCCATTGTGATTATAAAGTTATCATTTTTAACCTCAGTCAGAAATCTGCATATGCAGGGAAAAGGCAAAGGAAGTGAGACTATTCTTGCTTTAAATGCCTGAAAATGCTGGTTGCAGTGACTTTGCCATTTTAGAACCACTCGAGCTTGTCCCTGACCCTTCTCATCACTGTCTGTATTTTGATATTTTTGCATTGTACAGGTTATGTAGTGTTTTGAAGGAAAAGGGCTTTTATCCGTGTCTCAATCTGAGAAAACAGGACTAGAAAGTGTCCATTGAAAAATGCTAAGACAATCAGGGAAAAGCCTTGAGGATCCTGAGATCTGGCATTTGAGAAAATCATGGAACTTCCTATTGTACGATGGAATGGAAACTCCATCATTATAGTTGCTAGCGACATGCCGTATTTAGCGGGAGAGATAGTAAAGAAATAGCCAATGCACATCATAATGTGATAGGGGAATATAGTAGATATTTATATGAGGGGAGTTCACCCACATGATGACGTAAATGCAATATATGGAATTAAAGGACTAAGGAAAAAATTGGTGGTGGGCATTGTTCATTAATTTCTTGGATGGTTTTTGCTCTGATTCGTGGAAATTGTAGAGATTATTCGACAGAAGTCACATGCCACTTGTCACATGCATGCACTTCTTCTAATCTGTTCTCTCCATATGTTTCACTTGCCTTCAGGGTTTTTTTGTGTCAGCCTGTTTTTCAACCCTCGGTGCCCTCTCTCCCTGGCTCCATGTTTACACTCTTTCTCATCTCTTGCATCTTGCCGCTGGTTTCCTCTTATCATCCATTTATTCTTGTCTTCTTATCCATCTTGTCTTGGTTCCTTTATTCTTTAATTTTACGGCCATTGGAGAAATATCTTATCTGGTTAATCCTTTATTCTTGTTGAATTTACTATTCCCTTAGCAGATCAAAATATTTCTTAACCGTAGAACACCCAAAGTTTTTTTGTTGTTTTTTAGTAATATTCTGGGATTTTGGTCATTTGAGCTTACTTTCCAAGAGAGAGTGCACCTCACCTGAGCCTCAGAATAGGCCGTTGCATATCTGCAACGCTGGGTAGTCCAGAAGTCAATTTGAATTGTGATTATTTTTGTGCCTCTTTGAATTGGTGAATATCTAAATTTATCTGTAGTTTATTTTTTATGCTGAAGGGATTAAAAGAGATTTGTATAAATTAAAAACAAGAGTGATTAATAAAAATGTATTCCAAATCATTATTTTTACATGGATACTCATTATCATAGAAAATCAAATCACGGTTCCAAATGTAAAAATATAAGGTAAATCACCATATTTCTGGTTTCATTATGCTCATTATCTGAATAGCAAGAGTGAAAAAGAAAAGATATAAAGAAGTGAATTATCTTATGAGATTAGTGAGGTCATATGAAAAATCAATGATACGCTTTACATGGAAAAGGTTTATTGGGTATGTTACCCTTCAAAGCAGTGGACACGAAGTCCAATGTTACATTTTGAGCAAGAGTGCGGACAATGCTCCTGCAGTTGTCTCCTCCACACCTGCGTCTTTTTCCGTCCGTAATAAATGTTACAAAGTGCTTGATTCCATCGTATCTGAACTCCTCTGGTGATTTTCCCATTGAGAGCGGATGGCCTTGCCTTCATGCTGTCCCATAGCGATTCAGGTAGTCCTGGGCGATAGCTCTGCGGAATTGGACTTGTAGCATTGGAGCCTGTGTTTCTCACCAGAAGCCAAGCGTTGTGTGTAGCAACAACAAGAAGCAAAGTGAATATACTCCAGTACCACCTCTTCACCCTAATGTTTATTCTGCAGTGACCCACATTCTGATCCATATGGTTGGTCCCTCCCAAGAATGTGTTGTACATATTCCTGCACGAATCAAGGGCAAGAGACTAGTTTTCTCTTCTTCTCAGTGGTGGAGTTTCGTGCCGCCTTTTTGACTGGAGTAATTCCCTCGCAGGTTGATGCGACAGCATTGTCCATCCATTTACATATCATCAGCTCTGATGAAGATTCAGTGAAATAATCATAACTGCCTCATTCTTGCTTTTTCATGTCCTTGTTTGATGGCAATGGGCAGCTTTTCAGGATGCGGTTTTCCCTCATAGTCCTTGTCGCACCATAACCATGGTTCTTTAGGTGTTGGAGTAGATTCATCCCAGTGAAAAGATTGTTGAAGTAAATCTTACATGGAAATTCCTTCACACCATCCAGTAGACTGTCCATCATTGATAGTAAGGGTGTGGAGCATTTACCAAAGTTTTTCTCATACTCCTCATTCCCGATATGATTATTTCCTTGATAAATATGAAAGTCCTCTTGGGTATTCAGACACCAGGCCTTAAAACCAAACCTGATGGGTTTGCCTCGAATGAACTGCTTGCAGGAATGGGGAAGATAGTACGAAATCATGCACTCGTTGTAATCAAGGTGTTGCTTGGGGTAAAAATACATTTTGAATTTCATTCAAAGTCGCTCTATGAGGGGACAGACTTGCCATATTTTGTCAGTAGCATTGATGGAATTATTATCGTTGCAGTGCAGTACCTCCAAAAACCGATTTCTTCACATCAATGAGCTCACTAGGATATTGTGAACATCTGTTGCATCCTCTGAATACATGCACTTGGCGACGACTCTTGCATAGGAGGAAATAAAAAATATTCCTAACATTACTCTCATCCCATCAGGAGTAATTCCTGAATTGGCCGATTAGCAAAAAGGGCATACTTTTCGACTAGATATAAGATGAGTTCCTCATCGATAAGTTTTTCAAAAACGCTGACAAAGTCTTGGTCTCGAATATCGTCATAATTAGGGGTGGGAAAAATTCCCTCGAAAAAAGGTGGCTCCTTTTTATTCCAGGTACTTTTGTCTTTACGTATGGTAAGCGTTGTCAATTTACTTTTAGAACACAGCTGGTTGCAGTTTTCTTTGTCGTATTAACATCGTTGGAAAATTTGGCTTTTCTCTTGCAAGACTTCAATGGAACAGCGTCGGGGGACTTTTCAGATGATAAATTATCCGACAAATTTGCAGCAGTAACACCAAGAGCTGCCTATGATACATTTTCACTCACTCTGGAAGTAGAAGAAACTGCAGTCACCACTCTAGTATCTTTAGTTGATGAGCCTGAAATGTTATTCTTAGTTCTTAGAACGATTTCTGCTTGCGACAGCAATTGTCTTCTAGTCAGGTTGTTCACATGTCCTCCCCATCTTCATCTCCCGAATCCTCATCAGATAGAACATTTGGTTCTGGTCCTTTGAGGTAAATGCTGGTGAGATCGACATTAACATCTTCTGCCTCCAATAAATTTAGCACTTCCTTAAGGGTAATACCCCTGTAAAACATAACAATTAAAAGTAATAATTGATTATAGTAAAAAATTAATGTAGAAAAAAACTACCCCAAACATAGATTTTAAAAGTTATATGATAGATAAAAGTTGATATATACTGAAAAACGTTCCCTGTCTAAATAATAATTCTTCCAAACCGTGGTAAAAACAAAGAAATATTAAAACAAGACATAGATCTAATATAGTTTGTAACCCTCACCTTCGTCTCCTTTGTGTTACCTTTGATATTATTTCAATTATTATATATAAATAACATGCAGAAAACACTTATGGCTGCTTAAAAATTATCTTTTAATTTAGTAAAAGTAATTTACACATGTTCAAAACCTTTGCATTTATATAATTTATTAAACGACTTATTTGAATGATTTCTCTTTACAATTTCGAGGGCTTGAATTTTTTATGTCCTTCAGTTCCTCCTCTTGCTATTTTAACCATGAATACAATAAAACTTTTATATGGCACTTATCGTTATCCTGTTTTTTTCTCCAACTTTAGTTGTTCTCTTGGAGATCTCTTTCTCCAGCCCGCCGTGAGTCTTCTGCTACCGCCGCAATTCCCTCCATTTCGGCCTCTCTCCTGGCTTCTTCCAGCTTTCCTTACTGAGAACCACTCTCAAAACTCCTCCCGTCACCCTTTGACAAACCGACACTATTTCCCATACACTTTTATTTCCTTTTTTCCTTCTCCTTTCGCCTCTGACTCGTTCGAGCTCTCTTCCTGCTTCCACCATATAACTCTCTCTTTTCGCGTCTGTAGTTACCCCCTTTGTTGCTTTGCTTTATCATCGCTTATACTCTTTATTTATTTGCGCCCTAACTACGCATTGTTATCTTATTTATTTTGTTTACCGGGCGTTAGGTTATAAGATCTATACATAAATAAAGTGTTTTGACCTCGAGCAACCCCAAATGACTTGAAAGGGCATGGTTATGAGTCTTCGTCGTAATTTTAACAAGCCCAAGGTCTATATGTAGTCATTTACATCAACTGGCCCCGCGACCGCCCAGCGTTGCATATATGCAACACCCCTCTTGTACCCTCCAAAAAAACCACTAAAATATAAAAAGGCCCAACAACCATAATAAACTGGCTAAAGTCATCCTTTAAGAGTAAAACTGTAATATGTATTTGAATGGCCGTTGGTAAATTAATATTTGAGAAATAAAAGAAACTTACACGAGACACACGTCCATTGTTGACACAGTGACTGGTCCATTTGCTTCAGCTGCCAGGGCCACAATGACGAAAATGACAATTTGACGAGGGAAGGGGGGAAGCTTGCCCATGCTTTCCAAACCTATAGATGCCTGATTTGGCTCTGTCCTTGTCTCTGTACTTTGTAACAAGCTGTGAGCCAGCATTGTGACACGCCTACACTGTTGCATATATGCAACACTGAGTGCTCCTGGGTTGAAACACTATAATGTTAAAAAGTTATTTCTTCAAAATGTATGTTATTAATGACAGTGTTCCCCTTGTTGCTTTTTAAATGACATTGGAAATGAGATTAATTAGATATTTTTGTGTGCCTATTTGAATTTCTTACTAAATAAATGTAAAATTTATAATATTTCAGAGTGGATTGGTAGAAGAATGCAAGAGGAGCCAAATTAAGGAAAGTGATGCTGAAAAAATGCTTCTGGATTTCCTGATGAAGCATATTCCTCCAAAGGAGGGCCTACTAGCTGGAAACTCTGTTTATGTGGACAGGAAATATTTAGAGAAATACTTTCCAAAGGTGGATGACTACTTACACTACAGAATAATTGATGTATCATCAGTTAGGGAACTATGCAGGTAGTGGAGCTTTACATATTTATTGCATCTGATTGCATATTGATATTTCTCTCTTGTGGTGTGTTGAGTCACAGAGCTGTAATCCAGTCAATGTCCTGCAAACCAGCAGTTCTGCATAGGTCATAATACTTGGGGTTGATGCGCCCAAAATGAATATCATGTGTGCAAAGGAAATTTGCTTTATTATGAAGGGTCATCCGCATATTTATTTATTTAAAACATTGTTCACATACAGCAGTAGCGCCAATTTACAGTGAAACATTTAAAAATAAACATGACAGAGGGCAAAAATACAATAACAACATAAAAATCAACTACACAGAGCCCAACATGGAAAGGGGAAATATTTAATTTGTTGACAGGTGTCCCACTTAAATAGCTTGGGTGGTGAAATGGTTACATGATAAATAAAAAGGATCAACGATTTTTACAGTCTGAATGTGGTCGGAGTAATTTAGTTTTTGGTCGGTTATAACACCTAGTTCTTTCCTAGCTGTCACTTTGTTTAAGGGAGTTGAATTAATGGTGTAATTTTATGTCAGGGGTTTTGTTTTCAGAGCAAGAGTCATGATGCTGCATTTTCCAGGGTTTAGGTTAAGTTTCCAGGTATCACACCACAGGGAGGTTTGATTTAAGGCAAGTTGAAGATTAATACAGTCAGAAATGTTATTAATCTTCTTGTAAATCTTGCAATCATCGGCATAGAGAAGGGTATGGACTTGGGAGGAGTGGAGTTGAGAAGGAAGATCATTTATGAATATGTAAATTGAAAAGATATGCCCCATGACACTGCCCTGGGGAACTCCAGATGTCACAGGAGATCAAGAGGAAGTAGCACCTGCCAGTATTACATGCTGGGTTCTGTTGGAGAGAAAGCTAGAAAGAAGGCTGAGGAACATACCATGTATGCCAAACTGTTGGCTGAGTTTATGAAGGAGGAGTTGATGATGGAGGGTGTCAAAAGCCTTGGAGAAATCAAGGTAAATGGTATCAAGTTGAGTTGACTTATCTTTTGCACTGATGGAATGGTATTGAAAGACAGCAAGATTGGTTAAGCATGATCTTCCTGGGAGGAAACCATGTTGCTGAGAAGATAAAAAAGGAGAGGTGAAATAGTAAATCCTGTTCAGAATAATACGCTCACAAACGGAAGAAAGGATTGGAAGCAATGAGATGGGGCGATAGTTTGAAACATCATTCTTGGGACCTGTTTTATGTATCGGAGTAGCGTTGACGCACTTCCATTGTGGAGGGAAGGTTCTTAGGGAAAAACAGCGATTGAATAAGAGGGTTAAAGGTTGTGAGAGGGATGAAGCACAGTTGCGAATGAATTCAGGGTTGAGACCACCAGGCGAGCGGTGGAGGGTTATTTTGCAGAGATATTGAAAAACCTCCCGAGAGTCCATCTGTATGTGGGATAGGCAATGATTTGAATTAGGAAGGAGGGAATGGACAGGGGTCCATTCCCTCCTTCCTATTTTATGGTTGGAAGTAGGCTGTAGGCAATCGGAAAAGAATTTTAGAAAGAGGTTAGGTCTCGCCGATCCAGCGGCATTTTTGGTACTATAGGAGACTGCTTCAGGAATTTGAGGATGATTACGGCATTGATTGATAAAGGGCCAGAATTTTTTGGGGCTGGAGGAGATAGCAGAAGAGACAGTCTGCGTGTAGTTTTCATAGTCATGGCAAATGAGGAATTTGGAGTATCTGCGTAGATCAGCATAAGATCGGCGAGTTTCCTCGTTTGGGACGGCCTTTTGGAGGTACCAAGAGGGATTTTTGTTTCCAAGAACGTGTATTGTGTCCGGTTTAAACCATGAGGGGAAATTTTTTGTCTTGGGCTTAACTAAAGGAACTAAGTCTTTTATTTTGTCCTCGAATGATGGCCCCGCATATGTACTATCACTTTCAACAGTCGGTCCACACGGTCCGCGTGACCATCTCCGTGTTCTGTTGAAATCGAGCTTCACGTATTGCATATACGTTCCATAACTTCTGGGGGCCAATTTTACTGCTACGACAGGCACAACTTGAGTTGGTTTTTTACTCACTAAGAGACCTCGCGTGCCCTTCTCCCTCCGACAATGAATAGCCAAAACAATCCCAACCCCCACTCCCATAAGAATTCGCCAGCCGAAAAACCCGTGAAGTGTTTTCGGCTGGGACTTTCTTGTGGGTGGAGTTCGGCCGGTATTTCTTGAGGGAGAAAGAAGGCGATAATTTCCCCTACTCTCCTTATGACATGGGTCATCATGGCAAGAATTATTAGTCCAGCACAAAGGGGACAGATAGTAGCCTCGTTTGAATGCAGGAAAACTAGTAATTTATAAAGTTATAGTAAATACGTTGCCCAAATCCACTGTTGCAAAGTCAGCTCGGAAACCTTTCACGACAGTGAGAAAAGAAAGATAATGTTAAGAGATCAGAATTTTTATTTTGCACGTAAAAAAAACACAGATATAGCTGTTAAAATGACATCGGGGAAAGGGCAGAAGACTTCCTCGGTGAAGACCAGTATGGGTTAAGGAAAGAGAGCGGGATGCAAAATGCATTTCTGGTGATGAGTATTCTAAAATTTATTTATAGATAATAGCCACTATGTCTCTATTTTCTTCTTAGACTGCTGGAAAACTTTTGACAGAGTACATTGGACGAGAATAATAAATATTACTGCAGAAATAGGAAGTACTGTGGAAGTTGAGGCGATTAATTATAAAACCTCTCGGGTATGAAGCGGTGTAACCCTCACCTTCATCTGGTTGGTGTTACCTTAGATATTATTTTAATTATCATATATAAACATCATGCAGACAACACTTAGGTTTAAAAGTTATCTTTTAATTTTATAAAAGGTCGATTGGGCCCAATTTACATAATGTTCAAAACCTCCTGCTATTTATACAATGAATACAATTAAATTTTTATGTAGCACTTATCGTTATCCAGTTCTTTATTTCCCAACTTTCGTCGTCCCCTCTGAGTTCCTTTTCTCCAGCCGCCGTGCGTCTGCCGCTACCGCCGCAATTCCCTCCGTTTCGGCTTCTGTCTTTATTCTTCCAGTTTTCCTTACTGGATACTACTCCCAAACTCCTTCCGTCACCCTTTGACAATCCAACACTCTTTCACACACTTTTATTTCCCTTTTTTCTTCGCCTTTTACTTCTTCGAACTCCTTTCTCTTTCACCATATATCTCACTCTCCTCGCGTCTCTAGTTACGACCTTTGTTGCCCTGTTTGCTTTTTCGCTACTATTTGCTTATTTATTTGCCCCTAGTTATGCATTGTTATCTTATTTATATATTTACTGGGCGTTAGGTTACAGCGGTATACGGGTAATGAATGACGAATCGGAATGGGTATATGTATTTTGGAAGAGGATTCAGGCCGGGCCATTTCTTATTACCATTGATTTTCGATTGTTCGCTGACAATTTGGTAATAAATGTATGGAAAGGGATAAAATTGCAAAGGAAAGTAGCAAGTAACTGTTAATTTTGGTAGATTTGCAGATGGCCAAGATTTATTTAGCCAGTCAGCCACGGGACTCGATGTCTATTTCACAGGTGAAAAGGTGCGTGATATGTGGAATGTGAATTAATCATACAAAGCGCAGGTAATGAAGTTTATAAAGTAGTAATAGTCCAAAATGAAGGAAAATGAGGAAAATTCTAAGCTGGGGAAACAGGTTACCTTTCCGGGAAGTATAACTACGTCATTCAGTAAAGGATAAATTAATGTAAGGAAATTGGTGTTACCGAGGATTTAAAGAATTGTGTTTGAATAGGAATTTTGCTGTTTTCAAGTAGGATGGAGAGAAAAATAAACAAAAAGTCGATAGGAGATGTACGAGAGACAGCACAAATAAAACATGGTGTTGCCTTAGGTGCTATAGATGGGATATGACTCAACAACGGGAAAGGGGATATTACGGCAAAGATCTATATTAGTGAAACACACGTGATGATGATAAATGTGCAACCCTATCTCCATAATTGCAAAGTAAAATTAAAACCATATTGCACAGTAAATTAAAACGACACCTTTGAGTAAAAGTTTAAGAACAAAACGACTGATATAGCCTTCAAACTTATATCATTAATTAGTGTATCGGAACGAAAATTTGGAGGTTTTGGAAAGCCTCCAGCGCACACATTAATTACTGATGCAACGATTTTCCATTTTCGAACTCTAGCAAAATATATTGCTTGGATACACAGCCGTTGAGAATTTCATAAACACCAATAAGGGAAAAATTAACGCCGAGTATTCACCTGGGATGAGTAACTGATGGGAGTCCGATCATTCTCTTGCAATCGGGAGTTGAGATTTATTCAATATCACTCCGAATTTCCTTCAAGGTAATGAATAGTGATCGGTCACAACTTAATTAATTTTTGGAAAGAATCTGGGCATAATGAAAGGAAACAATCCAAGCCTGGAAACGTTAACTCTAAGCCTATTATTTGTGCCACGAAAATATCACAAATTTTTTGTGACCGAAGTCAGGGGCACTGAATTTGGCATAGAGCCATTAAGTACTCTCACAATGAGGCACACAATGTTTTTCACAGTATGGCATTGCTTTTACGAGAATATATTCAAACTGAATTTATTAATTGATTGCCTTGAAATTCAATATATATTGATTTCTCAAACCAATCTATTTATGCTAAAGGATTGACAGATTTAAACAGTTTAGAGTCCCTGATATCTCCTCAGCAGCTCATTTTTCATCAGTGCACGTGAAAGTGTAGGTTGTGCGCTGTGCAGTGAAACAATCTCTTGCAAAGGAGCATAAAAATAGCTACCTAATTAAAATTACGTCTTGTGTTTGATACATTTGATTTCACAAAAATGTATTTAGCTAGCATCCCCAATTGCGTGACTGATAGATTCCATAGTCAGAGAGGTCAGTGGAGTTTTACGACATCTCCAGAATATGTTGCCACCATAGTGAACATAGCTTCTGGAAATTAGAGGTTCGTTCAGGAACGGAGAGCTGAGTGATGGATATACTTGCAGTGAATGAATCTTTTTGTTTTGTATTAACTTCCTAAACACAGTCACAGTACATTTAACAGACCAATAAAAACAATGTAAGACGAATTACAGACTATAGAGCAAAATTAACATTGAAACATGTCTTCGGTGTAACGCCGCTCGAAGCTGATTTCTAAATATGCAAAGCGAAGTCTATGTATTTCATCCAACACATATCATTACTGAAAATTATACTTTACTATATTAACTAAAATAGGATAAAACCCTAATTAGGATAAAATAAATGCAAAACTATGGTGAATGAAGCTACAAAAAGTGGATTCTAATTTATCAGAAATGAATGCGGTCATTTTTGAATGAGTTTTCCTTCAGTGGAGATATTACTTAATTGATTTCTCGCTCTCAGAGAAGACATGCACTCCATTTAAAAATGCCTACGATGAAAAACTCATCATAGTATTACAATCCTAGTATTGGTATATTGCAGCCCTCCATTTCACCCTATCCCATGCCAGTTCCTTCACTTCCCTATGGTTCTTCTTCCCCGTATCCCTTTTGACTTGCCCCAAGTACTTGTCTCTTGGTCTTCCTCTGGGGACTTTCCCTTCAATTTTTCCCTCCTTTATGCTACTTATGTAATCGTTGTGTCTCATAACATGGCCAACCCACCGTGTTCTTCTTTGGCGTATGGTGCTCCACAGTGCCCTTTCTTCTCCAATTCTTCTATATACCTCCTCGTTTCTCACCCTATCCATCCATTTGATCTTTAGCATCCTCCTCCAGCACCATGTCTCGAAGGCTTCTATTCTTTTCTGGTCAGTTTTTCCAATGGTCCATGCTTCTGATCCGTAGAGTGCCACTGCCCACACGAATGTTTTCACGTACTGTTTCCTTGTCTCCAGTCTTATGCTCTTCAAGTAGAGTAGCGGCCTTTTAGCCATGAATGCCGTCTTAGCTCGGGCTCGTCTACGCTTGATGTCTGTTGTGCTTCTTCCATCCCAGGTAATGGTGCTCCCGAGGTAGGTGAATAATTCCACTTGCTCTAATCTTTCTCCTTTGAGGCGGACGTCGACCACTACTTTTTCACTTCCACACACAAGTATCTTGGTTTTCTTCTTATTGACTTTCATGTTGTATTCCTGGAACACTTTTTCAATTGTTTTCAGTGAGTTCTGTAGGTCTTCCTCGTTTTCTGCTACGATCGCGATATCATCAGCGAAGCGTAGCATGTTGATTTCCTCTCCATTCACTTTGATTCCTTGTTCTTCTATTTCTTTTATTGCTTCCTCCGTGTACATATTGAAGAGTGCTGGTGACAGGTTACATCCTTGTCAGACCCCTTTGTTAATTTTTGCCTCCATATTTCTTTCATCTTGTGTGCGTATTGTGGCCACCTGGTCCTTGTAGAGCTGGTAGATGATTCTTCTGTCATTGTAGTCCAAGCCAAGTTTTTCCATAGTATTGAACATCATATTCCATTCGACATTATCGAATGCCTTCTCCAAGTCCACGAAGGCTATATACAATGGCTTGCTCACGCTCAATGGATCATTTTCTCTACCAGTAGTCTCAGGCATAGTATTGCCTCCCTTGTCCCCCTGTTCTTCCTAAATCCAAATTGGTTTTCTGACAGGTTTTCTTCAATTTTTCATACAATTCTTCTGCCTACTATCCGAGTAAGGATTTTGGAGGCATGTGACACTAGACTCAAGGTTTGGTGCTCCTCGCATTTCTCAGCCCTTGCTCTCTTTGGTATGGTCACCATTGAGCTCTTCTTGAAGTCTTCTGGCAGCTTTCCGGATTCGTAGCAATCTTGGATTATTCCATATAGTGTGTCTCATGCTTTTTCACCAAGTGCTTTGATTACTTCTCCGCTGATTTTATCTTCTCCGGGCGCCTTTCCATTCTTCAGGTCTCTAACTGCTCTCTCAAATTTGCTTCTTAGTATCCCTGGTCCACGGTTGTCTTCCTCCACTTGGTTCAGGTCATCTGTAAATGCTTCTCCTAGGGGGATTCAATGTACTGTTTCCATCTATTGCCGATTTCTCTATCTTCCATTAGCAGTTTCCCATCCGAATCTCTGATGTTTTTGCATCTTGGTTTCCTTTCTCCGAAGTGCCTCTTTATTAGGTTGTATGCCGTTTCTGAGTTTTCCTTCATCATATTTTCATTGATGTTCTCGCAGCAGCTTTCAATCCATTTCTCTTTGGCCTTTTTCGATTCTCTGATAACTTGATTCCTTAACCTCTTATACAGTACTTCTTCAGTTTCATTTCTTGCATTCTTATACTTTCTTCTTTCTTCAATGAGGGCTATGATGTGCTCCGTCATCCATGGTTTCTTAATTTCGACCGGCTTGCTTGCTAGTTGTACCTCTGCTACTTCTGTGATGGTCTTCTTGAGGCTACTCCATATCTCTACTATACTTTGGCTGGCTTCCTTTGCTATTTTCACCTTTTCATCAATGGCAGCAGCAAATGTTGTTCTTCTTTCCTCCTCTTGCAGTGGCTTTAGGTTCCATCTTTGTTCTCGTTTCGTCCTTCTTATCTTCTTGTATCTCAGTTGACTTTCCATTACCACTAGATTGTGGTCACTGTTGATATACGCCCCAGGGTAAGTCTTGCGATGCTTCATTTGGTTCTTGTACCTTCGTCTTACCAGAATGTAGTCAATCTGGTATCTGGCTCTGTCTCCTGGCATCTTCCATGTGTATCTTCTCCGTCGGTGTTGCATGAAGAGGGTGTTTTCCACCACCAAGTTCTTCTCACTACAGAATTCCACAAATCTTTCTCCTCTCTCGTTCCGTTTCCCCAGCCCGAACTCTCCTACTGTGTTCCCATCCTTTCCCTCTCCAACCACTGCATTCCAATCTCCCATTACTATCAGGTTTTCCTTCCCTTTGACTATGCTCAGGACCTCTTCTAGTTGCTCGTACATTTCTTCAATTTCTTCTTCCGAATGGTTGGACGTTGGCATGTACACCTGCACTATTACTATGTCTGTTGGTTCTCCTTCTATCTTGATTAGCATTATCCTTTCGTTGTACTGCCAATATGCCTTTACTCTTCTTCCCCATTCTTTCTTCAGGATGAATCCAACTCCCGCAATCTTCTGGTTATCGCCGGAGTATATGACTATACCCGTCACTCCAGAAGTTGTCCGCTCCCGTCCACTTGATCTCACTCACTCCTACGATGTCTAACTCCAGTCTGGCCATCTCCATCTGCAAGTTCTCCAATTTCCCGCACACCCCGATGAAAAACTGCTCATATATACAAGATAAGATTTTCAAATAAGCAACATGAAAAATGTTCTCGTTATTTAGAATAGATTCGAACAAAATAGAAGTTGTGGTTTAAACTTAAAGTTGGCGGTCATTTTGCAGTGAAAATTAATGGGAATGAGTCAAGATTTGATAAGGTTAGGAAGAAAAGTGTACTAGATAATTTGGGATAGTCATTTTCAGTATGTTACCTATGGTAACAGAAATCTAAAACAAAATGTTCATTCATCAGAGAACAACTTTAATATTTTGTAATATCGCCATTATTTTCAGTTGCAGATCGTAATCGTGACTGCATAGACCCAACCAAATCTTCTATGACATGGGGACGTTGGCTTAAAGAATTCCAAATATTCCGTATGTAGACTTATAAAGTTTTACTCGGTTCTTTCTTCGTCGTAATGCCACTCATTCACAATGTTACCCTACGCATTCTCAATAGGAGGAAGGTCCGGGGAGTTAGCTGTCCAGGGTAAAACGCAAAGTCGAGAATTATCCTCAAAAAATTGCTTTGTGGTGGTAGGTTCGTCGATCTATTTCCTCGATTTATCAAGAATACAATTAAGCCCGCTACTCGTAAGAGTGAAAAACACCTAATGCCTTTCCCTTTTGCATTCTCCGCCTTTCCTGCTCAGGAAGTTGAAGCTATATGTAAGTAAGGACTATTTACTCAATGCCTATTATGCTTTCATTCATTCCCATATTACGTATCGTATAAGACTGTGGGGACATGCTTCTGACACTAAATCTATACTTATACTTCAAAAAAAGGCTGTACGAATTTTAGTTAACGCATGTTCCCTAGAACACTGCAAACCTCTCTTCAAAAATCTTCAAATCATGACAGTTTACAATCAGTTTATATTCCATTCATTAGTACATATTAAAGAAAATCTGAGCATGTACTCAACAAGGGCTGATGTCCACTGTCATGACACCTGAGCCAAAAATTCCATGGATATACCACTCTGTAGGCTCGATAAAACATACAAAGTAGATGGCCTACTGATCAAATTTTTCAACAGGCTCCCAATTTCTGCCAATTCAGCCTCTAGTGTGGGCTTCTGTAAGGCTCTCCGAGATTGGCTTACATCCAACCCATTATATTCACTAGAGGAATATTATAACCTAGATTTCTCCAGCTTAAAACTCTAAGGTCTATTGTTTCATTAAGTGTATTCACATGGTCTGCCTTATTATGTTCCTCAATTACGAGATGTTTATTTTACTCAATTATAATTTTGAATTAATTTTAAACGCAATTATTCACATGTACCATACCTTGACGACACCTATCATATGTATTTATGCTAAAGGTGAATAAAGAATATTATTATTATTATTACCATTGCCTACCACTTTGAGTTGGGGGAGTTGGCTGGTCAGCGATAGCGGGAGAAGGTCATACGAGGGTCTCCATAGTTGAGTGGAAATGAGTCAAGTTGGCTCTTAGTAGTCGCTGAATGCATAGGCAATACCCGAAGTTTGAATTCAGCAAAATGCGAAGTTGGCCGACTTTTGAAAGTGATAGTACAAAACACACTCTCGCTCTCTTATTCACGGCTCAACTGCCCGTGGGCAGAAATCGGTTCTTTTATGTATGTACATCCTTGCTGAAGGTTCTAGACTCCTCACAATGATTTGAGGAGTCATGGGAGCTCATAGTCCAAGAGAGGGGGTGTAGTATGGAAACCTCATGAGCACCGCAAAGGATGATGTTGCGTTGCTTGTCCATGATGCCAGCCCCCTGTGGTTGAATGCCACCACTATACCTATCCAGATGGCAGATCACAGGTGGGGAAATTCTAGTAAATACCTTTAGGAATTCCTAAGGAAGTAAATTTCCACTTCCAGGGACATGCACGCCAAAGTTTCCTTTGATATATGTTAGGGTTTTTATTGATATCAGTTTTTCTCATTGGCGGTGATGGGACACCTACAGCTGTTTCATTGAGCTTTGAGGGGACTAATGTTAGGGATGTGATTTAAGACCCAGAGAAATTCTCATCAAGAGGACTAATATTTCTGTAGATGTGGGACATGACTCAGAATTTTGATTGTGATTCCACAACTTGAGCCACTTCTTTTGGTGACATGATATGAGTGATGTGCCTTTTAAGTCATGTGTATATTAACATTATTTTAATTACACAAAATATCTCCCTAAAAAGTTTAATTTTTAAGACGTGTGCACATTTATTTTATTTATATTTGTTTGCAAAAAATACTGATGATAAATTCTGCATTATTTTAATGAACAACTGGTGGTTCTTAGGTTTCCATGGTGTTGATCAGTGGATCTTCACACCACTTCTTGGGTCTTCAAACAGTGCGTTGACATTGGTAGACAACAGTTTCGATGGTGTTCCAGCTAGCGAAATGGTTTTCTATCAATGTCAAGGCACCTGGTGAAGACCCGAGAAAGGGAGAGAAGGTCCAAGAATGGGTGATTTTAGCTTAAAAATAGTTATAAATATGTATGTAATCATCGGTGAATTTGCTGTGGAAACTTCAACCTTGTTGCCAGTGTGATGGCTGGTTTGGCTTCATATCTCTCTTACTATGCAGGAGGTTAGTTGTTCAAAAATTCGTAGAAGAATGAGTGGCACTTAAACCATAAAGTTTTTGCTGACTGTTTCATTTTGAATATTTAACATGCACCGCATGCGTTCAGATTCTAACATGGTGTGGCAAGGTGGAAGTTACCTAGGCGATGCTATAAAATAAAGACAGTACTCTTTACACTATGTTAATGATTATGAAGAATACCTTGCACATTTTTGGTTCTTTGTCTCTCAAGTCCCTTGAGATGTCGTTATGATTACCTTGACTATTTTAGGCTATTTTCCTGATAAAATTATCCCTTTTGATGTGATTATACATCATACAGTGATATTATGGTTGAGTTTGATTAATCCATGAATCAAATTTGCAACTGAATCTTCCAATTTAATGCATTAAATTGGAAGATTCAATTGCATGGAAATTTGAAAAAATAATTAATTTGCTCACTAAGACTCGAGATAGGCAAACGAGTAACCACATTAAGAACTTGCCCCTGAGACATCAGTTCACTGTGATTAAATAATAAATATAAGTTATTAATTATGACTCGTTCATGAATGATTGACAGTAGGTGTGCATTTTTTCTGCTCTATTTCCTTTATTATGAGCAAAAATAGAATGAAAATAGTGTTATTGTGATTTACTCTCAAGGCACCTTTTATTTTTAGTGTGAAATGATTTTTTTTAAACAGGTGGTGGTTCCCAGATGAGTCAGGCAAAGCACCCCAGAAGAATTACGCTCACAGAGCATTGGATGATATAAAGGGAAGTGTAGAAGAACTTCGATTTTATAAGAACTCCATGTTTAAATCCATTGTTAATGGCAATATTAAGTAAATTGTTGTACATACCTGTAGGTCATGTGGACAATGGTGAAATTAAGAGAAGGAAATGACATGATATTTAAATGTGTGCCCATATGAGATTACCTGGAATGCAATCAAGGTAAAGAAAGGTCACTTGCTGTAAGTAATCCAGTGAAGAATTCTCAATAAAAGTTAAGCCATATTATGGATGTTGGAGGCATTGGATTTTTCTTAAAAAGGGCTGATGAAGTAGTAAATTTTATTCCTGGTTTTCCTAGTTTTTGAATCTGAAAATCAAATATTGAATCATTTATTGGAATTATTCATGCTCTAATAATCTGAGGCTTGCATAATACATGAAGTTTTATACTGACAAAGCTAGTGGAGAGCACATGCCCACTAGGTGAAATAACATGATTTTAAATGCAGTAAAGGGCAATGGCCCGCCACGATGGAAACACCAGTTCCCAATCAGTCACCAAAATTAAGCATCGTTGGGCTCAGCTCGAGTTTGGAGGGGTGTTTCTCTGCTGTTGCCCCTGTCTGCACATGGCAGACAGTATGTGTGAAATTACCTTTGAAGCACGTTAAACAAGAATACTACTACTAAAATGCAGTAAAACATTACACATCAACGTCAATCTGGATTTTTAGGGATGTTATTTATACTAATTGGGTAATTATATTAATGGAATCAATCCATAGTTGTTATTTTATAGTACCATTTGCTTGTGTATCATATTCTGCCTCTCCTTAAGTCATCCAAAATTCTTATCCTTTTCTGTGCTTGCTAAGAATTCTCTCCTCTATCACCCTTTTCAATATACCCTCACATCTCAACACGTCCATCATCCCCCTTTGCTGCCTTTTCTAAATCTCTGCCATTAATTTCACTTCCTCTCCCACTGTATTCATCAATTCCTTACCTTTCCTTATACATACTCAGTTCATCCTCTCCATTCTTCTCCAAACCCATATCTCAAATAACTCCAGTCTCCACATGTCCTTGTTACACAATGACCAATTTTCCAACCCTTACTGCACCACGCTCCATATTAAGATTTCACCAAATGCATATATCTTTAAGTCTCTTCTCTGAGCCCCCTTGTCAATCACCTTCTCTTTGAAAATGCTCCTTGGCTAGAGCAATTATACATCTGATATCCTTACTACTGAAACCGTTTTCCTCCAAAATACTACCTTGGTGTGTAAACTGTATTTTATACCTTTCCTTCATTCTTTCTTTCAAAATGTCCGAGCCTCTGTAGTCTCTGAGCCTTTATGAGCCTTACTATATCTTCTCCTTAAATAAGTTTATTTAATTCATCATTTTCTATGGCAGGTTCATATATGCTCCTTAGTATTTTTCTTTCTGAAGTTTAACTTAGAGTATTCTCCTCTTTCAAGGTTAAGGACCATTAAAATTAGAGCTTTATTGTTGGTTGGCAAATACATTTGCATGGAGTTATCATTTCAAAAAAGTAACAATACACAATGTTGTAGAGCATAAAACAGGCAATAAGGAATAGATAACACATGGTAATAAATGCAACTCATGTAGTACTTCACATTTAACACAGTACATTCATAAAACATAGCAATTCAGATGTAAATAAGTTTACAATATTTTACAAAAATACTTGCTCCATGTATTCTTTAGTGCTATAAAACAAGTTTTCATGAAGCAAATCTTTTACCTTGGTTTTGAATTTTTTAATATCCAGGGATCTAATTGTTTATGGAATTTTATTATATAAATTGAATCCTGTGTGAGTGATACTAGGTATGGAGTCTTTTTGAGGTTCTGTGGCAGTTCATGTGTAAAGAATCATTTGTTCTAGTGTTATAGCCAGGGAGTATAGAAATATGGAGACTCGACTTGTAGCCGGAAGGTGATGCCAAAACCTTCCGCGGGGAGGAACAGCCGGTAGATGGTGCTGATGACCGCCATCTGTCAGCCAGGAAATTACATTGAGCTAAATGGCGATTAACCTTTATCTTACGAGATTTTTCGCCGTCCGTATACCTAGACTACAGAGGTTTTTTAAACTTTCTGCCACTAAAACGTAGTGTTTTAGAAAAAAATATATTACAAGAAAAGTATTTGTTGTATCACAATAAAATAAAAAGTGCTTTCTAGAGTTTTTACAAGGCTTTCATGTGACATGATTTTATAGGTATAATATATATTTAACACTATTTTTAATCAAAGGTTAATTATTGTTTATGTAAAAAAAATTACTTTCAAGGGTGAAGGATTTTTTTGCCAAAGAACGAGCGATTCCTGTACAAAAATGGTGTAACACAACACCATTAGTTCAATTTAAAGTTTTTCAAGTAATGGAATGGTAATGGACCATAAAAAATGGAAAATATCCAAAGTATGACAACTGCCTTTTTCCAAGAGTAGCTGTTTTTCTCTTCCAAACACTGTAAGACAAATTTTTCACCATAATACGTATATGTTTTTTGCATAATAAAGTACTTTATTTGAATTGATTATTCAATTTTCAGTCTGCTGTGCTTGTTTTATTCCCTCCATTTAGACAATATTTTACAGTATATTCGATGTAATGTATTGTTATTTTCGTGTTCCGAAAGTATAACAAAAAATTTCAACATAGAAAAAAATATTTTGCATCCACATTATGGATATAAATCCTACACGCAGTAACCAAGCAATAGATGCGACATAAATTGATTGTTTTTAGCCATTGATGGGCCAGTATTAGCTCACTTTAGGGGAATGTTCCAATTGCATCATAAGTGAAAAACTGCAGTCGGTGTTGTTTGCTGAGCGGTACTGTAGTAGCTTATGCTGTAGTAACTCACTCTAACCCTTTCTTTTTAGAGACGATGTCTCCAAAAAGAAAGGGTTAGAGTGAGGGAAAATATTCTTGATAAAGAAGGGGAAGAGATAGGTGGAGGATGGGAGGGGGAGGTAGGGGTAATAGAGAGATATGAAGAAGTGAGACGGAGGGAGAGAGATGGAGGCTCAAGGTACTGCTGAGGGTTGATGATAAAACCTAGTACGTATGTCAGATACAATATTTTTTTATATTTCTGACACGAAAACATGAGTGCACCTTGCATACGGAAAATTACTGTAGTTCAAAAACGTAAATAGCAACTTTGGCAATAAAATCACCCATATTTATGTGAAGTCATGTAAATTTTGTAAATACCTGCACCTTTTCCTTCGAGCTGAATATGATCATAGTAATGTCAGTCAGCTACGCATTTTATTTATTTACAATTGTGCGATAGATCTTGAAAAAGGGGTCTACACACAGCCCAACTTCACATTCCAGGTACCAAAGTCGCACTTGTCCTCACCTTTCTCAGCGCACACCTCACACCTGCGTCTCCTACTCCTTTCCGGCCAGTGCACATTATGTCAAGCTTGCAGTCGTGAGATGACCTCATGTTTTGAAGTTGGGCGACCTATATTTGATGACTGTGGAGACAAGATACCTTCCGAAGCACATATTATTAGCTCCCTCACAAGTTGCTCACGAAAGCGTTCCTTATTATCGCTCCTTCCTATTTGCTTTCACTGTCCCACAAGCATTGAACCTCTTCTGGTGAAGTTCCTTGAACAGACCTGGAGATGTAAAGTAATAGTCCATAAATATCTTGTGCCCCTTATTCTCTAACTTCTTTATCAGGTTGATCACTGTACCGTGTGCTGCTGAACTGTTACTCGTTTGAGCCTTCTTCTGCTTGCCAAGATGCACATCCATATCGTAGTAGACTGATTCTCCACCATGCCTACAGCTTTTGCGTGTCGGTGGGACCCAGATAAGTCTCAAATATTGTAAATTTTAATCCCAAATCTTTTGTGTTACTTAGAATTATAATGACGAAAAATCACCTCATTCCAAAATAACTTAGTTTCCAAAAAAAAATAATTAAACAAAATCGAGGGGACTATTATCGTGAGTGGTGCTTGATTTTTATCTAATCTATATGATGGTCTGGTGAGCGCATGCACTCTTTGCTTGAAATTCCGCAGTGGTAAACACCAGGAAGGCTCAACATCCGTCTCACTGTCTCCATCACAACTGCTCTCTGTCTGAATTTCTATAGGTATCTTCCTCTTCTTCCAGAAGTCATGCTGCTAGACCTAGGATATTACTAATAATATCGCCACAAAAATACTCATGCCACAGCACACAACACTCTTGAACGATCAGTTTAAGGAGATACTGTCTCACCTTGATATGAAAATGTTAGTCTCAACAGATTTGCAGAAAGATTTGTGTTTCTTATAAATATACTGAAGAAAAATTACTCGTCCTTTGAATGACACAATCACCTCGTTCCAAAATAACTTAGTTTCCAAAAGATAATTTGACAAAATCGAGGGGACTATTCTCTATCATGAGTGGGGCTTGATTTTTATCTAATCTATACGATGGTCCGGTGAGCGTATGCACTCTTTGCTTGAAATTCCGCAACGGTAAAAACCAGGTGGGCTCAACATCCGTGTCACTGTCTCCATCAGAATCATCATCATTTCTCTGTCAAAATGTTTATACCTTCCTCTTCTTTCAGAAGCCATGTTGCTAGAACTACGATATTACTAATAAAATTGTCACAAAAATACTCATGCCACAGCACACAACACTCTTGAATGATCAGTTTCAGGAGAGACTGTCTCACCAAGCCAGTCTGCGAATATATGAAAATGTTAGTCACAACAGGTTTGCAGACGGGAAGGACTTCGAAGTGTATGCATGCAGAAAGGCTCGCATGCTATCAAAGGCAGCATTCTGTTATGTTGATTTGTGCTCACGTAAAGATTCCCTTGCCTCCTTACCAGCAAGATAAGCAAACTCGAACAAAGAGGATGAGTCATTCAGTGGTACCTAATACGAGTATGGTGATAAGGGAAAAAAACCTCTCATGAAAGTAAGATGCTTCTATCGTTGAGTGCTTTCTGAGAAGATCAGGATATAATTGGGCTGTATATACTTCTCTGTCATGGCAAAAGGATGAAGTTTGCTGGTCTCACACTGAGTAAACAAACCTAGAGTAGGGAGTTGCATCATTTAGGCGAAAGATGGTCAAACAAAATCTCATTATCCGGACATGACCAAGAAAAAATTCTCATGATAGAAAGAACTAAAATATTTTGAATGCTTCTCTTATAGAAATTTCTATATTAATATATTTCTTTGTGCGGTCTATAACTTCATTTGTCCCGAGGAAAGTATTCGGTTCCCTCCTCATACAAACTGCAAGCAAACCCTGTTGATGGGAGTTGGATTCTTCATGTGATATTACATCAAACAACACCTAATACTGTGAGATATCCACTTTAAAAAATTCAGATGGAAGAAAGATATATTCTTAGTCGAATGCCCCTTCAAAAATATGACTTCCTATCATTTGACCATCCCAGGGGCCATGAGAGTGAAAGGAGGATGCAGTGCGCCATATGAACACGCTCGGTAGTCTAGGGATATTTTTTTTTGCCGGAGAGACAAGCTCGGTAGATAAAGGTTAAGTCGCTCTTACTACGCAATGAAAATGACGTAATTACAACGTAGCCATCGGAAATAAATTTTGTGAACACCAGAAAGGATAATATCTCGCAAGGAAGCTTCTATGAAAAAATTCTTTCGCAAAACTTACTGTTGTTCTGCATTATCATCTGCTTGGGGAAATTATTAAATTGCTTTTACCACACAAAAAGTATGAATAATTTGCATCATGGCGGTAGGTTCTGAACTATTTAACATTCTAATGCACAAATATCACTCTACATCTTTTGGGAAGAGTACGTTCCTGACAGAAGCGGTCAAGGCATGTCAGTTTCCAGCTGTCTGCTTGAGATCTTAATACTTCCTATAGTCGGGCGAGATTAAAGGTTTGCTCATTATGTATTAGGTGAGGTAATTGAAAGTTACTGCCATTTAATAAAATGGAACATTACCTAATGACACCTCACTTGCAAACAGGCTGAGCAATCGTACTTAAAGGATTAGGCGTTTGAAAAAATTAGGCTTAATTATAAATACAGTAAATGCAATGGTTAGATAGATAGATAGATTGAATTTGCGGCAGAACCCCTAAAGATGGAGTCCTGAGGCACTTAGACCTGTCGGTCCATTGTACCATCCGCAAGATTTGACATCACCCATAGAGTCCTTCGGCCTTACTAAAGGCCAAAACATCTCTGATGGGGATGTCCCTGATTTCCTTGGGGTCCATGAGTGCAGCCCCAAGGTGTCTCATGTGAGTCCTAGAGATTACAGGGTAATTGCAGAGAATGTGAGATGTAGTTTCATCCTCTTCTTCGAACCATCGGCATCTAGGTGACTTAATCAGTCCCAGGAGATTAAGGTGCCTGTTGACACGATAGTGGCTTGTTAACAGTCCAACTATTGTTCTAAGTTGGCTTCTATCCAGGGATAGAAGTTTTCTCATCATGCTAGGCTTAGGTCCCGCAATGTAGAGCCTAGCTTGTCTTAGTCTCTGTATGGAGTTCCAGATCTCCGAGAGTCGGCCAGATGTCCATTCTCTGATCTCTGCTCTCCCAATAGCAGGGGTGATTGGTAGGACTGGTTCGGGGCCAGTTGGGTTGTGACTAGCACCAGCTTTGGCGAGCTTGTCTGCTTTTTCATTTCCGGGTATGCCTTTGTGTCCAGGTACCCAGAAAAGCTTGATTCTACAATGCCTAGCTATCTCCGATAGTGCCTCTCGACACTCTTGTAGTAGGCATGAAGTACACCAAGGGGAGTTAACACATTCAATGCAGGCCCGATTTTCATGAAAGTCGTCAAAATCAGCTTAAAAAAATTTAAAGGGCTTCGGAATGGAATGACCACGTCAATTGACGTGGTCCATCAGTCGGTGTAGCCAGGAGCACATCTGTTGACGTGCTCCGCATTGAATGTGTTAAGCACCTTAATCGCTGCTTGACTGTCGGTGCATAAGTGGATTGTTCCTTTAGTGAGGGCTCGATCCTTAATAATGTAGGCACAGGTCAGAATCGCAAAGATTTCAGCCTGGAACACTGTGGCGTACTTCCCTAAGGGGAAGTGGTACGATCTTGAAGGGCTGCCTCCGTAGATGCCTGCCCCTGCTTTATTGTATTTTCTGGAGCCATCTGTGTACCACACAGAGGCTACAAATGGAGATGTTTCCCCCCTCTCTCCCACTGTTCCCTAGAGGGGATAACAATTTTGAAAGGAGGATCCTTAAAATAGAACCTTGCCAACATGAGGTCGCTGCCCATCTGAAAGATTGGGCTGGACCTGCACATCTCGGTCCATATCTGTCTGTGGCCAGAGAGATTTCCCTTGCCATTGAATTGGCCTGTGTAGTTAAGGCAATAAGCTGTGGCCCTGGCTTGACTCTCCACCACCACATGAAGGGGAGGGAGGTCAAGAAGAGTTTCCAGGACCAGAGTTGGAGCAGTTCGCATGGCTCCCATGATGCCTAAACAAGCAATTCTCTGAATGTTGTTGAGTTCGTTTATAGCACCGGATTGCCGGGATCTCTTCCACCACACTATTGAGCAGTATGTAAGACTGGGTCTGACTACTGCTGTATAGAGTCAGTGTAACACCTTGGGTTTGAGTCCCTAAGTATTTCCAAAGGCTCGACGGCATGTCCAAAGGGTTGCACATGCTTTTTTTGTTCTCGAATCTAAGTGCTCCTTCCAGATTAGCTTAGAGTCCAAGATTGTTCCCAAATATTTCACTGTTGATGAGAGCCTGAGGGTCTTTCCATGTAAAGAGGGAAGGGTAAGCCCCTCCCTTTTCCTCTTTTTTGTGAAAAGTACCAGAACAGTCTTATCCGGATTCACTGTGAGCCCTGTGCTCCGGCACCAGTCCTGAGTCATGTCCAGGGCCTTCTGAATGAGTCCAGAAACGGTGTCTTGATACTTCCCACTAATGAGTATAGCTAGATAATCAGCATACCCTTGTGTGTAGAGGCCAACATTATTCAGCTGTGTGATGAGGCTGTTGGCCACCAAATTCCATAGAAGAGGGGATAGAACCCCTCCCTGTGGGCAGCCCCTAGACACTGCCACCCTCATTGAGCACCCCCTGAGGCTGGAAGTGATAGTGCACTGAGCGAGCATGCACCTAATCCATCTCACAATGTGAGGGTGGATTCCATGACTCTCAGCTGCCCAGCAGATCTGGTCGAAGGTGGTATTGTTGAATGTCCCTTCTATATCCAGAAATGCTCCCATACTAAATATCCCGTGGTCGAGCGCGCTATCGATACGGGATACCAGACCATGGACAGCGGAGTCTACGGGCTTGCCCTTTTGGTAAGTGTGTTGGTTCAGAAGCAAAGTATGCTCCTTAAGAGGTCCATCTCTGATGTATCTGTCGATTATCTTCTCTAAAATCTTTAAGAAAAAGGACATTAGGCTAATTCCTCTGAAGGAATTAGCTTTAGTGTAGTCTGTCTTCCCAGGTTTGGGAATGAACCCTACATTGGTCAGCCGCCAGGATTTAGGAATATATCCATGTGCCAGGCAGGATCGAAATAGGTATTCGTAACAGAGGAAGCAGTAGTTGCTCTCTTCCCTCTTGAAGGAGGTCAGGAAACACCCCATCCTCCCCTGCAGATTTGTATGGAGGAAAGCTGGACATGGCCCAGTTAGTTGCTTCATAAGTAATGATGCTGGAGGCCAGTCTCCAGTTCATCCTGACAGGATGAGTGGGACCTGTTCTATATTCTCGCAAAAAGTCCTCCATGCCTCTCTTTTGGAAAATTTGATTGTCGCTTTATACCTGCGCTGGGCCTCCTTGTAGAGGGACCAGTGTTCAGGCTTTTTGATGCGTTGTGCTTTGTTAAAAAGTTCTGGTTAATTGCCGGAGCCTTTCAAGTTCGGCTCCCAACCAAGGAAGGTTTTGTTTACCCTCCCTGGTTTTAACGGGGCAGCTTTTTTCACAGGCTAAGATGATGGCTTCCTGTAGAAACACCACGGACGCCTCAATCTCTTCCTCTCTGTTAAACTTGAATGAAGGGGTCTTTGAAATTGCCCATTCAAGATCTTTTCTATAGGACTCTTAGTTAGTTGATCTGGAATTCCTATATGCCACCGTCAGGTTTTCACCCTCCCTGATAGTAAATTGGATGTACCGGTGATCAGACAGAGATATCTCGTCAGACACCCTCCATCTATTAATCCTATGCACTAAGTTTTTGGAGCATAGAGTGATGTCTATCACTTCCTGCCTAGCTCTGTTCATGAAGATCGGTTGTGATCCTTTGTTGAGTACGAACAGCTCAGTGGTCATTAGGAATTCTAATAGGGATTTGCCCCTGGAGTTGACATCCGAGCTCCCCCACTCAGTGTGATGGGAGTTGGCATTGCATCCAACCAGCAGTTCCCAATTCCTAAAGTGACATTCTCTGACCAGTTCCTCCAGTTCCAAAGATGGTGTAGGTTCTGGCGAGTCATATGGGAGGTATGCGGAGCAAACCACAACCTCCATCCATCTCTCCTGATCTCTAAGAGACAACACAACGGCAGTGAAGTCTCTAGAGCAAAATTGGGGTAGAAGCCTGGCATGTACCACTTTCACATATATGCATGACCTAGGTGTTTCAGCCGAGGCTCAGGAAAAGAGTTTTCCTCCTGTCCCACCAAGTCATCTATTTTTTCCCTTGTGGACCCAGGGTTCCTGAATCAGGGCCACTTTTGACTTACCTTCAGATAGTTTCTTCGGTAGAACTCCCGAGGTAGCTTTGCAATGCTGCAGATTAATCTGCAAGAAGGGCAGCTCTGCCATCATCTGTCTTCCTCTCCTACAGCTGATTATCTCCTGGGTGGGGTGTGGCGTCAGGCTTACTTGGCCCTCCAGCTTGGTCCATTTTCAGCTCCGCCTTCCCCAGAAGCTTATAATTGGCCCTTAGGAGGCCGACTGACTTAATGAAGTCTGGGACCGAGATCTTCCCTGCAGAGGGCTCGTCCAAACCTAGAACAAAGCGAGTGCCCTTTTCGCCCTCGCTCTGCTCATACACCCTCCACAGATCTGTCCTCAGGCCCGGATTCACCTTGGTGATTCTGCTGAAAAGATCCCCGGCACTCACACGAGTCGGTCCTAGGACCCAAATCCTGAGCCGCCTCCTTTTAATGAGAGAGTCAGCATCCACTACTCGGAAGGAGACTCCCTCAATCTCCCCCAGGTAATTTGCCATACCTTTAACCCAGTCAGCTGACTTGTCGTTGGCACACTGGATTTCAATTGCCCCGTTGAGCAGACGTGTCCCCTCCAGGATGGGCACGTCCGGCCCCTGGGGAATGGCATCTCAAGACTCCGTGAGTCTACTGTCCATCATCTCGTACCAGACCTGAGACATAGTTGTCTCAGGGTAATTCACGGGGATGATGGCCATTTTCTTACCACCCTTAGCCATCTCCGCATATGATCTAAGGCATTGGGGGTGTTCCCAGGTGTCCTGGACCTGTTACCTGTTAGGAGGAACTACCTCCCCTTTGCCTCCGTCCGGGCTCTGTGAGTGACCTCTTTGAGCCACAGATGGGGGTCCGCTATTCCCTCCAGCAGTTAGGGCTTGCCGCCTCTCTCTTCTCTTCCTCTTCTTTTCTGCCCCACTACTGCTGGAGAGAGTGGAGAGACTTAGCATCTAAGATGCCATGCTTCTCACAGTGTTATTTGAGGCATCTGAGTCATTGTCCTCCCCTTTTTTGGGGATTCCGCAGCCTTACGCCTCCTTTAACGTGGAAGTTGAACTTCCCGATGATGAGGACTCCTTTCCGGATTCAGGGAGGGGTTCAAGGAAACTGGCTTTCCCTGCAGCAGGGCCTGCCAGTGTAGGGTGAACGGAGGTCCCCAATCCAAGGCCCTCCGAGGGTGTAGGTTTGGAGGCCCCACGGGAGGAGCCTGCAGGGTAAGTAATATATATATAATACGACAACAGGCGTCATCTATGGAGTAAATAATTAACTACTCGTCCACTTACGAGGGAAGGTCAAACCATGCCAAAAAAAAGACGATGCCGTATAGGTGTTTGAAACTACGCTATCAAAAACTCACTAACATGGAAATATTGTAAAAGGTATTTGATATCCCTTGAACAATTCTTGATAGAGACAGTGCACGCTAAAGTTTGAAATTTTTTTGGAGAATTAATTTCTGAGGCTGACTTGCTGCATTTTATCTACTCAGTACGCTTTGAGAAAATGCTATAATCATTTTAATTTAACAGAGCACTAAACGTTGTATAATGATAGGTATATATCATTTGTTTAGGCAAAAAGGCTACAGAGATATCATGTCTCAAAGTTGCAAAAATTTCACATTCATGTGGCAGGTGGCACAAACGTGTCTCCAAAAGTATTTCTATAACGGACCCAAAAATTAACACATTTTCATTTTTGGTATGTCAACTATCCACACAAAATTTCATTAAAATCCGAGATGGTCAAGCGGGGCAC
The DNA here is from genome assembly GCA_963573305.1 of Pyrrhosoma nymphula. Taxonomy (NCBI): domain Eukaryota; kingdom Metazoa; phylum Arthropoda; class Insecta; order Odonata; family Coenagrionidae; genus Pyrrhosoma; species Pyrrhosoma nymphula. The sequence goes on from OY754329.1 coordinate 109,355,964, forward strand.
TTCTCTAAAACTAGACCACTTGACGTGGAATGACCCAGAAACCTTCATGGTCACGTGCACAACACCAAAGTTCCATTGCAATTGGATGAATGGTATTTGAACACATAGAACATGAATCAACAAACAAACATTTTTTTTATGCATTAGATTAGCAGTAATTAGAAGTTAAAGTGATGCTAAAAAAGAAATGGGCCCTTTTTTTACATACAAGAAACAGGTCCAAAATTTGTTTTAAAAAGTTATTCTGCACATGTATTTAGTCAAAAACAAAATTGTCTAAATTAATATGTACATAACGTGAAAATCCGATGAAAGGTGTCGGAGTTATTTGGGTTTAAACTCGAGAGTACAAGATTTTGGCGCGGACAGTAGGTTGGTGGTTATCAGAAGATGGCTCATGAAAACAATAATAACTTTTAGTTATGGAAAAGAGATACTCCTGATTATTTAAATAGAAAAGATAGTATAGATAATGTTTTTCTGAAAACCTTTTTAAAATAATTTCCTGTTTACACCCTTTTGGTTCTCTCCCACTCTCAAACTTCTTATTACTGAAAAGAAAATTTACCATCAAACTTTCAAGAAAACTGGTAATCACCCTAATTACCAGAAATGTGTTGCTCTCCGCAAAAAATGCAAGTCACTTGGCAAAAGCTGCTAAAGCTTGGCAAAAGCTAAAAACTACATAAATATGGTCCAAAACAATATCTTTATCAATACAAAATTCTTTTGGTCTCATGTATCTAACCTTAGAAAACCAACAATATTCCTTCTACTATGTATTTAAATGGTGTGAATTATGATAATTTATCTAATATTCTTGACTGTTTTGCTACCTATTTCTCTTCTGTTTATACATCAGATCTTATGGGCAAACAACCCAGGTACAATTTTGGTCAGACTATTGATATCTCCAGATTGAAAATTTCTGTTAAAGAAATTCATGGTAAACTTAAAAATCTCGACACTACAAAAAGCATTGGTCCTGATAATCTGTCTCCGCTTCTAATAAAAAACTGTAGTATTGCTGTGCTGTATCCTCTTTATATTATCTTTAATAAGTCATTAGACACTGGCTTATTTCCTAGTTCATTCAAAAAAGCTTTTGTGATACCAGTATTTAAGGGTGGAGATAAGCATTGTATTAGTGATTATAGGCCCATTGTCATACAGTCAGTTTTAGCCAAAGTGTTTGAAAGCCTGGTTACTGATAGACTTAAGTTGTTAGTTGAGAACGATCTTGTAAATGAACAACTCGGATTTAGGCGTGGCAGATCAACTACTACGAACCTTTTGTCCTTTCAGCACTTTGTCACCTCTGCTCTGCGTGATCATTTCCAAATTGACACTATATATTGTGACTTCTCTAAGGCCTTTGACAAAGTTAACCATTTGCTATTAGCAGCAAAACTTGAAGCCTATGGAATATCTGGTCACATGCTAACCTGGTTTATAAGTTATCTGTCCAAGAGAGAACTAGTAGTTAAAATCCAGAATGTTGTATCATCCCCTTTCTATGCTACATCTGGTGTACCTCAAGGATCCCACCTGGGACCCCTTCTTTTCTTACTTTTTGTTAATGATATTGGAGCTTCTTTAAATCTGATTAAGCATCTAATCTATGCAAAGGACCTAAAACTTTTCCATCCCATTGATTCGGACGAAGATGTTATGGATCATCAGGAGTGCTTAACTTCTCTTGCTTCCTGGTGTGAGAATAATTCACTGCAGCTGAATATAGATGTGATATACTTACTTTTTGTAGAGGAAAACTCTCTTATTTAAATAATTACCATTTATCCAGGTACACACTAAAGAGCGTCCAATGTAAGCAGGACCTAGATTAAATGTTTGATACTTGACTAACATTTGATTTGTAAATCAACTCTATGGTATTAAGTAAAGCATACAAGTCCCATGGATTCCTATGTCGACATTGTAAAGACTTCAGCAACATTTTTAGTTATAGATTGCTGTGTATTACCTTAGTCCAATCTGTATTAGAATACTGCAATACTGTTCATTAGTATGGAATCCATACTACTTCAAGTATGAGGCAGCTATTGAAGGAGTTCAGAATAATTTTTTAAGACTGATTGCATTTAGATTTGGTATTGAAAGGAGGAAAGGATCATGCGCAGAATTGTTACGTTTGCTTAATCTTAATTCACTCTCTAACAGGAGAAAACAATTGGGTTTATTGTTCTTGTATGCCTTGTTAAATAATCTAGTCCAATGTTCAGATCTATTTTCATTAATTAATATCAAAGTTCCATCCCTACACTCAAGATCTCAGAGTTTATTCTATCTCCCATATAGTAGTTGTACCTTTACTATTTGCCCATGTACAGGATAGCGAGAGATTTTAATAATGTTTGTACGGGTGCTGATATATTTCAACTGTCTAAAGCTTCTTTTAAAATCTTTTTAACGAACTGTTTGAGCTGTATAATTTGAATTACCTACTTTGTTTCAAATCTTTTGATTACTTTCGGCTTTATCAATAATTATTAAATATTTGTCTTTGTGAACTATTATTGATTATAAATTTTATATTATTTTCCTCTTGTGTATTTGTTTATTCTTATGATGCACTTTATGACCTTTTTGTTTTATATTTCATACTATGTTTTCCTATGACAATGATGTATTTCCTATGGTTACATGGGAAAACTATGCAACATATTTCAATTGTATTTTTTGTAAAAGGGCTTCAGCCTGTAAATAAATATTATTATTATTACTTAATAATTGTTACAGTTTAACACTTCTCTCCGAGCTCCCGGCAAGCATCAGGTTTCATTGCTGTAATAATGGCTGGAGACTCCAGAGGGGTTGGGCAGTAATCGTTGCCACGTCCGACGCCCACCGGATGAGTGGCTATGCTGCAGTTGGGTCATGCGTACGCAGTAGACGGAGTGACCCCAGGATGACGGCCTTCTGGATGGGTGCAACTAGTGATTCCACCTGTGCTACGCAGGACGGAATACACTTGATGTTATTAAACAGTGAGCCCTTGACTCCACCGAGCACAACTACAATGAGGACCACTATTTTTACAGAGTGTCTGGGGTACATCTGTCGAAGTTCGAAAAGCATGTCTTGATATTTCGTCCATTTTTCCACCTCCTTTGCATCCATGTTAGTTTCAGCCGGAGCCAAAAACTCAATCACAAACATGAAGCGTGTGAGGTGGTCGAGGAGAACAATATCAGGCTTGGTCGCCTCCAACTGCCTGGTGGTGGAGGAGTAATTCCACCAGTTCATGCATTTATCGTTCTCCACGATGGAGTCAAATTCTCCCGGGGCATAGGGCAGCACAGGTGTTTCATTGATGCCATAATGGTGTCGAAGGTGAAAGTATAACACCTGCAGGGCCACATTGTGCCGAGCTAAATACGCTGACCTGGTGTAATAACTACAGCCGGAGAGGAGGTAACCCAAAGTCTCCGTCTGGGCTCGGCACGCCCTGCATTTCGTGTCCGTAACCTCCCCCTTGAATATAATGCGGCGGTACATGAGTGTGTTTATGACACCATCCTGGCATGCGAGTACAAAACCCTCGGTCTCTGACTTCAAACTGGTGGAGCGTAGAAAGGCAAACGTCAGCTCCTTCGATAACCCATGCTTTTCGATGTTTCGATAAAAACATCCATGCATGGGCTTATCGGTATGCACCTTGAGCAAGGCCTTATGCTGGGCATTTTTAATTTTGAGCTTGAGGACGTCTGCCTTCAATGACGAGATGGTCGTGTCATTGTCGCTTCCGTCGGATGACGGGTTGAAGCAAAGACTGGTTTCGTCCACTGCCCTGTTTGCCGCCTGGAAGAGAAATGGCCCTGCTCCTGCACTCTCACGAGATTGAGCAGGGGGTCCCTGCTTTTCAATACTCGGCATGCTGTATCCAGGAAAAATCTGTTGTGGAGACACTCCAGACTCGATAGTCCTCTACCACCTGCATTGCGAGGGAGATACAATCTGGCGATGGAATTTTTCGGATGAAGACTTCTATAGATGGTAATCATCTTCCTCATTCCCCTATCGAGGTTCTGCAACTCGATGATGTTCCACTCATGCATCTGAAAGTATACAGCAGTGTAGGAACTGCGAACATGTTCGTGGCAAGAACATTGTTCTTGCCAGACAGCTCAGAACTCCAGATGTTCCTGAGAGTCTGCCTGTATTTTGCGATGAGCCTTTCCTTCACTGCTGCAACCTCCTGCATTTGGCGTTGAGGGACGCTGAGGTATTCATAGTTATCATCGTCCTCGAGGTGACCAATGACGCTCCCGTCAACAAATCCGTCTTCCTTGATCTCCAAAAATCTTCCTCTGGCCAGGTGGATGGATGCACACTTTTCCAATCCGAACTCCATCCCTATAGCCACACTATATTCCAGTACGGTGTCCAGGGCAGTGCGAAGGTCTTTCGCATTAGAAGCATAAAGCTTCAGGTCATCCATGTAGAACAAATGGGTAACCTTATGCTTCCTGTCGCCTGGAACAGTACACATGTATCCTCTACCTCGTCGCAGCCTCAGGGACAGGGGTAGGAGGGAAATACAAAACAGTAAGGGGCTCAAGCTGTCGCCTTGAAAAATGCCACAGTGGTATGTTACCAACTCTGTGGAAACAGACCGCTTGCTTGAGGTCAGAACAAAGCACATTTTCCAGAGTGGTAACAGGCGTTGGATTCAGGACACTACCTCTGGGTGGACTTACATCAACTTCAGCATGGTGATCAAAGGCTCATGAGAAGTGGTGTCAAAAGCCTTCTTGTAGTCCACCCAGGCCATTGATAGGATTCACTTATGCCGGAAGGCATCCTGGCATATGCACCTATCAATGAGCAGGTTGTCCTTGCATCCTGCGATTCCCCGCTGGAGCCCCTCTGCTCGTACACCTCCCACACAGGCTGGACTTGGTGGAGGATAAGGTCGCTCAAGATTGAGGTGAACGCTTTATATACAGTGTTGAGGCAGGTTATGGGGTGGTAGTTCTTTGGATAGGACAAGTCTCCCTTCTTAGGTAATAGAACCGTGCGTCCCTCAGTCAGCCAAGGTGGAATTGGTTCCCTACCATTTAGAAAGGATGTGAAGATTCTGGCATAGTATTGGTGGGTGGAAGTAAACTTCTTCCACCAGAAGTTATTCACGGCATCCATTCCTGGAGCCGAGAAATTCTTCTTGCCAGAGAAGGCCTTCTTCACGTCACTTTCGGTGACTGAAAGAGGTCCATCCACATGTGGTGGTCACAAAACTCTTTAAAGAGGCCTATGGCGGGAGTGTCTCCGTTGAAAGGCTTCAACGTTTCGTAGATCTCCTTCCAAAAACGTTCCACCTCCTGGATGGGTGGCGGAGATTCAACGACTGGCTGAGGTGGTCGAAAGAGAAGGGACGGGTGAAGGATAAAGGTGGAATTTTCCCTCACGGCCCTTCTCCTCTTGAGGATTTTTTCCGGGCAGTGGTGAGTGCTCGTACTCTATCGACCTCGTGCTGCTTAATGGTAAGAAGCACGCTTTTATTCAGTGTGTGATGGTTGTATCGGAGACTGCGCGACTTTCAGTTGCCCACAGTTAACCAGAAATCCCTCTCCTTACTGTGTTTAAATGTTCAATGCCTTAGGAATAAAATCCATATGGTTGAGGCATCTGTTAATACTAATAAGTACGATCTGCTATGCTTCACAGAACATTGGCTGTGTTCAGAGGAAATGTCCCTCTTTAACATCGAAAACTATAACCTTGCTTCATCGTTTTCAAGGTCACTTGCAAAAAATGGTGGGACGGCCATTTATACAACGGCAAATTTAGCTTGTAAGAAAGTTGATGTTAGTCAATTTTGTGTGGAATTTCACTGAAATGTGTGCCGTGTCCATAAAAGAGTATAATGCAATTGTTGTCTGTGTATATCGGTCTCCATCAGGGGACTGCAAAATTTTGTGTAATCAACTTGACCAGAGTCTTGTCATGTTATCCAGGTTTGAACATGAAATTTTTGTGTGTGGTGATTTCAATGTTGATGTATGCAAATCTTCTACTGCCTCTACTGCTCTAATATCTCTGTTACAGTCATTTAATTTGCATTATGCTAACTCGGAACCAACCAGATTTGACTCATGCCTGAACAATGTCATGACAGGCCTTAGTACAGATATGTACAAAATAAAAGTCATTGATCTCGGCATATCAGACCACTTTGCCCTCGAATTTCACTTCATAATTGATAAAGGCAATGGCAAAAATAAGATTAAGAACACCCATAGTTTTAGTCGACCTATCACCCCAGAAGGGGTTTGGGAATTGCAATCCCTATTTTTTAATACTCCCTGGTACTCCATACTTACATTCTCAGATGGTAATGATAACTTTTCATATTTTTTTGAAAATTTTTTACTTTTCTTTCATAACTGCTTTCCCAAGAAACTTATGAGGCATCCTGCTCCCACTAAACAATCTCAGAAATGGTTTACCCCAGAACTTTCTAGTTTGAGATCCCAGGTGGTCCAACTACGCCATAGGTATGTTGCCTCCAAATGTGAGGAGGATAAAAGTACCTGGTGGCAACTCAAGAGGGTTTACAATAATTTCTTAATTCAGTCAAAACGCAATGTAAATTTAAATTTTATAAGCAATGCTACTAATCACAACAAGGCTGCTTGGCAAATAATAAACAAGGAAACTGGTCGTTCCAAATGTGCTTCTGACCTACCCATCTCATCTGATCATCTAAACAAGTATTTTATAAATTCGATCTCCGAACTTGTCCCCAGTGTTGACTCAATTGACAACACTGCAACGGACTTTCTTAAGAATTTCCCAAGTACTTCCCTCTCCTTTAAATGGAAATGGGTGACACCTCATGAGATCAGAATCATCATTAACTCTTTAAAATGTTCCAACAGCACAGATGTTTATGGGTTATCAGTCAACTTGATAAAAAAAACTTAGCAATGTAATTGATGAACCCCTTGCTCTAATTTTGAATTCTTGCTTCCAGTCAGGCATTTTCCCTAAATCGCAGAAGATATCTAAAACCATCCCCATCTATAAAAAAGTGGATAAAACCTTGCTTTCCAACTACAGACCTATCTCAATAATTCCTGTCTTTGGGAAAAGTTTTGAAAAAGCAATCCATAACCAGTTGTACAATCATTTTGAAACTCATAATTTATTTTCTTCTTCCCAATTTGGTTTCCGTAAAGGCCATTCCACCACTTCAGCAGTAGAGTCTGCCGTTAAATTAATACTAGACGCATTCCAGGGAAAATCACCTATTGCCATAACTGCCTGTGATCTTTCCAAAGCTTTCGATTGTTTCTCACATCCAATTCTTCTACAAAAACTACACTATTATGGTGTCAGTAATCTTGAGCTTCAACTCATGGAGTCATATCTTTCAGATCGCTGTCAATGTGTTTACATCAATGGTAATCTATCGTCACCCCTAAGCATTAGTTATGGTGTCCCCCAAGGCTCAATTCTTGGGCCTCTTTTATTTCTCATCTTGATAAATGACCTACCATCAAATATTTCTTGTAAATCGTTACTCTATGCTGACGACACCACTTTCATCTATAATTCAAATACTCTGCTCAACACCAGCACCGCATCAAAGTTAATTATGTCTGAAGCAACTAAATGGTTCTCTGCCAATGGCCTTGCTTTAAACAATGACAAAACCCAATCACTTGCTTTCTCCATATGTAATACAGCATGGTCAAATGATACTATCAAGCTGCTCGGCTTTGAACTGGACCACAAATTAAGCTGGGAACCTCATGTATTAACCACTTTAGGTAAACTATCAAAGGCAGTGTACATGCTACGCAAAATTAAAGCACTGATCCCAAAAGAATACATTACCCCAGCATATTTTGCCTTATTTCACTGCCATATAAACTATCCCTACTGGAAATTTTTCCTACTGAATTCAGTAGCCAACCTGCTTTTTGAAACAGTCTACTGAACTTCTACTGAATTCATAAGCCTACTGAAATTCTACTGAACTCATTAGCCTACTGAACTTCTACTGAATTCATTAGCCTACTAAACATCCCTGAAAAAAAGTTTATTAATGGGAATTATTTTTCCCAATCTATCTCCAGATTATATAGACTCATCGTGCTAATCTCTACGTCATATTCAACTCGTAACTGATACATGCGTTGCTAGAAAGTTGTATATATACGGCCATTCCCGTGCGTAAATGTGTTTGCGAGAACTAACTTTTAAATGTAAATGCCGTGATAGTTTATGGAAACGTACCAACCAATCACGATAACAGTTTTCAGGCATTAATTAATTGAAATCAATGTTGCCACATTAAATGAATATAAAGTCAACATTAATGAGAATAAACAAGATATTTTCCAATTGTCACACGTTTGTTTACATTTCAATGAAGGCGTAACTTACTCGCGGAAATGCTACGAACGTGAATATGCATGTATTATCAATGTTACGAACGTGGAAATGAGAAAACTGATGAATGTATCAATAAAATTGTAACAATATTTTAGTGTATAACGGAAATTAATTACACAAAGCTATGAATAAATTGTGGTTACTGGCAGAACCCAAGTCTCTCCGAATCGTTTCAAAGCTTCCCATTTATGCCAAATTTTCGGTCGAAGAATGAACTTCAAGCTTAACATGTTAATATGTATCAAGGATATATATTTCATGAAATAAAAAAACAAAGGATACAAATACTAAATATTTAAAGAATGAGTATTTATATCTTCCTCTTTCGATTGAGACTTTCACCATCTCTACTTATTCAAATGACTCCCTTCAGCGTTGTGGCAGCGCGTCCGCAACTTGCGGCTTCAAACACGAGTTGCGTATGCGCATCAAATGCGTTTCTCGATAAATCACTTTCTTAGAGCGCTGCTGACGCGCTTCATTTGACATGTGCTGCACTTGCAGCGCTGATATCCTTGTGAAGCTCTGCTGCAGCCATGTGTGTTCACTGGGATTCTACTGAACCCTATTGAAAATGCCCCATTGGTTTCCTAGTGTTTTCAGAAAATAATATAGGAATTATGTACATTCCTATAGGAATTAAAATTTCCTATGGGAACAATAACTTTCCTATAGGAACAATAAATTTCCTATAGGAACGAGAAATTTTCCTATAGGAATGAAAAATTTTCCTTTAGGAAATTTTTCTTGTTCCTGCAGGAAAATTTCCCACTCCTATAGGAAAATTTCTTGTACCTATAAGAAATGTATTGTTCCTATAGGAAAGTTATTGTTCCCATAGGAAATTTATTGTTCCTATAGGAACCTTTATTGTTCCTGTAGGAAATTTTAATTCCTATAGTATTTTCTGAAAACAGTATAGGAAACCAATGGGGCATTTTCAATAGGGAATTCATAAGCCTGCTGTACATTCTATTGTACTCCGTAGCTTACTGAACATTCTACTGTATTCCATAGCCTACTGAACATTCTCCTGAACTCCTTCTAAATTCAGCTGCACCCCTTGCAGAACAGACTAGTGAGATTCTTGGAATATTCCTGAGGAATATTCTAGTGGAAACTCATAAAGAGACGTACTCTGTACCTACACCTATATGGAACTAAAAAAAAACAATTAGTTAGGGAGATTAGATAGAGGATAGGAAACAGGAAAAATATAGAATTTGACACCACAATGGTGATGTGAAGATGGAATGATGGCCGATTCCAAGTCAGAAAAAAATTTAAAAAATGTATATATTTATAACTGACTATGTTGTAATGCATTCAAAAAGCCTAAATAAGCTGGACTAATAATTAAGGGTTAATTTTTCATAAGTTAATTGTTTGATCGCAGCTACACTGCTATAACTTCACAAGCATCACGAAAACGCATATTAATTGGATTTGTTGAAATATAAAATTTATATCTGCTAGTCTATAATTGAATCCTGTAATCTTGGCAATATTAAGGGTTTCATATGAAACCCTTATGTGGTAGTGTATGTAGGGTTGCCAATGCTGGGTTTCAAGAGGTTGCCTATATGGGTCCAAAATTGGCTGCTTGATAGGCTTGTTGGCCATTCGCTGGTTCTCATGTCATTACTAATTCTGTCTTTGTTTAGACTGTGATATAGATATAAATTAATAGACGTTATCTTTGAATTGTCACAAGGAAAACCATTTATTTCAGTAGGCACTCAGTTCCTGCTAGTATTTTTACTTGCAGGAACCAAAAACAAGATTTCCTTGCATTTCAGTTGAGTTCAGTTTATTTCAGGATGCAGCTGAATGTTCTTCAGTTGAAAAAATAGAATTCAGTAGAGTTCAGTTCATTTCAGTAGGCAACTAAACATTCTTCAGTTGGAGTTCAGTAGAGTGCAGTTCATTTCAGTAGGCAACTGAACACTCTTCAGTTGGAGTTCAGTTCATTTCAGTAGGCAACTGGACCCCGTTCAGTTGAGTTCAGTAGCCTATTGCCCGAAGTTCATTAGAGTTCAGTAGAGTTCAGTTCATTTCAGTAGATTTTGTCTACTGAATTCAGTAGAGATTTCCAGTAGGGATGGCATCGAGCTATGGGGCCATTCTTCGTCCTCCTTAAGCCTATTTAAAATCCAAAAAAAGGCAGAGTAGTTTCTTGTGCCCAGCCCAGGGATCACTGTAAGCCACTCTTCACCAAGCTCGGCATTTTGACCCTGTACTGTATGTATATAATGAAGTGTCTTTGTGACGTAAAGGCAAATCTTAACTCCTTGGAGACAAGAGGAAATGTGCACAACCATTTCACAAGAAACCGAGATATCCTTAATGTTCCCTATTGCCGACTATCAAAAACTTGTAAATCATTCCACATAATTAAGCTGCACCTGTATAATAGTTTACCTGCCGAAGCCAAACTTGTCAGTCTTGAAAAATTTAAAAGAGTTGTGTATGCCTGGCTCATTAAAAAGGCCTTTTACTCCATTGAGGAATTCATCGATAGCAACAAGGATGATATGATTTTCTTGTAATTTAACATCTTCTGTATTTGTACTACTTAATAATATTTATAATTTTTTCTGTATTTGTAATAAAACTATTGTAATTCTGTATATTAATATGACGAAGACTAATGCAAGTTGTATCTTGTTTTATGTCTAATAAATATTATTATTATTATATGCGCCGAACTTTGTGAGTGAAAGTTCGCCCAGATACGATGTATTCTATCACTGGATTTGACACACTGGATTCTCGACGCTTGTCGTCTCGCCTGCGTGATTTTGGCCTCCAACTGTTCCAGCCTCTTTGCTGCTTTGTCCTCCCAAGAGACGTTCTTTCGGGAGTGAGCCATAATTTTGGCAGCAGTGTAGACCACGCAATTTACCGTCCGAAGGTCCGACGATTTCGTCAATATAAGACCATTCAACTGGGGCAACTGGTTACCCCGCAGAGAGATCTTTTGGTGGATGTCTCTCTGCCTAGGTTGTCCTTCATCACAGTTAATGGTGCTTAAGCCTGAATCACACGATCATTTTTTCCATCATTTTTAAGGGATAGCTCCAGTGATAGCTCAAGGGATAGCTTTCCCTACAGCTCTGACGTCATCATTTTTCAGGGATAGCGGCAATGATAGGGATTGCCATCCCTTTTTCCATCATTTGGTCCTGTCCCTTTTTCCGTCCCTGAACACGTACATGAATCTGAAGTTCAGCCAATCAGAGCGAAGGGAAGCAAAACGCGATTGTGTCGCCGCAAGTGACTTCTGGTCGAACTAGCTCGGTAAACGTAAAAGTGGTAGGACAAATTTCCCGGCAATGATGCGAGCACCTACAGAAAAAATGATCGTGTGACCGGAAAAATGACAGCTCGAGCTATCATTTGAGCTATCCCTTGAGCTGTCATTTAAGCTATCCCTTAAGCTATCATTGGAGCTATCCCTGAAAAATGATCGTGTGATTCAGGCTTTAACAACCGCGTTCGTAGTTCAGAGACGGCCTGGCCAGCTTCTTCCCCATTTGGCCGAGAGACTGACACAAATGTCGTTCTTGCCTCAGGCGGTGGAGAGGCTGCCTGTGTCGGGGAAGGTTGTCGGGGCCAGTGGTGTATCCCTCTGAACTGGTGGCTGGTGAGGTTTCCTATTTTCGCAGGTGGTTGGCATAATCACGCAGATTCTGCTGTGATAGATGGTCGTGTTGCGGATGCATCTCACACTACAAAGAGTGCATCCTTGCCATATACCCCCTACGATCGGGCTCGCTGGCAGCATGGCATGCTACGAGGTAAGCCTGAATCACACGATCATTTTTTCCATCATTTTTAAGGGATAGCTCCAGTGATAGCTCAAGGGATAGCTTTCCCTACAGCTCTGACGTCATCATTTTTCAGGGATAGCGGCAATGATAGGGATTGCCATCCCTTTTTCCATCATTTGGTCCTGTCCCTTTTTCCGTCCCTGAACACGTACATCGGACGTACATGAATCTGAAGTTCAGCCAATCAGAGCGAAGGGAAGCAAAACGCGATTGTGTCGCCGCAAGTGACTTCTGGTCGAACTAGCTCGGTAAACGTAAAAGTGGTAGGACAAATTTCCCGGCAATGATGCGAGCACCTACAGAAAAAATGATCGTGTGACCGGAAAAATGACAGCTCAAGCTATCATTTGAGCTATCCCTTGAGCTGTCATTTAAGCTATCCCTTAAGCTATCATTGGAGCTATCCCTGAAAAATGATCGTGTGATTCAGGCTTAAGGGATACTCAAGGGGCATGGTACTAAGGGGCATGCTACCTTAGGGCTTCCGTCCACTGCATACGTGCTCCCTTATCAGTTGGTGTTTCATTGCCACACCCAACTGTACTAGGGCCCTCATCCGAGAGAGGCCGGTTGTGGGTGGCTTTATCTGTTTTCCGCTTTGGAACCAGACTAACTGCGTGTGGGGTGGTTAACCCCACTCGCAGACGTCCACCATTCGCTGGAAAAAGCCGTTGGAGGCTGGTGGTTCGGATTTTGTACCCTTACTATTAACCCTACAAACCAGAAAAAGATTTAATATAGATTAAATATGGATTTTTGCATCCATTGTATCTGTTAAAAATCTAGATTTAATCTAGATTGAACTTGTTGCTATGTCCGCTACAATACGTATTAAATCTAGATTTTATATAGATTTTTTCGAGATTTAATCTTGGATTGTTCACGGATTTTATCTAGATTTTGAAATCTTTTCAAAAAAAAAATAAAGATTTTTTTCATTTTAACAATTTGAATGTGCTATTGCGCCATGGCATGTTGCAGTATGTATGATATATATGTATAAAGTAATTCATAGCTAGCGATCGACGCGGAATATGTATCGCATATGTACCATCCTATAACACGTCGCACCTATTTTTGCACCAGTTCTTAAAAATCCGGCGTAGAGAAAGGCGTATATAACTAGTCACTTACGTGGATAAATGTGACTTCGAGAACTATAATCATTAAATGATAATTCCGTGATAGTTTGAAGGAAATGCCATAAAATCTTGATACAAGTTATTTGGCATTAATTAATGCCAGATAACTGTTATCCTATGTTGCCACATAGTATGAATATAAATGCCATATTACTGCGAATAAACAAGATTTTCCAATTCCAGCACGTTAGCTTCAGCGCCGTAGCTAGGGGCCATGTATTTCCAAATCCTTAAAAAATCTAGATTTAATCCTTTTCTGGTTTGTATTTCGTAAATCTCATGCAGTCTTCCCAATCGTATTTTTTCACCGAAATTCTGTTGATGGAATATAATAACCTGATTATAGACACGATAAACAACATATCACTCGCTTAAGATATCCATCCGAGTGGTTTAAACACGCCAAAATGTCGAACCATTTGTTATTGTGCCACGTGACTCCTTATAGTTACGTGCTCGGAATAATTACGAGCGATTCAAACACAACCCCTCCTGCGCAACCCTCAGGGGGCGCACGTTGCAGACCCACAGCTAATATTACCTCGATTTATTTGGTATCAACCAGTAACTGTCGTTTCTTTTATTTCTCATAGGAATTTATATTATTTACGATTTATTTTACATCATGTCCATTGGATATCATACTGTGGCCTCCGTGTGGATGTCCCTATAGGGACTTTCATAGTATGTCATTTGAATGACATCCAATAGACATCCAAAGGATATCCATAAGAGATTTCTGGACGTAAAATGGACGTCCATTGGACGTCATGCAGTGGCTGGGAAGTCATATCCCCATACGAACATTTCAATAGGTTCACATTCTCTATTGGAGTCTCCATTGAAGACCCATAGAAATATGTAGTTCCCCCATTGGGTACAAAATTCCTATGCGGAATTTCACGTCCCTATAGGAATATATATATTCCGTATACATACGGAATTTTAAGTCTTGACATTCCCTACAGGAATTTTTAATGGAGTTGTTGTCTCTAGGTATTGGGATTTTCAATGGAGATTTTTAATGAATACCACCATCATATATTTATATGCGATAAATAAAGAAAGAGGGGATCAGAAAAACTAGATTTAAAATATTTTCATTGGGATTTGGAAATCTAGATTTACAATGTATTAAAGAAGGATTTGGAAATCTATATTTAAAAATATAGATTTACCATGTATTAAAGAAGGATTTAGAAATACAGATTCAATGTATTTCCAAATCTTTAAAAAATCTAGATTTAATCCTTTTCTGGTTTGTAGGGAAGTATCCATGGTCGGAGATATATTCTGCGTGAATTAATTCGCATCCGCGAATACTTTCATTTAAACTGCCCTCCAAAGAAATGCGAATCGCGCAGCGTAGTAACAAGACAGGAAGACGAGATCATGAATATAGAAATAGCTGGAGCTATGAATATAGAAACGTATCCGTGATAGAAACTATGCTATAGTTATGGAGGTCGGAATGTGCCTTCCATTCTAAACCGCTCGATCTTAAGATCAAGCGCTTTATTCCATTCGCTCCCAGTGCGCTACGCACTTCGCAACACTTCAGCGCAGATAACGTTCTTGTATCCTGGAATTAACCAACATAGAAGTTAGCTTTCTGATATAGCCGGCGTTTAACGATTTGAAGTTAGATAGATAGATTTTTCTTTATTTCCTCATAAATTTTTCATATTAGAATGTAACAATCGTCAGGTGCCGTCAAAATACAAGCAAAAACAATCATTCATGCATAGTACAAACTCAGCGTTACGGTTAGCCATTCACCATGTATGCACGTATTTATTATGCACTTTTTGTTAGATACTCTGTATATTAATCTACCGAATAAAAACAATCATGCAATACCAAGTAATTGACATATTTTTGTTTAAAGGTCTTTTCACTAGTAATTGTTTTATATTTAATGGGAGTTTATTATTTGTTGTGGCACTATATAATTTTTCCTGCCTCCGATGCAAGATTGTGCGCATATTGCCGTTCTCTTGTTTTTCGAAAACGTATCAGCCAGCGGTACCAGCGCATTCCACTCGTCAACATTCGTGTGCGATGGAGTGCGCTGATCTGCGCTAAGCAAATGACAGCAAACAAGCTGAATGGAAGGCATCCAAGTGTTCTTGTTGTAATCATTCATCTCTGAATTTTATTGAAACATCATTTGATGTCATAATGGACGCCGAAGAAGTTCAATCACTGCCTTTTGCTGTGCCATTGTATTCTCCATTTGCTGTCTCGTGGTCCGAAGATGATTGTGTGTCAGTGTTGACACCTAAAGGAACGTATGTTTTGGTAAGTAAATTGGTAATTTTGCAATGGTTGAGTGCCTATTATAGTGACTCGAAGACATATTTCCAAAATTTCGTTTCGAAAGATTATCAAGACAGCTTATGTTGCTTTAAATAAGGCCAAGAGTTAATTGTTTGGCGTAAGAACACGAGCTTTAAACTTGATGTGAATGAACATTGATGCAGTGTCATGGACGAAGATTTAAATATATACTGTTTATTGACAGGGTGGCCCCTGTAGTAGAAGAAAAACTGGAGCTAAGAAAAACACTCCCATGAAGAGATTGTGTTGTGATAACATATACGAGGTTGGAAGAAATATAAAGCAACATAAGCTTTTGCTTTCCTTGGTGGTTATTATGTGTCTCAACATTGTGTTTTGTGAAGCAAATGATATTACTAACTTGGTTTTTGGAAATGTTATCGACAGAATGCCAGCAGCTTTTGGTGACTTTAATTCTGACAAATTAACTGACATGTTCGTTATCCAGAAAGACTCGAAGGCAGTGGAGGTGTTTTTGGGTAGTAGTCAAGAGCCACTGTTAAGACCTTCAAATTACAGTTGTGAGTTCAAGTCCCTACACCTAACGAGTGTAGTTCCAGGTGATTTTGATGGTGACGGTAATATGGACATATTAGTTACAAGTATTAATCGTTCAACTCCGGAATTCACTCATGTTCATATTTTATGGGGAGGAATGAATCATATCAATTGCACCAAAGAGAAGGAGCCCATCATGAAGATGAAAGGGCAACCTTTAGTGTTGGATTTCAACCAAGATATGATAGCCGATTTATTTGGCATGGATATACATGGAAATAGAAGCTTTTGGATTTTCAATACTAACAGAACGACACCTAAAGCGATTAAAATGGAAAATGGGGGAGAACATTTGTCAAGTCTGCGGTTTCCACATTCTCATGCATTCCTAGATCTCAATGGAGATTTCTCATCAGATCTATTTGTTACTACGGTGGATAATTTTGAAATATGGCTTGGGAATGAGGAAGGTAAACTTGAATTCAACATTACGGTTTCATTTCCCCAAGGAGTGTCTAAGAAACATGTGGGCCAGTCGTTATTTTTGGATGTTGAACTTAGAGGTAAAATGGATCATGTCTTGCCTGTGTGCTTTGGCTCTGATTGCTCTAATAGTTCAATATTAGTTTACTCTGGAAACCAGTGGCATAAACTAGCTGTTGACTTCCAAGACAAAGACAAAAATGTTTGGGGCTTTGTTGTTCAGAGTGGACAAAAGTACATAGATACTATAACTATTAGGGGGGGAGATTTCAACTTGGATGGATATCCTGATTTGCTGGCTACTTTAATATCTGTGGACCACAATCCCAAAACCTTCCTTCTCGAAAATGTGCCATGTGATGGTTGTGCATTCAGTCGTACATTTTCTGTCAGGTGGAATGCTTTTCCACCATATAATCGTAGTGTTTTGGGAACTTTTTTTGATTTTTATCAGAATGGAGTGCTGGATGTGATTATTGTTCACCAGCCCTCTGACAGGGGAAATAAAGATCACTTTGAGATGGCTGCCTTTAAAAATGACCTTGACTATGATGCCAACTTCGTGAAAGTAACAGTTTTAGCCGGGGAATGCCAAGTTGGTAACAAAGATTTTGGTTGTGTGGAAAGGGGGGGTGGTTGGGGGGAACATGGTCCTAAATCTCGGTATGGAGCAAATCTTCCAGGTCCCAGCGTGTCATATCATACCACCACCCAGGAAGGTGAAGTCCAGGAATCAACTGCTGCTCAGCTTTCTCAGAGTGCTCACTTTGCACTTCAACTCCCATACTGCATCTTTGGACTGGGGAGGACACCAAACTTTGTCGATGCCCTCACAGTTGGTGTGTCTTGGCCACAACTAGAAGGGCGCAAGCGCACTTGGACTCAAATTATCCCTAATTCACAAGTTGTGGTTGTTCCCTGGCCAAGGGGACAACCCTCAAAATGGAGAGCCCGCCTTTTCGTTACACCATCTCGCCTTGTTCTTCTTACAGCTGCGGCATTAGTAGGAACATGTGCATTGATAGCAGCTCTTATTGCTGCACTTCATTGGAAGGAAAGGAGGGAAGATCGCAAGGAGAAATTGCAAGAAGCTCACAGATTTCACTTTGATGCAATGTAGTTATGTTTTCTATCTGGGAACAGTTGTTTTATTTATTAATTCTTATGTTTTCTCTTAGTATTTTAAAATTGATTTTGACAAAGACGGTATGGAATGTCATTCCAGGGACACTGAAAAACCAAGTGTTGGAGATGAGGTTATTATATTTTGCAAATATGTATGAGTTCTTTTGTAAGGATGCTAAATGCTGTGATTGTTGTGAGGCTATGCATTTTTTCTGGTCATCAAACATCAGCATTCCTCGCTGTTAATTTGCTTTTATTAATTTATTTTCCCTTACTGAAAATCGTGCTATTATCCAAATGTTTGTTGCAGTTGTATGAGTAAAAGTATTCGAATACTTCTAAAAAATTTTCAAGGTTGTTAACCTACCTAAGTCATTCTGTAAACTGTGTACATACTTCATTAAAAAAGTATTATGATGTACAATCGTGCTATTCATTGGAATTGTACTTAAAATTGTTATTTGCCTAATTGGTGAATATTTATTTTAAATATTTATGGAAATAATGTGGGGGATGAATGTGAAGGTTCATTTTCTTTAATTGAAGAAGCTGTGCATGACATTTGTTTATTCAACCCATTAAGTTAAACATTTATTTGTTTATTGTCAACTGTGGAAAACAATGCCTGTGGTCTTCGTGAGACATATTAATGGTTACTCTGATTTGAACTTATTTTCTTTACTATTTAAGTATTGACTTTTATTGATATAGATATATAAGAAATGTTTACTCAGTAATTTCACATGTTTCTTGTACATATTAATTAGGCTGCCTGTGTGTGGGTAGTTTTAATGGGACAATTTCTTACTACACACATACCTAAAGAACTCAAAATCTTTGCATTGTTTTGCATCTTTTTCATCTTCCTTCTTATGATCTTAAACAATGAGAATTCCTTTCACTAAGTTTTACCCAGCCACATAATGTTTTCTACCATCTTTTTTACCTCACTTTCTTGCTCAACCTCCTTAGATCTTCTTAGCTCAATCTTTTGTTTCTCTTTAATTCTTTTAGTAGGTGTGCCACATCTCTCCATGAGCATGAAAGAGTTGTAGTAAATGGTCTCTTATAGTGTTATTTGTTCGGGGATTAATTCTTCTTTGTGGCTCTGCCATGTCATTGGTTGCTTCCATGACGCAATTGAAACCTTCTGAAGCAACCAACAAGATGGTCTTCCTAGAAAGAGGAATGGATTCATTGATGAGATATCTTGGAAGCCTGCAGTATAACATTTTTACAATTTTAAACAAATGCATCAATATGGCAGAGAGCCAATTTTCCCTGTGCTACCTAGAAAGCTTAGAAACACATTCCATGTGATAATAAGAAATATATTTATTTTCCCAAGTACAAGCATAAAATACACCAAGAAAGCATATCAGGAAAAAATAAATAATACAACTCATTCATAGGAGCCATCAAATCACAAAATAGTTTAACATTTGATGAGAATTTAAAATTCATATAACCATTGGTTACAAAAACGTAGCAGGGCTATTATGACCCTTTGTACATATGGAATACTGGTGGAGGACACCCATTGTAATTAAGTTGGGAAGAAATCATTGAACAGGATGCATAGAATACTATTTAAGGCATATATCAGAATGTCTACAGGCCTGGAAAAGTCTTAGAAGAAAAAGAGGTGTGGAAAACCTGTGAAAATCATGAGAACATTTGAAATTAGCATGAAAATTTGCATTTACACGTCCAAATCTGATTGATTTTTAATGAACCAGGAGTACCATTTTAGGCACTGTCTGTTATAGTGTGGACTTAAGGTTTTTAGTACCACTCCTGAATGAGGCAGTGGAGCTCTTATCTGGCGTAGCTGTTTAATTTGCCCAGAAAATAGAATCTCAGGTCCTATTGTTTATATGCTGAGTAAGGTGAAATATTTGTTTCTCCTCAGATTTTGTCCAAGTAGTATGTGACCCTCATCGTTGCTGAGACCTATGAATAATATACCTTCAAAAGGAAGCCAATTTTCCCCCATGGTAGGGGTGCTCTTTATTGAGAGACTTCATTGCCCCATAGAACATGTGTGGTTAGGCTGTCCCAAAAAAACATTTTTTTTTTAATTTCAAAATCGTCAATCGGATTTCTATGACCCTCGGGTATACAAGATTAGGCAAAAAAAGATTTTTGAAAAATGTTAAATAATTAGTTAGCGAGAGGCGCCTAAATACCAACACCCTTAATTTGTCATATGATTTCGCGAAAACTGCCAAAATAAGGGTAATCAGGGTAAGATAACCCCTAGGGCAAATATTTCGTCGGTTTTTGCATATCGTTCACCGTTTAGGCTTTGCGGCCCGCGAAGCCTGGCGCTAAGAGTGGCGCTAAGCGATGTGGCTCGCGCGATGCGGCGCAACAGATGGCTGAGGCCATCCCCCACCCCTCCCCATCCTCCTCACCTACGGTCGCCCGCCATGCTCACATGCTTCAGTGACTCTCTCTCTCCGAAATTCAGATTTTGAACTCGTTTCGTAGACCAAATAATGTCTGCACGTATGGTAATCAATCTTAACTTTATTTTGGAAACTCATTACAAATTTATTAACCTACTGAGAAAATTATTCAACAAAGCCAGGTTTCAGTTGAACAAGCTCTTTCTTCGTCCCCTCATTTATCATTTTTCGAAATTGGGAAACAATCTGCAACAAATATTGCTTTTGTTCTTCGTCGTTAGTAATACTGCTATTGAATTCCGTGATTAGGGCCACCCCCCTCTCGGCCACATCATTCACCACCTTCAACTCTTTGATGTGCTGTCGAGCTGCTTGGTATCTTTCTGTCGTTTCCCAATCCTTAGGATCTTCGTTGAGAAATTCATGCGGTAGCTCAAGAGTTTTAAAAAAAATCATAGAACTTGATGACACAAAAAATGATAAATCTTTACTGTGAACGTTTTTAGGCACGGGTACTCTTTTCAGCCACTGTATGGAATCATTTTCACGTTCATGCATTCGTTTCACCATTTTTCTTTTAATCTGAAACGGTACCCTATCATCAAAAATTGACAAGCACACTAGCTCCTCGCTTAAGTACCACAAATGGTTAGAGAATATTTCTTTAGCGATGAAGAGTAACTCATTGAATTTCGGCCTCTGATCAGTGACACTCAGAGACTTGAGAAATATCAAGTCATTAAATGGAGCCATAACCGCCACTGGTGTTGTAAACCAATACCGCACGTACACTTTCACTATAAATGGGCATAAGTATTTCAGCTTCATCTTGTGTTCTGGTATAACCTGCGGGCATTGTCTGCCGAAGATGAACTTCAAAAGAGCGTATATTGCACGGTTCATCCACCGAGCTTCGTGGGTGGGTGGTGCGGCTCTGAACTTGATGCCTGTTGGAGGAACTCCGTCAAGGAAGATAATGGTAACATTTAACAAATATTTGTAGTCCCCTCGAGGTTGATATTCCTGTTTGAAAGGAAAAAATTTCGATTTCGAAGTTTGCTCCACATATTCGAAGTCTATCCGTCCGAAAAAAAAATTACCTGCAGCTGAGAATAACAAAATTGGATTATGCTTTGAGATTCGCATCCGATAATACTCCTTATGTATGGATCAGAAGTTCCTGTGTTAAAATCCTGATGATCGAGGCTGGGCCATTTCTTGAGGAACAAATTTAAAATTGACACCTCTGCAGATTTTGCAGCGCCCAAACAGTGTTCGAACACTGCCTTCAGCACGATTTCTGCCACATGGTGGTGACAGGCCAAGTGTAGTAGCGTTCTTTTCAGTAAACGTTCAAGGCAAGCCACATCGCCGTTATGAATACCAGTATTCACGGACGTGGTATCAAAAACCGCGCCCCTTGCCATGGACGTTAGGTTCCACGTAGAAAGGAGGTTGAAGATAGCCTCAGTTTCCCAGTCCCAGATGAAACTTAAGGTACACCTAGCAGTTACTCACTTTCCCCTGCGGAAATAAAAAATGAAATGTCTTACGAAATTACCTTTGAAGTGCAGAATGAGGTTGAATAATTTAAGTACTCATTAATTACCTCCTGATACAAGAACGGCGACTCTGTCAACCTTTCCTTCCCCTGTGAGGTCTGGCAGTATTTTCCCGTCAAAGTGAACAATCAGAGGTGCGTCCTTTTTCATATTCTCCTTTATTTTTTCACAAATATCGTAGCGCGCCTGGTTGCGAGCTCGATGCATCGTCGACCAACTGAGTGTACAATCCTCAAGGTTCTCTCCGTTGGAAATAAGGGTAGTTGCCACAAGAGTAACAGCCTTCCTAACGCTCACCTTGCCATAATCAAGTGATGCAGCTACAAGAGGCGTTATCACTTTATTTTTCTTGGTGCGTACACTTACTCTCGCCTTGAATTCATTGTCCTCACCATCGGAAGAAGTGTCCAATTCGTCATCAGGGTCGACTACTGTAGCTGTTTTCTTTTCTGCGCGTTGCATCTCCTCGTATTTCTTGGCATTGGCCTTACGTTTCTGTAAAATAGCCTCTTTCTTGGCCAATACCTTATCGAGAACTGAAACGTAGCCGATGCGCTCAGGAAGGGAAAAATTAGCATAAACTGCTTCATAATTTCTTTAAAAAATAATTTTATTTTATTCAGACAAACACCTAATTATTAAGAACTTACCTGGAAGCATTTGCTGTCGCACGAAAGCCTTATCTGCATCAATTTTGATCAACTTGTCCCAATCATGATGCCATAGTGGGAACGTATTGTCAAGAGCGCCAAGAAAATCACAAACTTTCTTGTCATCAATTCTTGTTCAAAATCTGAATTTTGGAGAGAGAGAGTCACTGAAGTATGTGAGCATGGCGGGCGACCGTAGGTGAGGAGGATGGGGAGGGGAGGCAGACGGCCTCAGCCGTCTGTTGCGCCGCGTCGCGCGAGCCGCATCGCTTAGCACCAGGCTGCGCGGGCCGCAAAGCCTAAACAGTGAAAGATACGCAAAAACCGACGAAATATTTGCCCTAGGGGTCATAACTTACCCTGATTGCCCTTATTTTGGCAGTTTTCGCGGAACCGTATGACAAATTAAGGGTGTTGGTATTTAGGCGCCTCTCGCTAACTAATTGTATAACATTTTTCAAAAATCATTTTTTGCCTATCCTTGTATACCATAGGGTCATAGAAATCCGATTGACGATTTTGAAATTAAAAAAAAAATGTTTTTTTGGGACAGCCTAATGTGTGGTGTTCCTATCCTTGAAACTTATTACACACAAAAGAATAGATATTATCTCCTGGAAAAATTAAAATTTATGCCTGGAATTTTACAATATCTAGTCTGTAGCAACCCTTAAGGTTCAAACATCTCAGATGGTTCCGAAGGATTAATAAACTCATCACCTGGAAAAAGGTAACGGCATACTGATCCATATGTACCCTTCTCTTGTAAACTTGTATTTCGGAATTAATAAAAATAGACAGTCTCACGAAGTGACCTGGGCCTATGTCCTGTCACTCCTTTATCTTTCTAACCAGCCCTCTAGGGCGGTACCTTCCTTAATGTGTGTGCCGGCCATGTGGGAAAATTTCAAATTCTCTATTTTTGGGGAGTATAAGCAATTCTTTTCAATATCAACATGCACATGATGCTATCTAATTACCAGCTCCTCGCCAACTCGAGGCATGCTTCACTTGGGATTTCCTAGCTTTGAATAGGTTATGAATCTCAATACTCATTGTTTAGTGGGTTATACAGTAATTTATACAAACTTTCAATTCCCCATTTAATTATAAAGGCATTCCCGAAGTTATTTGTGTGGCTTCTGTAGATCCTTCATGTTCTTGTGCATAAGTTCTCATCTGTTAAAATAAAATCAATATATGATCAATCAAATATTCATGCATCCGTTGAGATTATGATGTGGCCAGTCAGTCACCTGTTTCAACAGGGTCCTTGCTTGCATTAGTGGTAATCAAATAATAAGGAGCTCAAACAGCATTGGTAATGCTACACTGTTGAATCAGCTTTTAGACTAGCCAGCACCTGTGCCGTTTGTGGGATTCATGAGGTTAGTGGCAAGTACATCACACAGTGATATCTTCTGCTTTGCATTTCACCTAGCTGTATATTTTTTTCCATTCTATATTTCCTGAGAAAGACATTCAGATATGTTAAAACCTAGATGTTAACCTACTATATTTTTTCGATTCTATATTTCCTGAGAAAGACATTCAGATATGTTAAAACCTATGTATGAACCTACAAATAGTGCAACAATATAGTTATTTAGAATGAGTTCAGATATTACTTCATATCTCTCATATTATGGGATAAAATGGGTAGTGGCTTATGAATCCTCTCAGTAATTTATATTTGAGCCCATTCAGAAAGTATTTTGTCATTTATTTTGTGATTCTGATGCAATATTGATGTTCTGCCCAGTGGACAGAGTTAAGGTGTGTCCCTTCAGCTTCATACTATGTTTACCTATTTGTCTTTTGTTGAATTTTTTCTACTCTTTGCATTTTTGGCTGTTCCAGGCTTTTGAAACAGGCTAAAATGTAACCTTGGACCTGATTAAATCAGTAATTATTTTTTAAAAACTCCATTTCAGGTCTTGCGACCCACTGCAAATGATTTTATACCAATTTTTGATTTCAAGAGGTATTGGATTGCTGCGCAGCAAAAAGTCCCGACTGATAACTTAGGTATGATAAAATGTTGAGAATTGCACTTGCCATTTAACCTAATACATAATTTTTTTGTCCTCCAAAATTGAAAAGTTTATATTTTCATTTGGAGGGATAATAAAACCCTATAGTGATAGTATTTCGATCAAACATACTAAATATATCCACGGCATTGTTTTCCAAGGGGTTGATCCCAACAAGATCATCAACAAATTGGAGAAGGATGACTTTTATAGCCTAGCGGCCGATATTAATCTCGCCCCTAATCTCGAAGCAACTGATCCTATTACTCCATTTATTTCGCAAGGAGCATGGTCGTGCAAAGGAATGGTAAACTATGGAAGGTAAATCAGTAGGGTTGTTACGTTTTCGAGTCACTTGCTCCATCTGTATTATTTTTCTTCTATCAGTAAGTCCAGCACATTTGGCTAGGGAAAATTAAAGTAATAAAAATATGTAATAGAAATCTGGTTGTAACCCTGTCACAGTTGGACATGATTCATGATTATGAATCACCATTCTCAATTTGCCAATCACAAATGTTTATTTTTGATTTGCAAATTGATTGAAAAATTTGATACATCTGAATGATCTGGGGTTCATGATTTGAATCTTTTTCCAAATCTCAAGGTTAATTGATTGACAAATCATGGAGATAACCTGTCGGATCACTAATGAATCACGAGCCTCTCTTGAATTCAATAAAGGCATATGAAACAATATTTTGTTTCAAGTCCTTTCAGTCCCAATACGCTCTCCATCCTGGGAGAAAAATTAAATGTATGAATGGAATTGGAATGAGGGGAAGGGGCCCCTATAATGAGGAAAAGGGTCCCTGTAGAAGTGTCATCTGAGGTTGGAGTAGAGCTAGGTTTTCGACACTCACTGATGACTTACACTTGTTGGTTGGTTATTTGGGGAGGCAATTGACAGGCTCATTTGCACCAATTAGGATATGTTATTAGAATGGTAAGGTAAGGAATCCTTAGGGATTGGAGGAGATTGAATATGGAGAGAAGTCCAGCAGCATCAGCTTACTCTTAACAGAAATACCCATAAGGATCTACAGTTCTCTCCCTCTCAACAGATAGAGTACTGCCCTTGAGGTGCTCTCAAAAAACATCCAAAGTAGGAAAAAGGATTCTTTTGAGAAATCTTTGCAACTCCTTGAATTTATACCTGAGCCCTCGGAATGGGATGTCAGCACTCAGACACTGCAACTCAATTCCTCACTTATGGTATACTAAGCATTCCTCACAGCCCAAAGTTTTTCCCCAAACTATTTCCTTCATCAGTTCTTAATATGTACTTCCTGTCCCCTTCATGTCTTCCAAATCTCAATTATTTTCATCCTAACCAACCATTCTGCCTTCAACACCAATTCTAAACATTCCCCTGACTCAATATATCCTATGACCATTTTATTCTGCTTTCTTTGGATTACCTCTTATGACTGTAGTTATTCATAACCATATCCAGTACTAATTTGTATTTTCATCTACGCTGTCAATTTTCTCCATCTTTTCCTTACTCCTAAGCCCCAGAGCAGAACACCAATCTTCATTTCATAGGCCTCAAGCTGATCATATAAGGCATTGATTATATGACCACAATCCTTTCAATGACTTACAAGCTTTCGGCATTACAGTAACGTCAAGCTTTTTCTTACACTAAATTTCTATGAAAAAAGATCTAGTGATAGTGTCCAATGATATGTCAAATGTCATCTCAAAATCTGAAATCAAACAGATACAACCTATATACCTTTTCTCAGTATTGTTAAAGTTTTATGGTTCTATTGTCAAAGAGGCACACACTGTGTTGAGACCAAAAAGGAACACTGGGTTGCTGGACATTAATGATGCTTAAATATTTGCCTATTGGAGGAAGTTGGAAGTATGCTGAGGCATTTCCTGGCAAGAGCAAGTGATATTACTTAGATCTCCAAAAAAATGGGGAGTTAACACTTGAAATGTTTTCCCAGAAACATGTAAAACTAATTCAAGTAGTTTTTGTAAATGATTCATGAACATTAAAAATCATTTTCAAAGGTAAAATTTAATGATTTGTGATTCAAGAATCAAATAAAGTTTTGAAGCATTGATTCATGTTTTGATGAAATATTTATGCTGTGATTCTTTATTTCCGAGTCGAATCATGCCTTTGTGATTTGTGCCCAACTCTGCCTGTGACCATCCCTATTTTATAAATAAAACCCTCTAGTCATCAAACAACTTTTGTCTGCTTTTCTAGTTGCATAGTAGGTAGGTACCTATCAATTCATTATGTCTGAATTACAAAATGTGGACATATTACTTATTTGCAAACTGGCAGCATTTGATGACAATATTTCTATGATTATACCTACATCAAATGGCAAATATATTGATGAAGGTTCACTTGTAAAAGCATTGGCTACAAATTTAATTATGTACCAGTATGTACTTCCAAACATATTCCAAAAAAATGAGCCAATGGAACAGAATTTGACTTGAGAAACTTTATATCTAACATCATGGCTTATTCATGAATAGGAGAAAAAATACAGAAAGAGGTCTTAGCTTGATCATTTTTTCTCTTCAATTATAAAATTTGACAAAGTAAATTTATATTTTCACTGTCCTAATTTTTAATGTTTTGAATGTTCTTTAAGGTGCATCATAGCAACATTGACAAACACTGGATTAGTGACCTTACATTATCTTAG
Source organism: Pyrrhosoma nymphula (assembly GCA_963573305.1). Lineage (NCBI taxonomy): Eukaryota > Metazoa > Arthropoda > Insecta > Odonata > Coenagrionidae > Pyrrhosoma > Pyrrhosoma nymphula. Next base: position 109,383,149 of record OY754329.1, read on the forward strand.
GAATAGCAAGTGGAATATGTGCTTAGATTTTTCTAAGCCAATACGTGCACACTTAGATAAATGTTGGGAAAATGATCCCAGAGATTTACGCTTATTAAGTGCTTCAAGGCAATTAAGTTACTTGAAAAAGAGAGCTCTACAGGTGAAGACAACAGGTTAGTAGACATCAGATTCATATTTGCTGAACTCTGCTTGTAATGAATTTCACAGTTAAAATTGAGTACAATACATGAGTTGTCCACTATTAATACATTTCTGCTCTAATGCCACTGATCATTCAGTCATAGGTTGGAGCCAGTTATTCAATGAAGCAAGTTCAGGCTTTTCATATTTTCTTACGGGTCAGGCAAGTGGTGACATTATGATTTGGAAGTTGCCTGTTTTATCAGGGAAGCAGAATGCAATTGAGCCTACCTTTATTACAAGTTTTAAGTCAAAACTAATGAGACTGACTTGCTTACTATGGCTCTCACTTGGTGAAAGTAAAGGTAATAAAATTTCTTATGATGCTTAAGCATGATTTTAAATGCGAAATCATAATTATTGTGTCTTTATGTATTTGATTGAGACATCAAAACAGCTTTAAAAAATCTTCCTCAAAAGCTTATTAAGAGGTCAAGAAAATGCAGCCATCTCTTGAAGCATATATACTCATATGTATTTTAGATGGTCAGCTACATTTACCTGTGTGAAGTTAATGCTGTGTGTAGCATATTATGTTGTGTTTGAGAGTTTTTTCTATCTGCATCTGATTATCTGATTCCACAACAACTGTGCTGATGGATTGGCTTCAAGAACTTCCCTCTACTTCCAGTTTTTTGTAATTAGTCAAATGCTGGTGAGCGATGCAAGTGCTTGGTTAGGAAAGAGGCTAAGGATTCTACAGTAGAAACTCACTAATACCAAGCATGATAATACGAAGTTTCGATTATACGAAGCAAAACTGTCGGTCCCGACCAAAAGCCTACATTAAATACATGGCGCTATTCGATAATACGAAGTTTCGAAAATGCAAAATTTTCGATGTTACGAACCTCTGCCCCGGTCCAGTGGAAAAAATGGAATTTGTTTTTATGAATCATGGCGAAAAACTGCGTCAGCAAAACTCTTTTTGCAGAAGACAAATTTTCAATCCAGCTAAGGCTCAAAATCACGATTTACTTTCTTATTTACCAATATAAAGCTATGCAATTGTAGGCAGGCATAAACAATACAATGGTGATTGATAAAATGTTTGTACTTTAACACTAGAAGGACCATTACCCGTCATTTTGACGGGTAGTAATTATTTTTAATATTTCTTCGTTTATGTTAAAATTAATTGATAACTTCATTTCATCTAACCTTTTTCTTTATTTATCAATACAACTGAGTAATTATTTACAAATCATTTTACAACAAAAAATTTAAAGAGAACAGTGGTCAATTTTCAAACTGTTATATAATTATTTAAAAGTCTTACTTGCCTTTTTTATTGGAAGAAGTTGCACTTTAACGTATTGTTCATGTATAGCAATTATTTACACATAATCTAGCATGGCGCAAAAAGGAAATACATCAATTTTCATCATCACTGCATCTGATACAAATGTACTTTGCGTTTCCTGCACAGGGCCCACACACATACTTATTTCAATGTACGCATTCATTCCGGCTCTTATTTTTGCCTCCTCATTCTCCTATTTGGCAGGTCTTGCGCACATCACTCTTGGTAGTTGCTTGTAGTAGAATTGGCACTGGTCTTCTAGTTTCGACGAATGGAGCCACTAGTTCCTCTGCTAATTGAAATATTAATTTCCAGTGAGATATTTTTTCCCCAGTGAATTCTTGGTACAGTACCCATGTGTTGATAGCGGCAATATCCAATACATTCCAAAATACATGTATTGGCCATCTGCGGCATCCGTATTTTATGGTATACATCCTAGTCATTTGGTCAAGAATGTCAACTCCATACTTGGTAGTGTTATAAAATGCTACGGTCTTTAGGAGCTTTTTTGGGCTTTGTGCATCGATAGTCACTGATTGGTGCAATGTTCCCGAGAAGAAGGACGTTTTTCTCTGATTTACCCTGATAGGAGGTAAGCATGGTGCCACCCGACTCGTAAAGAACCGTTGTATATAACAATTCCATGTTTTTTTAGCAGATAAAGGAACCTCACGTCGAGTTATATTCATGGTGCATACCAAACTTGTTCCTTTCCTCTTCAATGTATCCCCAAGTTTCTTATAGGTAAAGAAATTATCACAAGTAACATTTCTTCCTTTTGAATAAAATGGTTGAACAAGACGTGAAACCATGTGCTCTGCAAGTGTTTTGTCCATGGGCCATGACTCATCTTTACCGAGATACTTTACCGAGATACCCGTTCAGCATGTACTTTGTCTTTGCATCTGCAGCAAGCCAAAATTTAATACCTAACTTATGTTTCTCATGTATTGAATAAATCTACTGCGAGCCTTGCATGGAAGTAGTTGTCTACAGTGATGTTATCGCCAGCCTTGTAACACAATATGCAATTAGCCACGAAGGAATTCCAGATAGGGGATGCAGCTGCGAATCGGTCAGTCTGCCCCTCGGTCGGCTGCGATCTGTTAGTCATCCCAGCCGCTCACACAACACAAGGAATCGCCGTAGTACAAGGAATTGTACACATGTCCCACTCTTTGGGTTTTCCAAATGAGGATTCTTCTTCTCCAGGCGGTAACGGTACCATGGGCCGGCCTAGGGCACCGAACTCCTGCGCCCCGATCCTTCCATTACCCTTTTATCCCTTCCGCCCAAGGGAGACAAGGGATCCCCCAACTGAAAGTGTTACAGATTACAGATTTTACTCATTTATGGTTTTCCCTAATAAAATATGTCCTTTTTTTCGTGGTAGCGGTTACGTTCTCCGATGACGTTGCTCCTGCTTCCACTGCTCTGACCTACCACACGCCACTCAGTAGATATGCTGCTTATTTCCATTCAAAATGTAATAAGGAATGTTAAATGCATAAATGTGCTTGCTAAAGCATCAAAATGGCCAGACGTAATATAGTGTAGTGATTTCCTGAATAAAACACACGTTACCGTTACAAATAAAATAGAAATGCCTAACCCGTCATTTTGACGGGTGTTGGTCTTTAAAGGTACACAGGTAGTATAACTCCGTTTCTATTTTAAAAAATTAAATTATATTTTAACAGAATACATACCATAAAAATTAAATAAAAGTCAGAAAAAATTAAGACGACGGGAAAAAAATTGTAGGAAATATGATTACCTAAGTAGAGGTTACCCGTCAAAATGACGGGTTTGGTCCTTCTAGTGTTAATTATACGGTCCTCGGTTCGACTCCGGATAAATAGTCAATCCAGATATGGCTCAAAACTTAGCACTTGAGCGCATCACGTGCATAGACACAAAGAACCACGATTTACTTTCTTATTTAGCAATGTAAAGCTATGCAATTGTAGGCAGGCATAAACAATGCAATGGTGATTGATAAAATGGTTGGTCTTTAAGTCTATGGTCTTCAGCTCGACTCTGGAAAAATTGTCAACCCAACTATGGCTCAAAACATTGTACTTGAGCGTATCTCGTGCAAAGAACCACGATTTAAGGCCGCCACACACCGAATGCTGTGCTAAGAGTGAGAACTGCTCTCGCAACGGACGTCCGCTATGTGCGCGCACACACCAGAAACTAACCATGCTGTGCTATGTAGCTATATGGCGGACAGCGTAAAACGCACTTCTCAGGTTTGGCACTTGACTTTTCCATTAATATTAACGTCATTGCAATGATGAATGATTTTATACAATGCGCATAATGTGCAAAAATAAAGCACGTAATTTAGTTCAAATTGCTCTGTTGTAAATAGGTTAAAAATATATTTGAGCTGGCGGGACGAAAGTGCTAATTAACCTCAATAGATACTGCGCATGCACCACGAAAGCAAAGCGTAGAGGAAATTGCCGGCCGAGTGATCCCTCGCGTTATAGCGCTAGGGAAGTTCGCATCGGTTCACATGGCTCGCATTTGGTGTGAACGGACAGCGGGAAATCGCTTTACGGGATCTTAAGACACGTGGCGAAAGCTGATAGCGCACTTAGCATAGCATTCGGTGTGTGGCGGCCTTTACTTTCTTATTTAGCGATGTAGAGCTAGGCAATTTTATGCATACATAAACAATACAATGGTGATTGATGGCATGGTTACGGGCCTTCTTGCTGCCGTGCGCTCGGATTGGCGGCAGCTCACATTCTTATACTGCTCAAGGACAGAAAAATGACGTGATAAAATAATGGGAAATAGGACAGGGATTACCTATTGTAGTCAATGTCCCAAAAAATAGTCGCGTCTCTAAAAGCTTGGTACCAAGTTTTCTCTTTGCATCATGATTTATTTCCACGGAGTCACGCCTGTACTCACTGAGTTTTTTTGATTGATTTTATTTGCTAATAATCATGTTTTGTCACGTCGTGAAAATTTCAGGTTGTTGGGCCAACTTGAGTGAATTCCACGAAGTTACGCCTCAAAACGTTAACCTTATTTCATTTTCGTGTTACATACTTCATCGTGTTGACAATTATACAAGACCACATTGAGATAGAGAGAGAAGATTTTTATAATTTTTCCTCAAAGTCATACCATAATCGGAAAATTAGTAGCAAGTACATACTTCATCGTGTTGACAATTATACAAGACCACATTGAGATAGAGAGAGAAGATTTTTATAATTTTTCCTCAAAGTCATACCATAATCGGAAAATTAGTAGCAAGTCGGAGCAGAGAAAGAAAATAACAATTTAATGAAATGTAAAACATTAAATCTGGAACATCTCAGCGATGTTCATTTGTGATGAAATTTCTCTTTCACACTTCTTCCAGTGGATAAAAAGTTCCAGAAATCATAGAGTGATGTGATAATCACATTTCAACTATGAAGTCCTAACATGAGATTCTATGTTTTAGCCTGCTTAAAGCTTAAACTATGGAGTCTATAATATAGACTCCATGGTTTAAGCTTATCGAAGTCTGTTAATAAGGATGTCATTAGATGAAATGGTGTTCAACGTATCTCACAACACCCACAAGCAAAATGATGGCGAAAATATTACGTATAGAAAGATAAAAAATAATAATTTTATTTCGTACTCGAGTAATTTTAGTGGAACAGAACTCAAAGCACAAATCATCAAAGTGAAAAGAGACTTGGGAATGAGTTAGTGATTCGTTCACGTACTTCAATGAGATGAATCATTGCTAAGAACTGGATAGGCGAATTGCCGTCATTGAAAGCAAAGGCATTTCCTGGGGGGGAGGTTATTAGTCATCCTCGTAAACTAAAGGATTGACATAGATAACCGTTAACGGCAGTACTATTTTCTTCGGTATCATTCTCCACAACCTCCACATTTTTACTCCACCTGACAAAAAAATCTTACTCTTTACAACTGAAAGCTTAGTAAATCACTAACTGACGGCGATATGGAAAATATGCTAAATCACGCCCCATTCGTCGTCAATCAATTACCCTGCGCCCCCTGAATCACTGCTCTGTGTTCGCACGACTTGGGCTTTCGCGAGTGTTTTATTTTTGCCAAGTTTTCTTCAGTAATACAAGTGGTTGAAAATGTCCAATTCTTCCAAAAATAGAAAGCGCATTGTGTTATACATTTCGTAGAAGCTGAAGATTATTGAAAGGGCATCCAAGGGAAACTCAGTTGCTAATATAGCAGCAGGCTCTGGTGTTGGCATCTACACAGTGCGCGATATAATGCAAAATCAGGCCAAGTTATTAGACTATGCTTCAAAATTGGAATAATTCATTGGTAAGCACACCACTGCAAGCGTAGAGGAGGTAAGCATCATCTGTTCGGGCATTGGGGTGGTCGGTGACCTTGCCTTGTTTTCTTTGAGAGAGGGCTGAGTGAACAGCGAGATAGGGGACTCGGGAACTCCCGAGGGGCGGCAATCAATCTCTGCAGACTAGATAAGTGATAAGTTGGCTGTAGCTTGGGGTGGAGAAATCGGACTTAGAGACATGCAGGCGGTCGGAAAACCCGGGCGACTCCAGCCCATGTGTTTATTGCACATGCCCGTGTTCGCGCCCGCCCGAGTGGCATAGATGCCCGTGGGTGCCTGTTTGTGTGGTCACCCGTCCTCCAGCCGGGCAACCGCCTGACACGCTGAACTTGCAAGAGAAGGGAAGGGGTATCCTTCGGAAAAAGGTCCGCGTAGTTGGCCTCAGGATGTGATTTCTCCAATTTGGAAGACGGTCGCTCATCCACCCACTGAAGGATTGGCTCAAGAGTGGTGCGCGCCCCTTCCCCTTTTGCCCTTTCTACCACTTGGAAGGGGGAGAGGGAACTCTCTATCTATGGCACACAGCCAGGCGAGGGTAGTTCGTATTTTCTAACCGCCTGCAAGTGTCTAAGGACTCACAGGAGCATTCGCTGTACAAGTGTGCGTCAGCTACCTTGATGTGAGTCTTAGAAGTTCAATTACGTGATTTGGCCGATCTCAGATTCTTCACAATGAGAGTAACATGTGGCGATCATGAATTTAAATTCTTACATTCCGACTTCAAATATTTGCATAGAGAAACTATGAGGTGATAGTTATTTTACAATCCTTTACGAGTTAAATTTATGGTATAAAGGCATTTATTTAAGAATGCTTTGACTAATAGGGACCAAATATGGTTTTAAAACGTTGCTAAAGACCACAAAGGATAGGGGGGAAAATAACTATTTTTTCACAATTTCTTTTGAAGCGAAAGTTTGATGTTACGAAACTTGATAATACGAAGTGCAGATTTTTCGGTCCCGCTGACTTTGTATTATCGAGTTTCTACTGTAATTGCTTAGGGTAGCCAGGGATTCAGGCTAGGGCTTACTGCCAATTCAATAGAAAAATTCATTATTTATATATATGGCCTTACTAATCCCATCTACTGTGTTGCTGATTTCTCCCTTAATTCTCTCTTCTTTCACTACATATTCCTGTCATTAAGTCCTCTTGCTCTCCTCAAACCTTTTCCGGAGTATTTATCTTTCCAGGAATACTGAGAATCGTAAGGAGCACAGTAGCTCATTTTACATATCTTTGTCATGATCCAGAGTGGCCAATATTTTCTAACAGATAAGTATTACACCTCCGACAGAAAGTGATTCACATATGTTGGTACCCAGTAGTAACAGCTAATTCATAGCTAAGCCATTTTGAGAGTGGAGCAACTGGTGTGCTTGGACAGAGTGTTCACAGTCTTGAAGGGGGCCGGAGAGGCTTTTACGAAAAATTTTCACTATTTTTCCCTAAATTCCATTCCCCCATCACTATTGTGTTATCACAATTAAAATTAATCTACTTCTTATCAGATATTTATCTTCCATAGTCTTAGATGTCAACATAATAAATCTTGAATATAATATCAGTAACAACCAGAAGTAAAATTGGGGAATGTTTATATCAAGAAGTGTCCTTGTTTTATATTATCAAGGGTGTGTGAAAATTTTACTAACCCTAGCTTAGTATATCTACATTTGGCTGTGTATCTTCTAGTATTTTTTATTTCCTTGATAAATTAAAAAAATGTAGGAATTTTTAAAATTTTAATTATGTTAATACATATTTGATTCCATCTTTATTCTTAGGAATTTTGATTGCTGGTGACCTTAGTGGAATCATCAAGTTATTTAGTTTGCGGTTAAATCCCGAGAATGCAATAGATATGGAAATGCTTGATCATGTGGACATTTGGCCAGACCATGATAATATACCAGTTAAAATGTTAAAATGCCTCAGTAATGGACCTGATTTAAGAGATAAGTGGATTGCAGCTATCAAAGGAAATTTTTTTGTCATTATTTCCATGAACAATGATGGGACCCTAGCCAATCGAGCTTCTCTTAATGTTGGAAATTTTAATGTCACAGGTGAGATACTTTATTTTAGCCTCAGCTCTTTAAGTAGAATCTTGTGGGGGAGCAGAATAATATTTTTTTTGTTCCTATGGAGTTGGTCACTTCGTAGTGTAGTTAACATTTAGGATCTTCAGAATATAGTGAACTATTTCACAGGCAGCAGTTGAAACATATTAAGTATATTCCAGTGAATCAAATTATGATACAAAAATATATTTATTCCAATCCAAAGCTAGCTGTATTTTATATCCTACTTCTGTATGGATTTTGAGCGATTTTTTTGCTTATGAAATTTATTTGGGGAAGATTACCCACTTGCATTCCTTCTCCTTTAAAATCCTAAACTTGTCATGACTGTTTCTTTTGTCGTAGTTGACTTTGTCTAAACTCCCATGATTTTCTGATTACCAAGCATAACTTGAGTGAGAGTAACTTGCTAGAGGAGTTACACACATGAATGTCTGAAATTCACATAGATTTCATTCAACCCAAGTCATCTGAATATACCTCACCACAACCAGTCTGGTGCCACCTGGGTAGCTTAATTGATTAAAGTGACCATAACAACTTTGGGGCATAATGTTTTGGCATGTGATAGGCAGGAGTTTTGGATTTTGTTAAAGAACTATGGGACTGCACATAGTGGCACCTCTTTTTAATTTATTGGAGGAGCAGGCTGCTGCTTGATGTGATTACTAAAGGCTTTAAACAATTTCCCTACTGACTCAAAGCAATGTTTATAAACTGGATCATCACATTTTAATCATTACTTCCACTTTTGTGTGTACCCACATAGCACAAATCGCTTCATTTCCGCATTCATCCCGCTTTCCGGGGACGTTTTCTACTGGCCCATTCACGTTTTGAAATGGTGCTGGAATGGTGTAAATGTCCGCCACTTTTTGACAATTTCACGTCATTGAAATGTTTCTTTGATTGTTCAGAACACGTTTTCGTATCGCTTCCTCTCTGGTTCCAGCTATTTTCGAAACGTGTGCAACAGTTTTTAAACCGTTTTCAGCCAAGTGGAAGCCGTAAATTTTGGTTTTAAAACGGTTTTCCCGATGGTATAAAACGTTTTTCTACTGATTCTATGCGGGCATAATAATGACGTTACGTCGTATTTGTGGCTTGATACCAGCGTTATAATTACGCTGGTATCAGGCCACAAATGCAGTACCAAGAGCATGTAAAATTATTTGCCCTCTTACAATTAAAATCACTCGCCCTTATTGGTCTCACCATTATAACCACTCACTCAATGACTTTATGACCACTTTATCGCATGCTTTCTAACCAGGGAGCATTTGCACTTGGGAAGAGTGAACAACGACATAACTCTGAGACGTAAATCACATACAAGTCGCTGCTAAATATGAAATTAAACGACCGTATTTTCTAAAAAGATAGAAAACTAGGGAAACTTTTATTAAAAAACTGCAAAGTAACTTAATTAAACATGCATATATGTTCTTCAACTTGATGTAACGGTCTGGGACCAAAGCTACGGCAATTATTTGCAGTGAGCAAATAGTAACGCTAAAAAATAATTACTTTACGTATAAAACCTACTCGAGTGAATCCTTAAGACACTAAGGAATAAGTCAGCATGACAAATCAACATGTACCTATACACTCTATGTACGTAATACGTATTTCTTAACAACTATAGGTCAGGAGAAAGATATGTTCTCAGAATGCTTATAACATTAATGATTTTATATAAAACCAGAATTAAAATGGTTATGAAATATCATATCAGAAAATTCACACACAATTCTTTGTTCATCATTATAGAATGCAGATTAGTCACTCAATAGAAAACAAAATTGAAAAAAATCACACCTTTACACAAGTCACACACAAGGGTTCAGACTTTGACAACCTTATCTTCTGAATCGCCATAGAATAATCACTTATTTCACTTTAACATTTGCATAGAACTAGTATAACTTCACAAACTCCAGTGTATATATAATTTATGCCCTTAGATATCACGAAATTCTAACCGTAGCACACATATAATCTTGCCAACAAAGATTATATACACACTTCCAACAAATGCACCTTCGATGATATTTTTCCAAACACCGGAAGCACCGGAAGCCAGGGATACGAGACCGATCGCGAGAAGTACGATACCTGCGATATGTTTGTAAACAGTTTAAAAATCGTTTTATGTCGCATATACTTTTGGAAACCTTGGAAACGTTCTGAGAATGTTTTAATTGCCAGAGCGAAAACTGAATGAAAATGCTCTTGAGACGATGCGATGAAAGCGTTCTCTTTTAGGTGCGCACAAAAGTAAATGAAAACGTTCTCTACGAGGTTACTTTCGGTTTACTGGGGAAAAACGGGATTTTCCTATTTGAGCAAGAGGGAAAACCGTTTTGAAACGGAAATGTGCTGTGTGGATAATTTTGCCTTCCAATAGCATAAGGGAACTGTCACCATAACCTGCATTGTTATGTGTGATGGGAAATTTGCTGAATGTAATACTGAAAATATAAAAATGAGAGTTATTTTTGTTACCATCACCTTTCTGGACAGTAAATTACTTTCTTGTACATTATGAGTTTTGTGTTTCTCTATCTATTCTTACATTTTGTTTCAGGTTGTGTAATTCTGGACTGTACTTCAGTTGTTCTTGCTTCGCAAAATGGAAGCATGGCTAAAGTCAATATGGCTAAATCAGAAAGTGGTGAAATAAATTTTGATGTCACAGAGTTGACCAGCAACATAGACTTATCTGATAAACTTTGTCATGGAATTGGAGCTTCGCGTAATAAAATGTTTTGGATTATGGTAAATAGGTAATGTTCCTCTATTGTTGGTAAATAGTTTACAATAGTAAGGGATTTCACTATAGATTGAGTAATGCTTTTGCAAACTATGTACTTTAATTGTATAATTCTTGTCAATGTGTGATTTTCATTTACAGCATTTATAAACCTTTTGATCATCTGGTACTGAGAGATCCTACCACTGCTGTGCTTTTCACTATGGGATTTATTTCTGATCCATTGACTGCCCTATCAAAAAATCCATCTTTGTCCTTGACTAGTTACTGGGATTGTGTTGAAACTTTGAGGTGAGAATCTGTGAAGCTTGGTTTCGAGTTGGCTCAATCAGTGATGTAACCTGAATGATTTTGTGGTTATATTTGCAGAATTCTGGTGGCAAGGGGTAGATATTTGAAAACTGAGGTGGACATTGAAAATCTGCTTTCACAAGGTACTTATCAGCTGTGCTGTAGCCTTTGGATGTATCAGATATTTTCAAAATATCATTGCCAAGGAAATGAACTGTCTGAAGAAATGGTAATCCTCTTTAACTGCTTCAATATTTCTTGTCATGCATGTAAATTAAAAGCAAATTTCAATTTTTTTAAGCTCTTTCTTGATTATTTTAATGGCATGAAAATATAAACAATTATCTGCATGAAATTTTAAATCATTAACTATCAGATGGTGGTACGGATGAAGCTTTGATATTTTAATTGTTCATTTACGGGTGGACCGGGCCCTGGACAACTGGTTGCGACTCCATTGTTTCGTCATTAATAGGACTCAATGTAGCAAACACCCTAAATGAAATGTTGTTTCACGTTCCGTCTTTTGCCCCTTAGCCTATACATGACTCTGGGGTCAGAAGCTGCCCTTTTCCCTACCCTTTTTAACCTATCCTTTTATTCCTTCCAACTTCCCCGCACCCTTCTTCAGATCGGGGTATAAGGGTGAAACTTGCAGACCCGTGAAGGAGGTGGTCCCTGCGCGGAAAACTAGCTTACCAGGTGTTCATTGAAGAAAAAAAAACAGATGGAGAGCATCTGCATTATTTAAAAGCTATTTAGAATTTGTTTGCAGTCAAATTCCTTTCCTTAGTTTCATTCATTTGGTGGAGTCTGAATAATGCACACGGCAAAACATGTATACTAATCACCTCTGTCCTCTCGCCCACCCATTTCCCTACGACCCCTTATTTTGTGGATGGTGTCCTAACACCACCTGCCAAACGCCTCTGTGGCAACTTGTAGGGTAGCATTTAGATGTGGATGTGACGTGGGATGAAGGTGGGCTATAGGGTGTTCCATGCAGATGTTCTCCTCACTTGGTCTGAGGGGTTGCTAACACTGACATAATTCAAGGTGGATAGGGAGCAATTTCTATGTGTTTCTTGGGACTACCACAAATTTTGCAAAACCAGGCTATTATGGGTTTCAAAATATTGGGTACAACCGTAAATGAGCCTAGAAAATTCCTGAAATACCTTATTAGTTAGTATGTGGGATTTTTTCCTCACATCACTATTTGTAACCAATCAAAACTTAGCTGGTCTCCCATAAAGACAAACACTTTCAAGCTAACCATGATTGCTTTGAGGCATTCTCTGTCAGCCGATGCCTACTTAGCTTCATTTTCAGGAGTATATGAAGAGTTGAAAGAAATCAATGTAAAACATCTACCATGCAGTGTGTCTGCTAAGGTTTCAGGTCTTATTCATGTGAAGCATTCTTTTTGTTTGTAGATACATAATACTAAATATGTATGCTACTTTGGTTATACTAAATATTTTATCTCCTCAGAAATATAAATGATATGGAAATGCAGTTTTTTGTCTTAACCTCTTTCGTTGGGAGCGTGACTATAGTCACGTGCAGTGTGTCCAAATACAGTAAAACCCCCATACAACGAATTTGTTGGGACCAGAAAAATTACTTCGATGTAGGGGGTTTTCGATGTATGGAGGTGGTGTGCGGGTTGCGTCTCCGCAGGGGCATCCAAGTGTTCCGCGTGCTTTACGATGCAAGTCGAGTAAATATCTCAATATTGCTTTATTCACCATTAAAACCAATTCACCAAAAGTGATGATAAACAATTTTTATTGTTTACCATCAAATACCGTGGCTATCACCGCGTTATTTTCAATCTGCGTATTTCTAATTGCAATTATTGTTTTTTTTCGTCGATTCTGCTCTATGCCTCATCGCTTACTTTAGTTACGGTCTGAAAGTAAAGGAGCGCCAAAATTAATGCCTAAGGATTAGGTATATTTAAAGTGCTCCATAATTTTTCTGAGTATCTAGTCTATATTATTCTTAGAGTGCAATAACTTAAGTCAATATCAAATGGCAGTTTTATGCAGCAATTTTGCTTGAAAGAGCACATATTCCCATTTATACTTCCGAAATGAAACGCACTGTTGGAATCCCATTGAAATACCGGTAAATATCTATGTTCGTGACCAGAATATACTAGATATCGATAAACGACGATGGAATATAGGTGGGGTGAGTTAGTTACCACGAGTAAAAACGTGGCAGTCGGCAATGCATTGAGGTCACAATGGCAATCTCAGATGATAATGCATTGACGATGCCGTTAACGCGTGTAAGAGTCGCACCCCTCTTTTTATGCGTCGAAGTTGAAGAAAAAAATTTGGGGCTTTTTTTCCTATTGCGAGGTGTTGCGGGACTAACTTCGAATTTTCGGCCATTATCAAAGCCGCTAGCGGTATTCTCTTATAATTTACGCGGCATTTTCCATAAGCATGTATGGACCTCGGAGGCAAGTTTTCACTTGTAGCCTAGGCCCTACAATGCTTGCATTGTTTATTGTCCTTTGGAATGTGTGGAGTAATTGATATTCATTAAAACAAAACAAATTCGACCTCGCTACAATTCGTGTTTAGTTGGTATGTGAGGACAGTCGCACCGAGCTCTGATCTATAAATCCGAATCCCCCCACCATTTTCCTAATGCACAAGTCATAGTCGCTGTAGGTCGCCTTTTCAAACGTGGTTAACTTTTACAAATTATATTTTGCTGTAAACGATGACGAGTGGGAATGCAAACACGTTAAATTCAAAATACCCCAGCGTCAGCCGCGTAAAAAACGAACGATAAGGCGTAGATACGACATCAAAACTTGAAAAAAGTCAAACTTTGAAAGAAATCATAACTGTCTATGGAATTTAAAGCAGTTAATATTTCAATATGGTCCAACAAAAATCTTCAATGAATGACAAAATAAAAAAATCATGATTTAGGTACATACATAAAAACGGCTGACTTACTAGTGAGACGGGCGCCGCAGTACGGTGGCACGCGCGCGCATGTCCTGTCACAGCTCGTAGATTTTCCCCGAAAAGACCTTCTGTCCCTATTGGTATTAATAGTGAAACCTTATCCTTCCTCCATCTTCTAATGCACGATTCCGGCACATCATGCCTTAGTCCGGCAGCGCGGTTTCCTACATCCTCAGCGACTTTGATGACTTAAAGCGCTTTAATTTTTTCAACTACCGTGAAAGACCACAACTTTTTGCCCTTGTTCATTTTGGAACAACACTGACCTATATTGACGCATGCACAAATGTTAATAGTCACAGAATTCTCTCAGTTGAGCTTAAGGCAGGTGCATACAGTCACTCAAAGTTGTCTGGTGACAGAAAATGAGAAAGTTAGGGGGGTGGAAAATTCCAGTGCTTGCACTTGTCGCGCGGCCAATCGCTGTCCCCCAATTGCACCCCACACGCTTGCCTTGTCAAACAACAAGTTTTTAAAGTTATTAGGCAACTGCATCCCCCGTAAACAAGCGAGCGAATGATACCCTCCCCTTGATGACTCACGCTAAGCACCAAGGTCACTCAGCTCTCGAGGGACTTGCCTCGGGCACGATACGAGCGGCGCGAGCCGCGGCCACGATACGAGCGGTGGTAGGCAAGCAATAGAGTGGCAACGATGAGTTTTATGTTCCTAATGTTTGACATGGACCACACTCGAACCCAGCCATGATAGACGTGAGTGGCATAGGTGCCGCTCGCCACCAATCCCAGATATTAAATATTTCTTGTGCCGTTCTTCTCATTCTGTGGTAAAATGTCGGCCGAGAACGTTCTGTCTTCTGACAGTATGTACTGCCATTTCAGATTCTGAACTTATCTTAGGACGAATCACTGCTCGTTTTGTGGCCACTACCACCCTACCGCGTTATTTCTCTGCAGCCCACCGCTCATATCGTGACCGAGGATCGAAGGCTGGCAGATAAAAAATTCGTGTCAGAGGCGCACCCTCATTTTCGGCTGCGATTTCTGGGAAAAAAGGTATCCTCAAGCAATCGAGCAAATATTAGGGCAATCTCGAGCAAACTTGCCGGTTAACAGACCACATCCATCAAGGTTAAGACGGCAATAGCAATATTTGGATAGAGAAGAGAGGTTACTCTAGATTTTCCTTTGGGATGGGGACAGAGTAGATAAAATTGGCTCTCATTGGTTGAACACCAACCAATGAAGTTTTGAATACTTCGCCCTCCTAACGAGGGGAGTGTCCGATAAACGGGTCGCAGATCTCGATGAAAATTCGTATGCATATAGAACTCCGAATGCTTTTCACGAATCACTCCACATATGGGCGTATAAATCCAATAGTTAACAAAAAAAGGCGTTTAAACATATATAGATGTTATAAAATCCCTATTTATCAGCCTACGGCATCAAGGGTGTGGTCCATTGATTAGCGTACGGGGCTGCGGTGCAGAGGGACCATGTTCGATTCCCGTCGGCGACAAATTTTTCATGCTTACTTTCTTTGTTTTTCCTTTCTGGAATTCTGTTAAAATCTAATTTTTACTTTTCTATTCAAAGTTTTTTTTAACGAGTGGAAATATTTTTCTTTTGCGAATAACATAGAACTTATTTTTTTTTCTTTCCCGCAAAATTTCTTTGTTTCCCCATTCTTTCACCACGCAAACTTGATTTGTTCCTTAATTTGCAAGACCTCCTGTTGATATCATAATTATACAATAATGAAAATAATCTGCAAGTGGTCACTCGCCATTTAAAACACGAGCCTTTCTCGACGAGCCTTATTACAATGTATTTATTTGTACGTCTTTAGATCGCGAAATGGTGATTCGATTACAGAAATTAGTAGATAAGCCGATCACATTTTCCCCTCCTTTTTTCAAAGCACAACAATACAAGAAAACGGGGATCTTTGATCGTGGGTCTTATAAATAATTATGTAACAATTATTTAGACTATTTTATAATTATAATATCAACAGGAGGTCTTGCAAATGAAGGAACAAATGAAGTTTGCGTGCTGAAAGAATGGGGAAACAAAGAAATTACGTTGACTTCGCGGGAAAGAAAAAAAATAAGCCCATTGGTATTCGCGAAAAAAATATTTCCACTCATTAAAAAAAACTTTGAATAGAAAAGTAAAGATTAAATTTTAACATATAATTCCACGAAGGAAAAACAAAGAAAATAAGCATGAAAAAATTTATTGCCGACTGCCTCTCCCAAAATAAAATCGGATACCGAAAGGTAATTTGAAACCATGGAGCTCCTCCCATTCAGGGGTCCCGGGAATGTAACCCAATATGGGAAAGTAATCTGATACGATTTAAAAAGGGAAAATTGAGCTCCATCCTCACCACCTGCACCTTCGCAAAAGAGGTGGGGCGGATGAGTGAGAGTGGAGAATAGCCCCCCTGATCTGATCTTTTCAGAGTATTTTCTGTATTGGGTTACGTCTGGCCAGCTGGAACTGACTGGTATTCCCCCTCCCCTCTTGGTGCATTACTCATCCACCCAACTATCACCCGGCTCAGCTAACGCGGAGCGGAGCTTTGGCTTCCCTTACATGTTTTTTATTGTGGGAACCATCAGAGTTGCTGGTTCCCACCATAATAAACGTGTAAACGAGCCTTCACCGAGCGAGAGCGTCAAGTTTCCTTCATGCCCTCTGCTCTGTAGGTCTCGGATGTAAACATTTACGAAGCCCGGAGCGGAAGGGTTAAGACGCGGTACTCTCCGCTGCGGTTCAACTTCCTGCTCATTACGTAAATGTCTATGGAAAAATTACCTGTAAATGAAGAATGCTACTTTTTTTTTCTCAATAATTCGTTCTAGAGGGGCACTTTTCATGTTTTGGGCCCAAGCGCAGACTTCGATGTACGGAGTTTTCGTAGTTAGAGAGGTTCGTTACGGGAGGTTTTTTTGCGTGTATTGTCCATTGGAAGGGTCCGGGACCGGGCCAATGACTTCGAAATAGGGAGTTTTCCTTAAAATTTCGCTGTATGGGTGTTCGTTGTATGGGGGTTTTACTGTACTTCTTCGTGGAGATTACAACTACAGTAGGCTACTGCCGTCCTTTCTGTTTCTACCGTGTACTTTGTTACTCTGGCTACACATTTTGACATTTGGGAATCATTTTTAATTTATTTATATACCGTAGATTGATGGTTGCGCATGGTATGTCTTGAGCTTGTTTTCCGATTGAATTTTTCATCTGATAATAATATAATAATATATTTTATTTGCCCAATTGACACTACATAGGATACAATCACTTAGCAAGTGTATAAGGTACGTCAAAAAAAAAGAAAAAAGAAGTTACAATTCACATAAATATTCCTTGACACTATAAAAACACCTTTGCACTAGGTGTAATGAGACTGCCTTTTTAAAAGCTGTCAATTTTTCAGTACTCTTTATAGTGGCAAGTAAGTTATTAAACAGTTTCGTGCACATGGAGTGTGGAACTTTTGATATGAGGGCTAAGTTTCCTGATTCCACATGAATGTCTCTGCTTCTCCTGGTTTCATAAGGATGAAAAGTGTCATTCCATGTGAAACTTTCACCATGTTTTTTTACATAGACAACACAATAAAATATATATGTACACACATGGTACAGTTAACATTTCTAAACTCTTAAATAGTGGACGACTATGGGCATGGTATTTTACATTGTATATTGTTTGTACTACCTTCTTTTGTATTATAAATATATCTTTCAATAAGGAGGTTGATCCCCAGATAACAATACCGTAGGTAAGCCTTAAGTAAAACAAGCCATAATACAGAGTTAACAGAACTCTTGAGCTTACACTGTATTTTAGCACAGAGACTAATTAGAATACTGAATTCAATTTTTTACTAAGGTACATAATGTGTGAATCCCACTTAAGATTGGAGTCAACATATATTCCAAGAAACTTAATTTGCTCCTCTATACATATTTAAATTTATATTCCGGCTTGAAGATAACTCGCCGTAATCATGGATATGCCTTGTAGAGAACAATGTTGTTTGAGTTTTTGCATTTTTTAAGATCAAGTTATTATTGACACCACGTTTGCATGTCTTTCATTAGGGATTGACAGGATTCAAGTAAATTACTTAAGTTCTTACTTTTTGTTAAAATATTGACATCATCTGCATACATTACACATTTCATGTTACCAGTTACTATTCTCCATGGTACATCATTAATAAATATTAGGAAGAGTAAAGGGCCCAGCACTGACCCCTGAGGTACTCCTTTTTTGACCTCTTGAGAACTAGAGAGGTAAATTTTTCCATCTTATTTATAAGCTACCCTTTGTTTTCGGTCATCAAGATAAGACTTAAGCCAGTTGAATGCAGTGCCTCTTATGCCTATTGATGCACACTTGTTCAGTAAAATGTCGTGATCTAAAGCAGGGGTCTCCAAACCTTTCAGCCTGAGGGCCGCATTAACCATCAAACAGCAGTTCGGGGGCCAACTACACGCTCGGGGTCCGAATAAAAAAGAATCAAAATATGGATGTTGTTTTTAATTATTTATTTTATAGTATTTTATTCATAATAAGTAGCGAATAAGGTTTTGCAATGTAGTAATTGGTTGGAAAACATAACGCACTACTGCGCGCCTCTATTTTAATTCGGTAAAAACATAACGCACGCGTAAGCGGTGGCTGATCTTGGCAGGTTACACGTAAATTTCCGTATTTTTTTCCGTAGACAAAATGGTCTCCAAGGGCCGGATGAAAAGGCCTCGCAGGCCACATCTGGCCCGCGGGCCATAGTTTGGAGACCCCTGATCTAAAGTATCAAAGGCTCTACTCATGTTGACGAAAATTCCCATTACCCTATTTTTGTTATTTAGTTCTTGTAAAATGTAGTCAACTGCATTGAAGAGGGCTTGTTCTGTTGGCTTTCTAGGTTGAAATCCGTATTGATGGAGAGATATTATGCTGTAACTCTCAAGATAATCCTTTATAAAATAGATATAGATAGCCTTTATAGATAGCCTTTTGTAAAATACAAGTTCAAATAATTTGCCGAACTGAGGTATTATGGAGATGGGTCTGTAGTTGTTAAGGTTTTTTCTGTCACCTTTGTTTTTATATACAGGGACTACCTTCAATGTCTTTAGGGCATCAGGATATACTCCTTCAGCCATTGACTGGTTTATCAGAGACAGTGTGGGTGTTAGAATGATAGAACCGCAGTCTTTTAGTGTTTTACCAGGTATACCATCTATGTTTGCCAATTTTTTCTTCTTCTTGCCAATTTTGGCGAGATATGAACACAGTTCAGTCTCAGAACATTGCTTGAGATAGATTGAATTACATGACTTACTAGCCTGGAAGGGTACACTTTGAGTAGAGTGAGGTGTCTTAGGAAAACTCATGAATGAGTGATTAAATGCATTAGATATCTCAAATGGATCAGAAATTGTAATTCCATTGTCGTCATTAACCTGACCAGGAAGTTCCGAGTTGTTAGTGTTAATGTTGTTTTTTATTATACCCCAAGCTACTTTAGAATAGTTTGAGGTATTTCTAAAACATTGATCATTGAACTCCTTTTTTGATTTTTTAATTAAGGTCCTATACTCTTTCTTGAGGTCTAGATATTGCTGCATCATTGGTGGATTGAGACGGTAAAAACAGAGGATTATGTATTCTGGATAGATTTCGGATATCATCAGTGACCCAGTTCTTGTTATTAACCCTTCTGTTTTTCACAACTTGCAAAGGGAATGCTAAATTATAGTAGTAGATAAATCTAGAAAAAAATGAATTAAAGTTGTCATTTTAAGAATTTTGACAGTTAATGTCCTTCCAATCCTCTTTGAGTCAGTAAAACAAGAAAATAGTTGATATTTGATTTGGTAGAGAACCTCTGTTGTCTAACAGTATCTGATATACAACACTGCTTATCATTAACATGGAATGTTGAGGATTGAAAAGAAAAAACTTTGTTTATTTCCACATAAAATCATGGAATAATGAGGATATTGCTAAATGATCCGATAATGCTGGATCAAAAACTATGTTAGATGTGTTAACTTCATTGTTATCAGTGAAAACATTGTTTATGAGTGTTTTGGAGCTGGTTGAGACTCTTGTTGGGGTACTTATCAAGGGAGTCATGTGATAAGAGTAATATCTGTAAAAGATGTCGCTGATTTTGTCCATCCTTTAATAGATCAGTGTTGAAGTCACCTGTCAGTATGACTGTGGGCCTTGATGCTTGGTTTATTATTGTATATATTAAACTGTCCAACTTTCCTAAGAATGTATTGAAGCATCCTGCAGATGATCGGTAAACTGGCAATACTATAATATCATTATCAGACACAGGAATTCACTGCTGCATATTCGAATTCTAGCTCAGAGTTTAGATTTAAATTCTGCACAGTGTGAGACACATTAGTTAACTGTATGGTTTTTTTAACAAAGATTACAACACCTCCATTAAGGTGGTCTTTTCGACAAAAATAATCTCCAACATCATAGCCAGGTATAGTTACTACTAATTCTTTCATCCAATGCTCGCATAGACAAATAAAGTCCGGTTTCTCGAGTTCAGCAAGCATTTCTAATTCATTAATTTTATTGCTCAAGCATTGAATATTTATTACTAGTACTTTAAAATGTGCTGGGAGATTGTTATTTTCAGCAGAGCGAGCTAGTCACCCTAATTTACCTTGAGAATCACTTTCCTTATTAGAATTCCTTGTTACCATATTCGTCTTGAGAGAGTCACCATTCGTACCCAATTCTTTAGTTTCAACACTTTTGGGTTCGTAGAATTTATTGATAATCGCACCATGGGGCCAAAAAAGTGGATTAATTACATTTTTGAAGTCACCATAGTCAACACCAATTTTGAAGGCACTGAATTTTTTGCTTTTTACGGCAATCTTTTCACAAGAAACACACGTAACATCAAATTGATTTTTCACGTGAGATATCACTTCATCTTCATTTAAATCACCAGGCAGGCGGCCCACGTACACATACTACGTAACTTTTGCAGCTCGTAGTCCCACGTGTCCTTGTTTGAATTCACCTTTTCCGATGGAGAAGAAGTTTCGTTTCTTCCTCCGTGGCTGGACCCGGATGTAACCATCGTCCTCCTTTTCACTAGAGCTTTGTTGCTGGTTGGGATGTGATACCTTATCATCGATATTTCTTGCCGGTGATGAAGACATTTTCTTCTTCTTCATCACTTTCGTGTTGGCCTCAGAGGTTTTAGCGGCAGCCTCAGATACTTCCTGATCTTCGTTGTTGCCCAGCCTCTGCGATACGATGCCGTCTCCCACATTTTCGGCACAAATTTCACGATCAGGATTAGAGATTCTGGTGACCTCATCATTGAATCTCACCTTCCTTTCATGATTTTCGATCACTAAATGTTGATGATGATCAGCCTTGTCTTTCATGTTAATAATCTAGCTCTGCTTTCAAAAGTTCAATGTCGTCTTCCAATTTGCACAGCCTGTGTGCACCTTCAACACGACAGTAAATACACTTCCAAAAAAAACCGTCAGAATCCTCCAGGATTTTTAACGCGATTTCCTTCAAACCTGTGCATTTATGTTGATACGGTCGTTTACAATTCTCACATAGTAGAACTTTTTCACACGTAGCAAGAAGTTTTTTACAAGCGTGACACACTACGTTGATCGCATTGCACGCCATCTTGTGCAACCTTGTCTTGATGCAACCTTTTATTCACCCCTTTTTCATTCTGAATTTATTCTGGCTTAAAGTTTCATTTGAGCTTTAGACCTTCCTGTTTTTAAGCTATTTTTAGTATTGCATATTTAATTTTTTTCTGTATATATTTCTATGATTTGGATCTCAAAAATTTCAAATGAACAAAATATATGATTTTTCACTTTGTAGTGTTCATGATGTAACATTGACGATTTGCTTAACCCCAATATTTATGCCCACTTGGGCTAAATTATGTAACAATTTCCCTCTGCATACAAGCACATTAGCAATCGCAATTTGCATTTTATATTATTTATACATAATCACCACTCTTATGTTCTGACATTCTGTTATGATAAACTGTGTGGAAAAAACTCAATTTCAATTGAATAAATAATTAATGAATTTGCAATATTGTCAATAGATAGACACTCAATAATGGAAAACTTCTTTTTTTATGAAGAAGAGCCCCTACAAATTTCTCAGGGAATTCAAGTTCAATGTTCCTTGCTTTGAGTTTTGAGCGAGAGAGCTATGGTCTGACCACCCTTCCCCCATCATTCCATGGGTCCTTTGCCCTTCCTTCTCCACTGGGCTCCCACTCCCTTGCTCCTTTGGCCCACGCCTTCTTTGTTCCTTGAGGAGGTGTTAACTGGTTCAAGTACTGCAGCAGTGCCTGCTTGGAAATCCACTTCTCTTCCACTCACTTCCACTCACACCCATATCTTTCACTTTGAGGGGAAGACCAGGGTCAGTGCCGGCGGTTCTTTTGTCCTTAGAAGGGGTGGGTGGCTTATTCTTTCGAACACTGTCACCTTCACCAAGGTTTTGGGTTCTCATTCATACATTCTGTTCGAGAAGGATTTGGGGAAACTTGAACCACCTAGGAGTTAAATTTTCCAATTACTACTGGCCATGCACATGCCTGTAATAAATGTTTCCACTTTTGGTAGGCCTCCAGACCGTAATATGTGGGCAAGGCTTTTTCCCTCATGGAGAATTTGAATCCTCTAGCTTTTTTGTATTCTTAGTCAGTTTGAATCCATCCCTGGTGGTGAGCAGTCACATGAGATAGGTCATTAGCCGCCAAAAGTAATTCATAAATCTTTGAAGAAAAAGTTGATAAGTATGGAGATAAAAAGATTGGCAGAAGCTGACAATGTGGAAATGTTAGATCTTAGTGGTGAAAGTGAAGATAGTGTTGAGAGTGAGGAGGAGATTTCAGTGTCAGCCAAAGGATTTGCTGGTCCAAGTACAGTTGATCCTGCTATCAGAAAGAAGGCAATAGAGCTCCAGGAGTCTTCTAGCAGCAAATCAGAAAAGGATAGCAATGATGAGGAACATTTGCAGCAGGAGATGTCAGTTTTGGGGTGGACTGACAACAGTGGATCTCAACAGTTTTTTCAGACAAAGTATACTCCAGGCCTGAGTCATCAGCTTTTATGTAAGAGGAAACCCATTGATGTTTTGAACATTTTTTTCAATTAAAGTATTTGTGATATCTACCTCCCACCCCCTTATTTGCTTCAACGGTCACGGGCTTCATTTACTTTCCTTTCCCACCTCCCCTATCTCTCCCCCTCCCCCATACTTGCTTCAACGGTCGCGAACTTCACTTCCCACCTCCCCCACTCCTTCCCCACCAATACCTCTCTGCCCTCTCCCACTACCCAACGTCATTGGTTCCCCATCCCTCTCTCCCCTTTTCTTCATTTTCGTATTTATTCTAGGCTGTCCTCCTCCCGATTCACGTACAACCTTGCGTTGCAAGTGATTACTCCCTTCAGTTCACTGAAGAGGGCCACCTTGTGGCTGAAATACCAGTATCCGACGTACACCCTCGTCTTTTCTTGTTTTTGTGCCGTTTTTTCACTACGCTCTTTTGAGCTAAATTCTCTCAGAAGTTGGGCCCATCTGAGTGTTTGAGTGAGTGATTTCTTGAGTGCTTGTGAGTTAGTTTGTGTTCGTAACCCAGGCATCCTTAGCGAGGTCCCCTTAGCCCTAGCGAAGGATCCCTATTTGGGTTGAGTGTGTGTCTTTGGTTGTCACTGGCAAGGAAGTAACATTCCCGTTCACCACCACAGGGGTTTTCTGGTCGAGAGGCTGTGGTTGGTCACTGGCGTGGAATTGCCCCTTATTCCCGCAAACCAACACAGCAGTTGTGGTGTAATATTGACGAGTGGTTCCAATTTATTACAGCCATTGGAGATTTTTATAACTTGTCATTTGTGATGTGATTGCCACCTAAATAAATTTGTCGACTAATGAACAAATAGAAGAAAAAGGAGGAGGGTACATGAAAAAAAATGTCAGGAAAAGGACTGGGTGGAGACAGACAAATAGTAGTTGAAGTTATTTATTGGCATATCTTTTACAGGGAATACAGTATAACCTCTAAAAAAAGAAGTTTTGATTGCATGAAGGAAAACTGATGATGGTTGACCAAAATCCCAAATAATATACATTATAAAGCGTAAATTATACTAAATACATTGTGCTATTCGAAATTATGAAGATTCGAAAGTATGAAATTTTCAAAAGTAAGAACCTCTGGCCCAGTCCCTGGGAAAAAATGCTATTCGTTTTAACAAGCCACGGTGAAAAACTGTCAGCAAATCTAGCTTTTTACAGACACCTAATAAATCAGCATTGCCGAATGTGATTCATCAAATATGTGAATGATAGTGCATTCTTCTCTCGCTGTACTTAAGACTCCCAGTTATTTTCCACATGTTAATACTCATATCATTTAGACCTCGAGTAATGAGGAAAGTGTTACCTTGGGCAATTATTTCTCCTATTGTGCAGATATCATTTTACTGTTAGCAGCATTTCCATAATATCAACATTTCTCTTTTGGTTAAAACTCCTGTGTGGCACTACATACCTACCAAACTCGCTGCCATGTGCTCGGATTGGCAGTAGCTTAATTCATTTTGCGTGCTCAAGGATGGAAAAATTATGTGATAAAATTATGTAAAATAGGATGGATACCTGTCGCAGCCACTATCTCTGAAAAATATCCTAATAGGGAAAATCCCTGAACCATTCCTGAAACCTCCATGCAGCTGATAGCCCAGTCAATAAAGGTTTTGAATGAGAAATAATTAGGGTAAACCTAAATTTTACCCCATAGAGTACTCAAAGTTTTAAAAATCTGAATGCATATTGTATAACACTGAGTGTATGTGTAATGCACTGTGTCTATTTATAATCCTGTGACATGCCTTATATCTCCTACATATCTAATGTAACATGATCTTCGGGCAAATAAATGATTATTATTATTACTACCAGAGGAACATTTTTACAAAAGTCTCAAAAAAATCCCCCTGGAGCTCCCCCTTCCAATGTCAATACATATGTCAAAACATGCAACAAAATGTCAATACATATTTATGGAATACCCATGATCTCTGTTACTAATGATTAGATCAAGTTCAACTTTTTTGTTTAATTGTTAATAAATGGTCTAAAATATTGGTACAGTACATATTTCCATTGAACCTAATAGTTTTTGATAAATTTAAGAAAATATTAGGATAATGTAGGTTTTTTACTTTGAAACTTTTGATTTTTGCACTATGTATATTTTTTTAAATTTCATATTATGTAAAGACCCTTCCTATAAAAGTTATAGCCAACACTTTTTTAAATCAATTGATATGCAGTTTATTTATTTATGTTTGATACTAATGCTGGGGAGGAGGGAGAAAGCAAGAAGGTTCAGCGTACGTTGCGGCAGCCTAGTCATGGAATGACAAAGCTGGCAAAAACGCTTTTATTACCACAAAATTTGTCTTGCTGACTCATCCCTACTCCACCCTCCCACACACTACATGGACTTTGTCATTAGAGTACAGCCTGTTGGAGGGAAGAGTTGTAAAACGTCTCTTATATTTTATGTCTTTGTGTTCACTGTCAAGGAAAAGTTTTAAGTTCGCATTAGGCTTTGTGCCCAAGGATTTGTGTTCAAGGAGTAATTTTAATTTATATATGTAAAAAGAATTTATCATTCTTTATTGTTCAGTCAGAGATAACAGAGAAATAATTACAAGGTACAGTATATTATTTTGCAGTTACCTTTTTTAAAAGTTTTAGTGATCATTATGTTTTATTTTAAAAAATAACAGTTCTAATACGCTGTGTATTTTTTGTGGAAAGAATTTGGAGGGCAATACGGTACTACATAGTTGAGAAGGGACTAGAATCAATTATTCAAGCTAGTGTACAAGTGAAAGATGTGACTTCATGAGATTTTCAGAGGAAAACAAAAATTGCTGTCTATAAATCATGCAGGCAAAGCAATACGCATCCATCTAGTATTAGGACTGCTTTTAAAGCAAATAGAAACATGTGAAGAAAATGCATCACTTAAAATTTTACAAATTAAGAATCTGTCTTGGCTTCCTAAGCCGTTTACCTCTTCTGAATTCTAAATTTATGTTTCGAGGAATAGGGGTTACAGACATTTCTTTACCAGCAACTTTTTCAACATTAATTTCACTTATTACCTTTTCAACATGGGTAATGGGGGTTGAATTTTTATCAGAGTTAGTTTGCAATACCACAGGGGTGGCCAAATTTGGTAGTAGCTGATCAATATGTTTTTTACTGATTACATCATTCTCATCTCTAATTACGTACGAGTCAAATATAGGCTTTTTAATGTTAGCGACCTTGTGGTACCTAAAGCATGGTATCGTAAATACTGTTAGAGGGACTTCTTAAAAACTACACCATGCAAAGTTACAGAAGGAAAGCCAAAGTCAGAATTAGGTAAAGCTTTTGACAAACTTTGCGAATACATAGAAAATAGCAGTTTCAGTTTACCATACAAGAACTACAGAGTATAATGAAAGGCTTTTCTGGCCTCAGGGGACTTACACTGATAAACACTTGGGAAATCTAAAAGAACATTTTAAGGACCAGTTCCTTCTGTCCAACCCTGCGGGAGGAGTAAACGTTTTATCTTCATCCCATACTGCTAATAAATTAATTGATCAAGTCTATCTTGATAAAGAAATAGATCCTGCAACAGAACGTATGAGAATAGTAAAAGCTGCTGCAGACATTATTAAAGAGGGCATACAGAAAATGCAGTACGATTCACATAACTATCCAAGCATAGATGAAATCAGATCCGTATGTGAAAACTTTGCTCCAGAAAGTCTTAGATTATTCCCTAACAGAGTTACAAAAAAGAAAAAACATCTGATGTACATAAAATTGAAGAAAATGTGCTGTAATAAACCAGGCGATTTTTTCTGCTGTCTACCATGGTCATTTCTATATCCTATTTAAACTGGTATTGGGTCGACACTTCATAGCCTATATGGATCTAAACACCTAATTGACCTACTTGCAGTAATGGGAGTTTGTGTGTTTCATACAATGAAGTGTCTGTTTATATGAATTCCCTCATAAATGCAGGGTCACCTGAAATAAGTGATGAAGCATAACACTTTCCACGAAATGGGTGGGATACAATGTATAGCACCCAGCACATGTGTTGAAATACAGATAGTGGCCAAAATAATTTCTTTAGGAGCATTTAGCTCCAAAACGATTCATGGGGTATGGCCTGCCACGATGGGATCACCAGTTCCCGATCAGTCACCGAAGTGAAGCATCGTTGTACTCGGCTCGAGTTTGGAGGGGTGATCCTCTGATTTGTCCGAGTGCTGTTGCCCCTGTATGCACGTGGCAGACAGTGTGTGCGAAATGACCTTAGCCGTCAAAGCACGTTAAACAAAAATACTGCTACTACCATGATTCATGTGCTCTCCTGTGGACAGGGAAATCTCGGAAGTGGACTTTCCATTATTTTGGTCAAAGATGTTACTGACTTGAAAGCTGCTAGAGGTATTACTTGCGAAATGCACCACACGGTGTTTCTCATCAGTGTTGTGTGTCTTGCTAGCTCAAACACCCAGCCTGGGTGGAATGGATTCATGTCTTCTATGATGAGTACTAGAGGAAAGTGTGAGACCTCATGCGTATTAGGAGTACAAGTAGTAGAGATATATCAAAAGTTATATTGAAATTAGATGGATTTCATCTCCTCATATCAGGGTGGTCACATGTCAGAGAAGTCAGGGAAATGTCAGGTAAAAGAGGTTGGTTGTCAGGGATTTTCATGTCTTGTCAGGGAAACTTGTAGTGGTCGCGCCTCTACAAGTGGCTCGACTCATGTTCCATACACTTTTTTCGTGTCCGCCACCGTTCGATACATGGTGGGCCACTCATTGCCAGTTCTTTCTTCCTCCCTTTGGCTCTACCCGGCCATTCCCGGCTACCTTTTCAAATATCTTGGCTGAAAGGCAGGTCTGAAATGTATGGGGATGGTACATTTCAGGAAACTCCAGAATAGTTTGAAAGTCTCTGCTGCCACGGGGGAGGGGAACAGCCTCTGAAAGGGGCGGTTCGAACATGACATATCCGAGATATGCTTTGCTTCTTTGAGACCCTTATGTGGCCAGCGTTGGAGGAGAAAAATACCCCTCGGTTTTCTTGTATGCTTCATTTTTGCCTCAAAATTATGATTTTGGTTCAAAAAGTGTCCAATTTTCCAATATTTCAACAATTGAAATTTAAATTTCACTGGCAACCTCCACATGGGCTTTAAATGAAAAATCATGCCTTTATGGCATTGTTTAAGTGATCAAATTGAGAATTACAGTGAGATTTTAGTTGGGGTATTTTTGTCTCTAACATCTCCATGGTTAAAAATTGATTTTCTCTCGTGGAAATTTCCATGTATTCCATCACCACATTTGCTACTGTTTTGAATATCTTCATGCTCTCCATAGTTGGTTATAATGACTCTTGCATTGTAATTGAATTTGAAACACATTGTAAGATTGAAGGAATTGTTTTTTTTTTCCTTTATCCATTGAATTTCAACGGGCAACTACTCCAGTTCTTTTAATAAATGTGTAATAATTAAGTAATTTAATATCTTTTCAGAGCAAGACTGTAGAAAGGTTGGAAGATGCCATATTTGCTCAACATGCAATTAAGGTACTCCAAAAGCTGTCTTCCTGTGATCTGAAATGCCTTTCTGAGCCACAATTACTGAGCTTCAGCCTCTTCTATAAGTGGATGAAAATTTATGCAACTTTATGTGATGAAGAAACACAGCATATTAAATCATTGCTAGATACAATTTCCAACCTAGATGATTTTTTGTTGCTTCCAATGAGGGAAACTTGTAACTTTTGTGGAGAAAATATCCTTTTCTATTTCATTTTTCAAGGTGTGTGAATTATGTATGACTTGTCATTTTACAAAACAGCTCAACTTGAGTGAGAGTCATCCTCTCGGAGAAAATCGAGTATATGTCATTCTCAGTGAAACAGTTGAAACAGTAATTTTCCTGAAACTAGCATCATTTGCCTGTAATATCCAATCAACCCAATTAAAGAGGCCCTCAAGAATAAAATAAATGGATTAGATACATTTCAGTTTTTAAAAATACTGATCAGAACAAACCATCTGCTATCTTTAACAGGAGGTGTGTTGTGATGTCTCTCACCAGGTTTAAAGGAAAGTAGTTTGTGGAAAACACATGCATGAGGGAAGGGGTTCTTTCCCAGTATCATCTCCTACCCAGTAAGTGCACAATGGAACCCAGAAAGTCACACAAGTTTCAGTTTATTGGGATGAGCCCAGATGCCTCAACCAGCTTTATATAAATGACTTCTTGTTTCTAGCAGTTAAAACTTGAGTGGGGGTCACCTGCTGGGAGACACACTTGTGTGTGTCACTAGTGAGAAGTTCACTAAGGATTTTAATGGAAATTTGTCTTGGTGGCCTACTTCACAATACCCATGTGCTAAACAGTGGCTGAAACCTTGAGGATTGTGGTGCAATGATCACCAATGCTAGTATTTTTTTACATTTTTGGAATGTACCTTCACGAGGACATCTACATATTTGCTTTAAAGCTTCAATGGAATTCACACTGGGAGCCACCACTTTAATCTATTATGTTACACTTTTTCACTATTTTCAATCTTAATACTTTTCCGTCTGATTAATTCTAAACTGCCGATTCCTCTTATTTCCTTTCCTCTGTTGTCCTGTTTATTTATATCTTCGTCCTTGGTGACTGCTCTTTGACTCGTGAACGGTGACGACTCTTGAACTTACGAACGTTGTGACTGCTCTCGCAAACGTTACATCAGGCCCATTAAAAAGGGACTGAAAATTTGATGAAAGTATCCTTTCTCAAAGCCTTCGAAAGACATTATGACTATCTTGGTGTTGCCCCAATGCCTTCGGCTTGATGTGCCGGTATGCTAACATGATTATCAATATAAATATAACACTAAATTACTTAAATAAACAAACAAACCATAACATAACTTATAACCGGTAAACAATATCCTTCAATTCTTGTGGTCACTAAGTCCATCATTTACATTTCACATCCATTCATTCATAATATCAACTTCCCTCCTGCTTATCGTTCACTTTTGGTCCAGCACTGTTCCCTTACTCCGGTCCACACTCACTCCACTGCTGACGCTCCCGCCCTTTCTTCCTCAGTTTCTCGACTCCTTTGGCCATCAGCTGATGTGTCGTCGATTATTTCCTCGTTGTACCTCTTGAAGTTACTCACGTGGAAGGTACCTCGTATTTCGCCTGTCATGGGGTACTCTACTATGCATGACACCGGCCCTTTAAACTCCCTAATAATGTAGGTATGTCTTAATATTTTATCTTCGAACTTAAACCTTATTGAATTTTGTCCCTCCTTTCTCTTTGCTCTATTTCTTCTACATTTCCCTTTTCTTACCAAGTTCCCAATAGCTTCATATGATTTTACTGTGATTCTAAAGTTTTTTACACTGTTGGAATAGCTTTTCAAATTCAAGGCATTGTTGTAGTGTTTTCCAGGTTCTTCTCACATCAGTAGCGATTTACTGGTACTTGGAGATGTCAATTGTGGCCAAAGAAAGTCCTTGAACGCGTTGAGTAAGTTTTTCAAATTTTTCATTCTGAGCTATTTCTTATCCTAGTTGAAACTTCGATACCCTACCATTTTCATCTTCATACGTTATTAAAGTATCTTCAATCTGCCATGCAATTTTATGTGGATATCAAATGACTTCCCATTTGGCTTGGGAATGATCCTCTGGAACACTCATCCGAGCTTCTTCTAAATTTTTTGCATTCAATAGTATGGTTTCCATCCAGTCTTTAATACCAGATAGTCGTTCAATAGACAGTGTTTTTTCAGTCAACTTTCTCAAAGTATTCTTGAATTCTGATGAAATCTCTTCGATTTTCTCATTTAACTGGGTAGATAGATATTCAAGTAGTGCCTTATAGATGCTCCATCTTTTTTCAATACGTTTTCCTTTTACATTTTCTAGATGAACTTCAAAAGGGCCAATTCTCATTCTTTCGGGAATCCTTTCCTCTAGTTCTTGGACTCCATTTTTCTGTATATTTTCCTCTTCTTTTATTTCAACAGCATTAGGGTTCCTTGAAGTGAAAATCCTCATATAATATTCCTCTTTTGTTGTGTACACCGGAACAAATTGCTGATACTCCTTGACATATGCCCTCCATGGAGTCACTGCATTCCTTATTGCAGAGAGGATCCTTTCTCTGTGATTGACTATTCCTTCATCAGCCAACTCTACTGAATACAGCAACCGTTCATCGGAAAACTTTAAATTCTCAAATAAAAATGGATGCACTTGTTTGATTATTTTTACCATGTCTGCTCCGGGTCGCTGGTACATCTTCCCATATTCTTTTAGTTTTTTTAATGTCCTGCATTGGTCTCGCGCTCCTCCGTACATCAAAACTAGGCACCTTCAATTGGCCCATGGATGTTGGTGTTCCCGTTGATCCTCGTTCTTCTTGCTTGAATTTTTCTGTCACTTCTTTTAGCGTCTTTTCATGGATGCATTGTCCTATTTTTGATCCTCCCTCGCTGATTTTGGACGACAGCTGCTTCACCATTTCTTCGTTCTCGTCTCGTGATGGATTCGGTGCATCATTCCCTTATATACGTCGTCGTCTTCTTTCATTTCTTCTCTCAACTTCTCGATCTCCTCTCAAACTGGTTTTTGCCCCTCTTCAGTCTCTATCTCATGGGTTTCTAGGTCCTCTCTCCGCTCAACCCTCATGCTATCAGTATTTTCCTTTATACATATTATCATCTCTTTCAGCAATTCCTGCTGTTTCAAAGCTGTTTTTATTTTCTCTTCATCCCTCTTCTTGTGTTCTTCGTACATCTTTTTCTGTTCTTCATCTCTTCTCTTTTGTTCTTCATCCCTCTTTTTCTGTTCTTCGTCCCTCTTTTTCTGTGTTTCTTCATCTCTTCTCTTTTGTTCTTCCCACATCTCTCTTAGTACCTAATGTTTCTATCCCATTCCCTTATACTGTTTCTTTTTGCATTTCAAACTCGTAGTTCTGTATGTCTATTCCTACTCCCTCTAATATCGCTTTCAGCCTTTCCTGTAATTCAAATTTAGCTCCTTGCGTCGCTATCCCACGATCTTTTAATTGTTCCTGTAACTCCATTTTCTTAAGTTCTAATAATTTCTTCATTACCTTCGCCATTTTGTAAACTCCCGATTTTTCTTCTGTAACTCTAATCTCCGGTATTCCCGTGGTCTCACTTTCTGCTGAACCGTCATGCCCAACACGCTGTGGTGTCAATAATGTAACAATTTATTTTTCACTTTAATCTATTATGTTACACTTTTTCACTATTTTCAATCTTAATACTTTTCCGTCTGATTAATTCTAGACTGCCGATTCCTCTTATTTCCTTTCCTCTGTTGTCCTGTTTATTTATATCTTTGTCCTTAGCGACGGCTCTTGGACTCTCGAACGGCGACGACTCTCGCAAACATTACAACAAGAATGATTTTTTTCAAAGTTCTTTTGATTTTCTTCACACATTCTCATAGCCAGTAGCCCAGGGCTCTGTAACTGTAGGCTATCTCATCATTAATTAAATAAATTCACAGTGATACCCTTACTTTTTTCCAGCCTTCAGCAATTTCAACCTCACCAAACAGATTGTGGTACGCTTGGGTTGTAGGTTCTCCAAATGCTAAGATTGCATTGCTGTGTTTACCACAAATAAGACTAAAAACCTTACACAAACAGCATACATGCCCATGCTATGATTTAAGCCTGTTGACTTTGGGTTACCAGTTTAGCTACCATAGAGAGCTCCAAAAAAGATAAGTTCCATAGCATTATATGATGATTTGGATTGTGTATGTTTTCAAATTCTTCTGTTGTTTTGTCCTTAACTTGAAAATTGTCTCTGCATATACATGTGGAAATGAAACACTGGAAAAATGCTCAGTGTGATGCAGATGTTTCACGTGCAGATGCTAGTTGCCAAGGAAGTGGTCACTGCATACCTCGTTGTTCAATAAGTCTCTTACAGTGCTCCTCTTTACCATATAGAACCTGCAGTGTTTGCCAAGCCTTGGCTAATAAAAACTTGGGTAGGTGTGCTTTCTCATCTAATCCTAATTCTATTGCCTAAAGGTATTTTATCAATTTTAATACAAAAAATGTTTTTTTTATAGCTCTGCAATGTATTATAGTAGCGTTTCATTCATATTGCTACTTATTTTATTGTTACAGATTTACATTTTAATACTCCCGAGTCATTGACTTTCCTTTAATTTTTAAATTATTTTGGCAATGACTATAATATTATGCTAACTTTTGTGCATTTA
Source organism: Pyrrhosoma nymphula (assembly GCA_963573305.1). Classification (NCBI taxonomy): domain Eukaryota; kingdom Metazoa; phylum Arthropoda; class Insecta; order Odonata; family Coenagrionidae; genus Pyrrhosoma; species Pyrrhosoma nymphula. The sequence goes on from OY754329.1 coordinate 109,416,574, forward strand.
TTCCTTGACAGTTCACACGGATAATCCTATATGCATTTTTTGCCATGGAATTCTTCAATTGGATGATCGTTTGTAGCTGCAGGAAACTCTTGGCATTTTCACCTGCTCTGTACATGTTCTGTGAAAAGTGAAATAAATTATAATTTTTGCTCATTAACAGTTGTTTGCAATAATCATTGACAAAATGTACTGTGCTAGATTTACCAGCAATTTACAGTTACATAGGTCTCGGTGAAAACATAGAAACAGACTCTGTACTTCCAATAATGGAATTAGAATTTGTCATTATACCCCTAATTGTGTCTTAGTTACATGTTTGATTTCTTTTCAATGCTTTCTAATGTTTATAATGAATGTTTCTTAATTTTTGCTGTTGTTATAAGATGAAATTTTTCGGATTCTTTCAAGTTTATATTTCTGTGTCCACTTTTTAAAACAAAATTGCTAAACAGGTATTTTGTCGACAACTGGCAATAAGTTTGCTTTTTGGAAATATTTGGACTGCAAGTACCCTTCCATCTTTTCTTTCCATGGTAAAAACTATGGTGCTTTTCGTGTATATTTTGTCTTGCCATCACAGATTCCCATGAAATTTGGTATCTGAACAGTGACTCTTGTTTGAATTTTTTAATACAGCCAAATTGCTTGACCCTAGGTGTGCAGATTTAATATTCTCATAAAAGTTTCCATGGGTGGATTTTTTTATGTTATTATTTTATACTATAAGTAATTTCATGACCCCTGTTATGAGAGAGCATTTTAATCCATTTCAATTAAAAATATTGTTACAATATGTGTCTTATGGTGTGAATTGCCCATAATGCAAAATGATTATGAAGTAGATGACCAAAAATGCACATTACCTATGTTCTCGTAATGAAAGGGATTTTTGCCAGAATCATGGACTCCTTTTGTCAATCATGTTAATGCTGTTTTAGTACTACTCCTCTGAATGCTATTTTGGTGGATAATCTTCAGGTAGACACTGCTCTATTCAGGGAAGCTGGGATATCTTTTATGGTGGGCTGATAAATAATCAATTTCTTTGATCACACTGATTCCTGTCGTTCCCTATCGTCGTCGATCCCTATCCTTAAACTCATCAGAGAGACTAGTGCTCTAGCCAGTTTACGTCCCAGAACATTTTCCTCCATTGGGACTGCATTCTCATGTAGTAACTTCAGACACTGCAGGAAGGCTTAACAAGCAGTCAGTCTTCGCCTGGGTCTCCTGTTTCTCCTGGCCAATTTACACCTGCAACCAGATAACAGGCACTCACCTGTATCTATTCCTAAGTATTACCAATTGTCTTAATTTGTGATTCATGTTTGGGTACTTAATGGTATTCAGGTTTCCAATCAGTAGATTTTGGTTTACAATAGTGCCGAATAATAGTGCTCATGTTATTCTGCACCATCTGACCTAATACCTCAGCATCCAGACAATTGCAGCAACCATGCCTAAGGATGTATGCGAACCTGTGGGTTGCCAGGTGCATTATCATCCTTGCTACCTCAGCAAATATAATTACAGCACATTATCAACACCCTATGATAAGAAGGTTTAAAAATTTTAGTGCAAAACTTTCAGTCATGTATGAATTTCTCCCAGACTGAGTGAAAAATGAGACCATGTCTGAGAAAATAAGAACAGTAGACAGACCTATCTGCCCCTCACTCTGGCACTCAAGACCCTCCGTGGTGAAAATGAACCATTCACTGAAGTGTTAAGGGGCTTTTTGCACAAACTGTGCAAACGCTTCACAAATTTTCTGGTCATTTCAGGAAACGTGCAGGAACCGTTCACACAGCTCTAACCTATTATCCATGAACAGCCCACGAACGGAACACCCTGTGAACGGCTGTTGCACAGCTGGCCATGAACGGCCCCTGAATGGAATATTAAATTCATAAGTCCAACACTGCTCCTTCACGGTTACTGAATGCAACATTTCACACACAATTGGCTATTTCACGTGAATGATGATCATGAACATATCATCATAAATAATTGAGACTGTGTCATTAAATGCACTTGAATGCTATATTTCATTAGTTGGTATTTCCTCAAGATCTTTAGTTAAAATAATATTTCCATTTAAAAGGCTATTATAACCAAGATAAATTTTAACCTATGGTTTTTTTACCACAATATGGTACGTATGTCATACATTTCCCCTGAGAGAATCTTGTATATTAAGATCCTAAGGATAATTAAAGCTCTCTACCAGGGGCAGCTCCAGACAAGCGAGGTTCGGGGGTTCTAGGGGTATGGAATACCCACCTGGAGAAAGTTTGTGGGTCTCGTCCCAGAAATTTGCAACAAACTGTGTGCAAAGTGGCGCGTTATAAGTGGTTTGGGAGCAAATGATTGCATTAAAGCAAGTTATTACTAAATACATATTTCCCTTTTAGATTACCACAAAGTCTCGACTAATTCCAAAATTATTTTGATCTGAATTTGCATTTAGGATGTGGTTTAAAAAACCATTTTATTTTAATTAAAATTTAACTGGATTTTAATGTAAAATAACCAAAACTTCAATTACAAAACGCAACAAATTAATTTAGGCTTTTAATGTACGGTCTATGACAAAGAATTACATCGAGTATTAGGGGGGGCGGCAATTTCCCCTGCTGCCCCCTCCCCCATGGGGCTGCCAATGATCTCCACAGCTCTCTCTCTAAAGAACTTCATTGACAAGCTACATAAAGTGACCCCTAATTGAACTAGCAAAAAGCCACATTGTTTATTTGTTGACACGAAAAGGGAAGAATTTGCAAATGATTGCACCATCCACTGAAGGCATTGGGAATACTTGTCAGTATTTTTTATGATCAACAGAACCTTTTAGATATATATCCTACCCTCAGAAAAATTTACTATAAAGACCCGTAACCCTTGGTGAAAAAACTGTTGGATTTCGACAATAACTGTTAGATTTCAACAGGTCATGGATTATAAATCTTGGTCTACAGCAATGATAACCATATCTAAGATAAGAAAAGCATATGTTACAAAGTTTTGTTACTACTGTGCAGTAACAAGCATGAATCAACGGACCCTTTAAAGCACGTACACCCGGCGAAACTCATATGACGGTCCAAGCATTTTAAGGGATTCAAAATAAACAAGATAGTTTACTATGCCCTCGACATTGCCTGAGGGAAGAAGATCCACCGGGTACTTCCCAGGATGAGGAAGCCGCCAGTTTCTCCGGAAAGCCTGAACTCAATCAGCATATAAAAATGTAGGTACGAAATCTAGGAAATGTTAATATATTTCAACTTTATCACTGCTGTCAATATTCATTAAGTATGGCTTGACGTGTAATATTTCTTTTTCCTTTGTTTCAGGCCTGTGTCATATTTTAACTATGGAGTTCCATTGTGTCCATTTGTTTTCCACTAATCTCTACAATGTATACCTTAAAGTCGAAATGTGAAATAAAAATTTCATTCAAAGGTCGTTTTGATAGATATTCCTTACATTCACATTTTTATTTTGTATATCGGGCGAGGATGCAGATGGGAGACACAGCAGTACATCAACAGCCTCGGACTGTTTATCTGATGGCAATTGCTCACAAGCGAGGATTCTGCGCAGAGTGGACGCAAATGGAATGATGCGCTGTACGCACCAATTTCAGAACTTAGCTCCCATTAATTAACTATCCCTTCGTGGTGGATAGCCCTACCCTTCCTTTACACACTGCGGAGGGTATGGCTACACTCCATGGAGGGTATTCTTACCTTTCCAACACACTCCATGGAGAATAGATGTCCTTACCTTAGATAGGTACCTTACCCTCCGATGTCCTAAATTATGCTCAGACTACACTCCGTGGAGTGTAAAGGATGTGTAGCCCTACCCTTCCTCTACACTCTGTGGAGGGTAGCCTTACCCTTCCTCGACACTCCACGGAGGGTATGACTACACTCTGTGGAGGGTAGCCTTACACTCCACGGAGAGTAGCTCTACCCTTCCTTTACACCCCACGGAGGGTAGCCCTTGCCCTCCGATGTTCTAAATTACACTCTGACTACAATCTGTGGAGTGTAAGGGAAGGGTACCACTACTGTCCGCCTACACTCCATGGAGTGTAAGCCTACCCATCATGGAGGAAATATTTTTATTAGGGATCATACCTAGCCACATAGTATTGGCATGTAATTGAGATCTAGAACTGGTTTATTAGTTGCATAATGATAATAACTCTAGGTTCAAAACTCAAGAATCCGCATGGAGAAATTCGTTTCCTGCAGTATAGGCAACTCGAGGTAAGGCAATTTTGTAATTTAATACGCGCGAGAAATATGATAAACATTCATGTATCTGAATGCTCGCCAGATGGAATGTTCACAATCCGGTTAACACCTACCCCGTGTTAATCTGCTTTGCTTAGAATTTTAATAAAATTGCATTCAGCCAAATTTAAATAAAAATATTTGCGTATATATGCGTACGTGCATATCTCGTTAACCGGGTTTTCCGGAAAATTATTTCCCTTCCAACCCGAATATCGAGAGTCTACTATATATTGGTAATTGATAGATTCTTACATACAATAACTTTGAGTAAGCCGGCCATTATAGCTATTGAAGCATTGCTAATATATATTATATTTGGAGTCATATGGCTCACCCGTTATACTGACGTAGACCGACCACGGGCGGTCTGTCAATTGTCATCAACTACTAAATACAGTATTATATTCCATCGGATTATTAGGGACCTTGGACCATATTTGCAACCAAACTCAAATACATCTGATAATTTTAAACTCTCGAAATAGACGATAATTTTACCCTTCTTTATGTATATATATATGTACTTTATTTAAAAAGTTTTAAAATTTCTACGTCAACAATATCGCCCCAAAATGTACCGCTCGGGGTGGACCGTCCCCTCCGCCCAACCCTAGCTGCAACATAACAGTAGGAATTCGTTACTTTAGGTACCTTTTAAATATATACCTATTGCAGAGCATATAGCATGAATTACTATGCCCGAATCCAGAAATGCATCCAGAGGGTGGTAATATAAATAATCAATCACCACGCGAATAAAAAAATCTTTGCGCTAACGGCCGTCGCGGGCGCGCCAAAGACCGTGTTGCCTAGCAACGCCATTAAATTATCAGCTTATGGTACGCAAAAAGGCCAAAATAATACGCCACATCTCTTTTTTTCAGTTCTTTTATATTGTGATACAATAACTTTTGTGAATTCCGTGATTATTCGCTGCTCGTGTAAGAGAGAATTTTTAATATTTCAATTCTCGTACTGATCCAATCAGCTTGATTTTTTGCGACCAGAATATCAACATTTCGCCGTCAAAAATGCAGGAAGAACATGAAAACGAAGAGGTAGTTTATAAATTGATACTCCCAGAGAAAAAGCAATACGTTAAGTCTCCCAGGTTTGTAGTGCAACACTTTTTATCATATACCTTGAGTGTTCTGTAGATCTTGACGAACTTTTGTTTTCAATCTCAATGCAGGTACAAATCAAAATTAAGGTATCAAATACGTGGTCAAGCAAATAAGGGTTCTCATAAAACTATGGGCTACGCCTCTGTTCCTCTTCACCGCCCATCATCGTATTTACATAAGCACACGAGAATATTTCCACCACACCCTAAAATAGGTTAGTATTATTTTCATAGAAGTAGGGCAAATTCTTAACTGATAAGTTTGTATGAGTTGAAGTTCTGTAGTCTGTACCAATTGGTAGAAGAGAATTTATATTATAATAATATGTAAATAACATGGTCCAGATTGAAATGATTGTTAATAGTGGGAGCCGGATTGGAAGTTCATTGTGACCGTATACCTTACAGAGCCCTCCATATTATTGTATTTGATTTCACCAGCAGCACAGAAAATAAGGGGTCCATGTGCACAGAGCCCCACCGGCATGGATACAGCTCTTAATAAAACCAGTGGTTTCCTAATATAGAGTTTTCTAGAATACCATGCATGTGGTTGCTATGGCACACGGAACCACCATGGTGACTCTTTTTGATTAGGCAGTAGCTAGTTCCGTCCTGTTCAGTGAAACCAGGGGCATCTAGTGGAGCAGGTTTACCCCAACGTTTCCTGCGATGGAACACTTAGTACCTCCTGAAATTTTTAATGAAACACCTCGTTTATTTTGTAGAGTGGTTCTTGCAGCCATTGAAGAATATATCTATAACTATTCCAGGTTTTCTTGGAAGACCTATTAACTTTCTGTGGAACACGGGTGTTCTGCGGATCATAGTTTGGGAAACCCTGTTTTGAAGGATGTGGCTCTCTTTACCACAAATCATGATCTTGGTGAACAATGTGTTTTCCCAGTTGTCCAATACCTGGTTCACATATCCCTAGCCCCCTAGATTGACATGAACTTAACAATAAAACAGGATGCCACAGTAACATTTAATAGTTGCAGGGAGTACATCCCCCATCAATTACAGCTGGTGCCAGTGATTTGAATAACATGTTTTGAACAAAAGTCCATAGAGAATTTTTTAAATTAGTTGAGCTACTCATTCAGACACAGGTGACTTTATGTATTTGTTTCTGAGAACTCTAATAGCAGGACATCTGACCAGCTGTCGAACCTTAGGAGTGCTACTGATGTCACTCTTCAAGCATATTACAAGTCTTTAATACATTCTATTCTTCGGAAAATATTTTCAATTAGATGATTTTTCCATTTGTACAGAAGGTGAGCACTGTCTTTCAAAGGATAAAAAACCCCAGGTGCCATCTCGTTTTGTAAAGATGAAAAAAGAGAATCTATCTTATGAAGGCCATGAAAAGGAAAATGTGGAAAACAAAGAAGAGCAAATCAAAGACTTGGATTTCAATGGAAATAAGTCCTCCAACTACTTCAGGGTGAAAAATATTATGAATGTTCTTCAAGCAAAACCTCCTCAAAAGGAATTCAAAATAATTGACACCTGCCGGGGAGACAGACAGTCTCTCATGAATTCCGGCCTTGCTCCTCACTATTTGAATAAAAAGGTACTACTTTTAAATGCTTACAATGCTTTGATCATTGAGTAATAGATAAACTATAATTGTTAATTTCTATAGCATAGTATTCATTCCTCTTTGTTCTTTAATCAAGCTTTCCATTGATGACTCAGACACACCTTACCTTGCGATATAAAAGTTATTGGTTGTCTTCGGAATTCATTGCCGTCTTCTTTCTTTGGATTTGACATCAAAACTGTTTTCATGAAGCTCTTTATTCAAACTCCATCCTAATAGATTCAATGATTTAGCTAAAAAAATATATGAATATTCCATTTTTCCTGGATAGGACATAGTTTATTCCTATTATCCTTTATCTACAGGGCATTCCTTTTCCAAATCTAAATATTCTAGTCTATTTTCTCTGCCATATAGTTCTTCTACATAATCCCTCGACCTGTTCTGAATCTCTTCTGGTTCAATTGTTTTAACTTCGTAGTCTAGTCCTTAACTGTGGGTACTATTTGACCCCTCCTACCACCTGATAACATTTTCATAAATACTGGAGTTATTAAATTGCAAAGAAAGAAGCCAAAATTCCTCTCCATCCTTTGCAAAAATTTAATCATTCAAGGTAGTAAAATACTGAACCATTTCACTCCAGGCTGTAGAGTAAAAAGGAAACAAATGAGAAACATAAATACTGAGAGTGATCAATGCCTGTGAAGTAGGGCTTTACATTTCTTCTCCCTTTGAGTCCAAGAAACTCCCTTTGAGTTCAATGAAAATCTAGTGAGATGTGTATATGCACCATTCCTGTGTATTCTGCCAGCAACCTGTATGGAGGAGTTACTTTTTACCACACAGCCACAAAACTACTATTAATCCAGAAAAATAATGTCAAACTGCAATATTGGTCGATAGACCCCCCAGTAGCCACCCAATATTGGCCAATGTTGGCTATTCATTGGCACTCCATATTGGCTATATGTTGGCAATGACATCAGAACCAATGAATAGCCAATATTGGCAAGCCCACGAGCAGCCAATATGGGCCCAATATGACCTACCCCATGCAACCCAATATTGACTATTCATCGGCACTACATATTGGCTATATGTTGGCAATGAGATGAGAACCTATGAATAGCCAATGCAGGCAAGCCCATGGGTAGCCAAAGTGGTCCCAATTTGGGCTTTCATTTCACTCAAACCGTTGAGATACACTGCAATAAATAATCAATTAATCAATTTCACTGTTCTATTGTGCAATGGCATGATATAATACGTCGTATTATGATACCTCGTATCTACCTAATGCCTACCTGTATCGGATGTTTATCTAACCTACGACTCAACGCACCTAATCTCACACCCACAATTGAAATAAAGGTGTTGAGAAAGACGTATATATGTAGTCACTTCCGTGGATAAATATGACTTCGAGAACTATAATCATTGAATGATTATTCCGTGATAGTTTGAGGAAATGCAATAAAATCTTGATAAAAGTTTTTCACCATTAATTAATGTCAAATAACTGTTATCCTATTTTGCCACATAGTATGAATATAAATGCAATATTACTGCGAATAAACAACATTTTTCTAATTCCCGCACGTTAGCTTCAGCATGCTTTCAGAACTTCGTCAATATTCGCCTCATAACATAAGATCAGCAGATGATGTCGGTCCAATGTAGGCTGCTCATATCGGGCCAACATCGGCAAAACGATGGCAATGAGGGCCCGATGTGCCAATCTGAAGCCGATATTGGGCCAATATTCAGCCAACATTCATGGCTACTTAGGTAGGTGCCTATAGTGCCTTTAAGGTGCATGAAGTAGTCAGGTGCCCATTTTAGGTGCCTTTAAAGCGCATTTGCCAGCTAGTGTGCTACGTGGGACTATTAAACAGTACCAATGATACAGGAAATTTTTAGTGATAATAAAATTTCCATTTCTTATTCGTACCATTTTCGAATTTTATAGATCATATAAATGGGAAAATAAAAATTTGTCTGTACAGCTCTCTTCTACATAGACGAGCGAGGTAGTGGGTGGAAATTTTATCTTCTCCATATAATATTTGCTCAGCGTTCAAAATCAGAGAGGAGTCGCTAAGGAAGAAGGAGCAAATAATTTTTCAAATTGGACAGTGCTCATTAAAAAGTGAGCCACATTCTATGATCTTTGGGGGGGGGGGGGCGGAACTCTCCCCCCCACCCCCCAATATCGTCCTCATAAGTACAACTTGTAATGCCCCTGTTTGCATTCTTTCTGTGATGCTGGAAAATTTATTATAGTACATAGACATATGAAAACATTGGTGAGTTTGGAATCAAATTTTCCCACTTATTTACATATTCAAGGCCCACTTATTAACAAGTGGGCTTTTAATATGTAAATAGGAAAGCAATCATGAAAACGTGTGCACTGAGGCATAAAATATCAATGAACTCTATGATTGACCATTATATATATAATGGAGTACCTAGCTGAAATTGAGTTTCATGGGGTAACCAATGTGAAAGCCAATATTGCCATATTGGCCCAACATTGGCCCAATATGGGCCCAATGTGGTAGGCTACTGGGGGGCCATTCCTGTCCGAAAAGTGTTATTGCCGAGTTACAAACAGTCAGTGAAATTCTATGAGTAAAGTACCTATCTTTAAATCCGGTATCTATCATGATAATGCTTACATTTCAGTGGTGCCTATGCTACAAATTATAGATACACAGTATAAAACATTAGATGATAATAAAACAATAACTAATGACAAGGAGAATATGTACCTATAAAAATTGGTAGGTTTTAGTACTGTTCCTACTTCTCAACCTTGTAATTCTTTTGTCCATTCAAATACAATTGCATCGAGAAACATGGCATGTGTTCTTTATTATCCCCACCCTACCCTCATTTCTAAGGTGACCATCCGTCCTCCTTTAGGGAGGACAGTCCTTCTTTTGTAAGTTCTGTCCTCCCTCGAAATGTGCCCTCCTACATGTCCTCCTTTTCGATATTTGAAGACTAATCTGTAAATCTCTGTATTTGATCGATGCCAAGCCGGTCTGTTACATGTGATGTGATGTATATGTACTTGATATGACAATTCGTCAAGGCTCGGTAGGTACAGTGCGGCGAGACGTAATCAACAGGTTGAATGGGAAAATCAACATGTTGAAATTGATAAAAGATGGGTGGAAATATTCAGCCATTTCAAACAAAATCATATTTCATGTGAACAGTTATTTGTTCTTGTTCAATTTACTTCGTGCTGCCCTGGAACTAATGCAGCAGTTGAAAGTTTTTTTTAATTGCTAATGATTTTTGGGCAAGTGAAAAATCGAAATTGAATGTTGATACTCTAGCTGTAGCTCTTGCCATAAAATTCGATATGAAAGATAATTTTTGTCCAGATTTTTCCAATGTATTGTTAGAAGATAATACATTGATTAAAAATATTCATTCAGTGGAAAAGTACTCATATAAATAATAATAATTATGTATGTAAGAATAATCACAATATAAACGGTCACAAATGTACATGTACATTTGTGACCGTGTTTACTATGCATGTATCATATTACATGTAGTGTATTATTGTTGCAATGAATGAAATGTTTCTTCTATTTACCATATTTGTATTTTTTTATTTGGGTCCTCCTTTTCACTGTAAAAAGGTTGGTCACCTTATCATTACGTACAGGTACCTTGTACCCTTCATCACAGTGTCCAAAATCCCCACTATTCTTCCACTTGTTCAATACCAAAATCACTATTTAGCCAACAGCTTAAAAATAAAGTATTTAGAAATTTTCAATTTAAATTTATTGTTATTTAACGGACCAAAAGCCCTATTCTAACAATAAGTCATGCAACTAAAACATAATTTATTATTCATAATGTATAAATATCTGAATAGAAATTAAAATATAATGAGTTGTAACACTTGTTGCCATCCATAGGATTATGGGAGATCACCAAAATATCTTCTCAAAATACGCAAAGAAGAAGAAAAGAGGCAGGCTAGTGAAAAGAAACATTTAGAAAGAAGACAGTCTGTCGTGTGCATTGAGGGCGAAACCAGGAAACAGCTTTTGGAGGTAATGCTTTCTGTCATTCGTAGAGGCGATTTTGTAACCAGTGACATCACAGCATAGATAAAATTTGCAACAGATTAATCGATCCGTGGAAAAACCGCCCTCAAATACTGGCATACATACAGCAGGGTAGACAGCTCCAGTGTGGTACACAGAGCAATGCAGTAGTTTGGCAGTCCCGGATTAAGCTCTTATAATTGGGCATATACATAAAATACACTTCTACGGGGGTTCATCACGATAATAACTTGAAAACGCTCATTTTTTCTCGGTATCTTAACAAATTTCCAATGTAAATATCAATAGAATAAACGGACTAACTAGTCTAATTTCTGGTTTCAGGGCTTGAAGAAGGACTGGTTTCAATTGCAGACAGCTTTCCAAAAACTTCCCATGATGATAGACACCATACCCAAAATAAAAAATAAGTCGACGCTTGAAAAAGAGCTTGATCGATTGGAAAGAGATATAGCCATAATTGAGAAACATCCAATGATCATTATATGTGAATCTACACCATGAATTGTTCATTAGCACGGCTTCTAAAAAGCAAATTGATATTTGTATAACTATGTATAACGTCTATGTACCTCGGTTGTTGTCAAATAAACAAGAGTCCAAGGGCAAAGTTCCGAGAACGTCTTACAACTGTCAATAAATATGATAAATCCAGAGATTAGATAGTTCCAAATCTTATCTTAAAAATCACCTCTTAAGAAACCCGTCTGAAGGATATATTAGCCAGCTTGACACTTTCAAAAATAATCCACTAAAGGGAATAAATTCAATGGAAAAAAAAAATAGATGGTCACAAATAAAGCTCTTGATAGGAAAGTACGGTCAACGTTTGATCTCGGCAAATGCCGACAATCGAGGCTTCTGATTGGTTCCCTACATGTTCCTTGCGCATCTAGCCATCGTAGGCCTTTCTTTACATGGGAGAGATAGGGACTAAACATGTTTTCACGAGATAAAAATTAATTAACTATGTTTCATCGAATTTGAGCCATGATAACTTGTGAATGATTAAATTGCCTATAATACCACATCATTTTCATATCAAGTTAATCCTCCAAAATGCGGGAGTCCAGTATAATACGAGCCCAGCAGACGCCTCAAACGGCAGCAGACGACGTCGTCTGCAATATAAGTGGAACGTCGCGATATTTTCCCCGCTCGTAAAGTGACTTCTCGTTGATAACTGGCGGAATGGTATTTTAATACGATCGTATTAATACGATCTACTATCTAATTTATGTTCTGCAGTGTCATTGTCAAGTCAAGTGAGCATTTTGACAGGATTTCCACGATCAGCACTCCATGTTTAACTGAGGCACTGACCATTATGCACAATGATTAAGATTCCAGTGACAATACAAGGTTGGTCACCGTCTGCTCTCTATGGGGATTCACTTCATGGTCGAGGAATTGACTTGACGTTTTACTCCTATTGCAGAGAAATATTCTATACCTAGTCGATTTTGATACCTAATTGACAAGTAAGCTAATATTTAGGTAGTATTATAATATTTAAAAATGCCATTCCGCCAGTTATCAACGAGAAGTCAATTTACGAGCGAGGAAAATATCGCGACGTTCCACTTATATTGCAGACGACGTCGTCTGCTGCCGTTTGAGGCGTCTGCTGGGCTCGTATTATACTGGACTCCCGCATTTTGGAGGATAAACTTGATATGAAAATGATGTGGTATTATAGGCAATTTAATCATTCACAAGTTATCATGGCTCAAATTCGATGAAACATAGTTAATTAATTTTTATCTCGTGAAAACATGTTTAGTCCCTATCTCTCCCATGTAATGAAAGGCCAACGATGGCTAGATGCGCAAAGTTGACCGTACTTTCCAATCAAGCGCTTTAGTCACAAAAGGACAGCATATATCGTTTTACTGTACTGATGAAAGCAAATCTACTTTCCCCGTCCCTAAGTAACGCATAATACATAACGTACATACGTGAACTTCAATATGTTCTTGGTGAATTTAAAACAAATTACCTCGATCGCTTATCATCCTTATCATTATTCAATTATTTTCTAAAATGGAGAAACAGCATCCGGGGCTGTTCTGTCCCGTAAAGATGGAAGTAATCGTGAGCCACATGTGTTGATATTGTGTTATTTATTAAAATGAGTGCTAAATAAGGAGCAGGTACTCCTACAGAACAGATGGCAGATAGAAAATTATGCAATTGAGTTCGTTCACTGATGCTGCCTCAAACTTTTCTGTGCTAATGCTACAAGAATGCGGACAGTTCCTGGACGGTAGGTTATATTTATATATTAGGTGGATAGTATCATGGTAATGCCTATTTTCTATTTCATTTATTACGTTTGCTTGAATAGAAACTGTGCTGCATGGAATGCAATCTGTGAGTATATAGCTATGTACTAACTTCAGCGTTTGGCCATCAACACCTATTTAAATTAGAAGTAACTTAATATAAACACTCCCAACCAGTATAAAATACCAATGAATCATTCATGTACATGTTTCAAATGTGTCATGCTGCCGGAGTCAGTGGGTTAAACACTTTACATGTGTCTTAAACTGTAAATCTTTTTCAAGAAGTAGTCGATAACATTTCGAAGTGGTGAATATCGTCAAACGATTCTTAGACATAGTGAAATACTCGTAAATCATAGTAAATTCTACTGAAAATGTTGCTAACGTAGTTTTATTAATCCACTAATTTTGTGACTCTGTTGTGCTCGAATACTAAAATGGTCTCTGTTCTTCATTTAGGTTTTACGTTGGATGTGAGCTTTAGTCGTGCCTTTAAACTTCACCATGGACAGTCTTAGTAGTGTAGGAGGTAGGCGCAGAGCAGTCACCAAGCACTACTCTGCTGAAGATCAAGCACTTGATCAAATTGCCCGGGAGGTAAGTTCATTAGTGTTCAAAGTTTCGCCTATATCGTTGGTTCGCTGCATATTCGTTATGTACAGCAGGTCGATTTTTCGTGTGTGTGCCATTTGGTTTATTTTCTAATATGCCGTGGAAAAACCTAAAACTTTTTACCACAGACTGTAGGTATTTTCAATCTAAGATATTTTTTTCATTGTACAGACGGTTTATAAATAATGGACACAATATAATCAATATAATACCATTACTATGACGTTTTATGCTTTTTAACCTTGTAACCGATGGGGATAATTAACTTCCGTGCCTCATGAGCATGCACGTTTGAAAACTTGACATTTGTATGCCAATATGGACTTCATAGAATTGAACTTTTAGTCTCCCTTCTGGCTGAGATTGGGTGATGTTTTACAAAGCGGCTTGCATCCCCTGAAATCTCTCTTTTATATAATTTGTATTCACATATTTTCTGTTTCGTTCTCTTCTTAATTGATAACAACTATTGCAATAAATCCTGTATGTCCATTCTTTTATTTCCCAATGCTTTTTCTGTTTCTTTGATATTATTTTAAGTTACTGTAGTTGGTTATATGTTTGAAGCAACGTACTACGTATTTAATGACATGCTAATATCCGGTATGGCAATCATACATAACTAAGCAAGTATTCTTGTAACTATTGTGTAATCTGAAAGTAAACCATACCTGCAAATAGCTGTGAATATATCACAGACTTTCCTAACAAGAAGGCTGATTGATTGTAGGCCAGGTATTTTATGAAAGAAAATTCAGAACAAACAATTGGAGAACCACGAATGTGGTCGAAACAAGCATCATGCTTGTATATAGTGACAATGATCGAGGTAGAGGATCCCTGAGCCTTGACCCCAAGTAGTCTCCTAGCATAAAAACTTCAAATCATCAATTGTCGGAAAACACTCAAATTACACTTGTGTGCCCAATTTGCGGGAGAAAATTCAATGACTAATACTCCATTTTCGGCTCTTGCTACCCGAATGGCAGACTCCAACAGACTCTCATCACAGGCATGCCAACTTTATTTCTAAAAAAAGGGAAAGAAACAAAAGAAATGCAATCCCGTAAAAAAATTGAGAATATATATCTGACACCTCCCCTCATTCACAATTATTTAAATAGAAAAACTCATTAGCAAAACAAGAAAAACATTCATATATTGGCAAATTTCTTAATCCTAGTTTTTGGGAGTGTTTCCTTGATCTTTGGTCCAGTAAGCACCTTTGTCAATATATCTGCCAAGTTTTCTTTTGATAGACAATGCACTAATTGTAACTAACTTTGACAGCATATTAAAAAAATAAGCAATCTTTATGTACATTCTTCATTCTTTCTAATTTCATGTTTTGTCACCTTTGTTGTCTGCTAAAATTAAACATGGTTTTGGCATAAATTTAGTCTGACCTATCTTAGTAAGCAGTTGAGTCAACCACAGAACTTCCTTCATCACCTCTATCATAGCCATAGACTATGCTTCAACTGTGGACAAAGCAACTCTACTTTGCTTACAGCATTTCCAAGTTATCGCACCACCTGCCAGAATTAACTCAATACCACTAAGATTTTCTCTCTAACATATCACTTGCCTAATCAGCATCCACATAAACTTAAATAGTCTTGCTTATTTTAGAGTACTATTCTGAATGACATTACGATCAAGCTATTTGTCAGAATAGTGGGGAAATTCACTATTTTCATGATTCTGGCGATCCAGTCAAAATTCTGTATTATGAACACCGAAATAGCCACTGGAAGTTGCTATTCCAATGACTAGGTGGCTCTTTGGTATTCTGAACTGTGGATAGTGTCGGTCAGGGTCGAAATATTGAAGCCCGGCCTTTGATACCAGGCTATTCTCATTAGTGACCCCCTGTCTCACAAATGGCGGAGAAGGAATAATACACTTCTCCGGCTTGACACATCACTAATTCAAGAGAAATGGGTGAATTCGCAGAGTGAAAAGGTTTTACAAATGTGTATACTTAGCATGATAATGAAACGCTATCGGGAGAAGGGAGTAGATTTTCTCGCCGATAACACTCGTAAAAACACAAACTCTTTCCAAGCTCGGGTGAGATAAATGAGGAAAACGAACGAAACACAAGTATTATCAATCAATAACTTAACTATCAATATATTTCACAAATCACAAATAGAACCAACCCAGTTACAAACAATTTACCCATAGGTCGAGTGCCAGGTGACCGTAATGAGAGTTTCCAGTCGGAAAATAATTTAAGTTTACAATACGAGAGGTTGAGCTTCTCTCTTAAGTACAAAATGACTAAATCAGCAGGCTCACACAACGGTGTTACCCGGTCGCCGTCTCGGAAGCAATAGAGGGCGAGCTCAGCCATGAGTCAGCTGAGGAGGAGGTCTGTCGACAAGGACGAAGGTGGAATGGGTAAGGTCAGGAGGTTGGCGATTGGTAGCCTTGGAGCGGAGGAAATAATGGGATGAGTGATAGATAGGGTGGCAGTTTTTAATTGGAGCGCCAGGAACTGTTTTCTGGCTTCGGCTGCAGAATACAGGATCACAGCCTTTGTGCCTTGGTCAGGATGACCGCATTTTTGGTATCCTTCCTCACTTTACTGGCTATAACAACGGTGCAGGACCTGGTGAGGAAATGGTGTGGCAGAAGTCGCTGGCAGTAGTCGCTGCATTTTGTAGTCGTAGGCATTTTGGCCGTCGTTGGCGCACATGTCGTTAGCGCGCATGTCGTACGGGCAAGTCCGGAGGATAAACAGTCCGCAGAGGGGAAACTGTCCAAAGAGGGGAATTGACCAAAAAAGGGGGGGGGGAAATGCCACAATAACTGACATGGATTTCATGGCAATACATTAGTTTTAATTGGGTGAAAAAGACTTAAGGCTGGTGTGATGAAAGCAGACATTAAACCTCGGTAGTTTAGACGGTGCCTCGGCTATAATCAAAGATATTTCCAAGCATATGTACCACAAGTATACGAGGGTTTAATTTAAAAGAGCAAGTTATATTTATTCAATGTAATTTGCTTCAACGAATCGTAATGGTAAACTTAAGTAAAAATCAACTCAAACAAGTACAATGTCAACTCATGAAAATTGTAAAACATCACGTAAATGAGTTCTTCTTCAGGGAAAATAATGCATAAAGTTGCCATTACCCACTATAACCTCAGTTATTTGCGTAATAGCTAATCTTAAACAATTATAATCGCAGTAAAATTGTTTCTGTATCATTTCAACGGAGGCTGATATAAAACTTTTAATGCCCACCTCTTGCTTACATTTACCTTATGCGGTCATCTCATTACGAACTTTAATAACAGTTAATGAGAGCTCCCAGGCCATTACTGCCAGTTGGCTTAGTATTTAATAAGTATAATAAAAAAATCACCCCAATTATATCATTGATATTTAGACGAGAGAACTATCGTCTTATTGCCTTTGAGTTCCTGATCATTTTCCATTATGAATTAAATGTTATATATAATTGCTACTGGCCACAGGATAACATTAATAATATACGAAAGAATAATTTTATACTCCGTTGTGCATTTTTCCAGCACAAAGTCATATTTTCCATTGCTTATTCCTTCTTAGGGAAGACGAGCACTACATAAGTCTTGGTTATTATCTTAGAATTCCCCAAGTATATGTATGTACGTACAAGTACACTTGGGTTGAATTAAGAAGAGCACGCCATGGTAAACTTAAGTAAAAATCAACTCAAACAAGTCCAATTTCGCCCCGTGAAAATTATAAAGCTAATCTTCAACAATTATAAAGGCAGTAAAATTGTTTCTGTATCATTTCAATTGAGGCCGATATTAACATTTTTCTATGACCATCTCTCGCTTACATTTACCTTATACAGTCATGCCACTAAGAGCTTTAACTACAGTCAATGAGAGCTACCAGGCCATTACTGCCAGTTGAATAAGAAATCACAGAGTTGAGTTACGATGAATGCAATAATGATAGTTCTTGGCCGAAGGACTACTTGTGGTACTTGCATGTCAAACAGTCAGTCACAAATGTACTTATGTCGACATGAGATATACGACTTGTTGATAGCTAAGAAGGTTCACTACTCTCGCAACATTGGTACAGAGTAAGAGGAAACTCCATAGATTATTAAATACTTGGGATCGCAGGCATTATTTACATAATGCACTTTAAAAGTGTAATGCCAAAATCTTATTACAGCAGAAGACTCAGGTCAGCATTCTCCATTCCGCCATAATACTATCGTAAGTCATTTCATAGAATACTACCCAAAATACCCATTGATTATCAACGGGAGAGAAAAAAATTGAAAATAATGTAGTATGTAGTGCTGTTTAAACAAAAGGGAAATGACTTCGAGTAGAAAAAAACATAAGGAAATCGCTTTTTTTTTTAAATCGAAAACCGATTTCTGGAATGCTGATAATGCATAGATGATGGTTTATAATGAAACTGAAACATAGTTGAAAGCGGCAGGTACCCGTTGAAATTCAACGGGTGTGAAAGACATTGAACTTAGGTATTTTATAAGAAAACGACAAAGCCTGAAGAATACTGTCAGCATGGTCATTTGAGGAGTTCGTAACCTATCTTGTATGTTATGTTAGTTGTAGTTGACACGCTGACAGTTTTCCAGGTCCTCTTTCATGCACAGCAAACCCAAAAATGGGCCGCGCAGACTAATTACTACTTAAATAACACCCAGGTTGATAGATGGTCACCTCGTCCTTCCGGTTCTCTTGAGCCATCTTCTGAGTTATTAACACCTTGGTCGATTCTATTGTGTACATAAATGTATTTGCATTCAATGACTTTATTAAGTACCGGAATTCAACGTTGATATGTGCGTTGAGTATCTTAATCAGGATTGGAGAGTAGGGTAGAATTCAGTGGTTGACAACGTCAAAAGGAGCATTTGCAGCAAAAGCCATGTTTATTTGACCTATGAACCCTCCGTCACCCGGACTGCGCCCTTGGCATAAAGGGTAACAATAATCTTTGGTTTCGGTTGCTAAATAATAAATCTATGGTGATTCTTAGTGCACTTGCCGATTTTCATGCACGATGTCGTTCATTGCACAGAATTCCCGTTCTTCTTCCGGGTAATAAGCATGCAGTGACGTCTTTATAATTTCTGCCATCTTAAAATAGATGGGATGAAGTTTCAAAACAGATGGGATTTGGACCAGATTTGTAGCTGGTTACCCATCCGGTTGGGTTAGGATGAAATTTGTGTGGTTCTTAGCGTAGCCCGAGAAACACCATGGGGAGATGCTCATGAATTCCCTGGTAGGCATGTCTTTGAGCATCAAGTCTAACCTTTGTTGTTTTTCTTGCAAGGATTCATTTTCTCACAAAGAAGACATTCCTCTTGCTTTAGAAGATTTTTTTGAAAGGTTACCCTTTTTTCTATTCGGCATGTTGGTAGATATATTTTTAAGTCCAAGGAGGGGAACACAGTGGCGAGTGAGAGTCTTGAATAGGCAACTTGATGATTGAGTGAATGTAAGTTAACTGCACTTTAACACTTTTAAACATATATAAATAATTTGTAACGTTTATGATGTGGGAATTGGTCTAAAAAACAGTTCACAATCGTAATGAGAGGCAGACGGTTCCACTACGTGTAATATATCTGAGTATTAGACGATAATAATCAACGCTGTGTTTGTTGTAGCAACAGAGGCAATAAACCATTACTATTCTCTGCACGTTTAATTCCTTTATGTGTATCGCTCACTAAGTGAATGTTCTCTCATATACATGCAGTGCCCCTATGAGAGCTACTTTGAGAATAGACATTCAAGATGCATGTACCATATTTTTCGGTAGATAACGCGCACGTTATCTACCCAAAAAAGTTAAATTTTGATAAAATAAGAACCTGCGCGTTGTACATTAGAAACCGATATGAAGTAAATGAAATTTAATAATAAAACTATGGTGAAATTTTAACTCATCATTTATTAAACATTAGATTATTCAAATCCAGGAAATTCTTCGTCTGACTCAACAGTGAAAGAATCTATTGCGTTTAATATTTCTTTGGGCACTTCTTCTGATTCGATTTCAGATAATGTAACATCATCAACATTCTCATTTTCATTATACATTTATATATATAAAGACGAGCGGAAGATACCCGTTGAAATTCAATGGGTGTGAAAAACATTAAACTTATTTTTTTATAATAAAACCACAAAGCCCGAAGAAAAACAGTATGTGTGGTCATTTGAGGAGTAGGCGTGGTAACCTATCTTGTATGTTGTGTTCGATGTAGTAGACACACTGACATTTTTCCATGTGCACGGAGAGATGAGTGACTATTGGTTCACTTTCATGCACGGGAAACTCAAAAATCGGCCTTGCAGACTCATTAATACTTAAATAGCAAAGGTTGATAGATGGTCACCTCGTCCCTCCGGTTCTCTTGAGCCGTCATCTGAGTGATTAACAGCTCTATCGCTTACCTTGTGTACATACATATATTTGCATTCCATGACTTAATTCAGTTGCACTATTCAACGTTGATATGTGTCATTTGAGGAGTAGGCGTGGTAACCTATCTTGTATGTTGTGTTCGATGTAGTAGACACACTGACATTTTTCCATGTGCACGGAGAGATGAGTGACTATTGGTTCACTTTCATGCACGGGAAACTCAAAAATCGGCCTTGCAGACTCATTAATACTTAAATAGCAAAGGTTGATAGATGGTCACCTCGTCCCTCCGGTTCTCTTGAGCCGTCATCTGAGTGATTAACAGCTCTATCGCTTACCTTGTGTACATACATATATTTGCATTCCATGACTTAATTCAGTTGCACTATTCAACGTTGATATGTGCGTTGATTATCTTAATCAGGATTGGACAGAAGGGTACAATCCAGCGGTTGACAACGTCAAGAGGAGTAATGGCAGCGGAAGCCAGGTTTATTTGACCTATGAATCCTCCATCAATGGGACTGTGCCTTCATAATAGCCATAATCATTGGTTTCCGTTGCTAAATGAAAAAAATCTATGGTGATTCTTAGTGCACTTGTCGATTTTCATGCACGGATGTCGTTGATTGCGCAGAATTTCCGTTCCTCTTTCGGGTAAGAGGCATGTAGTGACGTCATTATAATTTTCGCCATCTTAACGCAGACTGAATGTTCGAAACAGATGCGTCTATATTTGAACCAGATTTATAGTTGGTTACCCGTCTGTAGGTTGGGTAAGGATGAAATTTGTGCGGATCTTAGCGTAACCCGAGAAACACCATGAGGAGAATCTCATGGTGTTTCTCGGGCATGTCTTTGACCATCCAAGTCTAACCTTTGTCGTTTTTCTTTCAAGGGCTCATTTTCTCGCAAATAAAACATTCATTTTCCTTTAGAAGATTTTTTCGAAAGGTTACTCTTTTTCCTATTAGGCATGTTGATGGATATATTTTTGAGTCCAAGAAACGGAAACACAGCGGCAAGTGAGAGTCTAGAATAGGCAACTCGATGATTGAGTGAATGTACCTAAGTTAACTGCACTTTAACACTTTTAAACATATAAATAACTCGTGACATTTATGATGTGGGAATTGGTCTAAAAAACAATTCGCAATCGCAATGAGAGGCCGACGGTTTCACTACGTGTAATACATCTGAGTATTAAATGATAATAAACAACGCCGTGTTTGTTGTAGCAACAGAGGCATTATTACCATTGATATTCGCTCCACGTAAATATTCTTGCACATTTAATTGTGTATTCTATTAATTCCTTTATGTGTAAAGTTTACTACGTAATTATTCTCTCATATACATGCAGTGCCCCTTTGAGAGCTACTTTGAGAATAGACGTTGAAAAGTATACTTGTTAAATATGCATTGACTTTATCGAGTACCCCCCGAAGCAATTTATCATGGGGCCCTTGGGACTTGGGGCTCTTCTTATACGGATTTTTTTTCTACTTACTATCATGGGCCTGCAGGAAGGCGTGATATTTAAATGCTAGAGGCGTGTATATCCTTTGAAAATCAAATCTATGGTTGTCAAGGAAATATGTTATTGTTGATTTCAGAGAAAAAGGTGAGATTTTTCAGCTGAAAATATGAAGTTCAGACAAATACGGAGCGTAGAAGGAAATCGATTGATAAAATTAGAAACGTCATTTATTCAGCCATCCGATAAAAAAATCCCAGCCCTATATCTTGAGTGAAAGTAATTTTAAAAATAAATAAATGAAACCACTGCACCGAACCCAATGCTTAGCATGAACCACCAGGGGGGACCTTCAGGGGGCCTTTGGGGGCCCTTAGGGGGCCCTTAGGGATTTTTAATATAGCATATGTTACAACCACATATGTTTTCTATCTGCATGCCAAATTTCAGCTCAATCGGTTCAGTAGTTTTTGCATGATGGAGCAACAGACAGACAGACACCATTACATTTTTATACATATCAGTAAGGATCACACCCTTAACCCTGAAAAAATAGGGTTTTGGTTAATTGAACCCTACAGTGTTTGTTGTCTACCAGTAACAAACATGTGCTCCAAATTTCATCAAAATCGGTCCTGTGGTTTAGGAGGAGATGTGGAACATACATACATACATACATACATACATACATTGACTTTTATATATATAAAGATTTCATCTCCTTTTGCCCTGAGGAAACCATTTCTTACACAATTCTCTCACAGCTGCCCAACTTTTGGCAATCCACGTCACAATATCCTTATAAGATGGTCTCTTTATCTGCCCTGTTTTGTTGTATTTGTGGATGCCGGCCGTCATCCAATTTTCCCACTTAGCACGTAAGTTATCTTTAAACGGTTTATTAACTGAAATGTCAAGAGGCTGTAAGTTTTTCGTTAACCCACCTGGGATGATGGCATTCGAGAATATTTGCTCACAATACATTTAATTTCTGGAATTGTATGAGCCCTACAAGAATCCAGAAGTAACACAGATTTGGGGTTGAAAAATGCCATTTTCCTTTTCTGCCACACATTATTTAACCAAATCTTCATCACCTCAGAATTCATCCAACCTTTTTCATTAGAAGTTACAATGACATCTTTCGAATCACAACCCTTAGGAATGGTCTTTCTTTTAAAAATCACCACTGGTGGTAACTTTGAACCACATGCTGTGACGCAGAGAATCACAGTGAAGTTCGACCATTGATGACCTGTCGTGGCTACTGACACCTCTTTCGCTCCCTTTAAATTCACGGTCCTAAAAGCAGGCATGTCGAAACTTACAGGAACCTCATCCATATTCCCGAAGTGCTGAAAGTCAACACCACACAAGTTTTCATTAAGGTATAAACGAAATTTTGCTATTTTAGCTTCCCTGTCGGAAGGCAATTTTTGTCCAACACTAGTTGATGAGCGAACACTTTTGTGTTCCTTTTCATAAACCCAAACACCCAAGATGGGTAAGCTTTAAAATCCTCAATATTATCTTCCTGAGTGATCCTCTTCGACTCTTGCAAAACACGAACTGCTGATATTCTCATACCTTTCTCTCTCTCATTCACAACCCAGTCATACAGTTTTTTTTCAACGGTTGGCCACAAGCATTTTCTGAACTGTATAGCTCGTTTCCTCTTATGTAAACATTTTAGAACTGCTTCGGCCTTTCGCCATTCCCACACACTACTCTCGCCAATATCAAACTATCAAGCAGCTTCAGGATTCCCTTTCTCCTTCGCAGCTTCTATAACTTCCAGTTTGAATTGGGCTGCATAAGATTTCCTCCGGGTAACACTTCCTGCTGCCATGGGTAATTCAATTCTAATTTAAAAAAAGAAACGGAAATCACGAGTAACTTTAGATAGGTACAAAAGCAAAATATAGACTATGCAACATCATTACAAATAAACATATGACTTACCTTTCAACCAATTCACAATGAGAGAATGATGTAAACCACTCGAGTTATCCTCCAGGGCCAATAATCACAAACAATTGTGCGCAGTTCTTGCCAGCAATACCAAAATAGGGAAATTTTTGGAAATTTTACCACTAATAACCCACACTTTCAGAAATCACTCCCAATCCTCACCTCTGGCAGTAATGGTTTGTACTTCGTAGCTCTACCACTAGTTCGTGCCACTCGCGTTATCAATACATAAAAAAGAATGCTGAAAAAGTTAAAGTGCGGGTAATACAATAGGTACGTGTTATCTACCAAAAAATACTTTTTTTCCATTTGCAACGTGTTTTGGGGGTCGAACCCTCCCCCCCCCATTGATTAAAATACGTAAAAATGGTGTGTTTAACACATGCTAATGGTACACCTTTAGATCACCTTCCATAACATAAAAGAACACCTTCAAAATATCATTTTAAGATGATTTTTCTAAATTCCTGGGCCCCCTGTTTTACACGGGGGGTATTCCATACCCTCTATACCCCTTGATGATGACCCCTCCCCCCCCTTTAGACACTTCTACATATGCCTATGTCTCAAGTCACTCATTCATTCATTCAAGTATTCTACCTGTTGATTGGTAGATTCTTGGACAGTCCCCATTCTGCATCCCAATTTCATACACATTGTCTTGCTTTCCCTCCTAAGGATGTCCCGCCATTAGATCCCTCTTCAATTCTTCATATCTTCTACCTCCTCTTATTTCATCCAGAATTCCTATCCTCTTCCTTCCTCTTCCACGCTTCCCCAGTGTTCTCCCCTCTACCACTCTCTTCAACATGCCCTCTCCTCTCAAAACCTTCTCCATCCATCTCTTCTGCCTTTTCCGCACCTCTGCCACAAGCTTCCTCTCCTCTTCAACCATATCCAATACCTCCTCGTTCCTCTTCCTCGCCACCCAGCTCACCTTCTCCATCCTTCTCCAAACCCACATCTCAAACACCTCAAGTATATGCACATCCTCCCTTTGCAATGCCCAAGTTTCCAACCCATATAGCGCAACGCTCCATATCAGAGTTCTCAACTGCCTTTTCTTTAAGTCTCTTCTCAGACCCCCCCTCATCAATTCCCTTCTCATCGAAAATGCTTCTTTAGCCACAGCAATTCTGCATCTGATGTCCCTACCACTAAACCCATTCTCCTCCAAAATACTACCCAGATAGGTAAACTGCTCGACCTGCTCTATCGTCTGCCCTCCCAACCTTATATTCAGCCCCGCCTTCTTACTTCTAGAAAATCTCATCACTTTCATTTTCTTGTGGTTGATCTACATCCCATACTTAACGCACTGCACCTCTAACGTATTCACCATTGGCTGTAAACCCCTGGCAGAGTGACTAACCAATGCTTCATCATTTGCAAATCTCACTGATTTTATCAGCTCACCTCCTATCTTTATTCCTACCTCCTCCTCCTCCCCCCATGCCTCCCTTACCATTTCTTCTGAATACACGTTAAAAAGCAACGGCAATAGTGGGAACCCCTGCCGCACTCCCCATCCTATCGTGGCCCATCCCGATTCTCCATTGGCTACCCTAACCTGCGCCATCTGGTTCATATACAAATTCCAAATCAGACGCCTGTCTCTCCAATCGACCCCTAATTTCTTCAGAACTCCCATTAATTTCATCCAGTCCACCCGATCAAATGCCTTCTCGAAATCTACAAAGCATGCAAAAACATCTTGCCCATACTCTTGGCTTATTTCTACTAGCGTCCTCATCACCGTTATAGCATCTCACGTTCCCGTCCCTCTCCTAAACCTGAACTGGTCGTCACCCAGGTATTCATTTGCCTTCTTTTCTAGCCTTCTGTTTATAATTCTCAGAACTACTTTGGCTGTGAGGGATATTAAGCTTATTGTCCTATAGTCTTCCCACGTTTTTGCCTTGCTCTTCTTTGGTATAGGAATTAGTACAGTCTTCACAAAGTCTTCCGGCCACACTCCATCCTCATAAATCCTACGAAGAAGTGCAAAAAGTTTTCCCCTTCCGTTCTTCCCCATGCTCTTTAAAAACTCTGCATGTATGTCATCTATTCCCACCGCCTTATTCCTTTTCATGTCTCGTAGAGCTCTTTCGATTTTGCTATCTAGGATACCTGGTCTGATGCCATCTCTGTCGATGTCGTCTTCCCTTTCTATATCTAACCTATTGGGCCTTATTTCTTGACCATACAGCTCTTCAACATACTCCTTCCACCTCTCCTGGATATCTTTCGGTTCTACGATCATCTTTCCCATCTGGCCTGTTATCGTTGTAATTCCCCTTCCCTTATTACCACCCTTCAGTTCCTTAACTTTCCTATATAATGCATCTGATCTTCCCTCTTTTTGGTATTTCTCTAACGAGTCGATCTGTTCTCTCCACCACGCCTCTCTTGCTTTCTTTGTTTCTCTTCTAAGGCTGTTATTTAATTCTTGGTATTTTCTCTTACCTAGCTCTGAGTTTACGCTCTTCCATTTCCTTCTTTCCTGCATCTCCATTTTCATCTCCTTCGTGATCCAGGGTTTTCTAATTTTAGTTGCACTGACTACGCCTACCATTGTTTTTGCCGCTTCTACAATACCATTTTTCAAAATTCCCCATTCATCTTCCACTGATCTAACTCTATGATCCTCCCCCGCTATCTCATCTCCTTCTCTCGATAATTCTTCTTCATTGCCCCAGTTAATGCCTCCGTTTTCCACTTTCGTACCCTCCTTCCCATTCTTATCTTTTTTAGTTTTACCAGACATTTCATGACTAATAAGTTGTGGTCTATGTCTGCATCAGCTCCTGGACAAGTATGCAAGTTTTTGAAACTATTCCTGTATCTGTGACGAACCATTATATAATCTATCTGGAACCTGTGTCCCCCAGCTTCTTCCAAGTGTACCTATGTCGAGGATGATGTCTGAACCATGTATTTGTAATCACTAGGTTATTTCTACGGCAAAACTCCGCAGTTTTCTCACCCCAGTCGTTTCTTTTTCCTAGCCCGTAATGGCCTACCTCCCGCCCATCTCTTCCTTTGCCCACCACCGAGTTCCAATCCCCCATTACTACTAAGTGCTTAGTCCCAGGTATCCTACCAATTATTTCCTCTAGCTGATCGTATACCCCATCTACCTCTTCTTTATGATTTGAGGTAGGCATATAAACCTGGATTATAACTAAATTCGTTGGATCTACCTTTAGTTCCACGACTATAATCCTATCACTCACCTGTTCTGCATACACTAATTTTCTACCTAGTTTCCTATTCATTATGAATGCAACCCCGCACTGACTTTCATTCCCTCCACTATAAATTACTCTATAGTCGTTGCTCCAGTAGTCCCTGTCATCCTTCCATCTTACTTCACCCAGACCCGTGATGGCGACACCCACCCTCTCCATTTCTTGCTTTATATTTTCAAGCTTCCCTGCCCTCAGCATAGTCCTTACATTCCTCGTGCCTATTCTGATAGTTTCGTTCCTCTTCTTTGTCTTCTATTCCTCTGCTGCTACTACGTCTGAGCAAGGATTTCGTGTGATGACAACCACAGGGGCCTTGCTCCCACAGCTGCCGGGCACAACGCCCGTTGCCAGGATTCATTATCATTTGAGAACTGTCCATAATTTCGAGGTTTTTGTTTTGATTGAGATGGTATTCCATGGCCTTGCTCAATACGTGACACCATCACTTCAGAGGCCGCCCCACTGGGGTCAGACGCCTTTTGCAGCCGCCTCACTGAGGTACAGACACTGCGTGGACTACCATTCGTCTCTCTCTTAACCTTCGACCAATCTGGCATGAGTGACCCTACCAGGAGCATTGCTCCCACCAGTTCAGCTCTAGGGGTCATCGGAGCATGCAAGGCCTTTCACCACAACGAGGTAGAAGTCCAAGGGAAAGGTCTGAATTCACTAACTCAAAAAAAATATTGCTAGCTAGGAGCTTCAAATACTCATAAGAATCAGGGCTTGGATGGTTTATATGGATAGATATATGATGAATTTGTATATTTTAAGTTTTACTTGATGGTGATCCCTTCAAGCCCAAAATTTATACACAAATCTTCTTGAGAAGTAGAATTTCTGTAAATATTTAAATAATTAATTTACCTATCATCATGACAAGATATAATATGTATAAGAAATCTAAGTATGTAGTACACTCTTTGAATAAGAAAATTATCTTTCTTACTTTGGTAGCAGCTATGTAGCCTACAGAATTTTCCATGAAAAGGGAATTAACGGACAGGTCCTCATCATGCTGAAGAGAGTGTTACTACTCCTAAGTAAAAAGCTTGAGAAGAGCAAAGGCTAGCAAGCTGGTAGCATTTATAAGACAATGTTTGCTCTTGTACACTTAATTTCAGTGGGTTGGTATAGGATAAAATGTAAGTAAAAAGAACAGAAAGCCTAAACTGCAATCCATAATGTGGAGGCGATATCACTATAGCTGGCATGATAACTTTGTTTGGGATAGTAGTAGCAGAAGCAGCAGCCTTTAAGAGGAGGCTACTGAAAACAGGTCATTTGTGTCACTAAGAACAGATGGGTCGGTTCATAAAGAAAGGATTATTTAGGAACTGGAGGAAAGGAGAAACTCAGTGACAGCATTTGCCTACTGTTAATGAATGACACCTAAGTGCCCATAGCTTTATGTCATATCTGATGAATGGAGCACTGCACTTGAAGTCATCTCTTCATCGTAATATGAGCCATCCCAGAGGTCAGATACAGCCTTCAAGATTTTTAAGTTCAGAGGATACATTGTTCAATCTGGGTTCACAGCCACTGTGTGTTGAGCAGTGCAAGAATTTTTAATCATTTTGTGCTTGAAGTGTGTGAAATGTTCATTCATGTGAGTGGATAATATCCAACTCATAGCATTGACGTATTGCTTTTCCTTTTTGCAATCCATTTTTTTCATCCAACCCCTCCCTGTGGTTTCACCTTCTTTCTATGTCCCTTAGATAGATAGATAGATAGATATTTAATGCTCAAAACTCATACATAATTTATACAATGAATAAATAAATTGAGCTATAGGTAGCTTACAAGGATAAACCTGAAAAAAACTACCATCAGAAACTAAAGTGTTAGAATTCAAATGCTTAACATTCCAAAACAAGGCGTAATAAAAAATTTAAAAAAAATTAACAAAATATAACCATCAAATATGTATGAATTGAGTACAAAAAATTTGCACAATATATACATACACATACATATATATAGAACATTTAGGAAGATCAAACTGTTATAATACAAGAATACAGAATAATGTAATAAAAGTAAAAAAGGTTATAATACAAGAATACAGAATAATTCGAATCAATAGATTGGAGTTGAGCAAAGCAAAATAGCTACATTAATAAGTATTCCACATTTTCGAAACAAAGGATCCAATGTTTTAAATTATTAAGGAAGGTAGGTAAACTTGAATTTGTTTTTAGTGGGCGTGGAAGTTCATTAAATGATTTAGGGCCAATATAAATAGGGCCTTTCTCAATTCGAACGGCAGTTGTCCAGCCGTTCCAAGTTTCAGTCTGTGATTTTATGTCTGATGAACGATGTATAACTACCAGAAGTCTAATCATACCTACATCTACAAAATATGTACCCTGCAAGACACCTCAAGGGTGTGTGGCATATATTGTACTAAGGTCCTCCAGCCAATATGAATTAAAAGTTTTGATATTCATAATTTTTCTATTTCTGTGCAATGGGAGGTTTGCATAGTGCTGATGTGATGAGGTTCCAACCAAATTTTGAGTTGTATACTAACAGGGAATAAGGTGGCAACCTAGCCATGCAGAGATCATCTTTTTCTAATACTAATACTATCCCTCAAGTAATACGGTATGTTATCTCCTTGCACTCATCCTGTCAGATTGAATGTCTTGGACCATTGCCTTGAGGGACTGCATCCTCAGTCTTTGTTCTTCTTGTAGTTTTTGGGATAACTTCATATGTTCACGTATGTCTGTGAATAGGGTTCCATCATATTTTATTGCTTTGTAGGCAGTGTTTCACCTCTCATTCAGTAGGCGTTTTCAGGTTAATTGACAGATTATGTGGAAACCTGAAGAGTAACTCCATGTGCTGTTTTTTCAAATAATTTTTTTGTCTATGCATTCCTTTCTTTTACTTTGTCTTCTCTATTTTCCCTTTTGAATTTTCCTAGGAATCTTAAGTGGCTGAAGAGGCAGTCCCTTCTTATATTGCATAAAATGTTTGCTTTTGGTGATGAACGTTTATTCACTAACTGGCATTACTTCTTAGCTCTAGATGGCCATTATTTAGGTGCGCTTGAAAATGCCATACTAAAGTTACCTTTGGGAACTAGTGACTTAGGCCAGTTGTATCCACCTCTTGATAGCTAAAGTTAACCAGCCAACACAGTTATACCCTGTTCAACTTTGTCACTGTCTTTTAATCTCTAGACAATTCTTCAAATGCTCTTGTCGTTTTGTGGGAATGGCAAACTTATCCACAGAACACTTATCTGATGCTTTGGCAAGACATAAAAAATTGTGCTTTAATCCCTGTAGTTGAATCAAATTTATGATGAATATGAACACTCAACATTGAATTTTGCCAATTGAATTGAATTGTCAGAGTTTTTCTTCCAAATGTGTGCCATAGCATGTTAAATGAGAGATAAGCAATTGCCAACTAAATTAAACATCCACTCTATGATTTTAATTTGAGATTATAGCCTGAAGATAAATATGTTTGAATCTTCTCATTAATTCCGATTATCGTAATAGCTCAGTTAATGAATTATGCAACTCTCCTAATAGTAAATTACTTAGGAAAATCAATGTGAATGATTACCACAACAGCTGGAGATCTAAAATTTTAAAACCACCTGTGGTACTAAAATACAGGCTCCTTCACATTGAGTCATTGCCTTGTGAATTATTTAAATGGCTGTTTCAAAGTGTCCCTGGCATTAACTATGACACAGCTTCTTGCTGGTGTTAATTACACACCCAGGTTTTGGTTAGTAAGTAATGTTCAAGTAACCATCACATTCAAAATTAACTCTTCCCATAGAGTGATCAGGCAGTTATTTATGGGTGAAATAATTCTTCTCGGGTAAATTAGGGTCCATCGGTGTGATCGATTTTGGACACAACGAATTCATATTCTTCAGAACTCGTTACCCTTTATCATTGTAAGTTTCCTGCCGAATTGGTGTCCGACATAGGTCCTTCTTCCTGCTTGCCGTCTGTGAGTGACCTCACCTACTCTAGCACCTCAAGTATGTCATTGCCAACCTTCTCCTTCATTGGTTAACAGTTTCCGGAGAAAACCCGAAAGTGACAGAATTGCCGATCAATAACGGTGCCTGAAAAAGGGGGAGAAGCGGCCAGTAATTTGGGGTTGGATGTATGCGGCCAGACGAATACTTGACGTAACCTTTCGTCATCCCGAGCCCGTTCCTAGGCTTAATGTTGTTTACCTAGGCATTTTTAAAAATACTTTCCATTATATTTTGTGTCGATACTTTCGTCAGTTAATGCCCACGGTTTCACCAATAACGGTATCAAGTACGATTGGTAAAATTATTTTCCAGTGATCGTTCTTATTAATTTTAGGGTATATTTTGGGACTTCACGCACCCCGTTCAGAAGTGAAATTAAAAAAAGCGATGATTTCCGGGTTATATACTTATTGTTAGTAAACAAAATTAATATTTTTAGCTCAAAAATAATTTTAAATGATTTCTTTAGACAGTAATAACTTCAATTCATTGGATTTTGCATTAGCTCGTTATAATCGGATGTCTCCAATGTATTGAGTTATGTGATTGTGGGGACTTTACATATTGCTTTTGGAATCGACTAAAGTTCTCGTCTCATTTTTCAATCCTTTTTATAATCTTTAATGCGTGGATTTCTCGTATTCGGTATCTTTTTTGATCGTCGGGAATGTTTTTTTTGCGATGGTGGTTGGCTGGTAAATTTGAGAGGCTA
The DNA here is from genome assembly GCA_963573305.1 of Pyrrhosoma nymphula. Classification (NCBI taxonomy): domain Eukaryota; kingdom Metazoa; phylum Arthropoda; class Insecta; order Odonata; family Coenagrionidae; genus Pyrrhosoma; species Pyrrhosoma nymphula. The sequence goes on from OY754329.1 coordinate 109,448,427, forward strand.
ACGACAGATGTGATCATTTGCGCCATTGAGGACAGATTAGTAAGTGTACGGTTATATGGGGGATGGAGGGAGACTCGGTGTCGGCATTAGCCTACTTTTGCTTAGGTTTTTGACGTCCCATCTGACGGACGGAGCGCTGAAAAATATTCCATACTGTACGGATTCGAACTCGGACCCTCGGGATGGGAATGCCAGTTCTTTGGCCACCTCAACGACCCTATTTCTCTTTTTGCGTTGTCCATTGATGCATATTCAATTGATTTCGTACTATGATGTATAAATGGATTAGTATACCTTCGTAAATCGATATTTATTTATAATTCCATCAGTTTCGAGGAGATAATTATGTGCGCTCTTAATGCTAGCGTGAAAATCAAGATTTTATTAAGTTTATCATGACCGTTTTTTAATTTTCTTGCCAAACAATTGAGCGTAACTCCAACATCTTGCCTTTATCTAATGCAGTGATCGTGTAATGTCGGAAAACCATGAATAGTGAAGAAAAAAAAACTCCCATAAATACCTTTAACAGGAAAACCACGGGTTTCGCAGTGGTGTTTTACCTTTTTACCATTTGAATGATGAATGATACCCATACCACCTTTTCCTCTGCAAACACTTGCGAAGATGTACTCGCAATTTTATCCTGTATGCATCGTAAATTACTATATCTAGAAACCAATGCCAAAGAGAAGCTGCCTTGCAAAAATATCGAATCTGGCATCCGCTTGTAAGATTGCATCTTTTTCCACCCTGGCAACCGGGTCCTATTCAAGGAAATGATGGGGAAGTGATCTCATGGCGGGATCGTCGTCTTAGCAAAGAACAGTCATCGCCGCTATCGCTAAGTAAATAAAAGGCTTTTAACCGCTGCTGGGAATTTTTTTATGGTTGACTTTCTCAGTCGTACACCTGAAAACTTCAGGAAGGTATGAAAATAACGGCTTATTTGGAATTAATATGAAGAGACTCACTCTGATCTTTGAAAGTTGTGGGAGATTAAAAGAAGTTCTGGAAGTTAGTTCCGCTAAGTATTTACGTGTATGTACTTTTGTACTATATACTCGTCAGTACATGTACTGTTTGCTTCCGGTGGTTGTGCCACCACGAACTCACAGTTTAATATTTGTTTAACTAATTTCTCTTTTAGAAATAGGCTGTTGGCCTTATTTCATGACGTCAATGGCAAACATGATTGTCAAATGTTTGGTATTTTTATGTTATTAGCGAGTGACTGGATTTAGAAGTCATGAAATTAGTCATCAGGTTTGGCGTTCAGCTTTATAAATGAGAGTGATGAGTAATAGAATGAATGACTGCTTTGCAGCATCTTATCTGTGGTAAAAAAATGAAAAAAAACTGTTAGACGGAAAACTATATTCGATTTTCAAAATTTTCTCTTTGAGTTTGTTCAACAAAATGGACTTTAGCCTTACTATACCTGGAAAGGTCCATCTCCTTGTTTTACCCCAACATGCCTCCATTTGAGGTATTCTGCTTACCTAAATTTCATTTTCGTTTTTTCTTGTACGATTTTTGTGTTTTTTTATTATGAGTCTTTATTGACTTGGATCCTAATGCTCTTGCAGTGTAGACCCATAAATGACACCGTGTCGTTTTTGACCGTTTTAAAACCCTACTTATAGTAATTTTTTCCATCGCGAAGTGGCAAACAGCCATATGTAATTAACTCTTAAGCTTCCGCGGATATAATGTTGTTTATTTCTTTTTTCGGGATTTTGGTGGTTCAGTTCAGAAAACCTAATGAAGCTGGCAGGAGGACCAGCAAAACACTGTTTTTACAAAAGAAAAACAAACGCGGAATGAATCCCGAAAAAAGAAATAATCAGCCCTATGTAATGATACCGCATTCTGTTCCTGCCCCTCGGCAATTTTTTTCAAGTAGCTTTTAATTCATTCTGTAGCATAATGGTTGACATTTGCTGGTTTCGGGCAGTGTGTGCAGTTCCTAAATTCCAAAATTTATTTCTTGTCCTATCCTTGAATCATTCGTTTATACATAGCATACAATAAAAGCTTTTGTAAAATATTCTCTTCTCTCTTCTGCTCTTCCGGAATTTATTTATTGAGCTCTGCAAATTATGGAAAAAATACCGGAAGAAGCTTGTGTGGATACAAAAGGAACGTTTGTTGAGGGAAGCAAAAAGAGCGACGAATAAAAGTTGATATTACTCTTCCCCGCATTTAGTACGGAATTAAAAATAGGTATTCTGATATAAACATAGAAATGGTGGTCATGAGATGGTTATGATGCGGTTGCAGTAAAATGGGAGAAATTAGGTAAGACATGAGTGATTCATAAAGAAAAAATATGAACGATGTGTCATCCGTTGGTTTGGTTGCTTTGAGTGTTTGGATGAGGGTCGAATAATTAAACAAGCATTTTTTTAAATAAAAGATTAGTGTCGTTAGTGGTAGGGGTAGTGGAGAATATCACCAATGAATGTGGCCTATGCAATTTGCTCGATAGGGAATACTGGGAGTCGTATTTGATTATGGGGAGAAAGATTGGGACAAAGCACTAATACAAATAAACAAATTAATACGGTAAATATGGAAAAGGCAATCATCGAGCATAAGTCACATAATGCTAAGATCGGTTGACGTCACTGCACTCTGCCCCCTGCTATTTTCTTTATGCCCCGTTTACTCTTCTGTTGTATGTCCCATTTTATCTGGCTAACTTATAAATTCTGTCTTCCTCGCATGACTTTCCCTTGCATGTTCCTCGCTCCTTACCACTTCGTTGTCTCACGATCTTGTCAATCTATCCGGATCTCATCTACCTTAGAGTGCGCTGTAGAGTTTTCTCCTATTCTGTATTAGGTATTCCTCGTATCTGATATATTAGTCCAGTATATCTTCCATACTTTCCCTTGGACTACAAAATTGACGGGTGGAAGGGTAGGAGCCAGATGATGAAAGGTAGTTCACGTGATGGTGCACGTAAAAAATATCGCTGGGAATGGCAACGGCAATGGGAAGCCCCCACCCCTTTCTCCAATAATCAATTTCCCTAAACATGGAAGTACATAATGGAATATTGAATCCTGGCTTCCGCTAGAATCGGCCCACAAGGGCGGATGTCGGGGGAAGTCAAGGCCCATGCGGTCGTCATCTCACGGAATACTTGCGTAACAACATCAACAGCGAATACAACGTCTACGACTGAGAAGATGAAAAAGAAAGGGAGGAGATAAGCGGTAAAAATAGAAACTGTAGGACAATGATGGGCCGGGAAGCTAGAAAATATAAAACAAGAAATGGCGGGACTGTTGGAGCGATAATTATAGGGTAATTTACAGTGGGGGAGATGAGATTCAACGTGGGGTAGCTATTTTACAGAATTCAGAATTGGGGAAGTGGATATTAAACGTTGAACAGGTGGTCGACAGGATACTAGTGGTTGTAAAGCTCACCCAACTAATTTCGTAGTGGTGCAATTGTACAAGCCTACAAGTAATCACTGGGAGTAAGAAAATCCTGATAATGATCGGTGTTTGGAATGTAGTGGTGGGGGAAGGGAAGGAGATAAAATAAGTGGCAGAGTATGAGCTAGCGGCGAAGTGAGCGCCTTGATAATGCAGTTGAATTTTTTAGGAGAAATAAATTACTATTCACAAACAATTGGTTTAAAACTCACCTTAGGCGTAGTTACTTACTCATACTCCTTTGGCCACTCAAATCATAGCTGATTTTTGGCCTAGTCAACAAGCCGCCTCCAAGCTCTTCTGTTGTCCGCCATCTCAATCTTCTTCTTAAGTCCTCAACCCAAAGGTTGGTTGGCGGCAGTTCTCCATACTCTACGGTCTTGTGCCATTCTTTTCAACTGCACATAAGTGGAGCAGCCGAACTCCTTTATTATTTGCCCCATAAACTCCGACCTAGGCCTGCCCCGGCAGTTGGTTCCCTCCACAGTGCCTTCTAAGATGGTGGCCAGCAATGTTTCGTGCCTTAGTTGGTGCCCGATCCAGATATTTCTTCTCTTTTTCAGTAATTTCAGCAAACAAGGAGACTCCCCCATACGTAGGAGAACCTCCTCGTTACTGATTTTGTCTACCCAGGGAATCTTTAACATCCTCCTGAAATACCACATCTGGAATACTTCCACCCTCCTCTCTTCTGCCTTGCCCAACGTCCAGGTCTCACTGCCATGTAAAAATATTATCCACACATAAGTTTGAAGAAGGCGTTTTCTTAAGTCTAGGCCGATATTTCTGGATGTTAGGAGTTGCCCTTTTTGACAAAACGCATTCTTTGCCTGGTGAACTCTACTTACTAAGTCTCTTTTGCTCCTTCCATCGGCTGTTATTTTGCTTCCCAGGTAGGTAAACTCCTCTACATTCTCTATTCGCCTGTCCCTTAAATACACTTTAGCTTGTCCCCCATGCTTGCTAACCTTAAGTACTTTGGTCTTCTCTGCATTTATTTTCATATTATATCCTGTTGTTAGGATGTCCTCCGTTACCTCAAGTACCTCACTCAGATCCTTTTCGCTCTCAGCCAGTAGTGCAATATCATCAGCGAACCTCATCATATCCAATTTTTCTCCATTGATCTTGACACCACCTAGGTCCCCTACCTTTTCTCTCATCTCATCTAGAGCTCTCTCCATGTAGTAGTTAGAGAATCGGTGATAGGGAGCATCCTTGTCTTACCCCTTGCCTTATAGTTGCTTCCTGCACATGGTCTCGACAGCGCACCACTGCCTTTTCCTCTACATATAGGCTCCAGATTACTCTCCTGTCCTTGTATTTAATTCCTGCTTCTCTCAGCATTTGAAACATTGGTGCCCAACGAACCTTGTCAAAAGCCTTTTCTAGGTCTATGAAGGCCACAAATGTGTCTTTGTTCTTTCTCAGTCGTTTTTCCATTATGGTTCTGAGCTAGAGAATAGCTTCGCGTGTCCCTCTTCCTTTTCGAAATCCAAATTGATCATTGGATAAAAGTGCGTAAATTTTAGGTTCAACTCTCTTCAGTATGATAGATGTAAGTATTTGGGAAGCATGCGTGACTAGGCTTAGGGTGCGGTATTGTTCACATTTTTTCGCCGAGTTCTTTTTCGGCAGGGGGACAATGATGCATTTTTAAAAATCATCTGGAAGATTTCCTGTTTCGTACATCGTCTGAACAAGATGGTAGAGGGTGTCTGAGGTCTGTTCACCCGCTGCTTTGTTCAGTTCTGCCGGCAGGTTGTCGATGCCCGGGGCTTTTTGCTCTCTTAGTTTTGTAACTGATAAGTTGAATTCGGATCTCATAATTGAGTCACCTCTTATGTCATCTTCAACTTCGTCGTCATGTTCAAGAACAGAATCTTTGGTTAGAATTTCATCTCCGTATAATTTCTCGAGGTATTCTTTCCAACGTTCTGCTACTTTGTATGCTTCGTTCAAGAGCTCTCCATTTTCTGCCTCTATCGCACAGCCCTTCATTTTTTTCCGACCAAAAAAATGCTTTAATGGATGAATACGCGGATTCCACATTCCCATTCTCCATCATCTGTTCGACTCCTTTACATCTCTCCTCAAGAAAAGTTTCCTTTGCTCGCTTACATTTTCTATTGATCTCATTCCTCACAGCTCTATAGAGGCGTTTTCCGTCATCGGTTTCATCATTCTTGAGGTCTCTTCTTTTTTCCATTAGGCTCAATATGTCCTCTGTAACCCATTCCTTTCTGGCTTCTGGTCTTCTCTTTCCCAATACTTTTTCTGCTGCCTTAATCAATGTAATTTTAATACCATCCCAGTTTACATTAGTGTAATTTTCTTGCTGTAATTCATTCATACATCGATCGGACTCTTCTTGGAACTTATTTCTACGTATTTCATCTTTGAGGTTTGGCAGGTTCCATTTGATCATCTTCTTATTTTTGAGTCTTTTCAATTTCAAGACCGAATCATTAATGACTATTTTGTGAGCGCTGTTAATATCAGGACTAGAATAGCCTCTGCAGTTCTTAACTGCCATCTCAATGTCACCACCCAATTTTCACGCGTCATTTTCTACTTGGTCATCCCATCTTATTCTTGGCCTCCCTGGTGGGCGCTTTCCTTCCGGATGTCCTTTCCACTCTCTTTTTATAGTTCTGTCCTCTTCTCTTCTTCTGACATGGCCAAGCCATCTAATCCTCCTGCTTCTAACCACGGCCACAATAGCAGGCCTTCTTTATAATTCTCTAAGCTCTTTGTTCTTTTTAACTCTCCATGTACCTGTTTCAAAAATTGGTCCTTATATTCTTCTTAATATTTTGTTTTCAAAAGTTAACAACTTTTTCTGCGTATTTTGTTAGTGTTCGCACTTCTGACCCATACAAGAGAACAGGTTGGGTAATAGGTATGTATAACCTAATTTTTGTGTTTCTTGATAGAAGCCTGCTCTTTAATAATTTTGACGGACTCCAATAACACCTATTGGCTGCATTTAATCTTACTTGTATTTCCTGGTCCATTCCATTTTGACTAGTTATAGATACTTGAATTCTTCCGTCAATGAGAATTTGTGATCTCTTACGTGCAACGTTGAGTTACCTGTCTCTGCCTCTCTTCCTATTTTTATATATTTTGTTTTGGCTTCGTTCACTTTTAGCCTACTTTGCCTGCTTCTGCTAAGAAGGCTTCCGCTAGCATTTCAGGTCGTTTTTAGACTATCTGCTATTAGAGCAACGTAATCTGCAAAAGCTAGTATGTTAATTCGACCTTCTATGTTTGCTCCCCTTGGTATCTACATCTACATGCTACCCCGCAAGCCGCCTCAATAGGCGTGTGGCGGGGGGTGTTAGGACACCAGCCGTTTACATAAAAAAGGAAACGCTCTAATGAAATTACGCCTTGCATTTATTAAAGTTCCTTATTGTTCGGGGGAAAAACGAATTCCCATACCTATCCGTTCGGCAAAATATCTCTCTCAATTTATCGTTTCTGTCGGACCTGGAAATATAGTGGGGTTCTACTATGATGTTCTCCGTGTCACTCTGAAAGATATCTATTCTCAATTGCTCAAGTAATCTAGCCTAGCGCGCAGCCTCCGAGTCTTTAGCGGATCCCAGCCTAATTCGTTTAACATCTGCGTAACGCTGTCTGTACGCCCGTAGCAGTTTTTGACGAATCGCGCAGCTTTCCTTTGTATTTTATTAAGTTCCCGAATTAAGTCTTTCTGCACCGGATCCCATATGCTTGCTGCATATTCAATGTGTGGCCGGACGAGTGCGAAATAGCACCTCTCTTTTACTTTTTCATCTGAAAATCTTCCCACAATACGCTTGACGAATCCTAGGTTCTTCAGAGCTCTGCCACAAATATTTCTTATATGTGTTCCCCACGATAGGTTCGAGGTAATCGTAACTCCCAGATACTTAACTTCATATGTCGCCTTTATCTTAACGCCATCCACAGCATATACGCGGGAATAGTTGGACGACCTCCGCAAGAAATGTACCGCCGTGCATTTGCTCAGATTAAGTTCGAGTCCCCACTCTTGGCTCCACACATGAACGTTGTTGAAATCCGATGATAGAATTTCAAAGTCAGAGTGATCACTAATTTCGCGATAGATGACAGCGTCGTCAGCAAATAAACGTATTTTACTGCTAATTCGAGAGCATAGGTCATTTATGTATATAATGAACAAAAGGGGGCCGATTACGCTTCCTTATGGGACACCTGATGTCACTTAAACTACATCAGAGCTAATTCCGTCAAGAACTACTTTTTGCTTACGATCACTCAGAAAGTCGCGTATCCAGTTAACTACTGTTTCGTTCAGCCCGCATGACTGTAATTTGTGTAAAAGTTTGTTGTGAGGTACCGTGTCGAAAGCTTTCTTAAAATCTAGGAATAATGCGTCCACTTGTGTTTTCGATTCACCAGATTTGAGAACGTCATGAAGATAGAGCGCGAGTTGTTTCTCACATGATCTACCTTTCCGGAAGCCGTGCTGAGAGCCATGGAGGACGTTACGACTGTCCAGGAACGTCATGATATTGCTAAAGACGATATGTTCGAGTATCTTGCCTATAATCGACGTTAATGAAATTGGTCGATAGTTCCCTGGGTCATGTCTGTTTCCCTTTTTGAATATCGGTGTAACGTTTGCAATTTTTCAGTCTATTGGTATCTTTCCTTCAGACAATGACTTCTTGAATATTATGTCTAAGAACGGTGCGATCTGTGGCGCTAATTCCTTGAGGACACGCGCGGGTATTCCCTCCGGACCCGGAGATTTACTATTTTTTATCGACTGTAGTTGTTTAGTTATCCCATCGCATTGAATAGTGATTTCTTTCATCGGTTCCTCAGTGAATGAAATGTCAAAATTACATGCAGTGTCGTCTGTAGTGTATACACTTTCGAAGTGGGAATTTAACGTGTTAGCTTTCTCAATATTATCGGTGATAAGTTTGCCATCTTTATCAAATAACGAATCTACGGTTGAAGATTTTCCCTGAAGCTCTCTCGCATATGACCAAAAATATTTCGGATTTTCTTCGAGTAATTCACCAAGTACTTTTTTCTTGAAATTTCGCAATGCTGTACGCATTGATTTCTTGGTTTTTGAGCGTTGCGCAGCGTAAATTTCTTTTCTTTCAAGTTCCTTCGGTATAGCTTTCATTGCCTTCAATGCTTATTCAAGGGTGAAGTTGAAGTTGTATTCCCGTTTTATTCTAACCTTACCTCCTGATCCTTCAACACTCATTTTTGTTTATCTTACAATCTTTTCTGGGATATTAATCTTTCAAAGGATTATCCATAGTTTTTACCTTATACTATCATAAGCCTTCTTTAAATCAATAAATAATACAAATAGATTTTTGTTATATTGCCAGTACTTTGAAGCCAGCTCTTTTATAGCAAATATTTGGTCAGTAGTTGATTTCTCATCCATAAATGTTCTCTTTTCTTTGGTGTAGTTACACATGGAAAATACCGGCGTACACAGGGAGATATTGAATTGATTATGTCACCGTGAGGCAGAGGTTTAGGAACAGTAACTAAGCTCGCTCAGCTTTTCAGGGATGGATGCGGACTCAGATCATAATTTAGATCTTATGAAATGTGATGTTAGATTCAAAAGGCTCAATAAAAGTACGAGGTTGATGAGATGGGACGTGGAAACATTGAAGGGATCAAAAGATGGGAATAGTTAGAGCTGGTGGACGGCAGCGTAGGTGAATCAAAGGAAGTGGGAACAGTCGAGGAAAGATGGGAGAGTGTGAAAAAGGAATAGTAATAGTGGCAGAGAAAACAATAGAATCAATCTATGTCAGAAATATTAATATTCAAAGGGTCACAAGAGGAATTATGACGAAAATGTAGGAGAGATTGAAGTGGAAATTGTCAGCACTGAAATAGGCAGGAGGAAGTGTTTGGATTACATGATTAATAATAAACAGCGGCGAGAAACTAATGGAGGGAAGGAAGGCTAATGGAGAAGACAATACGAGGAAATGGAAAAGTTATAGAAACAGGGTTATTGAGCGCACTATTTGCTGAAGTGAGAATGTTATCGGGCAGTCAGAGAAGACACACGGTACCTAACGTTAAGGACAAGAGAGGTAAGATACTAACCAAACGGTAAGATATTATGGATAGGAGAAAATACATGGAAGAGATATGTGACCGATGTAATAATAACCTGTGAATTTGGATCAGTGTCCCTTAAGTCTGGAAAACTAGGTAAAATGTATATTACCTATTGATATAATTTATAAATTTCATTTAATTATAAATATACATTATGTGACATTAATAAGTTAATATCCCGCCGGCCGTCGTTGCCGGCCCAGGTGGCGGCGGGGTCAAGTCCTCGCCTGCCGAACCAAATGTCGCGGGTTCGAATCCCTATTATTATAATAAATCAAGTTAATACTTGTATATAATATTAAATAATAATAAATTATATGGAGTAGGTCAAATATAGTTAATGATATTTCCTAAGCCCAGACTTCAGGGACATCGTGTAGAGAATGAGAGAGCAGTAGAGAGGGTTATCCTCGGACCGGAGGTACTCGACCGCGAAAAAGAGAAGGTATTACGAGAGATGAAGGCAAGAGAAGCTCGTAGGCTTCCGCAGAGTCGTTGAGATGGCAATGAAGGCTTTTAGGACTTCCTTCCACGTACTTCCATTGTCGTTGACGACTGTTTCGATTGCATTCCATATCTTCTTCACTTCTGACCTGACGAAGATAGCTGGAATGCTATCGAAACTGTCGTCAACAACAATGGAAGTACGTGGAAGGAAGTCCTAAAAGCCTTCACCGCAAGAAAAGCGTTTTGTGTCGATTACACCACTTCGGAGTCACTGAAGAATTTGAGAAACAACGGAAGGCGAACGTTATTCAAACTAATTCGTAGGACTTTCGAGGAGGGAATACGTCCGGAGAACTTCGTTAAAGGCAGTATTGATCCCTATCCAGAAAAAGGAGAAAGCCTTGGAAGGCGGAGACCACATACATGTTAGTTTTATTTCACACGCGGAAAAAGTGAAACTTATAAACATTTATAAATTATTGGAGACTAGAGAAAATTACTACTAAGCGCTGACTAGTTTGGATTGAGGAGTGCAACTGTGGATGAGATTGCGGAGATGAGAACTCTTATGGATAGGAACATATATTATACCATGGAGTAAGCATATATTATAGTCAGGACGTTTTTGCGTGTTTCGTTGATTTGGAAAAGGGGTTTTACGGAGTTGGTTGGGAAAAAATTAGTGTGCTCATGAAAATAGGAGTACATTAGAGAGATAGAAGATTGATTCAAAACTTGTGCATTGCCCAGAATGCACTTGTGAGGGTGGCTGACCTTCTGAGCCACTGACGTAGAATCAAGATGGTCATTTTTGTGTCGCGCGGCAAGGCAAGGCTGCCGTTGTAGGCTTTAATTTTTAGCATTTAAGCAGAGGAAACGGTAAGAGGAAGGGATGAGTTAGGCGTGGGAATGAAAGTAGGAGGACAGCTGATGAATTCGATATTCGCGGACGAGCAAGGGTTGGTATTGATTTTTTGTTGATTAATTATTGATAATTATTGATTGATTAACTATTGATAAAAATTAAAACTGTGTGATTATTTTAAATAAAACTTAATGTTAGTGAAGCCCTATCCATAAATATGGAAAACGATATCGACGTAACCGACATGTTTAATCTTAAACATTACATGACATCGATAATCATGCATATTAAACCCTTAATTTCCTTTTGATTTGCCGACTTCTACTGAACCTATGATACTGTATGGTGCTCTCTGCTGAACACTTGAGTCCGGAGTCGATGTCCCTTTTAAACATGCGAGAAAAAAGAGTTGTGTTTGAGAGCTAAAGACGTTTCCAAGCGCACCCTTCTATTGTAACAGCCTTGAATTCTCGCCGACAAAGCCGTGGTATCGAGTAAGCATCGGCCATTCTCCCTGGCCTAGTTGTATGGATGCACAATAATATTTGACCTCAATTACCTAGTGCAGCAGAACGATGTCGTACGATCACCCCGTTTCTCTTTCTATTGTTGCAGAGCAAGTGCTTAGTACCAGTGTTATATATACGATTGTTGCTCCTAAGAAAAATACAGATACTTATTTCCAGTTCTTCAAAATTTCTAATAACGAAAATGTAAAACCTGTAATAATTAAATATACTTGAATATTTTCTCGGTATTTTTTGCTTTTATGTCGTTTTTTCTTTTATGTTATCCGAAAGTTAGCCAGTTTGAACAGCAGAATTTGTATTTTTAGGAATGAGGCCACTTGGGTAATTAGCGCGGCGTTATTCCTCGCGATGACAAGTTTTAATTGAATATTTCCACCGTAATACTTCTCGTCAATGTCATTATTTTATTAAAAAATGTCAATTAGATCGTAAATGAAGAGGTATTATGAGACAAAAATTGATGTAAGCTGGGTTAGCTGCTGTAAAGTTTGTAGGAATTAAAAACATAATGCTATATATAATTCCAGTATCTCTAGCTTTTAACAATTTTCATTGATGAATTAACAGGCGTTTTGATTTATTCGTAGATAAAAGCCTGTGCCAATTAGAAATTTATTATTCATATTGATTTTATTTCTTATTGATAGTTCTGTCACCTTGCATTAATGAATTATAAAAAAATCCGCTGTTAGTTGTGTAACTTCTTTGGAATAACCGGGTTCACAATAGAATTACAAATAACCATAATTCGAAGATATGCGTTGGGTTTGAGTTCTCCATTAGAGCTCTGTAGCTTCTGAAATGCCGGTATTTTGGGTTTCCACTTTTCCCTTAGCTATTTGCAGTTCTTGTACGAGCGCTAATACTCTGAATGTTATCTCCTAGATTGGGGTTTATTGTTGCAGTGCGGATGGATCGTCCATATTGGAAGGCGGTACTTAGTGATACCTGGCAGAAGTCGAATCAATTGAATCCATACTCCAATTCCAATCCTGCCAAAATAGGGCCAATGGCATTATTTGAACTTATTTATTAAGTTTTATTAGTTTAGGGCTGTTCGATTATTTCGATGACGATTTATTTATTCAAATAGTAGTAAATAGTAATAGCTCTTGGTGGTTGCTGCTAGGTCACTTGATATCTCAATTTCACCCCGTTAGAGAGTTCACTGTGCTGTGAGAAGCGCATAACTTCGGTTTCATGTTGCGGTACCTTCTTCTTACCGGCACCGAAAAATATAATAGGCTGTAAGTAGGAGAGTAACACAATCATGCTTTAATAAGGGAAATAAAACATCCATGAGGCATCAGAGCAAACGACCCATCGAAATAACTTTCGTGAAATGACGCATAAGCGCCCTTAATACTGTATCTCCATCTTCGATAACAATAGGGAAGTGCACTAGTGTTTAAAATGCTCCAAAAAACATTTTTAAATTAGAGTTCAGAATATCAAAATGCTGTAAAACCACATTTTAAATCCTAAGAGTGTATAGTTGATTCAAAATACCCATCGTAAATTTGAATAAATTTAAAGGCCACCAAAACGGGTGTCCATGTTGAATATTTGCCGTGACGTCACAGGGCAGTAACAGAAGGCAGCTTCAACGCCGTTAGTTGTACCACTATTTTTGCATGGAAAAATTACTGAATTTGAGCATGTGCTGGTGATGCTCAAATAAGAAAAATGACGAAACCTTTTCCTTTCGTCTAAAATTTGTGGTTCGTTTTTGGAGAATTGGGACAAGATACTCCACCGTAGAAATATCTCCATTCTTTCTCTCGGTCTTTGGCCCTTCGTGGGAAATATTTTGCGAGCATTCCCAGGCCCGCATTAGTGGGACCTCCTTATCGTGTGGGCAGTTCCCATTCTTTTCTTTCGCCTTAGTAGTTCAGCTTGGGATTAATTTCCGCTGCTATGTTGCTCTTCCTGCTTGCCGAGACCCTACTCTTCCGCGGCATTCGACGCTCTCTCTCTTCCCAAACGGCAGGCGTTATCGTTTCCTTGATAAGACGCTTTTTTCCCCACCATAAAGAGCGCCCTGTGGGAAAATGTGCGCGCTTGATGCGAAAGGGCCTTATTAAGCAAATAGTTCACCGGAGTAACCCAATTATAGTTTTTTCCTGTGTTATCTCTAAGTACTACTCTTGCCCCTGTCTTTGTGCAAGTATGCTTGGATATGGACTGGCTAGCTGAAAAGACTTAGGAGTAACAAATTTATTATTTTTGTCAAGGAATGTCGGACGAAAAATGTTAGGATAAATTGAATGGAGTTGAATGCTCAATGTGTGACTAAAATACCTGAACATGTTCTTTGTTATGAACAACTTGTAGAGTTTTGAGTTTCGTGTGTAAGAAATGTTAATGGATTATATACTCTACACTGAAGAGTGTAAGATGGCGTAAATGTACTGAGCGTCTGTTTGACTCTGGTGGGGCTCTATTCTATACCTTAGGTCGGGCTAGCTTAGGGAAATTCGTTGGTTTGGGGTGGAGAGCTACTCATTGTCAGTATTCTATTTCTGCCAGTATACCAATCAGGATATGATTGGTATATTTGTAGAAAACCTAATCTGACGAATGTAGTTTTTATTGGTTATGAAGCGAGTAAAACATATTATTGCGGGCATATTTTTAGCTTATCTGATGATTAAAATTTTTTCGTTTGATTGTAAGGGAAAGAGTCAAGTTCAGTTAATTTTCCCTGCCTTTATTTTAGTTTGAAATTAAGTCAATAAACCATTGTTAAACTATAAACCAAGACAGACTAAACAGACGTATTTCTCCACATTTATGTTACCCTCCCTTGCTATTTAAATTGGCGTGAATTTCTGAGTTCGGAGAAATTCGTAGTTCTGTTAATTTTAAACCATTTTGGTGATATTTAACGAGTCTTAGCGCTAGAAGTTTAGGGCTTTACCACCGGACTTGTCAATTATTTGAAGTTACGAAAGATTCATTCTTTTCTCTGTATCTTGCACCGCTAGAGGTTGTGGTGTTTTTTAAATAATTTTTTGTGCACTGCGATCGCCCATTAATGACTCATTGGAATGAGTGTTGATGGATGATTGGATTGTTATCGGACATTTTTGATGAAGTTAAAAGCCGTCCATTTTCAACAGGATCAAATTGGTTTGGTGCTTTTTGTAATGACCACCCTCTCCGGGAGACCAAGAAAGAAACCCGCTGATGACGGGTTATTTGTAAAAGCCATTACGAATCCTACATTGATGAAGTACTGTGAACAGCATGTGGAAAACCAGTCGGTTGGAACGTTGAATTGTGCGTCACCATTTTTCTTCGGTTATTATTCCGGGTACGATTCGTCTAGCACGCCTATTTTATTTACGTATTACTCTCTTAATTGGAGTGAGCAGTAATTCCTTTTGGGGGTGAACTTTTCCAATGAGGAAATAGGGGAGCCTGGTGAGATATACTCCCTCAGACTTATTGATCCTCGTGTTTATCGAGGTAAAATTCACACATTCGAACAACTCTTGGGGTTGCCCATAGTGCTTTTACAGCCCATGCTTATGGAAAATATTGAAGTTGGACTTTTAATCATGATTACTTCTTGATGTAACGCGCACAAATTATGACATACCGATTGTTATATTTGTTCACCGACCATGACTTATTGTTAGACAGTTAAAACAGTTATTTTCAAGAAAACTAGGAAAATGATAAAAAACTCAGTAGAGATTTGTCCACAGGTGATCAAAATTTAATAACTGAAAAATACAAATTCTTTAAAGCCACTACAAAGGAAGTATTTCGGAATGCATTCATGGATTTTAAAAGAATAACATTAGTAGAACAGTTACAGGATAACCCAAAAGCATTTTGGTCATACGTAAGGGAAGTTCAAGGCAATAGATAAACAGTTATTTCACTACGAAACGAAAAGGGCCAATTATTAACAAGCAGTTTGGACTAAGCCAACTTATTAAATTCCTACTTTCAAAGTGTGTTCACCATGTCATCACAGATTACATCCGTAAAGGTAAATGATTACTTCCAGCAAAAGATGCCGCCTATCGATATTTGCACTCACGGAATAGAAAACGTGTTAAAATCCTTAAGTATAAATAAATCCCCAGGTCCTGAAGAAATTCCTGCCCGCGTGTATAGAGAATTAGCTTGTGAAATAGCATCCTACTTGCAGAATATATTTAGTAAATCCATCAACGAACACAAAGTACCCATGGACTGGAAAATTGCAAATGTCACTCCCATATTCAAAATCGGTGATAAGGAACAGCCATCGAACTACAGATCGATATCTCTCACATATATCTCTTGCAAAGTCCTTGAACATATAATTTAAGTTCAGTTATGAGACACCTCGATATGCAGAACTTGTTAACAAAAACGCAACACGGATTCAGAAAGGGAAGATCTTGCGCAACTCAATGAGCACTTTTTGGCCACGATGTTTTAGTCTCGGGTGAAAATAACCTTCCAGTTGATGCAATTTTTCTTGACTTTAAAAAGGCATTTGATAAAGTTTCCCACATTTAGCTACTCATGCAATTAAAATCATACGGTTTAGACGACGACGTAATTTCCTGAATTAGAGAATTCTTAAGCAATCGCGGTTAAAGGGCTGTATTAGATGGCGCTATCTCTAGTGAAGTAAAATTTACATCGGGTGTCCCACAGGGAAGTGTCATAGGCCCACTTCTGTTCCTTTTGTACATAGACGACATCGGTAAAACAGTTGACAGTAAGCTTAGATTATTTGTAGACGTCGCAGTGGTATATAGAGAAATTCTTAGCCTTAATGGTAAGCAGGCGCTAACTAAGGACCTCTAGGCAATACAGGAGTGGTGCGATGCGTGGCAGCTAGAATTAAACCTGAAAAAATGCGTTATGAATTTTTGGAAACGAAAAAACGCTCCTTGTAACAGCTATTGCACAAATAACAGCAAATTAGAGACTGTAGAATCGGTTAAATACCTCGGAGTTAAACTGACTAATGATCTCTCATGGAGTAAACATATTCGAGAAATTACCGGTCAAGCTAATCGTAAATTGGGATTTGTTAAAAGAGTACTTCGCAAGTGCGACAGTAAAGTTAGGGAAATCAGCTACTTCTCCCTCGTTAGACCCCACTTGGAATATGCTGCCAGTATTTGGGATCCTTATGAGATAGGGTTGGAAACTGAGTTAGAACGCGTTCAGCGAAGATCGGCAAGATACGTTAAAGGCCGTTATGATAATCTCGTTAGTATTACTGACCTTTTCAGCAACTGGGATGGGAAACGCTTTCAGACCGTCGATTAAAATTTAGACTCAAATCTATTATATAAGTTCGAAACCGGTCTATTTTCTGACGACGTGGATAATATTTTACGAAATCAGACATACTACGGTAGATCAGATCATGATAATAAAATTAGGGAACTAGACTGCAGAACGGACAGATTTAAAATGTCATTTTTCCCAAGAACTATATGGGGCCATAACAGCGGCCGATGAGACTTTTATCTAGGTTTGTCGATAGGTAGTGTAGCTCTTAGTAGTAGTAGTACTCACTAATACTTGAATCGTTATCTGTTACCTAGTACTAGCAGCACGCCGTGCATGTTTTCTACATAAGTCTTGAGTCTCTGTCCATTTGTGTAGTTGCAAAATACATACATATTAGCGGTCCCTCTCCATTGTGATAATATCTGTAGTGTAGTGCATGCTTGTGAGGCTTCGCCTCGTGACAAGCATTAGCGATTTATGCTAATGCATAATTAGTCGTAGTTACACTAACTTTAGGGTGTAGTGTAATGCATGTTGGTGAATACTCACCCTCTGCCACACACCCCTGAGGTGGTTTGCAGGGTATTTTGTAGATGTAGATGAATAGCTATTAAGAAAATGGTCGGCTTATACATGTTTCATCGAAAGGAGGGAACAATTTCACAAAATTGAGGGTCAAATTGAGTTATTTCCTTTTCGTCTCATTGCTCGAGGCATTAGGCACGATCAGTCCGATGAAAAATGCGCTCGCTTCCTGCCCTATTGTATTTGCGGGTCCTAATTAGAAAAACAGAAGTTTGTGACATCGTCCTCGGCCCCGAAGTTCTTTGTGCCCTCCTTCCTGTAGCCTGCATTCAACCCCTCCTCTCTTGCACACACCAAGTCCACTCATTCCGTATGGGGAGCGCGGCATAGGGGCAGGGGGGCGCGTGGCGAAGCAGATGGTGTGGGTGCCTCTTGACTGTCCTCTCCTTCTGCCTCCCGCAGTCCCTCCCCCTTCTTTGCATCTCCCTGACCTTCAGGTGTGCCACCGGGGTTGGGTAGAGTAGAGCGAGAAATAGGGGAAGGCGAAGAAAAAAAAGGAGTTAAATGAAGACGGGAGAGCGTAGAGGGGGGTGTTTCGCGGTTTTTCCGGAGAGAGGGGAGATAGCTTGCAGAAAGTGACGTGGTCTCCCGTGTCGGATGCGTCGGGTCGTGGGGGGCGGGGATCGGTGGGGGGTCGAAAGAGGGGACATTGCGAGATTCCTCGCGTAGTGGGTGTGGCGGAGGAGGAGGTATGGGAGGCGGGAGTGAGTGAGAGAGAGTGGGCCGCGTGGACTACACTGTGACTCGGTGACGTACCACTTTTCCGCTCCTTCAGCCCTCCCCTTCTTCCCCGCCTTGCTCGCTCTCGGTCCCTCCCCTCATTCGGCGTGAGTTCTGGAAGAGGAAGGGGAGTGTTATCTCCGTTACCAAGATTCCACCTATCCGGCAAGAACGTGTCAAGACTTTTCGTGGAGATCGTGCAAAAAAACAAGTGTCCCAGGTGTAAGGTTTCGTCCGTCACATGTGTCATGTCCCCGCCAATGTTGTGGTGATGCGTGGCTTGGGCGAGAGCGTTGAAGTCTCCGGGCTCTAGTTCGTGGGGAGGGGGAAGGAGAGGAGGTGTGGTCGGGCAGTCTCGCTTGTCTGCCGGCGCAGGTGCGATGTCAGGTGGGGACCCGGAGTCAGAGGGTGCGTCGCCCGGCCAGCGTGGTCGCCGGTCGGGCGGCAGGCTCTCAGGATGCGCGGCCGCGGAGGAAGAAGAGGACGACGATTGCCTGGTCGGATACCTCGGGAAGGGCGTGGACGAAGTGAGTGAAGTGGTGTGGATTGTTCGACTCGTCATGATGTGTCATTACCTTGTACGTGCTAATAGTTAGTGATCTCTGCTGTGGTCGTAATCATGACGATCGAAGCGAGAGAGCGAATGTGTTTGCTGTGTTGTGCTTGCAAGAACTGGATTTTTCCGTTCGATGGCATCGTGATTTCGCTATTTTGTGATGTTTAGCGTGTGGGTGTGACCTCTCTGAAAAAAGCCGAGTGATTGCTTTTGCGAGTTCGGAAGGAATGTTTGATTCGTCTGCTGTGTCAGTGTTCTCTCTATATTTCTTCGTGGTAATCGCGTCTTTTCCGTGGGATTAGATCCCGTCTCCACCGCTGCCCTTGTCTTTGCAATTGTGTCCCGATGACAGTTGATGTCGACATTCGTGATAACTCTTGCGGTTGAAAATTATGAGACCGGGGAAGGGGAGAGAGATGGGGAGATAGCGAGGGAATCGTAGCTCGGAAGTGTGAACGACCCCCGTCTTTCGGCTCGTTCGTCTGCGCTTATGAGGCCAGCGTATTTCTCCCGCTTAGCATTTTATGCGTGCCTGCATTTTTTAAAACTGCGGCAGGCTTCCTCTCAAATTGCCACCGCACGCGCTGGCTGTGCCTCGCGCAAGTGCATGCCCAAGTCATAGTGGGCTGGGTACATAAATGCATGTCTGCTGAAAATTTGTCCCAAAGCGTAATCTTAGCCATTTCTGTTGATAACAAAGTGAATCAAAACAAACATCTACGTTCTGCTCGATCAGTTAATCAATTAGCTGGACGTCGTTTTCGTTTGATGACAGATTTGGGGGGGGGGGGGGGGGGGGGAACATCATCTTCACCACCGGCTTAATTGTATACCCCCTTCCCTTCCTCTGCCATGGATGGAGTAACTTTAGAAGTCTTGATGACCATAGTGATGACTTAATGCAGGATATTGAAATATCTTTGAAATATGATTTTTTAATGGTTAAATAATTCAAGAAGTATTGAGGAAAAGCAAAAATTTGCCATTTCTGATAGGGAGTGCATAGCATTTATGACAAAAAATTAAGAATTTTGCCAAGTTGATGAATAACATCCCATGAAATTGTGACATTGTTCAGCATTATCATTTTTAGCTAGTGATTCACTGTCTTTTTTTCTCATTTACAAAGAAAATTTGTTTTCCATGATGTCTTTAGAGAATCACAAAGTAATGAAATATGGAAGTGAGGTTAGGAAATGATTCATAGAACCGTGAGGTTTTCCAGAGAAAGTATGGAGAAGGATTGCTAGATATCTACATTCTTAATTATACTGCTGCTATATTCTAATGTTTACTACTGGATATTCTGAACATTATTTCATTCCTGCTTTCCCACACATTTCTGAAAGCCCCTCTTATTTGTATTTTCTGCTACCTCATGTTCAAGATTCCAAGCATGTCAAGCAGCTCATGTTCATGCTCATTCCAAGATTATTATTTACTGAATGGTTTACGTAGATGTAAAGAGCTGTGATTATTTTCAACTACTGAGGCCATTGAAATGTTCTCAAGTTGCAATGACTTCATTAACCTCCAACTGATTTATTAGGATTTACACTTTGTGTGCCTATTTCATTCTGAGATATTTTTGGGAGTTCTGTTCTTCCTGTCGTAAAAAGTTACTGTTCTGACCTTCCATATTACCAGAGGAATTTTTGACAATGTAAGAAATCAGGTGATCTCATATTTGTTAGTAATCTACCATTTTCATGGACAATATGCATAATATTGATAGTTTACTACTGGATTTCTTTAGTATACTGCATTCAATTATATTAGCATTCAAATGCTGACTAAGAATTACAATGCCTTTTGTTTGTCCATAAAATAGGTTCATAATTTCATTAATTAATTAATTTAGGTTATTTTTTGTTAAACCCTATTATAACTCAAACATTGATATTATGATAGAATTGCCTCTGGTTCTATTATTCAAGCTTTGTGATGTTCACCTGATTGTTCTGGCCGTTTTTTAAGGTTAATGTTGTTACAGTCGCCCTTTCCCTCATTCCACACTAGCTCCCCATAACTATCTTATCTTATTTTTAGAACTGATTCTTATGAAATAGTGTTCTCAAAATGTGTATGTATACTACAGTCATTTATAAATGTCGCACATTTCCCATTAAAATACCATTTAAAGCTATTAATTAGTTCATTAAGGAAGCATTTAGCATTATCATATTTTTAATCAATTAATAAACACTTATGATTTCCCTCAGGGAAGTATTGCTCTCATTAATAGCTCATGCCCATCTTTGAAATATATACTGAAGAGTTTTATTGTTACATATATATATATATGTATTGGAGGATATATTCATAGAATGATATAACTAACTGAGGCAATTAATTTGCAGGCTGAAGCAAGACTTGCAGCCCGCAGGCAGGCACGGGCTGAAGCTCGGGAAATTCGTATGCGGGAATTGGAACGTCAGCAGAAAGAGGCTGAAGAAAATGCTGATCGTGTTTATGATATGTATTCTGGTTAGTTGAGGATTATTGGTCTAGTCTGTTTATGTAGTTGTTCACAGTGCTGGTGAAATTGAAGCTCATGTGGATTCAAAGTCTGCAAGAGGTATATTTATTTTTTTAGATAAAGCACATGTATAAAGTAAATAATAATATTCAGAAAATCTTAGAGAAAACCTAATTCTATGTTGTTCTTTGATACTTCATCACATTGGAAATGTGGGTAAAGGTTAGGTGTTATTTATGTGTTATTTGGTGTGATATACTGTCACAATAATATGCTGTGTAACCATATATGTCTTTTTAATGCACTGATGTTAATATGTTCTATTGGGAATAGATGAATTTAATTAACCTACTTTGTGTAAAATTGTTTAAACTTTAAATGAATATGGCACTGTTCTTATTACTATATTTCAACTTTATTATGTATAACCCTGGCATTTGCAATTAAATAGAAGCATTTATGATTATTATTATTGAAATGTACTTCTATAATTTGCGTAAGTCATAAATCCCTTTGGAAGACAATATGGAGCTTAGGGAAATTACATTTTGGGAAGAGTTATTCAAAAAGAGGTTATCAATCAAATTTTATGTAAATAAGATGCTAGAGGAATTGATTTTGATAAAAATTAATGGTTCAAATGTACTTTAAAATCCATATTGCATTATTGTGTCATATATATTTAGATGGCTGTGCTTAGTAAGTATGACATTTTAAATATAATTATGTATATATTTATGCAAATTGATAGGGATGTATTTATTTCTAAAAAGTTCTATTATTTTGGTTTGATTTGACCAACACTTCTCCACACCTTTTCATTGAGCATTTCTCATAATACCCCTATAGATGTTATGAAATGTGCCCAGCATTTACCTAATTTTCATATTTTTCTGTAGACCCTGTGGGTCGTTCAGGACACCGGGTGTCAACTCCCAGTGGTAGGACTTCATCGGTAGGGATTGGTAACAGCTCTGTTGGTGTAACCAGTGTAACAGCAGCTTCACCGTCATATCTTTCCAGCCGTAGAAGTTCAGAAGACTCAGTTGATGATGGTGGTAGTCTTGGAGCAAATACAAGTTTAAGGGATATGCGAGTAAGTTGAGTGTGGAAATTTCATTATATATTGGTTATTAGTATTTATTGATGGTAATGTTTTTTCAGTTATGTACAGTCATTTACGTGAGATTAACCTTTGTTACTGATGTTTAATGATAGTTTATTTATGCTTTTATTTTTAAGTTTCCTGTACTGTAGTCTGCCTTCTTCTGATATCCATGGTTTTCTTGCTGTGGTCGTCCCTTTGCAAACAGTTTTTTCAACTGCCTTTGGCTGTGAGGTTTTTAAATCTGCTCATGCTTCCTCATAGTACATATCTATTCTGGTCTTAAGCTGCCTTCCACATGTATTGCCTTCGTTTGTGGTGCTGGAATGCATTGGCCACAACTAATGAATTCCTGGGGCAGAGCTCAACCAGCTGGTCACCTCTCATATTTCTCTTTCCAAGCCCAAAAGGGCTTGTGTATCTTTTCATCCTTTCCTTCCCGTACCACCACATTCCAGTCACCCATGATGATGTTTTCATTTCCTTAACCATTCTTGATAGTATCATTTAATATCTCATACACTTCTTCTACTTCTTTGTCACTTTACTTAGAAGTAGAAATATATACTTGTATTATCACAGTCTCAACAGGTTTGGTGTTGAGTTTGACTAGCATACTTTTTCCACTTATCTTATTCCAACGATCCTTGATTTCCTGGGGTGCCACTGATGGTACCTGTGTGGATCACTTGATACTTCCCACTCCAGAAATCACCTTTATCAGGCCAGTGCATTTTGGCTCTTCCCTGAACATCCAGTCTTACGTTAGACTTTTTTAGCTTCAGGTTTTCAAGCTTTCCACAACTCAACAGTGTCTTCACATTCCATGTCCCAAAACGCCTGCATCCCTCTTAGAGCTTTGGGTGATAAGCAAAGTCTCGGGTAGTCCCTGCCCAGAGATCTGAATGGGGGACTGCTTTACCTCCAAAATGTTTTACAAGAGATTCATACACCTTTGATAAGAGATTTGCTGCTGATTTGTGGGGTATCCAATAAATCTTTAATGCTGTAGTTTCCTCTAGCATTTTGCATCCTATACCATAGGTCCAACAGGATTCTTCTGCGTTTAGGGGCAATTTTATCACTGTGGAATGAACACGTGAAATATGTAGTTTTCATTCGATGCTCATAAGTCACCGTATTGATGTTCTAATGAATGAAATAAAGTCATCGTTTACGGCAAATTCTTATTTTCCTATTACGATCTGTCGAATAAATTAAAACTCTTGAGTTCCTTCCTGTGTCCCTCTCAGGGGATTTTCCTTGTTTCCTCTTAATTACCCGATGAATACTTAGTACTCTCATGCCAAGTATGGGATACATAGATCATCGGCAACGATATTTGACTCACCTGCTAGGAAACTGACATGCAACTGAAATTTTTAAGAAAATGCTAATAATATTGTGATCAGATTAGATATCTTTTGTGTGCTGTACGAACGTGCGAAGGTCGTATCATTTATTTAATTTTTGGCACAGATTGTAATGAACTATAGCTCATTGCATATACATATTGAAAAGCTGATGAAAAGGCAGGATACTTATATCAAATTATTTAAAGTGTAGACATTGGCGTGTGAAGAAACAATCCATGTTATATACATAGGAGAGGTATTTCAGGAGAACCCCAAACATAATGTGTCGAATACTAGTTCATTATCAATATTGTCTTTTCTCCCAGTTTAACCTATAGAAAAGATAATTTATGGAAACTGATTGTGAAATATCTGGGAAAAAAGCAAAGTACCTGGGGAAATTTGTGTAACAGTGGCCACCCTGTAAACTATTTGGAGTTACTAGCTGTTATTTATGGAGAAAATGGTTTTGGCAATAATTGGAATCATGATATTTGATGAGATTAATGATATTTTGGTCTCTTATTGTAATTACCTCTAGCATTGTATTAAGAATAATATAGAGCCTAGAGTATGGAGTAAAGAGAAGTGGTATGGTTATAGAGAGAAATGCCTTAATGCCTGTAGTGATACAATAATGGGAATCATTGAAGCTTTGAATTATTTTTACTGTGAAAAGCTCTTTGAAATTAGTGTGAATGGACCAATATAATTTGTTTTTATTTTCAGCATGAATTGAAAGAATTGGAGGAGAAGTTTAGGAAGTCTATGATTCAGAATGCACAGTTAGATAATGAGAAGTCATCCTTGACCTACCAGGTAGAATTGTTAAAAGATCAAATTGAAGAAATAGAAGAAATGCATTGGCAACTTCAGGTAAGTGTTTTTAAATGAAATATTTGGATGATGCACGTGTTACATTTTATGTAGTATTTGCAACTTTTCAACACCCAGGAAAACATTTTCTTGAACAAAGTTAACAACTAAGTATTATATAATAATAATTATCTTGTGAATGCATGAGGAATCTTAACTAAATGAATTTCCTAGATGTAGCATGAGCACCATTCTTGATTCAAGATAATAAATTGTGGGATGCTTTTCTGAGTAATTGTGATACTTTTATAAAAGTTAATTTCAAGAAAACTTGTCATTTCGGTTGAAATGTTTTGGTCTGATGGTTGGGATTGAATTATTTTATATTTGATTGAATGAATTTTATAATTATTTTCGTTAAATTATTATTTAACCATGGCCAGTTTGCAGGGTTTTGAAGTGATTGGAACACTGCTTAAATTTTCCTCAATTTGAGTTGATTGTAGTGTATTTAATTGAAAATATCGTTACTAGAGGGTTTCAAGTCATACTGCATTTGTTTTTTTAAGCTGTTGACTGCTCAAACAGACAAAATGCACGAACACTTTAAAGCTGTCACTGAAGATATTACTGCTCAATGCTGCAAAAACCTATTCACTCAATCAATTCAATCTAATACATTAATGAAACTACAGTCAACTCTCGATTATCCATGCTAATGGATGCACGACGAGGCACGGATAATCGAAAAACACAGATAACCTAAAAACATGGAAAATGTGTTCGTGATATTGACATTTCACTTCGTAGGTCGAAATTATTTCACATAACAGACTGCAGCAGTTACCGCAAGACAACTAATGAAATACTAAATATTACTATTATTTGGAAACAATTATATCGTAAACATTTATAAATTTATAGCTTCTAATGCTTGAAACACAACTTAATGGGTACTTACTTAGCTTGACCATGTAGTTGATAAAAAACTGACATATTGCTTATTTTCAGAAAATGTATGACATCAGTGATTATATAATGCAAAACATTGTTATTTTGTGAGCCTCTAAAAATATATGTGATATAATATATAGATTCGGCATTAGTAGGATTTAAAATATTTCACATTACAATTGACTGCAGGTGTTACGCCTAGAAAACATGTGAATAACGAAATGCTAATTTTCCGGTTCTTTTATTTCGAATATCATGAAATCTTTAATATTCATCTATAAATATTTTCTAATCTAATAAATAGTTTCTAATGCTTGAAACGAAAGATAATAGGTGCTTAACTTGACCATATAGATAATAAAAAAAACAATAGTATATCTTGTGTATTTTAAGTAAATGTAAAAATAATTATCGAAGTGAATATCTGAATAGAGCACATTCTTTTATTGTGAATCTTGCAAATACAGGCAGTTCCCGACTTTCGTACACAATGCGTTCCTGAAGACGTGTACGTAAGTCGAATGTACGAAAGTCGAACAATAGAGTCCCATACTAATTAGGGGTTACGTTCCCGGAGAGTTAAATATACATAGTAAAACCTCAAATCAATTGTAAGGGAATTTTATTTTTAATACAAAATTTTAAAAATACATTAATTATATTGAAAACAATGCGTAATTACTTTAAAAACTACGTAGTCTTTATAAACTGTTCTAAAAGAATTCCGTTGTGTACTGAGTAAACATACGCATTTCTAAGTTTTCCCAATCAGAAATTAACATTTCACTGATAATGTCCACTATAACTATAAAGACACAAAACAAGAAACATCACGACATTTAATTTATGGACCCTTAAACTCGATGTAATTTAGATTATTACAATTAAAGAAGCAACAAAAATTTTGCAATTTCCTAAACCGGACAAAAGAAAAACGAAAATAAAATGACGTTTCGTAGGTACAGGCCATAAAAAAACTTTGTGAATTTCGCATGCACTTCCCAGCATTTTATACATGGTCTATAATTTTATCTTTCCCCTTTACTATTGAACACGTGCAGTTGAACAGCTAAAGTTCAATGATCGTCCGATCGCAGCGAAAGATCCACCCAGTTCAGCACGTCTAATAATTCCCAACTCTCTTTTCAGGCACATCATATTTTCGTTTTCCACTCATTCTAATCATACGATATTAATTGAATTCAGTAAATAAACAAGTTATACCTTGCTCTAAGTCTACTGCCCACGGTCGCATATACTAGCGTTCGAGAATGCCATATGTAACAATTGAATGCCGTGATGCGCAATTAACCATCGCGGGTAATTCAAAAATTCGCCGGAAATTCAAAAATACTGTTCGACAAATGTCCGAAAGTTTGAATTTAGTGTCCGAAAGTGAAATATAAAGTATCAATTAGGAGCGTACGAAAGTGCGAATTGTACGAAAGTCGAGTGTACGAAAGTCGAGGACTGCCTGTAACAAGTTATTTTTTGCTTTTTCCTTGATTTCTTCATGTTTTCTTTTATTGCAGTTCTTATTTTTCTGGCTGAGATTACGCTGCAATAATCTAAATCATTTTGTCATGTGTTATCCAGCAAAGTTTCAACACTCGCCAGAGCTTCTGTGTGGGTCCCAACTCTTCTTCCTTTACGTATTTAATGAACTCCAAGCAAAAAGCATCAGTGCCTGAAACATTGCCACTCAATCGATCTCCCTGAATAGCAATTTCAGGAATTCCATGTCGCTGCTTGAATCTCGTCAACCACCCAGAAGAAGCCTTGAAATCCCCTTCTATCCCTAGAGACTCATGAAAAAGTTTAGCATGCTGTGTGCACATGGGGCCTGAGACGGGTATACCACTTGACCGTTTTTGATTGAATCAAAGAAGCATGGCAGAGTCTAATTATTGAAAGGTTGATCATTTCATAGTCTTTCGCTTTGAGGGTCCCAAACCACTGTCCGAGGTTGCAGCAAACTTCATCGGCTTACTTTTTTTCTTAATTATATCCCGAACTTTAAGTAATCCCACATCATATTCTTTTGCCAGTTAAAGCGGAGTCTCTCCTTTTTCATTTCTTGTAATCAACTCTAATTTTTTCGTGATGGAAAGGACAATTTTTTTCCGTTTTTCTGCCATTTGCATCAGCTTTGTTGCGGCACTACAGTAACAAATGCAACTCTGAAGTTATTGAGATTTCCACGTGAATGAATTGGCACAATCGTATCTGGGTAAAAACAAATGACTGTTCAACGGTGAATAATGACCAGGGAGCAATGATATTATTTCGTATTTATTAATTCAGGCCGAAAAGTAAGATCATACGGAACAATAAGTAGTTATTTTTAAGTATAATATAAGTTAGTTCATTTGCAAATAGTTTATTTGAAATTATTTCCGTTGTATATTTACTATTCTTTGTTTTAGGAAGATAAAATATTCAGTGGCAAAGGGTAATGGGAAAGAATGGATAAAATAACTTCAGAAGCAGATGCGGCTGAGTTTTCATCATTCTTAAACGTAGAAAACAATTTCCATAATATTGTGATTAAATTAAAAATTTAAACTTAAAAGAGACATTTACAAACTTGCAATTCTATTAAGATGAATTGAACTTTCAAAGAATTTACTTAATTTTACCATTGGAATATTTTTCAAACTACATATAAAGTATAGGGATGAGAAAATAGCATGGATAATCTGCAAACCGGATAATCAGAAGCCGGATAATCGAGAGTTGACTGTAATGCTTTACTATTTTATAATAAAGTTTATCATTCTTTATTTCAGAAAGAGCATAAGGATAAATGTAGGGAATTTGATCAACTGAAGAGGTCATCTGTAAAACTTAAAGAAGATATGGATTTTTACAAAGCACAATTAGAGGAGAGGGATATGCTGATTCAAGTGAGTTTTTCTTTTTTCTTCATCTCATCCTTGCATAAAAATGATGACACATTTACTACAAATGATACTTAGTCATGAACCAGAAGTTCTTTGGCTTAT
The DNA here is from genome assembly GCA_963573305.1 of Pyrrhosoma nymphula. Lineage (NCBI taxonomy): Eukaryota > Metazoa > Arthropoda > Insecta > Odonata > Coenagrionidae > Pyrrhosoma > Pyrrhosoma nymphula. The sequence continues at coordinate 109,476,696 of OY754329.1, forward strand.
ATTTACACTGTGGTTAGTCTCTCAATGGTACTCTACACAAGTTAGTCATGTGTGGGCATTTAAATATTTTTGCTCAAGGCTTTTAGCATGTGATTGGAGTTGCATATCTTAGGTCAGAATTAATTTTTGAGTTCCCAATTGAACTTGCATGGTTGAACCATTTGCCAAAAATTTGTCCTATCCTAAAATCCTATTTTGATTTTACAAAATTGGTTAGCATTGATGCAGTGTTCATGTGTGATAGGGTAGTTTTATGTTTGTGAAAGAGATGTCATCACATTCTCGTTTGCCAGATTTTGGAAACACTGCAAGCATTTGGGACCCAGGAGAGAAAGATTCAATTTGTGAAGTAAACTAAGTACAAATAGAAGCTGCACACTTTGTTAAAACTGCTATTGGCAAAGTGTGCCATTAGCTGCTTGGAGGACTAGATTGTGAACGTATATAATCTTGAAGTGACATGCTAGGTTTATGTAACTAAGAGAGTTAAAATAGTCATATCTGATAGTTTCAGGAGGACATGGAGAATATTATTTAAACCCTTTCAATGGGGTACTGCAGGATGGCACCTTTGCCAGTGTCAGAATATGATTTATTGCATAATTCTTGTTTATTTTGCCTAATTTAGGTATAATATAGATATAAATTGCATGTAATTTACTTTTTTTCAGTTTTTAATAAAAAATTGTGGCATTCATGAATGTTATTCACTCCTGGTGAAATTTTCCCGTATAATGCAACTGGTATAACTGTGTTGGTGATTCTTTTCTTAATTGAAATTTTAGAGGAAGTGTTAAAATTACTGTATTTTATCTTATTTAAGTTCATTAAGAGGAAAATGGTTGATTATGTGCACAAAGCAGTTTAAATGAGAAAGTTTGCACAGTGATTAGTCTGCTATTATTTTAAATTTTGATTTTTTTCTGTAAGAATGCGCGTAATTTGTAACTATCATGGTTGAGTTATTTTTTATTTCAGTAAATACTCTGGCTTTTAGTTGAGTGATATTAAGGTGGAATATGTTTTCTATTCCAAATGTTTTATTATGTTTTACTTGGTAAAGTTTTAAATTTGCTTTGTTCTCCCTTGTAATGTACAAGAAAAAATCCCATATCTCTAGGTACAGCAAATATGTTTTCCTTCATGAAAACAACTAGTAACTGTAAAATTATATCGATCATATCTTAGGCAGTACCATTACCACTGGATACATATGCGCCTGCCTAATTCTGTATATTTTATATAGTATGTAGTTATTTACCATAATGTAATTAGCGGTCACACCAAATTATTTTTGGAATCCCATTCCCTGTCACTCAGGCACCCTGGATGTCATCCACTCATAGTGTGCCTGGGTTTTCCTCCTGGCAATGTTGTTCTGTCATTGTGTCTATGAAAGCCCCCTCCATGGTCAAAATGTTTGAGCCACAATGTGCCTCGGTCTATTGTACCCTTTCTGTTGTCTTTTCCCCTCCCTCTCTTCATTTTCGTTCTCAATAGTCAAATCCTTTTTCCCAACCCTACCTTATTTTGTCACCTTGCCTGGCCCTGCTAACCCACCACCTTCTTTCCTCCTCCACTAGCAGTTCCTTTTCTAACCCCTGACTACCCAAATTCCTGTTTATTCTTTCTTTTCCTCAATGTTGTTGTACTCTTTGCATCCTTTTGTTATCCATTTCGAATACACTTCTCTGAATTTTATGTTCACGTTGTAACCTTCCCGGTTATGATCGTGAAATAATTATTCCTCCTTTCTCGATACCCTGATCCCCACGCTGCTCAAAGAAATGAACTTCATAATGTCTTTTTATACAAGTACCTGGGCTTTTTTCATTCCACTCAGGATAGCATCAGCTTAGTAAGGGAGAAAAAGAATTCTTTGGCATGCACACTAAAAAATACATTTAGTTAATCTATAACACAACACACAAAAGGAGTCATGCACTATGCTTGGTCTCAATTGAGAATTTGTATCCAATTTCGTATCCAACACAAAAAAATGTTAACGAGGCCAATTTACATAGATACAGTAAAACCTCTCTTTTACACTTTTGACGGGGATGAAGGAAAAAGGAGTAAATCTCGGGAAAATGTAAATCGAGGGAAATCATAATTTGTAGGAAATATAGAAGCACAATCATAGCCTAATGTTAAATAATTTTATTTAAATTAACAGGTGATGTTTAATATTTGATGGGTCACCAAATAGACATAAATAAATGAATAAACAAAAGTTGAAAAAAAAATAAATGTATTCTCATATTTTAACTTAACTTGATTTGAGGTGGTGTCTACCTACATATATTTATCTTTGCATCAAGGGCATTAATTTTTTCTTCAACAATAGTCTGTCATCCATGCCTTTGTGTTGGCTGCATAGGTTGTAGCCAAGGTCTTTCTAAATGTTTTTAACACAACGTGGATTTTTGGACTTTTCAAAAACAAAGGGCTTCAGTCTCACACTGCCATCTGGATTAGCTCCTAATAAAACAGTAAGGCGACCTTTGCTGAGCTTGGCCCCATGACAAGGGTCCCCTTTGAAGTCTATCGGGTCTTGTGTGTGGCATTATTAAAAAAAAGACCTGGCTCGTCCACATTAAAAATTTTTTATTTCGGGGGAAGATTGAAACAATGTCTTCAATATTTCTTCAAGTTCATCATACTTGGAGTATTTAATGAATTTACGCCTTTTTCCAATACGGCCGCATTCCTTAGCACTTTTCTCTATACATTTACGGGATTTTACAGTTGTGTTCCACGTTGAACCTGGTATATCAAGTTCTTCAGTCAGGGACACGCGAGTGCCCGTATTAGAGTCAATTCTCTTTGCAAAATGTTGATTTTTTCTTCAAATGATAACGATTATCTCGCACGCTTGTTTGCCATTTTAAAATAAGTTTCCTCACGATTGCCGTAAGTAATTGCTCATTACATAAAACTAAAGGTGAAGTAACTAAAAACCTAAAAACACAAGATGAATGGCATTAGTGCGTGAGTTACGAGAAATAAGAAAAAGATCGCTGCGAAGCATGAGAACAAGAGTTAACATACGTTTTAACTTTTCGCCACAATGACAGCGGTAGTTGGCCAAATAACATCTAATTAAATATATTTATGGCATCCGCTACAAATTTAAATGTACTGTTTAAACATCTAGTACGGCCAGGGAAGAGAATTCTATTCCCTGGTATGAGCGATCCCGATTCCTTAGTACGAGAATCCCGATCGCAAGCATTACAATATCCGGCATAAATACTTTTCAGCAATGCTATCGATGTAATGTGCTACCATCAAACGATTAATTGTGTTTTTAAAGGAAACCAAATAAATCAGCATTCATATATCATGTTTAAGCATGTATTTTATCCATATTTAACATTAATCACGCTCGAAGAGTCGCCAGTAGAAGTGTGCCAGCCGACATCTTTCTTGCCTTAAAATGTCGTAAATGGCGGGATTTGAAAGGCTAAATAGCGGGATGAAAATACATTATAATGATGCAAATATTTTTGGGACCGGGAGAAAATGTTGTATATCACGGGAAAACGTAAATTCCGGGGACGTAAAAGCGGGGTTTTACTGTATATCCCTTAGTTGACTCCAGTTAGTACTATATATATATCTATATATATATATATATATATATATATATATATATATATATATATATATCTTGGGGGTGTTTGATTCATATAAACCCCCCGCCGATTCCAGTGTTTCTTTAGTAGTCTAGATAGCTTAGTGGTCAGAGCATCCGGCGCAAAATCGGAAGGTCCGTGGTTCAATTCCCGGTCTAGACGAATTTTTTTCACTTGGAATAGGCCATCATTCCATCTTCACATCGCCATTGTGTCATCACATTTTATGTGTTTCCTATACTCTTTCTTTCACCACCTGTTTGAACGAAATATTTATTATTTACGCCTGTGAGCGGTTTGAGTGAATGAATGAATGGTTGTATGGCCGGAATGGCTCATTTCTACTTCTTGGGCTCTGCGTGCCCCGAAACGCCTGTTCTGTATCTTTACCACTGTCTGTGTGCATGATTCAAACTTTGCTTTCCTCTTCTGTGTACGTAATTTCTTCTCTGCCGGTGAGTGAAAATGTCCAGCGCCATCTCTCGGCGACTTTTACGGACTAATCTTGGGGGTGTTTGATTCATATAAACCCCCCGCCGATTCCAGTGTTTCTTTAGTAGTCTAGATAGCTTAGTGGTCAGAGCATCCGGCGCGAAATCGGAAGGTCCGTGGTTCAATTCCCGGTCTAGACGAATTTTTTTCACTTGGAATAGGCCATCATTCCATCTTCACATCGCCATTGTGTCATCACATTTTATGTGTTTCCTATACTCTTTCTTTCACCACCTGTTTGAACGAAATATTTATTATATATATATATATATAATATTTATATAACCCCAATTTACAGAATTTTTATCCACTTATCAGTCTTCCCAGGTTTTCTCAATTGTGTTAAGTCTCTTGTATTTGCGGTTGGCCATTTGGTTCCTTGATTCTCGTGCGCCTGAGGTATTTCCTTCCCTCTGGAACCCAGGAATATTTCCTTCGTGCTATAGGTCTGCGGGCTCCTCCTTGTAGCCTCCAATCCTTCCGGCAATCACTTTTCCTCACTCCCTCTTTTCTTTCCATGCGGAATCCGTTTGCTCACCACGGCAGTCAAACTAGGACTCCTCTCGCCCGTTTTACATTGTTCCACACCACATCCCTAGTTTCACGCCTTTGTTGGAGTGTTGACTCAAACCTGGCATCCCTAGTGACTGCTTCCAAATCCTTGACATTGTTTTTAACCCCCCTTGATCACGTTGACCTTGGCATAACATAATATATTGTTACAACGTATGCACTTGAGAAATGCAGAAATCTATTGAACTCAGGGAGCCACTTAGGCTCACTAGCACTTATAACCATAGGCATATTAGTTGCATTACTTCCAGTAATCCTCAAGCAATCCAATATGCATTGAATACATTGTATTTAACACTCTATGGAAAAATGATTAATGCAATACAATATTCTTCCTAGTGGAAGATCTCACAAATTTATAGCTACATTTTCACATGCATTCAAACTTGGCAGTTATGAACAACTAAATGGCACATGCTATATAAAGAAATACAATATTCATTTTGAAAAATAAGTGTATTATAGCAATGATAAAGTAAAGGGGTGTCACCAATAGCTAAATACAGTATTTGCTACTGAAAGAATGTCTATTACATCTAACCTTGAAAATTATGAATTATTAAAAAATTATAATAATGAAAACAAAATATTAACAGAAGAAAAAGAATGTCTAAATCTTTTTATGTACCTTACAAAATGTATTATATTGAAGTTCACAATTTTGCAAACAAACATCCCTACAATATAAAATGTACACAAAAACTTAAATATTATTATAAAATTCCTGAAAGCAAGGGTGCTAGCGAAGTCCTGGCTCACCCTCACAGTCAGGATAAGTATCCGTTGTATAAATGGACAGATGTACACCACAGACTTCCTTATTCCCTCAGTCTGGCATAATCTATATATCTCCTGCCATTTTGTTTTCCTTTATCCCCAACAGCTCATATCGGGAGAAAGTGGGCAAGACCCCTTTTTGGTTGCGGAGAAAGTCTAGGCATTTGTCCTGCTGGAAAGTAAGGACTCCTCTCTACTCTAATCCGAAATCATACAGGCTCTCTTTACTCCTGCTATATATGTAGGATAGGATAAAGCTGTTCACCAGCAGATCCTGAAAAAGGTAGATTCCCAAATTTTATACCACATTAGCATTTTGTGCTCACAAGTGTAACAGCTGGTTGCAACGATCCAACCCCCCTATAAACTTGTCATATGCAACTACGGCTTCGGGCTTTCCTCTGCTTGATCATGTAGTCTGTACAAAGTTACTTCCAAACTCAAGAGAAAATCATGGCAATATGTCTCTTGTCTTTCCATCAAATTATGCTAATATGGTCCTCACTCCAGCAAGTAATGGCCTCACCCTTAGGCAATTTTTGGTCAAAAACCTCCTTCGGATTTTCTTTCCTGTTCGCTTTGAAGGTTCCTATGCAGTAAGTTCCACTTGAAAGCAGATCCCTAGTTAGTGTTACATTATTGTAGTAGCTATTCAGGTTAACACTTGCGTCCATAATTCTTTAAATTATCTAAAAGTTTATGCACATATTTATCACCATGTCCTTATCCAACCAAATCATAATCTCCTGAACCTGTGTAGTTCTGTTATGCCCATTCACAACAGGTCCCAGCTGTCATTCTTGCTGGTGGCTGGGAGCGGATGACAGCCAGGAATGTCATCCTTGTTGAATGGGTCAACCTTGCATTACGTTTCTAGGGCTGAAATTAATATCAAAATGAGAAATATACTGTTTGATGGACACATACAAAAATTCATCCTTCCCACACACCATTAATGACTACAACAAGAACAGATTGCCGAACTAATCCTCTGAAATACATCTCACTTTATGTCCTTTCCACTTCTGATTCATTTTCCTAATTCCTCACCTCCCTTTTCATGGTTGGTGCCCTAACACCCTCTGCTGCACACCCTTGAGATATTTTGTGGGATGGTTTGTAGATCAGGGCTTAATCTTAACCGATGGAACATTACAATGCAGGGGGTCCAGCATGGATTTTGGAACCAAGATTGGCCTGTGGTATTCTAAAAAAATATTTTTTTAAACTTATTCCTTCAAAAGGAGAGTACGAAATTTGTAGATAGTTTCTTTTCTTTTGCCTTCTTTTTACTCTTGTCTTTTACATAAAGTGGGGCCTTCATAAATTCTTGAAGGGGGCCCAGAATTAGTAGATCCAGCCCTGATGTAAATGTTGAATATTTGCCGGATTAATTTTAAGACTGTTGATTCATTTGCTTAACTTTCTTATTTCAGCAACATGGTTTAGTAATAGTAGCTGACAATGATGCTGCCAGTGATGATGATGATGGGGATGATGACTCTGGGGAGAATGAGAATGGAAGGTGTAAAAAGAAAGAGAAAGGGAAGCCAAGGAAAGTTTTAGTTTCTGTTGAGTCTGCTCAAATGTTGCAAGATGCTGGGGAAGGATCCCTTGGTAAGTTAATTTGAATTTCAGTTAGAGTATGAAAAAATAAAGTATAAAAACAAAATATTTCCACAGTTCATGAAATTATTTCTTAATCATGCCCTTCAACTGAGGCCAGTTTTTTACTGTTGATATTTTGTGTGTATTTGATTAGATTTTCATTGAATTAGTCTCTATAACGACCATCAGACATGAGAAATCAAGGTTCTGAGTTATTTTTATTCCCACTTGTACGTGCATAGTATACCCATTATACAGAATTGGATAGTACCGACTACCTTTCGAAGTAATTATGCCATTATAATCATTAGGATGTAGTATTTTTAGTTTTGAATTGATTTAATGTATGGAATACTTAATTGTTTTAAAGATGTTCGGCTGCGTCGGTTTGCCGAAGAAAGGAATGAGCTACAAGATCAAGTGCGGCACCTAAAGTTAGAAATTGAAGAAGTTCAAAGTCGGCATGGTAAAAAGTCTTCTGTTGGTGTTGGTAGTATATCAGCTGGTGGGCAAGGAGTAGGATCTGCGCATCCAGCCATTTCTTCCACGGGTGCAACCCTCAACGGACCTGAATTAGATGTTCTTGATTTGCAGCGTAAGTAATTTTCCCATGTTAAATGTGCATTTTAAGTTACATTATTTAATGCTGGTGCCCACACTCACTGGATGTGTGAAGTGTTGTTAATGATGTATTATTTATTGGCCTTTCTTTTTAACTGAAGCCGTATTTATCCCAAAAACTAGGTATCTATGTTTGATTGCTAACATTTTCCTGTTTTGGCCACTTTTTTTACTACTACCACCTTTTGATCAATGAAAGGTATCTAATCTTCAGTCCTGTGTTCAGTTCAACTCATTCAGTTGAGCCTTTACCGGGAAGATTGTGAACTGAAAATTCATAAATCAGGGATCAACTGTATTTTACTTATGTGAAATGTTCCATTAGTTCAGTGTGCTTCCGTTTTTTTTAATTTAAATTATTCTTTGGCTTTGTGCAGGTGAGGCGAATAAACAACTAGCTGACTACAAATTTAAGTTGCAAAAAGCTGAGCAGGATGTGTCTACCCTGCAGGCAAATGTAAGTTGGAACAATCCAGTTAGTCTTAAAGTTATACTGGTTTGTCATTGTGAATGTTTTAAAGTCTAATAAAATTTAATCTTAATGAAGTTTCCATTTCAATTTGGTTATACAAAATAATGTAATGCAGCGACCATTGGTGTGTAGAGTGAGATCTTTGTGTGTGTGTTCATGCATTAGTGTTTGATAAAGCAGTGCCAAACCTTGGGAGCCCTGGCATTCATGAAATATGTATTAGTTTACTCTCTATATAGATTCTGTGATATAGTGATCTGATAAGTGTTTTATATGCTTATGCAAATATGTTAACACTTTGAGTGCTATGGACGTAACTGTACGTCTTCCGCATTATTATGATAAATGCGACGGACGTACCAGGACGTCTTTGTGTACATAAAATTGAATGGTAGCCGGGGGTAAGGATACGTCTACGGCCTTTTTTTGTGATGTTTCTTGGACCATTTAGTACATTATAACGATGCTAGATGTCATGAAAAGCCTTAATTGTACGTGATGCAGCTGATCTGTGATTCTGGTGTTTTAGTCGCCATAGTGGCTCGTAAAATGGCTAGGAAGAGGCTGTCTCATGACGCAATTGTAATGGAAATTGATCGTGAATGGAGTGATAGTGAGTCGGAAAATGATACTGACGACAGTGATGATGATCCAGATTTTGATTTTGCTGCATGTGAAAATGATTCAGGTGTGAAATTGAAATTTTATCATCATCTTTTCGTAGCATCCCGATGAGCACCTGTAGCCTTCCTGTTTCGTTAGCTCATTTTATACATTCTTCTTGTATGATTTCCATTTTTCTGAATGTTCTGCACTTTATTTTACCAATGTAGTTAGTGAAGAGGAATATGAGGCTATGACAGACAGTAGTGACAGTGCTTCGGCAACACACGACCAGGGTCATGTCAAGCAAATGGAGAGAGAGATGGCAGTAGAAGAGGAAGGCTTCCTGGCCGTGGGCAAAGACCTGGGAAGAAAACACTTCGATCAGACTCCCAGGATGGCTGGACAGAAAAAGATGGTTCCCCAAGGGTGAATACGTTTATGGGTGCCAATGGTGTAAATCCTGAACCTCATTTGGATCAACAATGCTCGCCACTAGACTTTGTGCACATTTCATTGACAAGGATCTTGTAAATCTCATGAAAGAGCAAACAAATTTATATGCTTGGCATAAAATACAACATAAAAGTAATCTCAATCAGATTTCCCCTAAAAGTAGATTAGCAAAGTGGAAAACAGTTTCGCAGGGAGAAATAAAAATTTTTCTTTCCATTATTATCCACATGAGTGTTTCTGAACGATCCGATATGAAAGATCATTGGGGTACAAGTCCTGTGGTTTCCTGTAACTTTTGCCCTAATTTAATGCCAAGAGATAGATTTTTGTCCTTGTTGGCTAATTTCCATCTTAGTGACAACCTACTCATGAAAAAGAAAGGAGAGCCAGGGTATGATCCGTTACATAAAGTTCGTCTACTGCTAGAAATGTTGCGTGAGAAATGTAAATCTTCATATCAAGTAGCGGAAGATATTACAATTGATGAAGGAATGTGCGCATACCGAGGTAGATTGTACTTCAAACAATACATGCCACAGAAGCCTAGCTGCTATGGCATAAAATTGTATATGCTTTCTGAATCTAAGACAGGGTATGTGTGGAACTTTGATGTATTTTGTGGGCAAGCAAATGCGACCACGGATGTTGTTATGTATCTGCTAGACAGTTTGGCGGGGAAAGGTCACACTCTTTTCACTGATCGCTATTACACAAGTTCTACATTAGCAGCTAAATTGGAAAATGTACAAACTGCCCTTGTAGGAACAGTCCAAAAAAACAGGATTGGTATGCCTCGTGCACTGAGGAATCCAATTCTACAAAAAGGAGAGCAGATATTTTGCAGGAAGGGTAATATGTTAGTGTTATGCTGGAAGGACAAAAGGGAAGTTTACATGCTCAGTACAAAACACAAAGCTACTATGGTTACATATAATGACAGAAGAGGACGTGAAAAAACCAAGCCAGCAGCTGTTCTCAGTTACAATGCTCAGAAATTTGGTGTTGACCTTGCGGATCAGCGAATGTGCTATGGTGTATTCAATCACCGATCCATAAAATGGTGGAGGAAGTTGGCTTTCCACATGATTCTCATGTGCCTTACCAATGCGTGCATAATGTACAATCAGGTGAAACCAAAAAAAGTTTCAGTAGTTGATTTTATGAAACAGATTGCTAGCGACTTGGCAGTTTTTGAAGAAGATCCGTGCGACAATCATACTCGTTCTGGAGTCAGTCTGTCACAAATTGCAGGAAGGCATTTTCTAGAAAAGATTCCAGTGCCAGAAAGAAGGAAGAAAAAGCAGTTGAAGTGCAGTGTGTGTGCAGAGAGAGGCAAATTAAAAACTGGCAGTCATTCGGAAGGACACAACTTGGCAATGCAGTGTGTGTAAACTTGCTATGTGCATTGAACCTTGTTTTGCACTTTACCACTCCAAAAAAACTATCAAATTTAACGATTGTATTCTGGTATATTAATTAATTTTAGAGTTAACAAATTTCTTCCTAGAAAAAAAATAGGACACTTTTATTTGAAGAAGTAAGAGAACTTCAATTTAATTTTTTTTGCAAAACATCTTTTTAATTGTTCATATTAAATCGTTTGGTGAAAATATTGTACATTTATTTGGTATCATTTTAAAGCTAAAGCTATGAACCACAAAACAAAATAATTTTTATATAATTTGACTTAAAAACTTTTTCACAAAAAATTTCCAAAAAGTGCTCAAAATCATCAGTTTTTCTGGAAGTAATTCTAATTTAAAGCCCAGCACTCAAAGTGTTAATGTTTGCGTTACACATGCAAACTTAGTGAGTCAATTTTTTAGCCATGGTTAATACAAGCTGCAATTAATCAATCAAAAATATATATCGGTCACTGTGATGCTTCAAATTCAATTGCACATAAGGTTAATTCTCACCAATGTATTTTGTTAAGCACCTCAGGAGCACAAAATTATGAGGTGGTAATGGGAATATGTGGCTGTGGAAGGAATGTATAATTAATATAATTGAATATTTTACATATTTCTTAGGTTGCACGCTTAGAGAGCCAAGTTATTAGGTATAAATCGGCTGCTGAAGCTGCGGAAAAAGTTGAGGGAGAGCTTAAATCAGAGAAGAGGAAACTTCAAAGGGAGGTAAGTCAAGGATTTTAACCTAATGTTAGCCTGATAGAAATGGATTGGGTCTTAGCTATAATTTCAGGACCTTAAATATTTACTGGTTACAACAATAGTTATTTATAATCATTTCATTTCTCTGCATTGAGAGAATCACAGCATATGAATTATGTTAGGCTATTTCAGGTAGAAATTGTTTAGTATTAGCTCCTTGAATAAGTTGACAAGAGTGGTAAGAAATTGATTCAAATATTGAATGAATCGTTGATAGTCTTGATAAATTCCACTCTTATTTTAATGTATTTTATTAAAAAATTATTTTGAGAACATTTTTATCATTTTTGATGCTAGGTACTTCTAGAAAAGCATGGGTTTCAGAAAAATTCCATACTAAGTGACTTGTGTTTACTCTTAGCTTACTTTACGAAGTGATTCGTGTTTACCTCTTGTAGCTGTGGTTTTAAAAAATATATCTTCTCATGAGGATAACCGGTATATTGTAAAATAAGTGGCCAGAGTAGTATTTCATGCATTTCCATTTTTATTCAAATTATGTTGACAATGAGGATACAAGAAATCTTCAATGTGATATTGTAATGAGATGGATTCCAAATTGCCCAAGTAATGAATCTATCTTGTGTGACAAATAAAATTGTCATTTATGATATCAACTCATCTCACTCATCCAGGGAAAAAATTAGAAAGAGCCGAGAATTTTCAAGTTTTCAGGAAAAAAGTTGACTGTGTAAGCTTTAAAGGAATTGATGCTATCATTGTTATTTTCTAATTTGGTGGTTAGAAATTATGCATAAAAACCTTGCTGTAATTATGATATTTAATGCTAAGATATTTTTGATGCATAAAAAGTGAATGTTGTGATAAAATTGAACCTTCCATTGAGGTTTTGAATCGGAGAAATCGGGTGTAAATGCCATAGCTTTCACTTTCTTTAATGCACACTAAATAAATTATTATTCTTAGGATAATCTACTAGTTAAAGGTAGGTTATTATGAAAGCCAAAGTAAATGATATAGATTAGTACACTTGCAGGATCCTATCTACCTAAAGTATTTCTTTCTTCATCTCAGCATACATTATACCCTTCTTCAACCCATCTATAGAACCTTTTCTCTTTATTCCTCTTCCTTGCTTGCCCAACATCCTTCCCTCTATCACGGGCTTCAGCAAACTATCTCCCCTCATATCTCCTAGCCACCTACCTTGCCTCCTCAATCTCATCCAGCAGTTTCCTCTCCTCACCAACCATTTTTAGCACTCCCTCATTTGTCTTCTTTATTTTTTTTAAAGCAATTTTTCAAGCAGGCCAATTGCTTGCCCATTCATTCTCAGTTATGATCTCAGGTGGTGTAAGGGACTGTATGAGTGGCTTATCAAATTTTTTTGGGAAACTGCATTGAGCTCTATCTGATCAGTCATGTATCTGTTCTTTGTGAATGGTTTCTTTATACTTCAGGGTACTACTTTGGACACTTGTTTTCAATATCTATAGCACATTTGTTCAAAATTATTATACCTCTGGATGATGTATGATAAGTTTTGTATCTTGTAGGGATTCCTTCATTTGTCTCATGGTGGTATATCTCATTGATGAAATGCTAAGTGATTTTACTTAAGGATATCTAGACGGTATCATTTACTGTGATATCATGGAACATTATATGTATGTAAATGGTAGAGAATAGAAATTAGGTTATTTGAATTATTTAGATATAGTATCCTTTAGGCTACTAGTGAAGTGAGATGCCTTTTATACTATCTTTAACATTACATTTCTGCATTTCAAGCATAAGTTTAATGCTGTTGAGGTAGCCTTCCACAGTGCATTCATATGAGTGTAGAAGGTGGGAGTTAAATGAAATGAAAGAAACAAGCGGTGTAAGGTCATTGAGGATTTTCAAGAGGTAGAAAACATATCAAAAGGTGTCATTATTATTTAGTTTCCTTAATCCCAATAATTCCTATCAAATCAAAATACAGGATTTGATCAATGTGATTCTTATAATAGTAGATGAGGTTGGAATGAAGATTAGTCTTATGACCAATGCCTATTTTTATTCTAAATTCTTTTTCTTAATGTAACATCAGTTCCTTCCATTCTACTGGTTACTTCCAGGGATGGCTGAGGCTATGAAAAAATTAAGAAAAATGAGTCACTGGGTTTTGTAAAGTAAATTTATATCTGTAAAGGTCTAATACCAGTGCATGTTACAATACTAGTTGTATTGAATTCTAGATTGAACTTGTGAAGGCATTGAATATTTGATAGCAACTGCCCAATGCATTTGGTGTAGTGTTAAAACCCAGTGCTAACCTTGACAAATAGGCTAGCATGAAAAATGACAACTGGTTCTTGGTAACTATTCACTAGCTAAAGTTAATTCAGAATTTCATGTATGCCAAAACTAATCTCAACTGCCCAAATTCAAGTGAAAACTCATCACAGCTCGTCTTAAATTTGAAATAATTAATATGTACTGGTTTTAAAGAAATATTTAGGGATAGATTTTAGATTATCATTGTTGAATCAATGTATGTACAAGATTGGAGGCCTGGAGCAGATTACTTCTCTGGCATTGCCTTTGGGAAGTTTTACTGCCTATTTTCAAAAAAGCTGATTTAAATAAATCACTCTTCATACCTCAGTTCCATCATATTGAGGACGTGATATTAAATTATTTTTATTTCAATTTTGTCATATTTTCTTTGATATTTCCAATTAATTATTTCTCCCTTTTGTTGAGTGATGTAGTAGTAATCAAATTGATATCTGCACAAGCATTCTATTTACTTATGTGATTAAGTAATTCTGAAGCGACTTAAACTGGCACCTTTTGTGATGTTGTAGATTCTTGTGCTGTCAGTGTACAGTAGACTCTCGATTAACTGGGATGAAAGGGAAATAATTTTCTGGATATTTAGAAATACCGTTAATTCACTTAACACTCGAGAAAGGTACTAGGTATAACATCATAGTGTTTTTTTTTTCAATAAGGCCTGTTGAATGTAATTTCTTCGTTATAAATCAAGGACGAGCACTATTTGTCAATCCAGCTTACTTGCTTACACAGTGTTACCCGGCTGTGAACATTCTACTTAAAGCACTTTCAGAGACAAGAGAATTATTGAACATCAGACCTGAAAAAATTACGAAAAGGAATTGCCACAGGTTGCCTATACTACAGGAATAGGAATCCAATACTCCCACTCCCCGATTAACGTTGTTCCAATTAGCACTGTTTCGCATTACCGCTTGAAATATTTTAAAGACCCTGTTCCAGTTTAACATTCTCCGGTTCCGCATTAACGATTGTGAAAATCCCGCGATGCACAGTGATCACTTAACCCCTTGCGCCCATCGCCTGTCAGAACTGTATTTTGCTACATGTTTTTTTACTGAAAGAGGCAATTGTTCATGTGCATAGTTAGTGGGGAGCAAGGGTGAGCACCGCCCACCCTACGAAACTCATTGCCCACCCTAAAAAAATCCACAGTATTGAAGAAATATACTGTTTTCATTATTTTTATCTTGAGAAAAAGATTCATTACCATTCCTCGTAAACACAAATACACATAACCTGTGTCAACTAAAAGGTTAGTTGATCTCTAATCGGATTACCGAAATTGAAACCTTGCGGTGGCTGATCAGTTGGGCGGCTGCCCCCTCTAGGAAAAATCCCTTGCTATGCCAATGGTATGCATGGTATTAATGAATGGTATGCTAGCATGAATGCATGGTATTAATAATACCATGTCTGAATAGTAGATCCAGGGGTAGATATCTATGGGAAAAAATACCTGAATATCCCATGCCGCCATTAGGTAGAATTGGTGGTAGAAAAAGTTGATTCACTGCTGTTTGAGGTGAATCGAAAATGTTTTTCATGTTGAATTAGTGTGTAAGAGGAAGTTTTCTAAACCCTCCATGATGCAGTATAACGTCGAGGGTGATACTGTTCCTAAAAATTTGTTATGAAATAACAAAAATTTTGTTTGAAGTACCAAGCTTCCTGACTTCACTCACTATTTTAATTGATTTCTGAAGTCTTCATGATCGCATCGAGCGAAAGTTTGGACCTTCACTGCATTGGCATGCGCACGCTCCCACAGTGGACAAAAATTTCTATTTACTCAGAGGGAAACCGGTGCTAACAGCACTAAATATCAGAAATATAGGAGGGAAACCTGGTGCTTATTGTTTTAAAAATGCCTTGTGTTCGTTTCATCTAAGATATGAAGCTCTCATACTAGTGGTGCCATCTGTTCGACTGCCCGAATAATTAAAATACGCCTTAAATCGGCAGAGGATGACGCGAAGCAGTCAATAATAACACTTAAATTTTTAAGGAAATAGGCAATTTTTGTGCATTAATCCATTGATAACGCCTTTCAACCAGGTCCCCTGTATTTTTAAATATCAACGGTAAGTTCCTATCACCTGTAGTTTTCGTGACGCCAGGATAGAGAATAATTCCAAAATATTTTTTGTGAGTGAAAATATCAGTTTCACCATTAAAATGTTTTAGAAAATTAGTTTGAACGCTTAATTCAATAATGCCATAATCCAACCTTTTATCGCTGTGCTGTGCGGAAATCGTTATTGTTATGAAATGAAGAATTGTTAAGTTTGGAACAGATTTTAATTTTTTACATTGTTTCTTATGGAAAATACTGCATCGTTTAACGTTGTTTCGCTTAGTCTAATTTTTTAGGAATGAGTTAACAACGTTAAACGAGGACACACTGTATCTTTTCGTGGAGAGTCAGCTAGTGTGGACGAAAGTACAGCTGCCACTTTTATCGTTGAATTGGCAGCAATGATAGAAAAGGGAAAATATTCACCTCATCAGATTTTCAATACCGATGAGACTGGATTGTTCTGGAAAAGGATGCCATCCAGAACATATATTTCACTGTAGGAAAAATCAATGCCAGGGTTCAAAGTTTCATAGGATAGACTAACATTATGGCTAGGTGGAAATGCTGCTGTGGATTTTAAGCTGAAACCAATGATTGTTTATCATTCGGAAAACCCTAGGGCTCTTAAAGGTACCATAAGAAAGCTTACAATCCTTTGGGAAGCTAATAAGAAGGCATGGGTAACCACTGCAGTCTTTGAAAAGTAGTTAACGACCAATTTCTGCCCAGCTGTATGAGAGTACTGCATCAAGAAATATGTAGACTACAAAGCTTTGTTGATAGTAGATAATGCTCCTGGGCATCCAAGAACTTTGAATGTTTTATGTTTGGAGGTTAAGGTTGTTTACTTGCCTCCAAACACAACATCGATTCTACAGCCAATGGACAATGGTGTGATTTCAACTTAAAATGCATACTAATTAAGGGAGACTTTCAACCAAGCTGTAAGGGTAACTGAGGGTGAAGCCAGCATGAGCTTGAAGGAATTATTGGTGCTGTTATAATATCTGACAGGCCATTGAAAACATATCAAAATCTTGGGGTGAGGTGTCTGAGAAAAGATTGAATGATGTTTGGAAAAATCTTTGGGACGACTGTGCGATTGACTTCCTTGGTTTTGATAATAGGACGTCATTAATGAAACAGTTGACCTTGCATGCATGATTGGTTTAGAGGAATTGGAGGCTGAAGACATTCAGGATTGAGGCTAATAAAGATGAATTAACTGATGTAGGACTATTAGAAATGCAACAGCATAGGAAAATGGATGAGCAGAGCGAAGATGTGCGTGATGATGAAGAAATCAGCAACAAAACTAAAGGTTTAACAACATCAAATATTTATGAAATCTTAAATCTCGTTGACTGTACAGTTCTGTTTAAAAAATCGTACCAAATTAGTGCCAAAAAATTTATAAGTCCCGATTTGACGACGATGTGACAACGTGGCCGAACCACGCCCCCTGAGTGGGGGAGCAATAAACTTTGCAAGCGGAACAATGACCCTGCTTCCGAACTCACTTGCCAAGAGGGAACCTTCACCCGAAGGACGATTTTGACCTGCTAAAAGATTTCTGAGGATATTGCTTTGATTTCGGGCTCCCGTTTGGTAATGCGTGAGCGAGAATGAGTAGTTGAACGATTGGTCAGTCGGCCAAAGTTACCCGATCTCTCTCGTAATCGAAAGCTACCATGTAGAAGCCAGGACTCAAAATCCATTGGAAGTCTCCATTAGAGTACGGAGAATACCCTCGCTGCAAATGACATATCTTCCAATCGTCGTTCGAAAGGATCTAATCGTATCCAAGAAAATATGAATTATTGCATTCAGATTTTTTCTAATAATTAAATTACTTGAAAACATCATGAGTAAATTAGTATTTCTGCTTGTTTTCACATGCTTTTATATCGCAAGGCACATCTATGATGCCTAAGACAGATTTAGATAACAATAACGAACATAATCGCATAATACAGCCATCAATGAAAGCATTTTGACGGGAAAAAAGTTTTTTTTTGCTGCACAAGCTACTTTATTGAAAGAGAAAGGAAGAGAAGCCTAAAATAGTCAATTAGCAAAATTAGATCTATAAATATGTTCTCGACTAGCGTCAACATTTTCATATGTACTCACAACACTTGTTTTATTTTCTTTTCTCCATTTTTTCAACACCTAGCTATAGGGAAATGGTTGAATTTAAACCTTAACTCAATCTTTTTTAATAGTGCGGCTGAATTATCTTTGTTCATCTGATTCGACCATGTAAAATACCCTGGCATGCATTGAAATACATGGCACACTGTTTAGATTTTGGAAGGGCGTAGGAACTTCACATTCTTAAAGCGAATATTTTCATGAGAATGCAGGGCTCAGAAAATAGGAGGGACGTGCAGAAGGAAATAATGCAATTTTCGTACTGATACTATCGTTTTTTTTTTGACATTGACAGTTTTGTTATTCAATTTTGAACTTCAAGTAAGAGCGAGTATAAACCATGAACCAATGATATAATATAGTATAATATGGAGAACATTAAGCAGGCTGATATCTTGATTGTGCCCACTTTCTATTCAGGAATCCTATTAGTCTTTCTCTACCCCTTTCCTTAGTTTACAATTCACTACAGGGACAGTCCCTAAACAGAAAATATTTGAAGAGAAGATAAAATTGTGTTTGGCCATTAGAATATTTTGTTCACCTAAGGGAGCTGAAGAATAACTAATAAATTGATGAATCCAAAATAAAGATCACTTTGCTCAATAACACTGAGTACTCTTTAGGCTTGCTTTTTCCACAATTCTCTTCTAGTCCAAGTCTACGTCTCAAGGCAACAATATTCATACATTTTTGAGGAAAGTACCTTACATCTTGACTATTTAAACTAAGTTTAGTCGATATCCATGATTGACTGAGTTTTGTTTCCGAGCTCCTAATAATTACAAACGCCTTACCTACAGCGATCGTATAAGGCCCTGTATCGTAGAAAGATTTGTTTCACTTTTACTTCAGCACCATTACTTAATTTCTTAATTCCCCTTAAGCCAGATTTGTTCAAGCACCATGCACGATTAACCTTTAAACGCCTGGCATGCCCGTACAGGCAAGGAAAAAAGCTCCACTTGGTGCCGAGCGTGCCCATACGGGCACGCTAACTTTGATCGCCTCCAACTTAAATGAATTTCAACTTAGCGGAGTGAAATTTTCTAGGATTGTAAACAGATGTCTTTTTAATACAGTAGTGTTGTTTTTAGATTTTTTATTACAACTTATTTTAATAATTTTGTATGTTAATGATCACGCGCAGTGCTAATATTTCGCATGGCACAGCATCGCGGAAAGTCATGTTTGGATGCGTTATCAATCTGTTATTTATGTTCCGTATTTCAATTATTACTTCAATTTTTTTGTTTTTTACTCGCACAGGCAATAAGAAAATAATATTCCAAGTCTTGTGTTTGTTTTAGAGCGGTCACACCTTCATAAACATTGGCGGTGGCTCAAATTTTGATGGCTCACTGTGACCTCATTTTCTTTCCAAGATAACGCCTTCCTTCAGGGGCAGTAATGCTATCCAGATGCTGAGAAAGGGCCTGGCTTTTGGGAGGGGAACAGGTCCTTTGAAGGTCAAAGCCGCCATGTCGGGCCAGGGGGGGAATTAGGGAAAATGAAGAACCTTCTCCCTTTCTCGGCTGCCGGGTGCCGCCGGCATGTGGGCATTAAAGGGAGTGACTGAAAGATGCATTCCTTCTTAGTTATGTTATATTCCTTTACCACATTTCGAGTGGACTCAAACTAAACTTCATTAAATCTCAGTTTTATGGTGAGTGCGCTCTTTTGTCTGTTTGTCTGCTCTAGTCACTAAGAGATATCAAACTTTTTAGAGGAATTGTGACATTTTTGGTAAGAACTCACTCACTCCTGATATCCAGTTCATATTTCCTTTATCGCATTATGCTTGTGTATATATACACACCTTTTGTTATTTATTGTGAGACTCCTAAGCAGAAATTATCCAAGATAGAGAGAGAGCAGGAATTTTTTTTTTATTCTGACTCAGAAGCCGTGGAGTCAGACACTTCATTGGAAGACGAGGATACAGATCTTCCTGCACTGGAGGATGAGACGGAGGCTTTGCTTTGCAAATTTCATACTCAATTTTTTAGCAACACAATGAGATGGGACCGATTCCTCCACATCCTTAGATTCTTCCACTTAGCTGATAATTCTAAACCAGCCCAAAATGACAAAAATTACGACATGCTGTAGAAAATTAGGACCATTTTCGATAAGCTCAATGAAAGCTATGCCAAGTATTGTAATCCTGCTGAGCTCTTGGCTATGGACAAAATTATCGTGCTTTTCAAAAGCCGAGTGATATTCCGGCAGTATATACCGAAAAAGCATAAGTGTTTTGGAATAAACATTTATAAACTATGTGACAAAACTGGATACACTTATGACATGAAAGTGTGCTTAGGATAGGATCGACTGACTCTGACCTCTCTGGATAAAAAATTAAATACTTCAACTTTGTTCCCAAAAAAATATTTTTTTCAAATCCTTTGTTATTCGATCATGGCTATGACATTTCATGTACAACTACATTGAACATTTAGCTAAATAGTGCTTTTTATTTGAACAATTTATCTTTAGTAGTTATTGAGATATAAACGTTTTTTGTGTGAAGAACAAGAACAAATTAAAGAGCCAGAATTAAATCCGGCAGTGAAGGTCGACTATTGGACATTTAAATCCAGCTCTTAAAGGTTAATTGAAAAAAAAAACATTTGTAAAAGCAACCTCTACAATTTGTATGGTGGATTTTTTTTCAAACTTTATTCCAAAAACAGTCAAGTATTACAGGGAAAAAATTGGAACTATGTAGGGTAAAATGACCAGAATTAATTATGGCATCTTGGAAATGATATGGACTCATTTTTATGATTATTTTAATTTACACGTGTATTAATTAACGCTAAATATTATTGCAATTTTTACTTATTTTCGTTATCTCGTATTCTTTGTGGTAGTGGAATCCCTTATTTAATACTTGAAATACCCTGAATTGCACTCAATCATTTAGTTAGTTTCGGAATTTTATTTAATTTCTGCATATGGCTTCTTGCACTTCCAAAAGTAATTTATGAAAGTTAGCCAGGAAACCCATCTTAAGAAGTGTGCTTACAAGGTTTTCTTTCATCTAATTAGATGCGTATATACATCTGGTGTAGGTGTAATTGCAATGCACAATTAGCTACAAGAATGTGCAATATTCACAATAAAAAAACAATAGTTGGGATGGGATTTAAAACCGGATCACTCTGTTTCGCTCTGTAGTAACCCATAATGTCAGGCTCAAATTTTAGTGCACACCTATCACCGCAAGGTATTCGGGGAAATAAATTTCAGGGGTGATGTATTTATAAACAAACTATAACTAATTAATGGTTTCATTTTTAAATAGTGAGAGTTTCTTGATTATCCAATATCATAATTCTTTTGATATGCTTGGAACTACACGACTGCACTTCTTTATCAATTTTCTTTTCAATAAACAAGGAAAGCCGTATTCACTTCAAATATATTCGGATTAAAGTAGCTCGATGCTATTTTATTCCAATATTGGAATGCCTAGGAAAACAGTTTCGATCCACTCAATCATAAACTTCAACCAGTACTCAATTATTGTTTCGCGGTGGAAATTGGATTAAATTTCTTTGTTGCCATATAAATAACCTGATGCCAATAATTTCACTTTTGTAGTCTCTTAAATACCTCTTCCCATCTATTCGGTTAGTGAGTTAACTCTAATAGCGACAATCTTTGCATAGAGGCACCACCCCTCTGGCCCTCCCAATCTTTCCTGGGAGAGCAATAAACATTCCGAACCAAAGAAAGCCCCTTCCATCACCCTCGGTCGAGGAAAGGCCCTAAAGTGACAATAGAAGGGGGCAGCGGCTTCTTATTCGACTGGAAGTGAAGAAGCAGTGTCGTGGTCGGTTGAGCTGTTTCCGCACATTATGTGGATGTTTAGAAGTGGCCCATACATGGGAATAGATTTTCTCTCATTCACAGCAGCTAGGAAGGGCGGAAACGAAATGCCCACTTCTTTGGTTTACATCTCCCCTGCTCGTTCTTTTTTTTATTAGTTTCCTGCTCATATTAATTAGCGTTATAAGCTTACAATATGTAGATCCTAAATGTATATCATTTAGATTTTCTATGTCTGAAGGTTCTTGCGGTATCAAAATCCCTATTACTTTCAAAACGTCATGATTAATTCTAATGCTTTTTACAGGTCATTGGTTCAATTTCCTTTACTTTGTCATAAAATATTTGCTTCTTAGGGAATCAAGTTAGGAAAAAGCCACGAAATGCATTGTAGAAAGTGCTAGCATGGATGTTTTTTCTATAGATCTCGCATGAGAAAAATCTGGCCTACGGCAAACAGAAATCGCAGTAATGGCGGTGAAGCAAGAGGGGGACAAATTTGAATCTGATGCAGCTGTTAATCTAAGATGTCAGACCGCTCAAGTCATTCATATATGGTATAATGTCATTTGTGAATGCAAAGTATACTCATATTTGAAGTTCTGCATTGGATAATAAAACGATCGAATCCACAAGAAGCATATGATGAATTGCGAAAGGTGCATTTATTAATTCGCACGTCCCTCTTTCTGAGCTTAGAATTTTCACAAAAATATTTGCTAAAAAATCGTGAAATTCAAAGGTCATCATTATAAAATAAAGCAATTGTTTGCGCAATCATATGTCGCCCATAGAAAATGTTTTCCCACAATAATTTGCAAGGACAGTTTTGGGCTAAACTTTGAGCCTGACATTAACGGTTACTACAGAGCGAAATAGAGTGATCCAGTTTCGATTTCCATCCAGAATGTACCATTTCAAATATAATATGAATGGTGATATCACAATGAATTCCAGAAAACGAAATTACGTTAAAAATTAGATATGTATTTACTAGTGATGGGACGACCGGTTCCACGGTTCTTCAGTTCCACTGGTTCTTAAAGGAACCGAGAGAACCGGAACCGCCCTATAAAACCGGTTCTTCGGTTCCATTTTGTGTATTATTAATCTTTGAAACGACCAATATCTGAAGCGTATATTAGTGCTTTTTTCTCAATCAGAAACGTGTAATCAATAATGCTGAAGGTAATTTGATGATAATCACGGTAAGGGTAATGAAAATGTGCTCCATGTCAAACACCATGAAGTTGAAAGGGTTAAGAGAGTGGATTGAAGCTAGAGCGGTCTCATCGCACAGTGAAAACATAATGCTAAAAATAGTTCTTGTTCATTATTTAAATCCCGTCGTTAAGTCGGACCTCGGTGGAGTGTTTTTTAAGTTTCCGATCAAAGGCGTTAACTTGTGTACCGTAGGCATAGTTGAAGAGGAAATACAGTGTAAACAAATACATATGACTTTTAAAGCTCTTTGACTCACTGGGGATGTAGAAATCACTTTTGTGCCATATTGGTAGAGATCCGTGAAATTTGTGATACGCGATATCGCGAAATAACGTGAAATAATGTGAAATACCGCGAAATCGGTAAATAAAACAAAATTGCGCCTTTCTCGCCAATTTTACGTGAATTAGCAAAAAAGTCGAAAATGTTGTGCGTCAAAATCGATTAAAGCCTAGGCCCTAATTGTTTAATGCTGCTGAAATTAATTCGCTCTATCTAATTATGATCCAAAGTCCAATAACTTGCTTTTTCGCGCACATATCGCATTCGCCTAATATATATGGCGCATTGAACTATTTTGTAATCCCCATCCCATCCTTAGGTTTAACAAAAGAAAAATGTACTCAAATGTTAATAATACAAGATACACAAACAATACCTGACACACTAATTTTACAATCTTCTGCGGTGCACTACTTTGTGAATTTATGTAAATTTTGTGACTTTGTGAAAGACCAGTTATGGTGAGCTCCGCTTACTGGAACGTTGCCATCAGTATCTTAGCACTTTCGGCGCTGCCATTCCCCCCTCGACGTAATGCTTCCGCCGTAATTTGCGGGAAAATTACCATGGACTCTATCTCAGATTCCCATTCATCAATCCTCAAATTCTCGGAAATATCTACAATGACGCGCTTTCTCTCCTGAATAATTAGATATTCTGAATCAATAATGTGCTGAAAGAAATTTAACAAAAATAACACGGCCACGGAACAGCGTAAATATAAGCTCACGCGCCCGGAATGCGTCAATGCTGAGCAGTTTCCGGTGACTCACCGTAATGTAGTAGACAGCGTCATTGAATAACTTGTTGCAGGAAAACCGGCCCGTTTCACATATACGCAGACGATCCGCGCTTCGCACTAAGCGCGCAGACTACTAAAAATTAAATTACTAGGCTAAAGCTGTTTAATATTAAAAGAATATTTGTAATGTGTAGATGTCTTTCTCTCCATAAAAAACGAAGTACAGCAATCAAATATTTTGGCCATGACGAGATGAAGAAGACGACTGTTTTACCGTTCTCTTAGTTTTTCACGTGTTTTTCTTCACTCTTTCGACCGTAGAAGCTAAACGTTTACATTTAAACACTTCAATGAATTCATTTTGTAGTCAAATTAACAAAGAGCAACACAATATATTACACGACTCTATGGGGCTTTGGTGGAATTTCATACAAATGCTTAAAGGTCAGCGTTCTACCTTTTTTTTCACCGAAGTCCATTGACTGTAATGGAAGCTTTCACATGAATGCGGACAGTCCGCATGCGGTGGAGCCATCCGCGTGGCCCCTCCGCGCCGCAGTTCATCCGCACGCATACGGACCGCAGAGACAAGTTGGTGCTTACACATGAATGTGGACGGCTTGTGTGGATGAAGCAGGTTGTAGTTTGTTGTGAGAGCTCAGTGAAAGGCCACTGCGAGTTGCGCTATGGATGGTGAAATAGACATCGTCTCTCTCTCTGTCTAAGATCTCTGTGCCACTATAGGGTGCACCCAAAACCACCAATGGCAGGCATTTTTTCCCGTTCTTTCATAGCATGGTATATACCAAATCTTTTGATTACACTACCTAATAGGTTGCATGACGTCCTTCCAGCTTGGCAACCTCAACACAACTGGGATTGTGTCCTACGTGGACACATGTTGTCCGCACCAATGTGAAAGGACGAGATGCTTCACACACGTACCGCGGAGTGTGTATCATCCACGTTTATGTGAAACGTCCTACCTAGCACCGCTAATGGAAGCGCTAGCAGTTGGGGGTGGGATGGAAGGAACAGAAAGGATAGGAGGAGAGGGGTTTCTACTTATTTGCGGACGGATCGGTGGATATTCGGTGCTCCACTGTACTACAATGCAAAAAAAAATCATTTCCACACACCCCCAGTTAAGTTTCGTTATTTCCGATTGTGTTTAGTTATGCGTGCTTTCTCACTGTCTTTTTTGATCGATTGCGATTGGTAACAGCTGTAATAAATACTAAACGATTTTTTTGTATCTATGTACTTGCTACCTACCTTCCTTTGGCACCTTTTCTTGCTCATTCGGTAATATTAACACAACTAGACCCATTTCCTTCATTTGGTTTTATCAGAAATTTAGTACAATCAAAATTTTATTAAATATGTTATGTAAAATGCTTCAAGTATATCCTTTGACAAAACGTGTACCAAAAAATAATAAAGCACCTAAAAATGTGCAAAAAATTGTTATATTATAATAGCACTGCCAAGATATTCTATAACACCGAAGTCTCGTAGTTTTAAAATGAAATATAGCAAAAAATAAAACCACTTTCACGGATCTCTACAATTGGCCATATGTAAGCCAGTTCAGACGTAGTCACTGTGAATTTTATGAGAAATCATAAGAAATTAAGCAATGTCCGAGGTAAGTCTTCTTTCTATAGCAGCAAACAACCTTAGTTAATCGACCACTACGATATTTGATTAGTCTCTCCGAGAATGCTATTCGAGTAATCGGTGTCAGTGTTCAACAATGCTCAGCCGGTTTGTTATCACGATGTGCTAGTTTTGCTGTGAACCCAGAAAAAGTTACCATATAAAAGACATTAAATAAATTTTCAGTGCTCCCACCGGCATATTATCCTCCAGTAATTAATTAAGAGAACGATGTCTGATGTGTGGAATCATTTCTGGATAGACCATTCGGACGACAAGTTTGCAATATGTAAACATTGCGGCTCTAGAATTTCGTGAGGTATCTCAAGAAGTACTTCAAACCTGAGGAAGCATTTAAAAGCCAAACACCCTGTGGTAACACGCGAGAGGCAATGCATTGAAATTCCTGAACCTGAGACTGACTTGCCTGAGGGGCTGGAAGTGGATATAGATGAACCATCCCAATGCGACGTTAGTGGTGAGTGGTCTCAATCAACTTGCACAGTTTCAACACGGAGTGTTTCTCCGTGTGTTACTACTACGTCATCTCCTTCACTATCGGCTGAAAGATTTCTTCGGTCAAGACGGCATGAATACCAGCCCACTCTAACAACATTTGTGGAGTTGAAATGCAAATTTAAACCAGGAGACCAACGAAGTGAGGATATCACACGTTTAGTTGGCGAAATGATATGTAAAGACCAGCAGCTCTTCTCTGTTGTTGAGGACAGAGGTTTTCGAAAAATTATTGATCATCTCGAACCTCGCTACTCATTACCTTCTAGAAACCATTTTGCCAAGAAAGTGATCCCTGAACTATTCGAAGAAATGAGGGCTAAAGTAAAGTGTGTTCTTCAAAATGCAAATTTGTCGCCATCACTGCGGATTTGTGGACATCGTCTGCCTGTGATGACTACTTGGGCTTAACAGTTCATTTCCTTGATGAAAGCTTTGTCCTTCACCATTATAACCTAGAAGTAATCCCTTTCCCGGAAGTAAGCCACTCGGCTGTGAATTTATGCGAATTTATTACAAAAACTCTAAATGAGTGGGGTATTGCCGAAAAAGTTTTGACTGTAGTAAGAGATAATGGTCGAAACATTAATGCAGCGCTGGAGATGTCTCATTTCAGCCATATCCCTTGTTTAGCTCATACATTTCAATTGGTAATAAAAATGGGTTTATCAACAACAAGGTAATTACAAATTCAACCGGAACTTGCCGGAAATTGGTGGGACATTTTAAGCATTCATCACAAGCATGTGAAGCGTTGAAAAGTTGTCAAAATATAGCACAGGTGCCATATCATCGCCTCGTCCAAGATGAACTTACAAGATTGAATTCGACCCTGCATATGTTGAAACGCCTAGGTGAGCAGAAACCTGCACTTTTGCTAGCCGGTAGTGAACTTAAACTGCCAACAGAGTTGACTCCAGCTCAGTGGAACGTTATAGGCAATTCTATTCCAATCCTTGATGTGTGTTTGACTCAGCTGTGAGTTCGGAAAACACAAGAGCCCCTGAGATAATCCCACTTGTCCACCTCACAATTCATGATTGAGAAGGTACTGCTCCCCCTGCTTCAGGACTTCAGGGGCTAAGAAATGATTGATTGGCATCTCTGAAATTTCGGTATGCTAACTGGGAAGAAGAGAAGTTCTATGCTTTTGCAACTCTCTTGGATCCACACTTGAAGTCGCATCCCTTCAAAGATCCGTTAAAGTTAGCAGCTGCTAAGGAAAATCTCATAACTGAAGCAAGACATATTGTTATTAATGAAGTGCATTCCTCCGAAAAAAATGACTTTGTATTAGATCAAAGGACACAACAAACTTCAACACTACAAAGCTGCAAGTTCAATGTTCAAAGAACTTGGTGGTGAATCAAGTGAAGTGGATAGTGCAGAAAATGAGGTTACATCTTTCCTTTCTGAAAATACATTGTCACCAAACTCCAGCACTGCTGATTATTGGAAAGGATGCAGTAAATTTCCATGTTTGCAAAATCTCACTAAGAAATATTTATGTATTCCTGGAGCCACTGTTTCTTCAGAAAGGCTTTTTAGTGCCACTAACATAATTGTTGACAAAAAATGAAACAGGCTAGACCCAGAACCTGTTAGAATTGTGCTCTTTGTGAACAAAAACTTGTGAAGTGAAATCTGAACAATGTTCCACTAACTCAAAAGTTTCCAACAGAACATCATTTCTTTTCTGTAAACCTCATTCTCTATTTTTTATTAGGAAATTATTCCAGGTATTAAAGCAATACATTATGCTCTATTTCTGCGAAGAACGGTTACATCTGATTGGTAATAGCAATAAGTTTATGACTCCTGGTTGTTTTACTTGCAAATTATATGTTTCTTTTATACAGTTAGTCAATGAAAGAAGTTATTTCATAATAAAGAAATTTATAACTCAACAAAAAAATTCTGACTGGCATGTACTGCAAAACTTACGAGATCAGTTATTAAGAGCAAATCTAAATAATTTTTAATTGTACTCCCTATATTTTCTTGCACAACTACGAATGTGGTCCATGTACTTGTAACTAATTATTTTGTAATTAACACTTACTTATTCAGGCTTAAATATTACAACATTTATGTCCTTTAAATAAAGTAATTAAAAACACTGGTGTTTTAGTAATTAATAACATCTTATACCAAATTATATGATTCCAATTGTATTAGTGGTTTAACTAACATCAGTGATAGAGAAGTGGAGTTGAGAACCGGGAACCCATTGAAAGAACCGGGAACCGATTGATGGAACCGAGAACCAGAACCGGGAAAATGTGGAACCGTCCCATCCCTAGTTTTCACGTTAATGAATACATGTATAAAATAAAATAATCATAAGAAACGAAAGAAGCTCCGAGGATAGACACCTAAGATAGGCCTTTGTTTCCTGCAGCTGCTTGCAGTTATTTTGAACGAGGGATCTCTGCAAGTCTGAATTTCGCAGATCTCCCTTTTCTTCATGCTCGCACATCACAAGAAAGGAAACCCTACCCCTCACCTCGGAAATAATCCCTTTCGCAGGTCAAAATTTCCCCCCGTGGGTCTTTCCCCTAGCTCAACTACGGGGAGGGAGGGTCCTTGCTCCGCTTGGTGAGTTTATTACTCCTACGCTCAGGAGGGCTCACTTCGTCATCAACTCGGGACTAAGAAATTTTTCAGTACCGAAGTGGTGCAATTTTTTTTTAACAGAACTGTACATGTAATCTCATAAAAGAAAGTGATCCTGATTTTGAAAGAAGCTCGCTAGTTGCTAGAAGTTTAATGGATTGGGTGAATTGTTCCAAGAAACTATGTATTACTAGAAAGAAAGGATGAAAAAAAACTCTCTTTAGCCAATTATTTCTCTAAAACTGAAAGCAAATCCTCCACCAAAACCGAAGACAGCAGCAGCAATTTGATCGTACTGATGATGTCGAGGTGGATCAACTGCTAGAACCAGAAGAATTTATCTTAACCTGACAATGATGGTGATGCGCCTTCAACTGTTCCTTGTTTTTATTTTTTTTCACTTTGTCCTTTCTGTGATTTTCAGTTTTCGTTATTTACAAAGTGCTCACAAGCATAGAATGCAGTAGTAGACCTTTACAGGTTATTCACATGAATAATTTCTGTCGAATCCAGACCTCTATCTCGCAAGTTCCTTAGTTTTGATGTTCATTTGTGATTTATAGTTTTATCTGTGATTCATAGTTTTTTTTCATTAATTTTGTTATTTTTAAAAGCATTTAAAGAAACTATTAGGTTGTTGGATCACAATTTTAAGTTATGTATTGTAAAATGTGCGCAAGTATAAATGCATAATATCTTCATATAGCTTAAGGTAAAGCCTAAAGCTCCATATCAGTAATTATTTATTCATTTTTATCTGAAAGCTATTTTAACTGCAGTTTATTATTTTCACAGTAGAGTACTAAATTTATGTAATTGACGAATTAAGTTCCATAGTCTTTATGGAATTTGATGATTCAAATAGTGCTGTTTTGATTAGCGCTCTCTTTTCAGGGAACAAATTAAGAGCATTAATCGGGGTGTAAGTGTACATATTTGTTTGGCATATGGGATTATTGAGTTTGCAAACGATGTCGTTTCTCAAGATAACCATTTTTGAGTGAGTCCTGGTTAATCCAAAACCCGGTTAATTGAGAGTTTATTGTATTTGTTTTTGTCCATTGTTGGCATGTAAAGCCCCTTCAATTTTCTGTCACTCTCAGATTTGTTACCAAATATCTACTTTATGTATGTATCTATGTAAATCCAAAATTATCATTCCATATCTATTACATTAGATGTCTGGCAAAGACATTTTGTAACTCTAATAACCTGTAGACCTAATCATTGGGCTTCCATGGGCCACAATCTTCAGGTGAGGGATATGCAACTGCGGCTGCAACTGGCTGAAGCGGGCACAGCTGCCCTACAGCGCCACTGTGAGCGCATCAGGCAGTCCTCGATGACAGCGAACTTTCTATTGGACTAACAGCTTGGTATGGGACTTGAGTGATGGGTAGTTACTGCCCTCTCATTGTCCCATTCCACTGCTGTTAGGAAACACGTAGGGTTCAGTGGCACGACGTTAGATAATATTTCTTCCTAGAAGTTACTGTCTTTTCCTTTGCTTGTTGCTAATAAGCCCCCATGCCTTTACTTGGCTGCCTTCTTATACCCTCTCCATTTTACCATATATTTTTATGCAAAAGTGCATAATTGGTCATCATTAATGAGTTGATAAAAGAAAGTAACACATTTGTGGGGGTTGAATTATTTTCAACTAATTTTTATTTTCAACTAATTTTATTTTCAACTGACTAAGAAGTATTTTTGTTGGAGAAATTATTATTAATCAACATGGAATATCTCCACGTCTATGGAATATCACATTATCTGCTGCCGTATTGGAATATGTATGTATGCATTTGAGTGATGTGTCCTCGGCTTCTCGATATTTTTTCATTTGCTAGAAATTTGTTATTGGAAGGTTTGTAAATAAGAAATGAAAGGGCTCAGCTCAAAACTTTTAATCAAGGATGTCAAAGTTAACGAGCATGCTACCATAGATGCAATGTAGACAGACACCTGAGAAAACATAAGTGCTGTGCTGGACCTGGTGGAAGTTGTCGATATTCATGATGAATAGTGAATAAACACTTATAGTAGTACAGTGTTTTATTCATCATAGAAAGCTGAGCTTAGGGCAGATTATTATTGGTGAGATTCAGGGCTTTGGAGCAGAGGCTCCAGGAAGTGGTTCTGGCTGCAGCTCTGGTCAAAATTTTCAGCTATAAATAATGATTTTAAAAAAATATTTCCGTATTATAAGATTTTCATGTGTTTTCATATAGAAATACAAAACTTGTTCCCTGTGTTAATCAAATTGTATTAATTTCTTTTAAAATAATCTCAACCTTTTACAAAAGCAATACATAATATGCACCATATCAAGTGCAGCTACAGATATACAATTATCTGCTATAATTCACAGCAAGTGTAACTGCAAATATAAAATCACGGCCACAATTGTTCCTCGTTTCCTCTCTAATTTTTGTTTTAACATTTGCTACTCTTATAAAAAATCACCTAGTGACACATCATGTTCTGCTAAGAATTCTTATGGTGACATCGTAAGGTTCTCTTAGAATTTCACAGAGGCTTTCAATGTTTTCTGATAGTTTTAGAGATGATTAATATAGAGGATCTATTGCAGCAACTTGCTCGCAGAATGGACGTTATGCAAGAAGTCTCAATCATGTAAAATGTTGAGTCCCATGGAGTTTCATATTTAACAGTGGAACGATTTTGTTCTACTTCTTTGCTAAAGAAACCGTACTAGGCACTCAAGTTTTTTTTTACAATAGCTGGAATTTTCTTCTATAATTTTTCTGCATAGATTTGCTAGAATCCATCCATCACGAATAGCTAGTTAAAATGAATGAGTGGATCACGCGGTGCAAGGGACGACTGCTGCCGAAGCCATTTCAGTAAAGTAAGACTATCAATGAGAACAAAACATCCAAGTATTTAAACGTGAAATAGACTGTGGAATTTTCAGACTCAATGTGTGAATTTCTTTCAAGGTAAGGATGGCATCATGATGCTCTCAAGAGAATACAGGTAATTTGTTGAAAGAAAAGCCTGAACCCGGAAAATGGGCTTTAAGTACCCCTAAATTTTGGTGCCATGATTTTGTAGTTCATTTGCTTGCCCTCAAGGTCCATGCACTCACAATGCTCCCTACAGGGTAAAGAAAATGTATCTGAGGATTTTGGACGAAATTTACTCTTTGGGCTCGGTGGAGGAAATGATGAAGTAAAGCCATTTGAGTAAATATCAAGCTAAGATAAAAGTAAGGGCATTTTGGATTTTCGTATATAGGTGAGGACAACATTATGACACTATCAAAAGTACTCCCTCAGCTCATGAAATGTTAACGGGAATGAAATTTACTTCGTTGTAAAGGGCATGGATACCTCCAATGTGGACTAGGTTAATAAAAAATTGGTGGTCAGTGCCAGAGCTGGAAAATTATATAATTTGGAGCTCCACCTCCAGCTCCAAAGCCCTTGTGAGAATGACTTACTGGAAAAAGCTCCTGTTTAGCCTTTGATGAAGGTGATTATAATTTTCTCTGAGCTTTAGCTGGAAATATTTATCTGTATGGGTATTAATCTTTTCCATGAAAATATATGGTAAAGCTAATAATTTGATTGGCTCAAAACAATATCTTGTAATTTCTCAAAATGTTTGGTTTCAAATGATTTGTTTTCTAATGCCTCAGTAACTTTTAACTGAAAGGTTTTTAAAAGACTTATATTTCTTGAAATTAGTGTTAACAACATTGACCTTCAAGACATAATTTGACTCTTTCTATAACGAACAGGTTCCTCCCATGACACCCAAACTGATTTGGCTTTAAACATTTTTTCCAGCAGAAACATTTAGAATAAAATATGTTTTAATTACAGAAATTGATGCCTGGGTTTTAATTTTTTAGCTTAGGAGGTTTTGCTCGATTTTGATGCATAGTGAGTTGTTCATGTACCTAATTGTAGTTAATTTCATGTAATTTTACTTGGGTTGTTGAGTTAGTCATTGGAGAGCAACCTTTAATGCTGGTGCTCGTCTTGTATTTCTGCCAGTGTTGTTAATTAATGCTATATACAGGGTGGCGATCGTCAGGGAAAACCGGGAGAACCTGGAATTGTCAGGGAATTTTGAATTTCTGGAAAAGTCAGGGAAATGTCAAGGAATTCTCGTAACAGTCAGGGAGAAACTGGGATTGGAAATTCTAGTTATTTTTCTACCATTTCGTTTATCACCCAGTCTTTCTCGCCCTTTATTTCACCAACTAAAACTAATGTCCGTCGCTGGCGTGCATGGAATAAGCCCCATCAATTCGTGGAATATTCAGTTATGAATCTTATTAGTTGTGAATCTTTGTTATTTAGTTGTGAATCAGACGTACATTGTATCCCTTTTGCATATCCTTATTGCGATATTTGCCTAGTAGTGTTAAAATTCATGATCACAATGTATCACGCTCATCACAAGTAATCCAACACTATGTTGTTCGGAAAATTTTACCTCCGGTTTTTTTTTTTAACTTCCGAGACTCAGGTCGAGAGATAGCTGGAGCACACTAGCTCGTCGTAAATACTTGCTTGCAGTTCTAAAAATACGAGACATTGATTATTAAAATTGTAATAAAAGTACAATCTCATGTGTAAACAAAATCTTACGCAAGATCTTAGATTCCCATACCCTTCGTGAGACAGTAAGAAGAGCCCTCCCCACCTTTCACGCTTGACGTAATTGTTGAATGGCCCCCTTAGCTCCCTCTCGAAGCAATTTAGTCAGGTCACAAACCACCTCTAATATGATATTCCTGAATATGATGCTGTTGTTGCTAATTGCCTCCTGTCTTTGCTCGCAGTGGCGCGCTTACGTTTTGTTTGTTTATCCAAATATTTTTTACAGTATTTGGTTCCCTCTAACAGTCAAGGGGTTATAGCCACGTTAACCAAATTGTTATTTGCTTCAGTCCAACAACTTGGCTTTGGTTTGTATTTTTCGCACAGCTTAGTGTCTGTGCCGGTCTTAGATCTGTGCTGGAGTCCGCCAGTAAATTGGCCATTAACTTTCCCTTCGATGCCTTTTCAGTAATCCTACCCAGAACTACCTCGACGCGACTATAATTTGGATGAGAGTTTAACTTATGAAGGTTTTTCTATTTTTTCATTAGAATGTAAAAAGCAGTACTTGTTGCTTTTAATGTATTGATTTCAGCTTTTAACATTTTCTGAGTTTCGATGAACATTTAATTCGACAGATATAAAATATTCCAATAATAGGTGTCCTTTTGGTAATCGGTCAGGGAAATTGGTAAATCCATCAGGGAAAGGTCAGGGAAAAGTCAGGGAATTTAAGAATTGGATATCAGTAGCCACCCTGTATATATAGCACTGATGGATAAATATGTGAATGTCTTTATCATATGGAGCTATATTAAGACTCTTTGATCCTGTCTTCTATGTATACCTAGAGATGGGAAAATTACCGTAATTTTCATCTGAGGTAAATTACCACGTGGTAAATTATGGTAATTTTTGAAAATTACCGTAATTTTCCAGTATTTTTCAGTTTTAAGTATTAAACAGAAAATGTATGGTTAAATAAGAATGCCAATAGCAAAAGGAAGGGGATACGATGTTTAAACCATACCTTATTTAACATTAATCTATTATATATTTTTTAAATTGCAAAAAGAAATACAGCAGCAACACGCAATCTGGCTTTCTTTTGTCAAAGTATGAGAAATTTTCAAGAAGAATATTCATATAATAAGTACTCATTAATGTTATAATTTAAGTAAAATATGCCAAAAATGAGTTGTATATACCTCAATATAAAATTAAACACATTGGAAATGTGGACTTGGCTTAAAAGAACATGTTGGGAATTTATTTGTATGAAAAATTATCTCAAATATAGGTGAATTATCTAGAAAATTACCGAAAATTACGGTAATTTTCAAGGGGCGTGGTAAATTACGAAAAATACCATGGTAATTTACGAAAATTACCATGGTAATTTTCAAAGTGGCCCATCTCTATGTATACCATATTTTAACATACAAGCACCCTATATTTTATGATTCATATTTTTCAGTAAACTTATCATTTTAAAGAGGCACATTTTACATTTTATACATATGTACCAAAATTACAAAGTGAAATTTGCTAAACTATGGATTTAAGGGCAGTTGTTACTCATATCGATTAGTGATCTCATAATGGACCTTTGGCCTTCCCTCTTGAATGGATGAGCTTCATTGTGAAAATCTCTTTAATTTTGGTTTGTATTCCATTTTCCCTCTAAAATTGATATCTTCAAATTTAGGTAAAGTGAGTATCTCTCTGATAAGCTGTCTTCCTGAAGTGTTTTACTGGATTATAAAATAAGATTGTCCTATTCTCTTATGATAAATACTTATTCAGTAATCATTTGCTTCTGTAGGTCATACATATATTTAGATTTTGCCAGCATTTATGAGAGTATTTTCTCTGGTTTTATAAAGTGTGCACTCAATCATTATCTTCGGTAATGATGTGATATGTGGTTAAGTGCAATCCCAGAAAATGCTCTTGCTTGTGCATCCTTTGTAGATTCAAATTGAATCCGACTTGATCAGGAGATTCTATTAATGTTGTAAATTCAACATTTATTAATTTTCTCTGTTTATGGTTTTGAATTATTAACATTCTTACTCATTCCTTTGCTTGGGCTATAGTGCTTAATAATTTTTAAAGTAGTGAGTAATAGTATTTCCTTATGTATCTTCCTAAAAAATTAGTGTTTAAGTAGGTGACTTAATCTAGCATGTAAAATGATGATCTTTAGAAAGTGAGTTCATGAATTATAACTCTGCCATTAACTGTTTAAACAAAGAAAATGCATTAATTTACGTGATAGACATGGTTCCTAGTGATATTCATGATTTCATCAAATATGGTTGGTTTGACATCATCTTACTATTACACTACTACTTTTGCTCCTTACGTGGATAATTACTCATTTTTAGCTCTTAACGATAGCATTTATGATATGGCAATGGTGGTAGTTGTAGAGTCTTAGATGAAAAGGAATGAATAATCTAGAAGTACGTTTTTTTTGTTATGGCTTAGCTATGAGAAAGACATGGTTATAAGATAGTCCTGCACAGTGTTGAAATAAATATTTTTCTACAAAGTGGTTGAACTTAACTCTACACAATACATATCCACTTTTGGTTTTTGTGAATAGGTTTTTTAGTACATATTACCATCATCATTTCGACCTCTATGAGTGGCTTAGGGGTGACTAATTTTTTATACTAGGTATAATCACGCAAACAACAAAATGTGCTCATTTAGGGAGACTTTCAATGAATCAATCATCAATATGAATAAAATGCATTATGGAAACCTATTCATGTTTGATTTAGTGGAAATAAAACTATCATTTCATGTGTATCATAGTAGTGTCTTAAACTCAGTTTTGGGGAAGGTGTTAGTGAGTTACTATATCACTGTTAATGCTGTCATGAATACATTAGTGACATATATTGCATTTCAAAATTTCTGACAATGTATTAAGTTTATAATTCATTTGAAAATTTTAAATGACTTACCTATTTGATCACTTGAAATTGACATCATTGATTTCATTTTAATCATCTACTCCCATTTGCTGTGGAAATGGAATTTTACTTTAGGAATTACGTACCAGACACTTCTACTGGTAATCATAATCTGGATACCAAACCTGTGAACAATACAGAACCACATGTATGTAAGTTTCCAGTTTAACCGAGATGTGTGCTTTCTTCAAAAAAATGTTGATTCACGTAAATAAGCCAGGGTTCCAGTGTTTGTTTTGATACAACTTTGGCAATTTCTGTTGAAATAAAAGTGCATAACAGGTTTCCTAAGGGTTGCTGTTGTTTTGGCTGCTATTGTGGCAGGTCCTTTTGTGTTTTTATCTGTTTATCCTGCATGGTCAGTGATTATCAAGAATTACATACTACATACACCTTCAACCTCAGTTGTTCATACATTTTGATTTACCATGGGTTACGTATTACATATGTTGTAATATTTTCTATCTACAAAGACCAACTCACTGTACATGTCAACTAAAGAATCTGGTTATGTGTACAAATAACATTTTCACTTTATGAATATCTGTTTGTTTGGCCTTATTTCAATGAAATTACATAGTTGGCTCCCTGGTAAATGGTAAAGGGTGGTATTTTTTTAGTGTGTGTCATCAATTATGAGTTCTGTGGTTTCAGGAAACTTGCTCTGCATTGAGTGTGGATTTCCTCAAAAGTGTTTCAGATGCATGGCAACATCCATCTTTAGGCCTGAAGTGGATGAAGATGGATGTATACTAAATTTTGTGGAGGAAACCTTCACGTAATGCAGTGAAAATCTCTAGAAAACCCTGCACTTCCCATCTAAGGCATTCTGTGAAAGCTTCCACATAAAATTTCAATTTATCATCAGTTGATATGCATATTTCAATGAATTAATAATATTATAAAGATGAAAATGAGCATCACAGTTCAGATTCTAAATGCTCATTTATGTTTGCCTCCATCTTAGAATGCCAAAGAAATCCCCTCTGAAACAAGATTCGTACAATGTTTAAAAATCTAATCAATTAGATGTCAATTACCCTGTAATTTTAATTTGGTCGTGTTCAGTACTGAAATTTTTCCTGAGTGATGTGAAAAATTTAGGTATTAGAATACTAATGTGTTGGAAGTGTTTCCTGTATTAAGGGTCATAATTAAAGTTGAGTTGCCTTATCATTTCATTCAGCTAGTTTGCCAATTTACTAATAATCATCCTTAGTGCACTTTTTGATCCTCATCTTCCGGATTTGACATCAGATAAGGACCAACCAATTCAGTGAGGGTTCTACGGAACGAAAGGGAAGTGATCAAAGATGTTCCCTTGTCCACGTGCTTCATGTGTACCATTCTTGCACTTTAACCCTTGAACTTTCAAATTTTTAAGGGCAAGGGAGGGAATAAGGCAGTAAGGGAACAATGGTAGTAGTAGATCTGTCTTCTACTTACTTCTGGCAATGAGAACAAAGTACCTGAAGTATAGGCATCTGCTTTTGCTGCCTTGAAGCTCTGATAACTTTGATCTTTCGGAAACTTTTCAGTTAAGATAAATTGAATGGTTGGGAAGTAGCATTTGATCAGGATATCATATCAAAATTTGTGTAGTGGAAAGTCAGGTTTTTTCCCCTAGATAAAATTCAATGCCACTAAATAGAGGGACTGATTTAGTTTAATTCCAGGATTTAAATTTCTTCCTTAATTTACCATTTCTAACTATCACTATTGAATTTCTTGGAGAAAATGTATTCTGTATTATATGTGAGTGAAGTGTCTAGGAAATGCAGTGGAAGTGTGCAGGAAATTTATTGCAAAAAATGTCTTAATCATTTTGGACTAGTAAATTTGCAGGAGGTTAAAGGCAAAAGTAGTGAGTGCTACTGTGATAATACTGTCCGCATTTTTCATGTACGTTAGCTTAACATTTCCAGCACACTTCTTATGACCATTTCCTGTATAATTTAATTTCGCGAAGGTAGTGCAGAGCTGCCAGAGTCAATCAGTTTATCTCTTCCAAAGCATGTCTTCCTAATAATGTTGTGCCTTAATATTTATGGGAAGCTAATTCATTACGCTAAATCTGTCATTAAATTTCAAAGAGCTTTTTTTTACATTGATGTGTTAACAGCTTATCTTACTGGGCAAGTGAGCAAAAGCAGAAATATGTATGCAAAGATTTTTAATTTGAAATCCAAAGCTGAATTTTGATTAAACACATTATTTGCTGCAGTCACATTCATTGGTATGTTAATGTTTTAGTTCTGGTTCAGAGTATCTGAAAATATAATAGTGGAATTTGGTCATGTACCACTCTGACAACCTCAGGTCATAGCAATCCAGTCATTCTCTCAATCTCATAGTTACTACCTACAGTAATTCAGTATTATTCATTGAAACCTGCCCACATAATATATTCCCTGCCATTTTACAAACAAAATGTTTGTTATTGATTTAAATCATAATTTTTAAAGCCCCAATTTCCCATTTAACTTATTGTTTGCCTCATAATCATTTGTGTGTGCAATCTGTCAATCACAGTGCATGTTGGTTTGACTCATCACTACTCATATTGGAAGCTGTGAAAAAGGCTGATCAAAACCCTATTCCTATCATTTTGTTTTGTGCATATTCTGAGTAAAAACTAAATGTAGACTGATAATTTTCATTTCCAAAATTTATTTGAAATGATTAAGAATTGATAGTAAATTGATTTTTTGAGCATTTTAACTTTTATCTTAAAGATAAAGAGCTAGTTTTGAATGTCATAAGGAGTGGCAAGAAAGACTGGAGGTAGGATATTCATGAGACCTTCATTATATGATTCTGGCATTTAAATTTTCTAAGATTAAATTTGAAATCAAATACCACTGACAAATAATATACTCATGTGTACAATGTTCATGAGTACAAAGGAAATAGTTATTATAAATTGTTTTAAAAGTATAAAATATTATTCATTTGAAGATGAACATGAAATAATCTAATGTCATCAGACAATGGATGCAGTCTTTCAATTTCGTTATCAAGTAAATGCCTTTCTTTTAATCAAAAATAATTCCTTTTTTCAGCTACGTGAAGCTCAAACAAGGTTAGAAGAGCTTGAAACTACTAATACACATCTGCAAAGAAGGTTGGATAAGCTCAAGAGTGCAAAATCAGCACTTTTGAAAGACCTGTGATGTTCAACTCGTCTCATTTTTTTAAGAATGCAATTGTTGATCACAAGTGTCCAGGACAAGAGAGGAAAATTTTAAATACACAGAATTAACATGAAGAATGTTGTAAATGGTTTCATGAACTTCTGATGTATTTTTGACTGGTGAAGTTGAGACTGTCCAAAGTGACCCATTTTGTTGCACTGATGGAATTTGTGACGGACAAAAATACAATAATTACAGTGCGTGTTTTATTTGCTACAGTTTTACCAGTTTTTGCCCTCATTTGCGTTTGCTGGCAGTTTACCGTTTGCTAAGACGTGTGACTGATGAGCAGAGGGCTGTTGTCTTCTTCATGAACTTGTGTCTGTTGTTGTTAAGTTCTCATTTCTAATTGCCTCCTTGCCTTTAACTCTTTCAAATGCATTAATTTTTTTACAATAACAAATTTTTTGATTGCTGTGTGGTTTGGTTGTGTGCTCAGCGTGCCTGTATTCAAAAATCATTCATTTTTGATCCAAACTTATCTTGAACTGGTTACAGGAGGATTAACTTCCATTTCAATCATGCCTTTGTGGTGGAATAACTGAGCTTTCTTACCATGAAATTGTATTTGGAAATTTTTTAAGACTTTACACATTTGTAAACATGATACTGTGAATTCAGATATTGTGGTTGTATTACCAGAGAGTTAATGTCTCTCAGAAGTGCACAGTTTTATATATGCATTAATCACATTTATGCTTAGCTTTATTATTTGGCATGTAGATGTCAAATCTATATCTATTGCAAAGAGCATGCATCTTGCAATAGAGTACCTAATTCAATAGACCATGACTTAACAATGGATTTTGGTTGGTATGGTTATCCTGAAATTATTTTTGTAATACTCCTTCGTTAATGCCAACATGACTCCTCTTCAGAAGTGCCTGATCATGAAAAATATTGCTATGCCATTTTAAAAAAGGTGTCTTATAATTGCTACTGATTCACAGTAGTAGCATGTTTGTATTCATTGTCAGGTGGTACCTTAATGCTTCGCATGGACTTTGGAAGGAGCTGTGGTTATGGTGGAAATTAAATGTGGAGAACAGGAATCATGGGAAAGGAAGGAGATTTAAAAAAAAAGACTATGGAAACTAATGTGATCTAGTAATGTGTTTGAGTGTACAGATTGTTATATAGTTTAAAATGACAGCATCATGGATAATGCTTTTTCTTCAATCCACATGCCCCAGATTTAACCCTTGGAAAATATTTATTATGCATTGATTTCCTTGCGTACTTTGGAACTGTGAGATGTCATAAAAACTTGACAAAAACCATTTTGTTTTAATTCCCTCCTCACTCCCAGACCTATTTAAGTTCAATGGAGTACGTGGTTAGTTTATCTGACAAGGGGGGGTGGTAAATAAATATAATTTATTATTTTGAATAAATGCATTGGCTCTGCGTAACTACTCATTTTTAAATTTCTTTAATTTAATTTGATTTTAATTTATTTATTTTATAATCCCCGAAAACAGCACTGACGGCCTTTTACATCGGATATTGTAACAATGTACGAACACAAACACCCATATCCTGAGTGGTGATAAATCCACTCAGGCGGGACTCGAACCCTCAGTTTAGCAGGCGAGGACTTAACCCCGCCGCCACAGGGGCCGACGATTGTTTTAATTTAATTATTCAATTCAACAGTTGATTATCTGAATGAGTAACCATTTATGGAAATATTGTACAGCATGAAGACTGGTGTTTAGTAGTAAAACATTGCACTTAGCAAAAGATCCTGGGAAGTGGATGATTTCATTTAATTGAATAACCATGTATATTTTCACAGAATTAAAATGACTGGTTTCGTTACAAAGGCAGAATTGTTAACCATTTTTTATGTATGTACACACTAATTTGGATTGGGAGGATGAAGTGGTTTGAAGGGGAGATGGGAGAATGAAATGAGGGTGGGAAGAAATGTGGGGAGGGTAGGGGTTGGAAGATTTGGTGGAATGACAACTGCAGGTAAAGTCTTGATGAGTTATCCCTGGTGGGGGGTGAGTGAAAGGG
The DNA here is from genome assembly GCA_963573305.1 of Pyrrhosoma nymphula. Lineage (NCBI taxonomy): Eukaryota > Metazoa > Arthropoda > Insecta > Odonata > Coenagrionidae > Pyrrhosoma > Pyrrhosoma nymphula. Next base: position 109,518,304 of record OY754329.1, read on the forward strand.
TTCAGGAGTTCTCATGCATCCTTGATGGAGGGACATCCGGGAGTGGGGATTATCTTTAGAATATATTTGTACACTAAAGTTAACAATTCTCTGCCTGATGATGTTGCCTGTACATCAAAACCAGTTGTGCATTAACCTTGTGAAAATTTGCATTTCTATTTTATTTAGTGACAATGAATTTTCACGACGCCTGAAGCAATAAGAGGGCCTTTCTAAGTGTTCATTACCCACAGACTCTGACCCGGGTAGTATGGCATTCACCAAGTTAGCTCTTTTTGTTGCTTTTATCTGCTCAAGTATGCATTGCATATTACTCTTGATCCAATTTCTCTAATGGGCTTCTCCTATCGGGTGTGCAACTCAAGTGTATTTTGATGCTGCTGTGTTTGGATTGTAAGCGTTGGTGTGTAAAGTGCTGCAGACTGTTTCCTTCCCTTCATGTTTAGTGCAATCATGTTGGCAGTATTGACTGCCATGTGCTCTCCAATCTCCACTACTCCTAAGCCAACCCCTTCTAGGTTCACCTTCTCCTCCTTGATCTATCGCTTTTCTCTGGCTGCCACTATATTTCGCTACTACAATAAATTCTTAATATGTATCTCGTTTTGGCATATATTTGGTCATGTTCTAGTTATATTTTGATCTTGTTCAGTTCTTGAGGGGGACACCTGAATGCTTTTAGTATTAAATTCCACTTCTACAAGTGTTGTGATTTGCTGTATCAGCTCTACAGTTATTATGCATTTATTTTTTGTCTTCTTATTTAATTCTGTAAAATTTGAGCCTTTTTGATTTCCATGTAATGCTAGCTAATTGGTGGTTACTATGTGCTTCACCATATTTTTCAATTTATCCTTCCCTTGTAAATTTTCAAACAAGGCAATGGTTCATTGCATTAGCCACATCTCTCTCTCTCTTCATAATTGCTTTCTTCAAGTTACTGTACGACGCGAAGTCCACATCTTAATTCAATTGCTTGCTAAATTTCAGTTACCAATGCAAAAAATTGTAATTCTGTTGAGTGGTAAGTGTTCTTTTAAATTTAAAATAATCTGCAGTGAGTTGGCATGGACAATGAAAGTGCTCCCAAGTGTGCAGGAAATCTGTTGGTTGAAGGAAGTGCCGATGTTTGAGGATTGGAAGTGTCAAAGTAATGCAAAATGGGAATGATCCCCTCAGGGTGAAGAAATATTGATGACCTTAAAAAAAAATGAAATGGTGGCATTGATAGTCCGTAATTTGCTTGTTAAATAACTGGAATAGAATGTGCAATGAGTAATCATCTTCATTCCTGGTAACTTAATCTTATTCAGCTCTAGCTATGTCATTTTGAAGGCTAGATATATTTCTGAGCAACCAATGTGTGTACAGGAGAAGCAATTGGGCAATTGTCTGCTATGGAAATTTCTCTTGACAGATTTGGTATCACGGCTCTGATCACGGTGGTAGCACTAATGAGTGAGGCTAGCAGTGATTCACAGCCACACCAGCTTGAGAAATGAATGATGTTCGAAGTTTCTCGTAAGGTGTCCATTGAAGCCTATACATAGACCGTTTCAAGGGACCTTGTCCTTGCAGAGGTTTATGAAGATCTGTGTTTGATTTTTAACTCTTACAATGTCAACCTTTTACAGCTATATGCTTGGAAGTTGTGTAAGTTGAGAGCAGAATGAATGGTTAATGTTTCAATGCAGTGGTGTAACTTTTCAAAATAACATATACTATTCAGGGTAGAAATCATTCTATGGGTAACATTACTTCTAATTTATCTTCCATTGTTATTTACCTAGTGTTCAAATATAGTTTGGCCCTTAGAAGTGCATTGTATGAAACTGTTTAGTTTGTGGTGAGCAATAATAGAGTATTGTAAGCTTTTCAGCGAGGGGGGGGGGGGCAAGGGCTCGGGGAAGATAGCAAGGGAAAGAGTCAGGAGTTCTGTTTTCTAGCAGTTTATTTCCTTCAAGTTACATACGGACTACCTACGCCCGAACTCTAGCACATATCATGTGAAGAATCCCTGTGCCTTCCACCATGCCGCAGTCAGCATTCTCGTCACCTCATGACCCACCAATTTGAATCCCATTGGCTGTCAACGGTCGCTGCATCTTTCCCTTACCATTGCAGGTTCCCAGGGAGTGAGAAGAGAGGCACATCTTAATGTAACCACATCTGGAAATTAAGATTACTCACCAGAAAGCTTATATTTGGAGCTGACTCAAGTGCTGACTGCTGTAGGCATTCTTACAGTATGTTATGTAGATAACTGGAACACCATAAATGAACTGAACATGTTAAATAAAAGACTTTGTACTATTCCACAAAATGATGTATATGCTACCAAATGTTCAAATGCTAAATGAAGTAACGGAATTCAAATGTTGCCAGCTGCTTACAAAGTGTTTAACCTTGTTCAAATCTAACCTAAAAGACCACAAAACCCGGACTCCACATTCACCACCACCTGTCAACTATCCCAACCCTCCTCCCTCCCCTTGGCAAACGGCCCAATCCAATCCCAATATCAAAACCCGACTCCCACCCCCCACCCGCGTAAGTCATAGCACTCACCCCACCTCCTCTCCCATCGTATATAAAGAACCCGAACTGTGGCAGATGTATGTATACCTTGACAATGATGCTAAGACGTCGAAATCGATTGGGAAAAAATATACATCATATTGTGGAATAGTACAAAGTCTTTTATTTAACATGTTCAGTGCAACTAAATTCCACAAAGTATCGCCTGCCTCCATTGACAGTAACCAAAAATGAATGTGTTGAAAATGTGCTTTTGTTGTAAAATGAAAGGACAGCTGAAGTGATCAAAGCTATAATACTGAAATGATAAGTGCACATTTGTGGTGACTGATTAGCATTCTCTGGGTAGATGGGAAGTTTGGAAATGAAGTCCACTGTGCATTTTTGATGCCATGTGTAGACGTGAATTAATTCAGAGATCAAAGCATATATTTGGAGATATAGCATTGTTATTGATAGATTTGTTCATGCTAGGCATGAACTAGTGTTGATGCCGTGGTAAAGGCCTATGCTGTTAACTACGCATACTAACCCCAAATATTTTGCTAATGCAAAATTTTGGGAGGTGTCAGAATGCAAGAAATCACCATGGTAAGTGCGAGAAATTAAATATTAATGCAGTAGAGAAGAATGCAGATCGTGTTGCCACCAAATCACTCCCATTAGCAGCGAGTAGCCTTACCGTAAGCAGCTGACAGAGAGGATATCTTGGAAGGGAATATCATGGTAGCTGGGTGCACAGAATTATTCTGGTGCCAGTTTTTTCTCCATTAAATTACCTACTCCGCGGTAGGATGTTATTGTTATATCACATGATTGCATAAAAGATAATTATAACATTTTTGTAGAAACGAAAATATTACAGGGCCTTTGCAAATAAGTATTGACCCCAAGTACTAATTTGAATTGGCGGCACTTATCAGTTTTCCAAATGCAGTTCGCTCTGCAATTATTAAATGGTTCTCAAAAAGCTCACCAGATGGCAATGTCATAGATTTGTCGCCGAGGGGCGTCAAATGTTTGTTGTGACCGTGATCTCGTTATTAAGCACAAAATAATTTGGAAATTGTGAGTGAAATACAGTATGTCCTTTTCCATAAGGGGCTGTTTCCAAATACTTATTGAGGGCATTCATTAAAGATGTCTTCAAATATAGCCATTGAGGTAAGCTCTTGCAGATAATTCCGTCCAAGTACAAATGGCTAAAATATGTTTTTATTATTGAAATAATAAAAAAAAGCCAATTTTGTAGGATATTCGAGAATTTGGTTTAAATTTGACAGTTGAACAGTGTAATTACACCGTACAGTGCAATATGTATTTTTGTATTGCTTGTTCCATGACCGGGATGTTTGAATTTGTTATAGGTTGATTGTAATTTGAAATGGTTGTCGATTCTCGGCATATGATGCAATACATTTATGCATAAGTACTACATGTATACCCTTCCTCAATTTATGCGTCTTAAATATTTTTATTTTCTAATTGTGCGAATTGGGGCAGCTTCCATTCCTCAGTTTTCGTTTTGCTCCTTTACACATATTTTGATAAACTTCGAGGGTGTTTTACTATTTGAGGTTTACTCAATTACATTCAATGCCATCGCTTATCACTAAATCATTTCATGTATGATACCATGCTGAAAATTGTTTCCCAATATGAGCTCCAGAAATTACTTGGGTCTCATTACATTGAAGAGCCGATGGGATTCGTGGAAATCAGGGCATGCCCTTCATGGGATATATATATATATATATATATGTGCTTTCGTCCCGTCGAACGAAAACGCACATATGCCTATGTCTGAAACTCATTCAGTTGGAGCATTCCCAGAAAATTATTTTTCTACTGTCCATTTTGATGTTTTAAATTAAAAATTGTTAGATTTTTATGATGGTACCATATCCTTGATACTGATGGAAGAGTCGATGTCTCGTTTTCTAACGAGATGATGGGAATTTGGAATAAATTTGCCCTTGATTGTTATTTTATCTGCCTTTTTCAATCACTTTCAATTGTTCTGAACGTAGTGGTACTGTTCCCACTATGTATTATATATTCGTTGGTCTCCCCATGGAAACATTCTCCCATGAATTACCATGATCTGTGTAGTGATAGTACTATTTTCGTATTGTTTTTTATGATAGATTCTTTAACTGTGCATATCTCTGCTAATGTTGGTCATTAGAATTAATGTTTTGCTTGAATAGCATGAGAGAAATCAGCTTATGTCAGAAAGTAGGAGATAGTATCACTTTATTTTTAACTGTAGGTCACAATTCAAAGCAGGAAGAGCTTATATCCAGCATATTTAATTGGTTTTTATTTTCTTAGGGTGCAAATAACTTTGGTAACAAGTTATCTTCCCAACTCACATCCAAACATCTGAAATATATTTGTGCAGGGATAGAAATATTACAGGTATGTTTTCTTAATTCTTTTTGTTAATGATTTTTTTTATTTGCACTCATCCTTCCATTTTCCACTTATCTTTCAACCTTTGAATAAAGATGGATGACCTACTCTGAAAGCCATTTAAAATTATTTCTACTATTCACTCTTAATATTAAACAACTGTTCATTCTTTGGATTATCATTAAAGACTATTTCCTTATTCCTTTAACCCATTCAAGGCATCGGTCCCTTACTTTTCTCGGTTTTCCCTAGTTCCCAAGCGTCGGCGCTGACACTTGCAACTTCCTTCAGCGTCTTAGGCTTGCTCTAGGCACACGTGGATGAGTTTCGTTCTTTGCTGGATTTGTTTTCGTTTTATATAAATAAAAGAAAAAAACCATTCAGCGTGGGAATAAATGTCATGTCAACAGGTCAGCATTGAATGGGTTAAGGAAGGTATTCATTAATAAAGAAAAAATATCAGTGCATGTACCTTTATGGTGAAGAAAATTTCTTTTGCCTCTTACTTATTTGTATAGTGATGAGATTCATGGGGTTTTGTAGCTTAATGTGTCACTCATGGGATGTCAGGCTGCAATGTTAGTGATGCTAAGTTATTGTAATATGAGTCTGGATCAATAATCACTGTTGGTCAATCAATATTAGGATTGGTTTCATCCAGCTTTCCATGCTGTTTAGATTTTGCGACTTTTCTTTAGTTTTCAAGCGAGTCATTATTGACTCAGGAACTTTGGGATTATGTGGCCATGGGTAGAAATATACGGAAAGGGGGCCAGTAAATAAATAAATGAATAGATAGTCATATTAAATGTTTAATGCTTAAAATAACAAATACTGTATTTATTCTCATATGAATACTAATACTGGATCAATGACACATTATTGTAAACATGAGAAAAAAAGAAATGGGATGAGGCCCTCACTGGTGTGGGGCCCTTGGCATATGCCTGGTTGTTCAACATTAGGGGTGCTACTAATTTATTACACATTTATTTCATTACATTCATTTTGTTTTGTCCTTATTTATTACTTGGGCTCCTGCTTCTTGTGAATATTGACATTTTTTTCATTATCTTCATCTCATCTCTTCCTTACTGCTTCTGTAAAGCCTCTGAAATTTAGTGTGCTCACTTGGCTGATTTTTCAACTATAAGTTTCACCATACAAGAATCTGATTAAATCAAATCTCTGCCTATCTACTTTGATTCCGTATTTCCTGTTTTCTCTCTCATCATTGCTTGTATTAGTGATTAAAAAAACTGGAACTTATTTGAGAGAATTATCTTGACAGAAGAGCTTACCCAGTCGGCACATAACGACCCGTACAAAAAAATCTTAACTGTGACTGTGCTAAATCTGCACTCCAACTGTGCTAAGGGACTGTGCTGTGGTTGCACTGCAACTGTACTGGAATTGAAACACCACAGTGCAGTTGTCATAGCATTGTTACAGTACAGTTGCCATAGCAGAGTCACAGTGCAGTTGCCATAGCAGAGTCACAGTGCAGATGCCAGAGCACAGCCACAGTACAGTTCTCAGAGCCCATCTCTGTTGTTTACCATCTAAAATATAATTAAGCGAACATGTTTTTAATGACTTTGCAAAGATGGAGAAACAATTCGAAAGATAAAAACAAAAAAATACAATGAAAAAAAGAAAAATAAATTGCCCTGTCTGAGATTCGAACTTATGCCCTTCCACTCCACAATCCAACACCTTACCACTACACCACAATTTCCTTAGAGAAAGGAGCCGTTCAAAGGTGTTAAGTTTTATTTTTATATATTCTGACTTAGAGATTGGTCGGTAGGACTGAAAGGACTCCCTCCATTTTAATGCCATAGCAATCAGTCACTTAACCCTTAATCGGTCGAACTGAAATGCACACAGATATACAGTAGTTTTCCTGATATAGATCTCCTTTATTTATCCGTCACAACCATGATTAAAACCCTAAACTCTTGTAATATGCTCTCGCTGCAATAGAATGGTCTCATGTGAAATAGGTGTAATTTTTGCTGAGGAAAGCAGACTGGACGCTTGGAAAGTATTACCAAAAATTATATTCTGTCATTATAATTGTCAGCAACTGCAAACAATAAAGGGAGGCATTCGGGCGTCTCTTAAATTGCGTAAATCGCGATATGATCAGGTGAGACGCGGAGTCTCACATGAAAACTCGACTCTTCCTCGTCTAGATAGATAATACCAGCACCTCTTGAAATACATTTCTAGCATCATCCCAGGTGACAAATATTTTCTAAAGGGTTTCTGAAGAAACTTTATAAGGATGGGTTATGTTACTATGAAGTATTTTATAAGTAAACTTTGAAATTTTAATGTAGGTACCTAACTTAACAATTTTAACAATTGATTTTCTTGACAGTATAGCTGTACGATATGGATCCATAGTGATGGGATGTAATTTATTACAAATAATATGAGTCCCGTAACGATTACATATGATTTGCTTTTCCTGCTATAATTGTTACTTTTTTCAAATTATAATTTTACTCGTGATTTTCTCTGACATTTTTGTAATCGTGACTCTCGGGGTAATTTTTAATTGACGTGTAGTACCTATACTTGGTCATTGATAATATGGATTACTGTTTTTTTATTGTGTTGGACTGCATGACCAACGTTGTTCACAATCGGTTTTTCTGGCTATAATATACTTGTTTCAATCACTATCCTCTTCAGCTTATTCTGAAGCTGGATCTACACTAGAAACATTTTCCGCGAATACGCATTTTTCATATTATAATATGTTTCACGATTTACAGAAGCTCAGTCACAGTGCAGTTTGAGCTATAGTGCAGTTACAGCCCTGTGACACAGCTGTGTTACAGTGCAGTTTGAGCTATAGTGCAGTTACAGCCCTCTGACACAGCTGTGTTACAGTGCAGTTTGAGCTATAATGCAGTTACAGTATGGCGATTAAGCACAGTTACAGTACAGTCCTCTCCAAAGAGCAGCTGCCACAGTGCAGTCTAGTACAGTTAACTGCCTTATGACTGTGCTAAATGCTGAGTTTAGTCCAGTTTTAGACCAGTTACAGTGCATCCACAGTACAGATTTTTTTGTATGGGGAGACATATCTCCAAATACGTGGATAATATCCATGGAAATCGTGATGAGCCTATCCCTACTCATCTATTGGTTATCTCTTGTGTAAGAATAAATCGTGACGATTCCATGCATAAAACGTGAAGAAATGAAGGATGAATTTCCACCTGTTTAAGGATAAGCTCATCCTTAGCGTCCTTATTGGCTGAAGGGTGACCAATGAAATCGCACGAATGATAGCTGGCGATGACAGCACCACATAGCAATTAAATAAATTATGAGAGCAAAATTACTTTAATGCTGCCACCTACTGGCTGTTTTACGAGCTAATACAGATTTGTACGATTTTCCTGGCTATATTTAATGAGCGCCCATGTAGTAATAATTACTAACCATACTTACATATTACTTTATGGGGGCTCATTAAATAGAGCCTGGTTTCAATAGTAGCACTAGCATCAGGGAATAGAATTCTATTACCTGCTAGCATTCTCACCAAAAAGCAACGGCATAACACAACAGCAATTTTCATTTCCATTCACATTGGCTATCTGTGAAAAAACGATTATAATGGAAACATATTGCAGACCAGAGATACAATAAGACTCAACAATTCCTCAGAGGTCGCTCATTACTAGAAAATGCATACTATTAAATAAAAATATGACATCCTATTTAACAGTTCTTTATTCATGCAAAACATATTGAACAAGCTCAGTCAAATTAAAACAGTAATTAGTAATCCCTTTCAATCTCCCAGACAAAAATATCCACATTCCCACCAGCATCTTTAGCTAAACATTTTTACACTAAAATTCCCCACTCGAGAAATTTCACTTTTTACTTCCATCCCCCACTCACAAATTTACACTTCCATTCCACAATCAGAACTTCATTTTACACTTCCAAAACATAAAAATGACTCCATATGTTGATTTTTGTTCAGTCAAAGACTCTTCTGATGAAGAAATAACTCCGTGAATCACTTAGTTTTAAGAGTGCTTTATTCCTGTTTGCAATGGCTTTGCCAACTTCACGACTGGCTTTTAGGCCAAAAAACAAAGCACAATCATAAAGCCCCAGAAATACAAACATAACGAAAAGCACAGTGTAAACCAGACGTTTGCAAATTTAACACAACTAACTCTAATTCTTTCCCGGCGATTGCTTCGCGTGAATTATTCTTGGTATTACTACCAGGTTAAATCGTAGCAATTGGTTGTTATAAAGTCCATTGTTAGAGTTTACGAACTCAAGAGGAGCTCGCCGATAATTTGTAATAAATACACAATGTGGGTAGCAAAATATTTATTTTATATTATACTGTCTATATTTTTTTGTATAATACAGCATTAATTAGAGTTAGCAGGCATCTCACGCACTATTTAAATATTTGGTATGACCTTTTTGCGGAGCAACATTATATTGAAGGGAATCCTGTGTCGTGGGGGAGAGGAAGATATAAGATTCCAGCACAAAAAATATCACGTTAGGATAACACTATTTCTTTTCCCACCTCATGTGTATTTCAATTGAAGGAATTTAACTTTTCATTCATGGCGTGGAATTGCTTACTTTCGGATGATATTCATCGTAAAAACATATTAGGGAAGCATTATAGCAAAGAATATTTCTGCACCAAGCCAATTTGTTTTCTGTCGCTAGAACATTTGTGTCTGCTCGAAGGCAGATCCGGTCTACAAACTCCAGACCATTTATTTATATTTTCTCATATTTTCTCGGATCCATTCAGAACTAATCCACTGTTTAATTGCTTGATACTGTTTAGGCAACAGACAGTCATAAGAGCAAGATAAGTTGTTCTTACAACTATTATATAACACAATAATAGTGAAACAATCAGTGATAACAGTCTTGAACCCCTCTCTGTATTGAGTTAGAAATCTGAACAGGATTTTAACATTCTTCTTTAAAACTTAAAAATTTTGTGCTGAGACACATTTGAAAATTTATGATGGAGACTCACTTTAACCTTATTGAATAAAAAGTGGGATCAGGGTAGCTATAAATAACTGGTTCTGACAATGGTTGAGGTGGTTGTGTGAAATCCCAGTCCCTACATAGGTGCCAGGAGGAGAACTTTAAATTTGCTTACAAATACTCCTTCCATTACATATGATTTGCCAAAGCATCTTACATTCAGAGAGGAATAATGCTGAAAGTGGGCCTTACTACCCTTTCTCCATTCCCTCAACATCCTACGTAAGACAAAAAAAAATCCACACGTCAAGGGTTTAGATTAAGGAGGGGGGCTGGCTCCCTGAAATCCCCTCTAATCATGATCCTAAAGGACATCTTACCTCTCCTACATTCACTTCCCCCCTTCTCTCCGGTTACCAGCTGAGCTTACATCTCAGTTCCTTACATCACAATGTCCATTTTAACTCAATACTATACTTAATTCCAAGCTCGGTCATGACTTTCATTCATTATCCTAAATTTGACGTGAGAATTCCTTGACTTCTGTGCAATAATTTTTTTTCCTCAGTTTTAATGGACCCTGAAAACCATTTCAGTTGAGTTATAGGCAAAAATAGCTAAAAAACTGTTTAAGAATTGCAAGGAAATGAGCTACATTAACCATTAAAATATTTTTTAAAGAGTTATTTCTGTGAAAATTTCATTTTTTAATACCAATCCAAAAAATCTGATTAGGTACATGAAAAACCAGCATTCCTCAACAATCTTCAACATGTCATACAGCTCCTGGAATTACAGCCACATTACATATTCAAAGACCAAACCAAAGTGTTAATACAAACAAAAACAATTATGTAAATTGAAAACTAAGACGTCATACATGAGCCTTATCAAATACAAATTTAACCGTCATCTTTCGGAGGAATCCTTTCCAATGGCACAATTGCAGATTATTCTGTACACCTTCACTTCCTAAAAGAAAGAAAGTTTCGGATCAATCCTTTAAGTTCTGTTGATACACCCAGGGTACAGATAACATTCAGAGTTCAAAAGCCAGAATGTCAGTTATATTCATTATCACAGTTTAACATGATCGTACAGATGTAAACATGTTGAAAGAATGCACTTGCGTTAGAAGAAATGTAAAAACTAAATCTATAGTGATCTTGGATGTTTATAGTCAGCCTAAAAATATACATAGCTACACCACCATTACCTCAGTCAGAAAATGACGTAGGTAGCTACCAACTCTTTGTAGCACCAGGCAGCAAAAATAATTTTATTTCCTGAATCAAGAACAAAATACTTTAAAATGAGAAACTTACGTAAATGAAATGAAAAATTTAGAGGCAAAAAATCTAAGAGTCTAGGGAGTTCCCATACTTCCAAATTCGATAGGACTTAATCATTTCCATGACATACAATAACAATTCATGAATAACAAATATGGGAGGGATTAAATGTAGTGCAGAGAATTAGAATTAGAGTTTTCCCGAAGAATGAATACTTCATGAGATGAAAATTTAGGGCATGAATGCAACATGGGAAGTGAAGGTTAGAGGAAAAAAATGAATGTCATTGTAATATTATTTCATAAATCACTAACCTTTTTCTTCCAATCTTCTTTCTCTGGAACAGATCTGCTACAGGGATTTGTAGGTAACCTTTAAAGTTCAATTATATCACTCGAGCTTGCTTCTAAAGGTCTATTTATTTTGTTTGCCCTGACTGCACATGCGAATGCAATGTATTCTATCCCACAAACAAATTGGTAAACAAACACTTGACTTAAATTATATATATAAAAAACCCTGCCGATTCCAGTGATTCTTATGAGACTAGGTAGCTCGGTGGTCTAAGCATTCGGCGCGACATCGAAAGGTCCGTGGTTCGATTCCTGGCCTAGTCGAATTTTTTTCACTGTGAATCGGCCATCATTCCATCTTCACATCACCATTGTGTTGTCACATTGTATTTGTTTCCTATCCTCTTCCTTTCACCATCTTTTTGAACGAAATATTTATTATTTACGCCTGTGAGCGGTTTGAGTGAATGAATGAATGGTAGGTCAAGAAGAAATAATTTGCTTCCTCCAAGAAAAAGGCCCATCAGAGGGTTTATCCACCGCCGATATCTCCTTGCTCTCCCCTCCTTTCCCCCCTTCCCTTTTATATCCTCCGCAAAATTAACCATCCTGGCCGACCTATTGTTTCTTCCCGCAATTCCCCAACTGAGAGAATATTGGCATTTGTCGATTTCCACCTCCAACCACTAGTACACGCCTTACCGTCCTTTGTAAAAGATTCCTACCATTTCTTAAAACTCCTTCATTCAACCTCCCTCCCTCCGGACACCCAAATCACTATGGCTACGATAGATGTCACCTCTGTCTTCACTAGCATTCCTCATGCTGAAGGTCTGTCTTCACTCAGGTTATTCCTCTCCAAGCGTCCCAACCCGCATATCCCTAGCACTGATTTTCTTGTAGAGCTCACGAATATCATCCTCACCCACAATTCTTTCTCTTTCAATAAAAAATTCTTTTTACAAACCAAAGGTTGTACTATGGGGAGTAGGTTTAGTCCCTCCTATGCTAACTTCTACCTTAGCCATCTAGAACAATCTTTCTTGTCCAAATATCCATTAAAACCCCTTTTGTGGCTCCGCTTCATAGATGACATTTTTCCTCTCTGGCCTCATGGTACTGATTCCCTAAATATGTTCATTTCCACCCTCAATACCTCTGCCTCCATCTCCTTTACCTCCACGATTTCCAACTCCCAAATAACCTTCTTGGATGTTAATGTTTCCTTATCAGGCTCAAAATTCCACACCTCAGTTCACATCAAACCATCCAATAAGCAGCAATACCTTCATTACAGCGGCTCACACCCCTCCCATACCAAATGCTCCCTCCCCTACTCCCTATCTATCCGTGGCCATCGTATTTGTAGCAACCCAGATTCCCTCGACAAATTCCTCACCAACCTTCATCACTCCCTTCTTAAGCGCGGTTACCCAGAATCCCTCCTTCATCAAAAAATTCAGAAAAATTCCGGCTCCACCAAACCTCCTCCCACCAAAGACTCCCACATCCTGTACATTTATACCACCTATTTCCCAGGTGTACAGTCCCTTAATTCCATCTGGAAAGACCTCTATCCCATCCTTAAAAACCACGTTTCCACCGCCAAAATTTTTTTCTAAGCCCCCCTCAATCACCTATAGGCAGCCTGCCAACTTGTCCGATATTTTTAAATCCACCAAGCCCCTCTCCAAAAATTTATTTACGTTAAAATCGGGGCCCGGTTGGGAATCCCCGCCCTGGCCACGCCGCACAGTGGGTCAGAGTGCCGGTTTAGCCCGCCAAAAGTCGGAGTTCGATTGTTGAGCTATTGTGAGGCAGTGTTTGTTGAGAAATGAACTGATTACATTTCCATGAGTACTTTTTAAGTTATAATAATAACATTGCATTTTTTTATCATCACCAGTCCCCAATCCAAAGATTGGTTTGCTGAGGATCTCTGCTTCACTCTCCTCTCAGCTTACCCTTTCATTCCCATTTAAGTTATCACTGTGACTTTCTTCTCAACTTTCCTGATTCATTCCACCCTATATCTATCTTCCTTGGTCCTTCCCTCTCATCGTTTTTCCTTTCATTTTGCAGGGGCTAATTGGTCGCAAAATGTTTTCAATAAGTTTGTCTCTCTTCAGAGTTTTTATCTTCTCTCTCCAACTCTTCGTTGGACTCCTTCATCGGTGATTCAGTCTGGCTGTATTATCTTTATCCTTTTTCTGACACCTTTTTATTTGCTCCAATTAACTACTTTGAAATAATAGATTTGTATATCATTGCGATCTAAGTAAATTTTCTTCATTTTCAATCATTGATTAAAGGAAGTAATTTCTTTCAGTTCTCTTAGTAGCTTCAACCTTTCCCTGGGAGAGATGGTCTTTCAACTCGGTACATAACTTTTTCATCCTCTCTCACCAGGCCTTCCTTGCTTGATGGCCGATTGTATTTCTAATAATTTCAAACAGCTACTGTGCTTTTGTATTAGAGTTTCTTTTACCATATTCCATCATATATTAAATTCAGAATTTCTATGTTTTTCTTTAAATATGTTTAACCAATTCAAAATTCTGCATCCCTTGAATCACAATCGAGTTCCTGCTCTGATAGGTAAATATTTGGTTGCTTGAATAAGTTTACTAAAGATCTATTAATCACACCTACTTCCTTTACTGGAAGCTTACGTAAGGATGTAATTACAAGGTCGGAGGATATTAGGCACATATGCAGCAAATCCTCATTACAGTAACTTCGAGATATTTTCCTGGTGTTAAATGTCCTAATATCTTTGCAGTCTTTGTGCCCTGCTTCCTGCGCATCTTCAGATAGCATACCTATAGGGAGGGGCGAAGCTTTAATGATGTCAGCACCGTGAATAAGAATCTTGTGCACTGTAGGGCATGGTATACCAAGGGTAAATTTGTATGCACTATGAAGCTGTTTCCATTGTGTATTCCCTAAAATGTTCAACGTTTATCTCGAAGTTGCTGGCCAGAGCATTGAGTATTGCTTAGAAACGTTCGATTTTACCTTGATCGAGACCTGTAATTAATGAGACTAGGCTTGGAATGCTGAAAGATGAGCGGGCAGTGCTGCCATCATTCGAAGAACAGTAACCCTGCTTTGGCATATCCACAATCAGCCCAAGTTTCTCTTTTAAGATCCGTCCGAATCCTTATTTTTCTTACATTTACTCTCTCCTTTTCCGTTATATTCTTACATTGCCTTTTTGCGACTCCTAATATGTAAGAAACATGAAGAAGGTATTCAAAACTTCGAATCCTTCCATGCAAAATGGAGAGTCCGTATTTATAATTCTCTTCCTTTGCCACCAATTGTAGGACCAAACCCAAGTCGTTCATCTGCGATAGTTTAGCACTGCACACATAGCAGCTCTGAGTCGACTTATTATCCGTTTTTGCATTGCAAAGTTTCCCGTCTACCATTGTCATGTGTAAATCATGCTTCACGGATACACGATGCTCAGAGCACATACTTGCAGAAGGAATCAAGTCGGAAATTTCACTCCTCGCAGGACTTGTTTCCTCTTGTATGCACATCGTTGTCTCTAACCTTATAGGGCGACCATTTTCATTTGAAGTGAACATCTCCAAAGGAACTAAAGAGGTAATGTGAAGACTTCAGTCATCCCATTGTGGATTAAGAGCTTTCTGTTCGTACATAGTATAGCCACTGCTCCTGTCAGAATCCCATTTAGAAATGAGAATTAAATTATTCAAATGATCAGGTTTTAAGGTATGAAGGACTGGTTCCACAACTTTTAGCAGTTGATCCACGGTCAAATCGAGAAGTGACTACAATGTGATCTCCGCGGTTCATTTAGAGATAATACCCAACCCAAATTCAGAGATAGTGCCAAAGGTGGGTAGCATCTCCTATTGGCTAGCTTTATAGCCGAATAAGGGGGGTACAAATTGACCGCATTGTGTGATGATGCACTTTCTCTGATAATCAAATACTGCTGCTTCGTCAGCTTCGCCTGCACGATCAAATTCAGAGCTTCTTTGGGTGCCTCTCACCATGAGATAAATCTCCAAGCCTTTCATTTTGCTTCTTTGATGTGCAACCGTTTGTTAGAAATTTCCTCTACTTCAAAATAGAAAAGTATGTGCCTTCTGAAAACCGATTTCCATGAACCGAAGGCACCAATTTAAATTTCACTTATGGCTTTCCGAGAGAAAATAAACTATATGTGCTTGCGCTTCAATTATATCAAAATATTAATTCGCTTGGTTGACAATCGACATAAAAAACAGTTGCCACCACTACAATATTATATGTAGCAACGCTGATATTGCCTTTGTTCCACGGTCAACAACGCAGCGCCACCCTCGGTGTAATTGCGCACTAATTTCAGTGTAGACATTTATTAATCTTCATATAAAATGGAAGTTCGCGGCTAGTCGCGGCCAATTTTTTGGCGCAAAGTTAAGAAGCAATATTGTACCAATTTCAAGCAACCAGAAAGCTGTGTCACGCAGTGGTTTTTCGTAGCTCATCTTTTTTGGCGTATTTAGATTATGGCGGGGTGTGTGTAAATATTAGGTCATAGCTCTCCAAATATATTGCCTATTACGCAGAAATTTGCTAAAATGTGAAGAATATAATCCCTAATATACAGTGCGAACCATTTCAAATTATTAAATTGCCTTTCGGATGAGAAGTAAAAAATTATTAAAGCAGGTGCAACTTCATTCGAAAAACTGCTATGGAAATCCGCCAAAACACAAGTGTCATCATAGTGTTAAATCGGTATTTTGGTCTCAAAATCGTATTTCATGTCACAGCGGGGACCTTTACCTTTGCATTAACTCCAAATTTGCATGATTTTACACAATTTGAAAAATCGACTTTTGGCGGGCTAAACCGGCACTCTGACCCACTGTGCGTCGCCCCTGTCAGAAGGAGGTATATCATATCCTTCGCACTGCAGTGATCGGAATCGAATATCATACGGCTGTACCGTTTCCGACGAATATTACTACTCCAAGAGGGGCGGGTATCGTAATACGGTCTCTTAATTACGGTACTGCGATTAATGGAAGGTGTATAACATTTTATTAAATCTCCATTGAGCGTTTCTTTTTAAACATTCTTTTTGGGATCCGATGAATAAAACTATGTGCTGCCGACGTGAAATGCATACGGAGTAAATGTTCAGGTGTCCATTGACTTGTGTATCAGTTTCAAGAATGTTGTAAAACGCTGATTGAGTAATGATTTCTGGTTATCTCGAAAGAGATGAATAGACTATGACCACTGAAGTCTGTCGCTAAGTCGCGGTGTGAATTATGGGAATATGTTTGCGGTCCTGGAAACTGATGGATGTTCAACAAATATTTATGTAACATCAATCACCTTTTCCGAAAATATATACAGCATCGTAACTTCAAGGAAAGCAGTAACTTTCTCATTGAACGAGGACACAAGTGTAATTTATGCAATCCTCGGAGTCCTCGTTTCCTGGCGTTAAAAAAATATAATAGCCACTTTCGATGTGTGTGATTGAGGGAGTGGATGGAGGGAGGTGATTAAGGGGTGAGTCCCACAATGGATGCGCTGAAAGAATTAGGATGATTGCCGTTGTCTTTACAGTGAACCTCTGCTTCAGTGAATTGGGATTTTTGCAGCTGGACCAAAACCATGAATTGGAAAATACTCGTGTTATTTCCGTGATATATTTTCATGTTCAATGTTTTACCTAAATTGCAATCTTCGAGCAATGTGAGCGCTCTATATACTTGATGCTTACCTACGCTGTAAATTCTATGATGTAAATGAATAAATGTACACTTACGATGCGTAATTCCATACGTTTTCGAGTACATAGTCGAGATTTTTTGGCTTGAGCGCTGGGGTAAGCCTAATAGCGTGTGCGACCTAATCATAATAATTTATTATGAGGAAGTGCGTACTAGTGGTGCTACGTCTGCTCTCGTTGTGGATTCTCCACAGTCATTATGATCAAGGCGAACCATTTCTATTGAGATTGAACCCACAAAGCGTGTTGTATGTCTACCTGAGGCTATATTTCGAAGAGGTGCTGTTAGCATTTTGATGAGTGGCAAGAAATTTGGGCGTATCGGGAAATTTGGGCGTATCTATCCCCCAAAGGTTCAAAACCTAAGCAGATTTGCTTCATTTTGGTATTAAGGATAAACCCTGTTCCACATTGTCCAGTTCTCAGTTTAGGCCCGCTATAGAACATTGAGTAGTCCTTTTTATCCAATCGTCCATTTCCGTCCCATCTCACTCCTTGTAATGCCACTACATCCATCCCATATCTCAGTACTTCCTCAGCAATCTCTAACCTTTTTCCAGCTTTCAGCATAGTCCTTAAGTTCCTTGTAGCTAAGGTCAGTGTTGCATTCCGTTTTCGAGTTCCTGATCGTTTGCCAAGTTCATAATCCGTAAATCCGTCCGTATTCCGAGGCTTCTTTATGGGTTTCGTAACAACACATTTTTTTACGGTGTGGGGTTGTTAGCCCCTCGCCCATCTACCAACCTGGAGGGCCAGGGTACCTCTTTTTGTCTGGCCTATCCCCCTTGACCTGTCCGGCTTGGGTGGCCCTACCAGGAGATTTCGCTCCCGCCGGCATAGCTCTCAGGTTCGCTTAGGCACGTATGCCCCCTCATCACGACAAAATAGAGATACCAGCGAGGGGGCCCTTCCTGTAGATCCTACGAATCAATTCGGAAAAAGATTGTATTCCCTTATTGCCAAAATTCTTTTGTAATTCAGATGGTATGATAATTCTCCCACGGCTTTTATTGCCTATATCTCTGGTAATGCCCTATTTCTCTGTCAAGTAACTCCGGTTCGACGTTATCCGTTTGTACTTATTGTTCTATCATTCTGTATATCTAGGTTCACAGGTCTATTATCTCTGACGTATAGTTTTTCCACGTGAGGTATCCTGGATACTTTCCACCTATCCTGGATATCTTCCAGTTCGATTAATATCTTTCCTGTTTTTCCTTAACTTAAGGCAGCGGTTCCCAAACTGGGGGTCGCGACCCCCAGGGGGGTCGCGGACCGTTCGGAAAGGGGTCGCGAGATGAGGATTGTAATTACTTTAAAAACAATATCATTTGAATGTACACATTGTTTGTTATTTTTAGGGGGTCGCGGCTAAAACGTATGGGCTAAAATGGGTCGCGGAAAGAAAAAGTTTGGGA
Source organism: Pyrrhosoma nymphula (assembly GCA_963573305.1). Taxonomy (NCBI): domain Eukaryota; kingdom Metazoa; phylum Arthropoda; class Insecta; order Odonata; family Coenagrionidae; genus Pyrrhosoma; species Pyrrhosoma nymphula. The sequence continues at coordinate 109,537,040 of OY754329.1, forward strand.
ACCGCTGTCTTAAGGTATCGTTTGCCTTCTCTTACCGTCCGATAATATTTTCACTTCAGCATATAGTGCACCCACTTCCTCCTATTCCTGCAGCTTTTCCATTTCATCTCATTGTCCTTTCCACCAGTTTTCGTTCGCCCGATTGGTTTCTCGCAGGAATTTATGATTTAATTTCTTATGAAAATGAAAAACTTTAACTTTGTGGTTCCACAATGATATTTTTATTGGTACGACCCGGGTTTCGACGTACTATAACGTCAAGACCTGACCCAATCCCAAACTCCTCCCCCACCTACCCTCCTTCCCTCCAACCCTACCCCCCTACCTGAGTACAGTATATAAACATGAGTGTTTTGTAGAGTCTTCACCTGATGATGACGTTATAGTACGTCGAAACCCGGGTCGTGCTAATAAAAATATCATTGTGGAACCACAAAATTCAAGTTTTTCATTTTCATAATGAATAAGTTCCACCAAGTTACGCCTGGAACTACCAGTTACATTTAATTTCTTGTACTCCCTCTTGCTTAGGTCTTCGTTGACGATTTTTTCGCTTCCTTTTCTCCTCCATTTCCCTAATTATTTCGTCCGTAACCAACTTATTTACCCTCCTCGTTTCCACTGATCCTATTGTTTTCTCTGCCGCTGTTACCATGTCTGGTTTTATTATCCCCCATCTTCCCTCGATTGTTCCCATTAGCTTTGCTTCACCTATGTTCTTTTCCACTAGCTCCGGGTATTCTTTCCTTTTCAACCTTTCTAAGCTTCCACGTTCCACCTCTTCATCCTTCTACTTTTACAAAGCCTTTTTAATTCAACAATACAGGCCATCAAAACTAAGTTATGATCCGAGTCCGCATCCGCCCCCGAATGGCTTCGGGAGTTTTTTTTACTGATTATAAATCTCTGCCTTACCATAATGTAATCAATGTGATATCTCCCGGTATCACCCGGCATTGTCCATATGTGTTTACGCCTGGGGTGATGTCTAAACCAAGTATTTGTTGCTACTAATTTATTTCTCCGGAAAAATTATACTGCCTTCTTACCGCTGTTATTTCTTGTCCCTAAACCATACCCTCCCAATTCACATCCATCCCTCCCATCCCCCACCAATGCATTCCAGTCGCCCATCACCATCAGGTTTTTCTCTCCTGGGACTTCTCTCATTATCTCTTTTAGTTATTCGTAGAGCCTGCGTATTAGTGAGAGCACTAGGAAAGTAATTATGCCGGGGAAACAACCATTTCCGTTTTGTAGGACATAGATGTTAGGCACCACCCTTGATCAGAAATTCCTACGAACAGTCGATTCCTTGAATAAGTTTATAGTATCCTTAACAGTGGCAATACTGTTTCAAACATACCCTATATTGTTTGCGTAGTTCACCACAAGATTACGTTTGTGGTTTGAGCAATGGAAAAATAATGCTCGAGTATACTTTTTCCTTAAAATCGCGTGTACACCGCCCTCTTTTCCTGCCATTGCAGAGCAGCCGTCAAATCAAAATCCTAGACAATATTCTGATGGAAGTTTATAGGTAAGGTACATACAAAGCTAGATTACGATTTTTCTTCTGCTGGACAGCTAGCCGTACCTGCAAGAACGCGAACATAATTAGACACAATTCTTAAAAATCATTTTATTCTATTTTCTGGGTTTATCTTTGAGCTTCTAGGGGGTGGGGCAGCTGCCCCCCTTCCCCCTCGCTGGGTACGCCCATGGCATCGCTCAGAACCGATGATGATTGTCTTATGTCATCGAAATCCGGAAAGGAAGAGACTGAGATACCACCTTGTTTACAGTGATGCATTACTGGGTACGTAGACATGTATTGATGAAGCGTGTTAATGGAACGCAATGCACGCTGATATTATCATGCGGTGGTGCCGTGGAATCGTCAAGGACCTTACTCGTTTAACATTCCCGTTATTTTCTATTGGTGTTTTCAACTTCATCAATCGCATCACGTCGATTGATGTAGTTGCGGAACGAATATGCTACAATTTATCTGCAGTATTACGACTCGTATTGTTAAGCTTGTGATCCGTATTGTTTATTTTTTCGGTCTCGTTACAGTTTTACTCAAGGATGATGAAAGTTTCTTGGTTTCTTATATAAATGTGAGCTCTTTCCGCCTTATTTTTTAATTGAGCTTCCATTTTCCCGTGAGCGTCATCAGATTTTTTAACTTTCGACTGGTATGAAGCAACCGGGTGTCATCTGCAGGGTCATGCCTCGATGCCCTAAAGCAGCGGTTCGCAACCCCGTGTGTGTATTAGGGGTCACGGTGACAATAGCAATCATAATGACGAAAGATTATTTTGGCTGAGAAATCTTAAAGATTTAATCTATTATCCATGGACCGATTATTTGCACAATAGATTCTTCAGGCAAATTATTCTGATCGATTGTTCACCGATTATCTCTTCCACATGTATCCGAGTCCTGAGTGATCGAGGTTCCGTATTATGCGAGACACAGATCATTATGTGGAGGCTGCACCAAATCAGTTAAGATCATGCAAACGAACGTCATGATTTGGGAATAAATTCTACCTCCAAACAAAAGGCGATTCACAGTAATATTTTATTCCAACCATTTCAAAAAATGAAATATGGCAAACTGTCTCATTTTTTCGCAATTTATTGTTGTATTTGCATAATCCTTCCGTATTATCCGAGTTTTTGATTATCCGATGGAGGCGTCGGTCCTCATTACCTCGGATAATCGAGACAACTGTTATTATAATTTCCATGAGGAAGATGTTGTGCAGGCAGGACATACCTTCAAATGTCAGGCATTCTGCAGGCAATAAAGCGCGTTGGACGAGGATAATGTGCATTACTCCAAAGGTGTCCACTGGGGGGTGCAATTAGGGTGTGATCCCCCATTTCCTTGCCTGTCGCCGACACCGCTCCCAGATTGTCACGACTCGGCGCGGCGGGAGGATTCCCCGGCGACGAAAAACACACAAACACTATTAAATTGAAAACTATGACACGCACGAGTATGGTTGTTAAATAAAATGAAAGATGAAGTATTCACAAACACGAGAGAACAAAAAAGTTGGTTGTAAGGTGAATAATGCACAAATAACTCGGTAAGTTCGGGAGCTCAGTCGAAGCGTCCGATTCCCACGGAGTATGTATGTATGTATGTATGTATGTGTGTTATTATTATTATTTTCGACTTATACACTTTCTCAGCTAGTATTACACCAACTGGAAAAATTTCACTTATCCTAAAGGTGGATTAGGATTAGGCTCGGAAGTTCAGCAAGAGAATTCACCCTATCCTACAGTGTCCGAATTTTCTTGGCTTATGAATCTCCTCAAGATTTGGCAAGTTTGGAGTAGCACAGCTTTTTGCCCGAGGTTAGTTATTAGTTTTTTTATTCCCAGCTTCTCAGTTTTTTTAAAAACATATGGGACATCACTCCCTCCGCAGATATTACTATTGGGTGAATGCTGAGATCACTCAATTTCCAGATTTTTTTTATTTCGTCGGCTAAATTTCGGTATTTTGAGATTTTCTCTCCCTCTCGGTGGACCTTACGTTGTGGCTTAGTGGTACTGCTATATCGATTATATTTGCCTTTTTCTGATTTATTGATTAATGGGATATCAGGTCTATTGTAATCTATGGTTTTGTCAGTGAGTATTGGTCTGTCCCAGTACAAAACATGGGTTTTTGTTTCAATTACTGAAGGTGGCTGATACTTGTAGTATGGTGGTATATTTTTCTTTAAGAGCCCGTAAGTTAGTCCCCGGTGTTGGTGGATTATTTTTGCCAGTTGGTTATGTCTATTCAGGTAGACATTCCATGCCAGAGCTGAGCATTCTGCCATTATGTGCTCAATTGACTCACCAGTGCATCCACAGTTTCTCCATCTATCGGATATTTCTAGTTTAAGAATATGTTTTTCATAGTTATGGGTGCGTATAACTCTGCCTTGAATAGCCATGATAAAGCTTTCGGTCTCGGGGTAGAGATAGCCATCCTGGAGTCATTTTAAAGATGCAGTTTTGTCAACCCAATCCTCCTGGATAACGGTTGGAAATTTTCCGTGCAGTACTTTGGATCTCCATTCTTGTTTCTGTTGGGCAATGTGTGGCATTTCCTTCTGATTATCCTCATATCTCAGGTTCAGAGGTGTGTACCCCATGTCAGCTTCAACTATCTGTTTCATTATGACATCTTTTGATGCTTTTAAAGTCAATTTAATGGACTCTTCCTGAGATTTGCACAGTCGCAATATATTTAATAGGTCTCGGCCTCCTTCCTTTCTCTGAATATACAGCCTAATGACAGAGGCCTTCCTGTGTAAACATCGGAACTTGTTTAGTAGTCGCCTAGTTAGTCTGTCCAGTTCATTTAGATCCGTGTCTGACCATTTTAAAATTCCGAAGGAGTAGGTCAGGGCCGGCACTTCCCAGGTATTTATGGCAGTTATTAGGTTCCTCCCGGATAGTTTTGTATTCACGATCTTCGTTACACATCTTTTATATGCGTCTGTTAGTGTTTTCTTTAATGTGGTGTGGTCCATCCGATGGTTTTGATGAACGCCTAGGTACTTGTATGTGCCGTCCACAGGAAGTGTCTCTATGTCCTCCATACGTTCCTCGGATTGTTGGGGTTCTCCCTTATCTAAGTGCATTACAGCACATTTCTTCAGCCCAAATTTCGTACCAATATCCTCACTGAACGTTTTAGTGAGTTTGGTGAGTTCTTGGAGTTTTTCCTTGGACTCTGCATAGAGTTTCAGATCGTCCATGAACATTAAACGATTGATTCTTGTATCATTTCTACGATTTAATTTATACCCAATTTTACATTTTTTAAGCAGCTTTGACAGTGGGTTTATTGCTAAACAAAACCATAGTGGTGATTGTGAATCGCCCTGAAATATTCCTCTACGGATATTAATAGAAGAAACCTTCTGGTTTTTGAGGTGAAGATTTATTCTCCAGGTTTTCATCATTTAACTTAAACGTTCCCGTATTTTAGGGTCTATGTTATATATTTCCAGAGTTTTTAGCAGCCAGTCGTGCGGAATTGAGTCGAAAGCTTTTGCATAGTCAATATATCCACCATGAAGGTTCCGACGGTGTAGTTGAACTTGTTTAAAAATGGCAGCATCTATTGTTAGTTGATGCTTACAGCCAAGGGAACCTTTTATACATCCTTTCTGTTCTTCTTCTATCAAATGGTTTGTGTCACAGTGGTAATAGATATTTTCAGTGATTATTGGAGTTAGGAGTTTGTAAATGACGGACAAGCATGCAATGGGTCTGTAATTATGTGGTTGAGATGGGTCCCCATTTTTATATAGTAAATATGCATTTCCTTCAGTTAAATAAAGAGGAAGTAATTTTGGGTCTTTCAGAATTTTAGTAAAACATTTAGCTAGGGGTCCATGGGTTCCAGTTAAGTACTTTATCCAGAAGTTGTGTAGCTTGTCTGGTCCCGGAGACTTCCATTTGCTTGCCTTCTTGATGGTTAACATAACTTCTTCAGTAGTGAAGCCCTCCAAAGACATTAGCTGTACTCCATCCTGTTGTTTCTGTATTTCTTCGATCCACTTTGCACTATTGTTGAAGCATTGTGATACTGACCATAAAGGTTGCCAGTAGTTTTGGAATGCATTTGAGTCTAGACTGCTTCCTGTTGGATTAATTTGGCTCTCTAGTGATTGTTCCAGTTGGCGAAAGAATTTCTTTCTTTGGTTCCAGAACATAGAGTTTTGCGTTTTACTCTTAGTTAGCTCATTATACCTTCTTAGTCTTGCCCCTTTTAGTTTAGCCTTCTGCCTAAATGTGTACATTAATTCAATACGTTTTTGAGAGTAATTTTGGTCATCAAGTGTTACATTTTCTTTAATGCATAGGCTACACACCTTGTTTTTTAAAACTTGATTGATTGATTTCCTTTCAGGTATTCATAAATTACATCCGCCTTTGACCTGAAGTAGTTAATGCTGTTTTTCAGTCGTGTTCTCCAAGCGGGTTTATGAGGACCCGTTGAAGTCTGATTTTTTCGTCTGTTTTGGTGCATAGGTTCTCTGACCATTTAACTCAATAATTGTGACTGCAGCGCAGTAGATAGATAAATGCAATTCATCTAAATCTTGGACGCTGGCTAAATGTTGCTTCAGTATGCTATTAACTTTGGCTATAGATGGGAGGGCTTTGGTTATATTTTTAGGACTGGTATAATTGGGCATGTAGTTAGATAAGAGTTACTATAAAATTCTAAGAGGCTAGAGAATTTTTCAAACTCCTGTGAGTTTTCTAGGCTGAAATGAGTATCTATTGGTATATAATTGTTTACTGATGTATTCGCCGTGATACTCGGATGGTTATTCAAGGGGTGCTCTTCATCAATGTCCCCTCTCAGCTCATGATCATTTAGCTCGAACCCTATTTCTCGTCGTATTGTCTCTAATTCAATTGGTGATAGATATCCTTTTTTCTGAATAACATTGCGCCTGTCTACTATATTTTTTCAGTGACTGTTGATTGTCCACCATGATCAGTCATGAATTTTTCAACAAGTTCTTCACTTTTTAAATAAATACAATTTCGTTGACTATCCCCCCACCAAGTTTCTTCCCAGTTTTAGTAACATAAGAATGAATTGACGTGTCAGGCAGAGCTGAGAGTATAATTTCTCTTTTCCTATTTGGGCCGGAAGCCAAAGGGATGATCTTCTTTGTCTGGAAGGCGAAGACTGTTTTCCCCGCAGCCGAAGTCCATCAGTACTTGCATCGTAGAACCAAAATCATACTAATGCTACTAATAAATCAGGAAAGGAAGGTATAAATCTGATGTAGGTACTCATAATATGGGATTTTTTTTCTGTAGACCGGCTGTAACGTTTTAAACTCCTGAGCATCCTCGCTTTTTTCGCAGTACGAAATCGTAGGTATTTACCTCAATCTTCGATATTCAGTCATATACATTCATGCAAATTGGATGGGAGTGACTATAATTTAGATGCTTTGGCGTGGATGAGAGTGGAAATAGTGAGCTGGGATTAGAGGGAAAAATGTGGACGTGTTAGTTATGATAGGAAAAGTTGGGAAGGAGATGGTAGATTTTGGCGAAAGTGGTTGGAGGATATATTTAGATGTGGCGGCGTACTGAAGAGGGTGATTGAGGGGTGAATGTTGGTAACGCGTGGGAGATGAAGTAGGTGTAGCAATATTGGGCGGTATGAAGGGAGGAAAAAGATACGAACATTTTAAAAGGGATATACTATTGGAAAGTAAATAATTTTACGAAAGAAACGCAAGAGTAAACTCCCCCTGGTCGAGAAAATCATGAGCAGGACTGCCGATGGACGTAACATTTGTATGGCAGAATTCCTATGGTGATGATTCGCAGTGTGGGGAAAACACGTACGAAACATTTGCGGAGCTGCATCAAAGAAATTGGCATATATCGAGTGATAGTAGGAAGATTATCTGATGAAATAAAAATAGAGATGCTACTTTGCTCTCGTTAGGCCACATCTCGAGTATTTGGGACCCTGCATAGAAAGATTTACTTCGCGATGTAAATAAAATACAAAGAAATGCTGCTCGCTTAGTTTAAAAAACTCATGCTATGAGCGAACCGAAATTGTCTCACAGCTGATGGAAGGTGGAGACCGTTGGAGGCTCGGAGGCTACGTTAAGGCTTAGATTACTTGAAAATTTCACATCAGGCGAGATTCAGTACGACACGGAGAATATTATTTTGGCGCCGCGCTATTTCTCTAGAACTGACGGAAGTGCCAAATTACGAGAGATACACTGCCGAACAGACAGGTGCAAAAATTCCTTCTTTCAGCGTCCTATTAGTGGTTATAACAAAAGCAGTGTGACTCTAACATAAGACACATCGTTATCTTAAGATTTACCTCTGCCTTCTCCCCCCTCCTTTTAAGGAGGTAGGATCGAGAAATGAAAGATATGTCATTTGTTTCATATTTGGGGTACTAATAGAAAAAAATGTCCTCCATCTATATCAGTCAAAAGATACCCCTCATGCCGCACTACTTTTTCCATAAATTGCAGTTGAAATTACATACGCCTAATGGAGAGAATGGGAGTCACCTTGGAAAAAGCTCTGTTTTCACATCGCAAACATGTAATTTTAAAAAAACTGATATTATGTGGGTATTTCTCCGAGAAATAAAATGGTAACCTTACGAAGGCACTGATCCATCTTAGTTTTTAAGATATTAGCGTTATATTGCCGTAATTGCAGACGAAATGCGTTAGTGAGTTTAAAATGGAGCTGCAGTCGGCACAGGATTTAGCAACGTTGCAATCCGCGGTTAGTTTGAAATACTCGGTTACCTCCAATGTATTTTAGCCGAGTTTAATTATAAGTTGTCTCACTTAAAACTTACTTGAATTAATAAAACTCAACAATAGTTACTTGAAAGTTAATTCATATGTAAATATTACCGAAGATGAAGGGTGGATTGTAAGAACGATTGATGACGCGCATATTGCTGTATTTGCATTGCACTTGAAGCGCTGGCATTGCATTCAGAAGCTCCAAAAGAAATCTTAGCATGATTTGAAATGGGTATGGCAATGACGAAGGCGTGCATCAGGTATATAAATTTCAGTTCTTTCTCGAACTGTAGAGGAGGGATCCCGTATCATACGCCTAAAATCGCCGAGACAAGTTTCATCTTAAAACTGTTCGAAACTAGAGATATAAATAAAGTTTTGTTCAGACCCTACGACAGTGTTTTTAAAATCCCGAGCTTAAAAAACGCCTAAAATGACTTTTAAAAATATATTCCACCCGATGGAGGATCGAACCGGCACACCTATAATTGGGAGCTGAGAACGCTGCCAACTAGTCTATGAACGTCTTGATTTATGGAGGGAAACGTGGCATTTTACTCAGTGGCCACGGCATGGCATTACATTCTTACCTCCGATTTGAGTTATTTTTCAGTAGAGTTAAAAATAAGTTCATATATTAAGTAGAATTAAAGTAAGAGTAGACTTAAAGTAAGAGTAGACTTAAAAATAAGTTCATATATGTGATGACGGCACGGAAAAAACTACAATTCCCTGTCCAATTTTAGTTCAAGTAAGACACATGCTTCATTAAAACGTCCAGTGTTTGATGCAGTTGTGTCACAGCAGAGAATTTGTACATTGTCTTCTATACCTCAATACCTTAATGCATTCCCAACAGCGTTCGCTAGCTCTTTACCAGAAGATTTATATAATTTTGGAACCCCGATTAACTGCTCACTGTCCCCAAATGTAACAACAATTGGAATTCTTCCTTCATTTGGGTCCCTGACATTTAATGCAGGCAACAGTTGGCTATCCCAATGAACAGTAAGAATTGCAGGTATATCATTGTTGACACCAGATTTAATTGTTTCAGAACGTTCCCCTCTCTTCTTCTGTTTGATTCGATGCATAGGAGATTTATTCATAGAGAGTTCTTCGGCATTGTGATCAAGTGCCTCTGCTGTCACCAGAAGGATGTATACAGATTCTCATTCACTCAGCTAGCATCTATCCAAGGCAGTCACTAATTTAGGAGTGATAAAATCTTTCGTACCATGCCTTGTAGCATTCTGCATTGATGTACTCTCAGAAATCTCTCCTAAAAATTTACGAACGTTGATTTCATCTGAACTTGGATGCGTGTATCTGAATCTTCATATATCACACATCCAACTTGAAGAATGAGGAACAGCGGAAGATGTAGACGCTGAACACTTTTTTCTCTTCCATTTCTCTTCTTTTAATTTTCTGTGCCTCGCCCTTTCTTCTCTATTCGCGAGTTTTTGGTCTACTCCTGCAAGGTAGCCTTTACGTCCTGGCTCTCGCTGGCGAAGTAAAAACATCCTGTCTTCTTCCAACTTGATAATTTGAAGAGCATTGGCATGTACAATATCAAACAGATTGTCCAAAGTATTTCTAAACTCCTCTTCACGGTGCTTTAGTGTATTTTCACACTTGCTTGCGTTTTGTTTTTGCAATTTTGTCCACTCCGAATGCAAGTTAATTAGTTGTTTTGAACAATGCTGAATAGCTCTTGTCGGATTTTATGCTTTCTCCCAAAATATCATGCACTTACGAACCACAATATTAGCGCTTACACTGACAGTTAATTTTACCTCCCGTATGTTATAAAATAAAACTTCAAGCACTTGTCTATTTGATGGTAATTTGTGTTCAGTTATTTGGTGTTTTATGTCTCCTATTAAAAACACACTTTCCCTGGCACTGCGTAATTGATGTGAAAGTATGTTAGATGAACAACCCGTAAACACGTGCGACACAATAGATAACAAATAAAGAACTGACTGCAATGCACGTACTGACAGGCTCAGGTCTGACTCAGCGCTGGGTGGCAAGTCTGGACTTAGGTTCATGCGAGTTCGCGCTCAAGTCGGCACGGGTTAGAATGCCCCGATCTCATCAAAATTTTGCATAGGCATGTTTTAGAGTCATTCGAACAAAATTGGAAGGTGAGCGTTCAAATATTTGGAAAAGTCGGAAAATAAGGGACACCCTAATGTATGTACTTACATGAAATGTGGTCCCTGTATTTTTTCGGCTAACTTGAAAAATTATTAAAATGTGCACTCAACGACCCACGATCCGACCACCTAAATCCAAAACGAGAAAAAAACGAAGGACCTGCACCATGAATACTTGGCCAAAAACCGATTTACCAAAATGCTTGAATGCCTTTGTCCGACCGAGCATCAACATAGACGGATAACCGAACGGCATCTGTATTTTACTTTAAAACATCGTTTCGTTTCGTACCGCCGGATACTCTCGACTGACATCGACAAGCGTTGATTCATCATACGCCTGCAAAAGCTTCGGAATAGGATTTTTTTTACAAACGAGTTGCGTAGCGGTATTGCGCAGTGCAGTTGTGGGACAATAACACCTTTCGTCATTTATTACCGCGTTTTACCTAGGAGCGTGAATCCTCTGAATGGTGAGTCAGATAGTCTCTCAGTAAATTACCTGCCGTTGCTATTCATGGGCTCTTGCGGATATGCTCAGCTACAGTAATTCCCGTCGCAAAAACTTCAGGTGAGCTAATAATGGATATCTCGGGCATTAAAATTACACATTGCGTTAGAAGGGCTGGGAATTCGTTTTTATGGCCAATGGCTGCTGAAATAGAAAAAAAACAGCGTCGTTAAGGTCATTGAATGGGGAAACTTGTATGCAAAGGATGGTGCTCGCGTGTTTCATTTTATGTATATCGTAGTTGTATAGCGTTTTAATTTTATAATTCAAGAAATGAAGACAGAAATACACACTTAAGCCATTAAGAGGGTTTGCCAGTGATATGGAAATGTGGAAAAACGATCGCAAACGAAAAAAAAAAATTAATTTGAGTGTGAATTATAAGTAAAAAAACAATTTGAGGTCTTCGTCGAAATCTACTTTCGCAATTTATTCCAGGCGTTAGATCATTTGTACTCCAGTGTCTGAAGCAGTGATGTAGCCAGTGTTTCGTTTCAGGAGGGTTTTTGTAGAGAATTAGCTGGGAGCTGGGGCGTGAAAATGTTTGAAAATCAGGAGCAAAGTTGTGTGTTCAGGCAATTAAGACTGCAATTGTGAATGCAGTGTAACAGTCGTTTTTTTTTAGATTTTACTGAATGAATAAAATAACCACGGTTTTTGTTTGAAATTTACAAATAGATTTATTAAAAAAAGTTATTCAGAATGAAAAATACATCTAATCAACATTCTTAGTTTAAAAAGTAATAGTATAATTTCCTGAAGAAACCTTTATTGAAATTAATTCAAAATTACGGGGGGTCGGACCCCATGGAAATCAACCCCCTGGTTACGTCACTGGTCTGAAGTGTAAGTCTCGTTATGTAGTAATGCTGGTTAGGCTTTAAACTGGGACGAGATGTAAATTTGCTATGATCTGTGTTCGTCGGAATTTATTGGAGTTCTTTTTTTGGCACCGTTCTCATACCTGAGGACATCGAATTTTCGTTACATATTCATTCATAGATGACGATTACTAGCATGTGCATCAGCTTTTTCGCAGAATGAAACACGTTATTTAGTTATTTAGGTAGTTGGCCGACAACTGAAGCCTTTATGCCTTTAAGGATAGGGGTGTAAGGTGATAACGTAAGGATTAATCGGGGAGTGGAGGAAGGGTGACGAGGATTTCGGCGTCGGTTTATTGACGTGCTCTTAACGAAAGGCACCAATAGTTCCACGGATTAACGTTCCATCCGATGGACAGAATTCTGCCCTTGAAGTGCTCTCTACGTAGCATCCAATTAGGGATCGGAATTCCATGGGAATACCTCCGAAACTTCCTTGATTTGGACCAGGGACCTCGGAATGGAAAGTTGGTACTCTAGCTACCAAATCAACCCGATTCCCTTTCTTATAGTTTCTGGACCCATGCTTGTTCGAAATGTTCTTAAAATCTAGACGCCTTAAATAAAGTTTCTTTGCATTTACCTCCCCTTTGCGATAAGTGAACCGTAAGCTTGAGGGCCGTGACAGGGAAAGTGAGAAAAATTGAAAAATTGGCCTTTGTTAAAACTGAGCATTGGGCTAAATTATATCAGTGTTACAATTGAGTTTAGAAAATCCCTTCTCTTGTGCCGTAATTTAACCATGACCATACCTTGCAAGGAACATGGAACGTAAATAGAGTAGCTCCCTGCAAACCGAGGCCAGATCTATGTGGAAAGTGAAACGTTCTTTGCAGTAGTAATAGGTCCGTAAAGACTAGGGAAGGTAGTGGGCAATAGGATTTTACTTTAACTACCGATTAAAGTAATTGGACAACTATGCAGCTTTGGGCTCAGTTATACAAAATAAGAGGAGTGGTCTCTCATTCAGTAAGTTCAAATGGTCGTTCATCCCTCGCTCGGTTCTCTCTTACCGGGATACTATAAGTCCCATCTGATTTTATATGGGCCCTGTTACTTTTGGTAATAGTTATAGGAAAAATTCAAGAGTGTTCTCTATGAAGTAATTTAAGGTCGATGCATTACAGGTGACTCACTATCATTTTTGTCAAAACTCGGGGAACTTATTGGCATCGTTATTTATTTGAATAAGCCGGGAATTATTGAGTTTCCCGGATTTTCTAATGGCAGCTAGTGTTGCAGTGGTGATTTTGCAAAATTGCGAACTTTGTCACGGATGAAATTCTCGACAGACACATCCTACTGTTTCGATTCTAATCGTACAATCATTACTTCCGCGGATATTTGATCAGGCGCGTTATCAAGGAAGGAAAAGGAATTGTTGAGCGGTGACTGTGACAAAATTTTGCTTCAGTAGTGCTTTTTACTTTTTAATTTTTTTATTGCTTTATGATCTAATTTTTTATTCTTGGCCAACGAAATGTAATCAAAAAGATAGTTTTAATCAGTCTTCTAAGTTGCTAGACGTGTGCATTTTATTTGTAAAATTTTCCATTCGTGGAACCTAGAATTGCACGAAAATATGCATACGTGCTCAGTCTAGGTTACTGGACAAAACCCTTACTATATGCCGAGGCAGTGATCAACAAAATATTTATTTTCTATCGTTAAGATATCTCTAACTATATTCAATAGGATTGAAGTAGATATGCCAACAACCCACCTCGCAATGTATGCCAATCTCCTTTAAAAATGGGATCTTCGACCCCGAAACTTGTAATAGCTATTGATATATAAAATTGAAATCCTGTGACCACCCCAAACGAATAATTCCGCTGTGAATGAGGGATGCTGAGGACTCTTAGGTTTACATTCCTCATTCGTGGGGATCCAGCGAAATGTCCGTTTGTCCTGAACCAGTGAAGATGTCGCTAACCCGATGCTACCCTTGTGCTCTGCCTTTCAATCATAATGCTCGAGTTTAAACGGAAGACCGGACTCCGCCCTTGCAATGTTCCTCACGCAACCCACGGAAACAGCCTTGGAAAATTCCCTTTCCGCCTTCGCGTGTAAAAGTTAATCTTGCCTTTTTTGGAAAAAGGATATTTTGTATTTCCACACAATACTTTATTGTCGACCGCGGTTTCGACATAGAATTCGACATTTCGACCGTGGTTTCGGTTGTCTTGAAAAAACCACAGTCGACAATAAATTATCACGTGGAAATACAAATTATTCTTTTCTTTAATGCTCAAATTCCACAAAACGATGCCTGAAACTTTGGAATATAGTTAAGCATATCTCTCATCTTAGCTTTTTTCTGTATTTAATAATCCATAATAGCAAAAAAACGGAGTCTACTCATGACTATAGTTGTTACTGGTCTGGTAGCTATTATAGTAGGTCAACGCTCTTCAACTAATTTATCTTTTTAATTGTTAGTGGGTGGTAATGTGAGGGATAAAACCAACTTTAATACGTCATTGTAGAATCACACAGAGGTAAACTTGGTTGATAATGTTGGGATTTTTTACTCGCATTAATTATTTTTGGACGTAATATTTATTTTCAATTTAACTCCCATGCGTGGAATAATTTATGTACTTCACATTTCGATGTCGAACAGCCTAGCAAACCAGTACACTGAATGGCGCTATTTCAGTCCTGATCCTCCGGTGTTCTGTAAAACTAATGTTAATCTTTTCGTTGAAAAATCGCGTGAAAATACTCTCTTCATTATGACTAGAGAGAGGAGCAGTTGAGAAAAATCGATATGCCTTGAGTGTAGTCAAGTCTCGCATGCCCCATCCAGTTGTAAAGACGACGTTCGATTTGAAATTCTATCTTATTCTTTTGTCATTGAAAATTATAATAGTAAAAATATACTATTGAAATTCTTAATGTCAAGTTGGAAACAAGGGAGAACTAGTATCAATTCTAAGTGGAAATTACTTAAAACAAATCGGACGGGAGTATTCTAATCAGTTGTGTCATCCGCTACTAGTAGGGCGTAGGCCGTAGGCCGACCGAAATTTTGTGATCGGAGCACAAATATTAAATAAAGGAAAGAACCCTAACCACTTCCTTGTGAAGGCTCCCGCAGCTAAAATGAAAAGATTTAAATCAGCCAGAATCCCAATAATATCAGCAGGGAAGATGGCGACTCGCTGTAATACGACTGGAAATGCGTGTTCTGCGCGTGTCTGTTCAGCGCGAAAGAGAAACAACCAATTACAGTGCACCTTACTCCAACGGATGATTTATTTAAGACGGGCAAATACCATTATCTTTATTTCTCTGACCTGGAGAAGCTAACGACAACGCCAGCGAAACTGTCGTCCTAGCATAATGGACATACGTGGGGTACAAACCAGAAGACCTGAATCTTCAAACGCAAACCACTTATAAATCAGTTCTCTCGCTTTTTTTTTGGAAACACTTATCCTAGTACGAATTCAATCACATACATTAATGCTTCATTGAGGTTCGATTCACATCACTCGCTCCTGTCTGCGTTATTATGTTTCATTCATGGGTTTGAGGAGCTTTTGCGTTCCTTTGCCCAATGGTGTTGTTTCATTGAAATTCTCTTTCTTTGCAGGGCGTGAGTTCGTTCGGGACCGCCGGCTTGACCCACGGTCTCCGGCCGAGTGGAGGGCGTGCACATGACACGGGACGCCTCCTGCTGCTGCTTCGCTAACGCGTGTCCTCTGGTGTTAAGTCGTTTGGCCCCCCACGCCTTCGGCTGGGGTAAGCCCACCGAACATCCATCCTCCAGTAATCCCTCCCCCATCGTCTGCACGGGATGGGAAGCCACTACGATTCCGGTGAGTACATAATTGTGTAGGCGGGTCTCTTATGCTGTGCTTTTCCCAGGTTTTCCATACTGTTGTTACGCGTCGCGGATTTGGCCGCCGAGGGATGTGTCACTACGACCTACGACTGCCCACAAATGTGCGACGCTATGGTGGTTCCACCGTGATATGACTCCAATCGTAGTGATGGGCAGTTTCGTTCCTTTCTCGGACTCGTTCCTTTCGTTCTCGTTCACTAAAAGGAACGAGTTTAAAGACTCGTTCCTTTCGTTCCTTTTCAAGTTGCGCCTGGGAATTTGGGCATTAGGGTACATGTCTATGATATGATTCAATATGATTCGTGCTATTTGCTCTCGTCAATTACTCGTTGCTTCAAATAATTTAAATAATATACGAATATGACACTTTCAAAAGAAATGCTGAGGTGATACTTACTTAACCACGGCCCACATTATGGACTAGAACCACGCTACCTACCGAAGATAATGAAGGTAAATCTGGCTTTCCGTCACTCCAGCTAATATCTTTTTTGTGAAAAACTCTCGTTAGTGGTGAAAATGGCAATGTAACCCAGTGAAAGTGCAAGGAATGCGCATTTAAGAAATGTAAGAAACATACCCTAGTGTTGAATAGTTATAGAGAGACTTGCTTTGCTCGCTAGGGGGATACGCCCCCAACGTCTTAGTCAGTGGAGGCGTGAGAGAAAGAAACACGTGAGATTTTCACATTGGCACCATGTTGCCAGAGAAATACGCGGGAGTGCGGGTTTTTGCTATTTATCCGTAAAGTTCGTGGTAAGGCGCATGCGCCTGTCGAGTTTCAAGGTAATATCTACACTGGTGAAGGTGTGAGGGAAAGATACATTCGAAAAATTCACGAAAGGCCGACTTTGGGATCAATTTGCTGGAGAACTACGAGAAATGAAGAAAATGAATTGCAGAAAGTTGTAGGCCTGAATGAGATCTAGAAAAAACCGCCCAACAGATTCGTGATCGAAATTCTAGTTTAGAAACCACATCGAAAATCCGGAAAAATCCGACTATGGCGCCATATTTCCAGCAAACTATTAGTGTTAGAGAGTAAGAATATGCACAAAGTTGTAGGCCTCGATGATATCTGGATTAAACCACCCAACAGATCTGAAATACGACTTCTAGTTTAGAATCTTCAGTGGAAAAACAGAAAAATCCAACTTCGGTGCCATGTTTCCAGCCAACTATAAGTGTTAGAGAGGAAGGATTGGCATACATGTTAGGATTTGATGAGATCTAAAAAAGCCGCCCAACAGATTCGAGATCAGACTCTTAGTTTAGCAGCTAGGAGACGTAAGGGAAAGAAACATTCGAAAATATCACTTTGGCACCATGTTGCCATAGAACTACAAGAGAATCCGGGTATTTGCTAATTATCCGTAAAGATCATGTCAAGTCGCATACCCCTGCCGAATTTCAACGTCGTACTTACACTGGTAAGCGCGTGAGGGAAAGAAACATTAGAGAGTTTCAAGAATTCACTTAAGCACCATATTCCCAGAGAACTACGAGGGATGAAAAAAACGGATGGCAGAGAATTGTAGGCCTGCATAAGATCTAAAACAAAAACGCCCAACAGATTCGAGATCCAACTTCTACTCTAGAGGCTACAGTCGAAAAACAATGAGTTTCACGAAAAGCCAACTTTGACACCATGTTACCAGAGAACCAGAAGGAATGAAAAACAACGAATAGAATAAAGTTGTAGGCCTGAATGTGATCTAAAAAAAACCGTCCAACAGATTCGAGATCCGACTTCTAGTTTAGGAGCTACAGTCGAAAAACAGCAAGTTTCACAAATATTCCGAATTTGGCGCCATGTTACCAGCCAACTATTAGTGTCAGAGAAAAAGTAATGGCATATAGTTGTAAAACTCGATGGCATCTAAAAAAACCGCCAACAAATTTGAGATCCGACTTCAAGTTTGGAAGGTACAGTGGAAAACTGGGAAATGGTTTACTAAATTTTGTGCTTGAGGACCTCTGGTGGGATAATTAAGTAACACTGAATAACAGGGTTGGTCAAATCTTGTAGAATATTTAATCTTCCAATATAGTATGTCGTCAGATTCCAGATCCGACTTACCGTTCAAAAGATATGAAGCAAAAACAGTAACTCTCGTTTTTTAAATGCCAAAAAAGTCGCCATTTTTAATTTTATAGTCGGTTTAACGATAAATAATTTTGATTTTAACTTATTATTGGTGAAAAACATGTCAAGGCGCATACTTCTGTCATGTTTCAAGGTGGATTATAGTATTTGTATTGACTCATTCAGTCGCGGTGGAACCTCCTAAACAATGAAATAAACATTCTCCTGTACTCAATTTTGAACCCATATCGTCCGAATCGTGTCGATTGCTATAACAGGTAAGCTACCAAGGTTAAGCTGCCACTCTTAATTCCAAAAAGTATTTTTGAGGTGCTGGATGTTCTCATGAGGTAGTACCTTGCATGTAGTAGGACGAAGTACTCTCATCCATGCGCGTGTCGCTATATATGTCCCCGAGGTGAAAACCACTTGCAAACATAAAAGCTAAGGCTTCTGACTTAACTTTGAGAAGGCCATACTTGTCAATCAATAAATTAGTTCCTTTTATTTTTTACACTGTTTTACTCCCGACCATGGATTACACACTCATGGTAAGTATGAAGGCAAAATGTGGTTCTGAGTTCAAGTATTTATATCAGAATAATTCGGCCTTGCATCTTACCTTGATAATGGGAGATACTGTCAAAACCATGTCGAGAGTGAAAGTGCGTGGGAAAACAAAGTACTCTCATTCATGCCCATGTCGCTATATATGTCCCCGAGGTGAAAAACACTAGTAAACATAAAAGCTCTGGCTTCCTTCTTAACTTTATTTAACCATTTTAACTAATTTACGTAGTGGCACTCCCTAGCGCATCGGACCGCCAAACGTCTAGTTTTTGCCCTATGTGCCCAATGTACAATATGAGCATTATGCGTATAACTCGGTGGAAAGTTTCTGGTACTTCGATGAGTAGAACGCCTGTAAGAGAGGAGAAAATAGCGTTTGGGGGAGGTAGTTAAAGAGGGTGCTTTCCACTTCGGAGATTGACCACTATCACCCAAAATTCCTTCTAGCTGCAATGAGTCAAAATAGACTCCCCTAGACCGAAAATATGTTTCTGCACAGTTACCAGGAACTTTCAACTGAACTATAACAAATTTACGAACATTATAATGAAATCAAACGCCTGGACTGGTTTCGATCCCTGAACACCCAGTATCAGCGTGAGTTAACCAGGCGGCCTCTTCCATTGTGAATTTTGTGGAGGATTCAAATATATTATGTTGTCTCGAAGTACCGTGCGCATATGAATCGTATTCGTGCGCACGGCGCCGCTTCCGCGAGGCGACGCCACACCAGACTCTCCGACGCCTAATTTACGTCACCCAGTGGTCGAAGTGAGATTGTCTTTTGTCGACATCTCCTATCATTCCAATGTCTGGTCTTGGGCTTTTTGGGGCCATACCGTATTTATGCTTCTTTAAGTCATAGCTCGTAAAAACATAATTCCTCTATGTGTTAGAGAGCGACAGTCTCCATCCTTACATCTTGGAGCGAATCTATAAACTTCACTCACTAGAAAATGGGGGATGTGGTCATGGGACAGTTGGAAATTATGTTCTTTAGGGTCGAGAAAAGATATACCTAATGCATTCTTGATAGTGTTCTATTAGTTTTTTTTTTAATTATTGTGAAATACTTCAACGTAAAAATTACTTTGTGTGATATGTGTTAATTGAACCACCATGTGGTTTGCATTTGTTTCCATCAATTTTCTGTCAATTAGGGAAGTATTTGTGCCAGTAATTCCTGTCTATTTAAGATCTAGCCTGGGGTGGATGTAGACTTTCGATTTTGAGGGACATGGGTGTCAGGGCCTTGCTGTTGCTTTGCAAATTAATATTTAACTGCCAAATATATTTCCAAATATCTGTCATCTACTTCAGTATCCATAGTTTTAACTCATTTCCTCAACAAAGTCTCGACTTACCTTGTGTTGCCCTATGTCTCCTTTTCCTAGTGAAAAACTATGCATAAATGATTTCAACAAATATGTTTTGGCAGTAGGGGCTATAGCGCCCGTATGGGTACACGCTTCTTTCCCCTCCTCTGTTCTCAGCAATTTTAAAGGAACGTCCTTGTTTGCTGGGGTGATAAATGCGTGGTGGTGGGCAAGATGCTCAAGTTGATGTCACTGATCAAAAGGCTTTCGCAAAAAGTATGATTTTGAATAATTATCTTGGACACATGCATTTCATTTTCTTCATTGTATTTTTTGCCCCATGTCTGAAATTCCGAAAGCTTTAAATTTCCTCGTAGATTTATAATTAGCATTCGCCGTATCCATTAACATTGCTTACTTATTTATGGGATGACAGTCAACTTTTCAAGAACAGCTTGGTCGTGACCATGGATACTATATAAGTATACTTATATAGTATCCATGCAAGTAAACTTATTTAGTATCCATGGTCGTGACTGTAGTGTGAAATTATCTGTCAACCATTTGCTTGTTAGCCAAAGAAGAGGTTCTACGTTTCCGGAGCTCGGTGGTGATTGAAGCAGCGCGGGTGCGTGGTCATCCTCATCGCGACCGAAGGCTCCCGTAAAGACCTTTTCAGATGGTTTGACCAAATGACGACGCAGAAGATACGCTAATGGGAACGGCAATCGTGACCCAAGAAGATGCCCGTGTTTTGGGGACAGCTGGGAGCTGAGTGGATGCGACGATGTCTAATTAGCAGGCATTTATTTAATTACTCGCCCCTGTCGCGCGTCCGTATTTCCCAGCTTTCAATGCTTCTTAATGCAAGAAGTGATTCTTCTGTCGCCAAATATAGATACTGGTAATTGGATGGATGGAGTTAAGCATGAAGTAGTAAAGAAAATAATTAAAAAGACATACAGAACCGATATATCTGATACACAGGACTGATATACAGATGTATTCCCTTTCTCGGACTTCCGTGCCTCCGGTGTCGTCTCCCTCCGTTGCCTCGGGGACATGGAAAGTGATCTCGAGGCGTAGCCACGGGGTCACCCTCCGAAAACGAGGATTAGCAGGGGCGGAGGCTGAGTCAATCCCCGTCAGCAATAGGTTCGATGTGCTGGCGGAGGGTGAGCCATCGGAACTAGAGCTGGGAGGTGGGTCGCCGAGTGGGAGTGGAGAGGGAAGGGAGGGAATTATAGTAATAGGTAGCTCCAATGTCCGGCGTATAGTGTCCCCGCTGCGTGGAAAGGCCCCAAGGTGTTAGAGAAATTCTAATCTATTCTATAATATTCTATCACCTTGGAAAGGCCCGACGGGAAGGAGGAGAACCACGGTCACCTCCTTGTGTATACCGGGAGGAAAGGTGCCACAGGTGACGAAGGCGATGAAGTCGGCGGTCAGGGGCGCGAACTGCTCTAAGTTGCATGTGGTTGCCCATGTTGGGACCAATGATGCGGCGAATATGGGATCAGAGGAGATTTTAGGCTCTGTGAGAGACCTATGCTCCAAGTTCCGTCGTATTCGCGGAGGATCTGACACCAATTTGAGGCTTACTATATGTAGCTTGGTGCCTAGGACGGATCGGGGTTCGATGGTTTGGAGACGAGTGGAAGGCATAAACCAGAGACTCAGTGAAGCCTGTGGGAGCGATGGAGCGGAGTTCTTGGACCTCAGGCCGGTGCTGGATTCGTGTCGGGTGCCTATTAATCGCTCGGGTGTCCACTATACGTACGAGGCATCGCAGAAGGTAACGCGCAGGAAACTTTAGCACAATTGTCGAGTTTAGCATAGACGGTAGGCTACAGGGCAGGTCAATTAGTGGGGTCAATAGTTATGTGTTGCCATTTAGTAATTTAGCAAAGAGTGCTCCGAGTGTAGGGCCCAAGAATAGCTTAATTGAAGACAGCAATCTTGAAATGTCCCCGAAACGCATAAACAATAATCATGTAGCAGTAGTCGTTGCAGTAGTTAACTGCCGTAGTTTAAAAAATAAGATTCCAGAATTTCACGACCTTATTCATAGAACAGAGTGTAACGCCATTATTGGTACAGAAAGTTGGCTGACGGACGATATTTCTGATAGTGAAGTTTTTCCTAAATCATTCAACGTTTACAGAAAAGATAGGTCCAACCGAACCGGAGGCGGAGTATTTATATCTGTAAAGAATACCATTGTCAGCCAAGCGGAAATCGTCCCAGATACCATCCTAGAATCTGTATGGTGCTCTATTAGATGCCCTAAATAAAAAAACAATATTCGTGTGCGCATACTACAGGCCACCTAACACCGACGTCACCTCAATTTTTGAACTCGAAACACAAATAAAGAACTTCACATCCAGGAACACCGAAAGAATTTTAATCATAGGTGGAGATTCAATACGCCCTCTACAGATTGGAGGACCTACGGTTACATATCGGGGGAAGAGACAAAGATGTATGCGAGTCCCTGCTGTACACGTTCTCATCAAATGCCCTACATCAGATAGCTACGACGCCTAACAGAGGGGAAGACATTCTTGATTTATTGCCAACAAATATACCGCAACAAGTAATTAAGGTAAACACTGTTGAGGGCATTAGTGACCAAAGAGTAGTTACCGCAAAGTTCTCTTTGAATATCATTAAAAGTTTTAAACAAAGAAGAAAGTTCTACTCTTTTAAAAAAGCCGATTTCTATGCGTTCAAGAGTCATCTAAAAAAATCTCTTCCAGACTTCCAAGAATCAAGCGTAAAGTTAGACACAGAGGGTAGTTGGAAAGCTTTTCTTTCGATCGTAAATTCGAGGATCAGAAAAGATATTCCAAGTAAAGTAAAAAAAGAGGGCAGCGAACCAAGATTGTACAATGCAGAAGTGAGAAAATCGTTAAGACGTCAGAGAGTATGCCACGCCAAGATGAAAAAACTCCGTAGAGATTTGTCCACTGGTGATCAAAGTTTAATAATTGAAAAATACAAATTTTCTAAAGCCACTACAAAGGAGTCATTTCGGAATGCATTCATGGATTTCAAAAGAAGAACATTAGTAGAACAGTTACAGGATAACCCAAAAGCATTTTGGTCATACGTAAGGGAAGTTCAAGGCAATAGATAAACAGTTATTCCACTACGAAACGAAAATGGCGAATTATTAACAAGCAGTTCGGACGAAGCCAACTTATTAAATTCCTACTTTCAAAGTGTGTTCACCATGTCATCACAGATTACATCCGTCAAGGTAAATGATTACTTCCAGCAAAAGATGCCGCCTATCGATATTTGCACTCATGGAATAGAAAACTTGTTAAAATCCTTAAGTATAAATAAATCCCCAGGTCCTGAAGAAATTCCTGCTCGCGTGTATAGAGAATTAGCTTGTGAAATAGCACCCTACTTGCAGAATATATTTAGTAAATCCATCAACGAACACAAAGTACCCATGGACTGGAAAATTGCAAATGTCACTCCCATATTCAAAATCGGTGATAAGGAACAGCCATTGAACTACAGACCGATATCTCTCACATATAACTCTTGCAAAGTCCTTGAACATATAATTTAAGTTCAGTTATGAGACAACTCGATATGCAGAACTTGTTAACAAAAACGCAACACGGATTCAGAAAGGGAAGATCTTGCGCAACTCAATTAGCACTTTTTGGCCACGATATTTTAGTCTCGGGTGAACATAACGTTCCAGTTGATACAATTTTTCTTGACTTTAAAAAGGCATTTGATAAAGTTTCTCACAGTAAGCTACTCATGAAATTAAAATCCTATGGTTTAGACGACGACGTAATTTCCTGGATTAGAGAATTCTTAAGCAATCGCGTGCAAAGGGTTGTATTAGATGGCGCTATCTCTAATGAAGTAAAAGTCACATCGGGTGTCCCACAGGGAAGTGTCATAGGCCCACTTCTGTTCCTTTTGTACATAAAGGACATCGGTGAAACAGTTGACAGTAAGCTTAGATTATTTGCAGACGACGCAGTGGTGTATAGAGAAATTCGTAGCCGTAATGATAAGCAAGCGCTAACTAAGGACCTCGAGGCAATACAGGAGTGGTGCGATGCGTGGTAGCTAGAATGAAACCTTAAAAAAATGTGTTGTTATGAATTTTTGGAAACGGAAAACCGCTCCTTGTAACAGCTATTGCATAAACAACAGCAAATGAGAGACTGTAGAACCGGTTAAATACCTCGGAGTTAAACTGACTAATTATCTCTCGTGGAGTTAACATATTCGAGAAATTACCGGTCAAGCTAATCATAAATTGGGATTTGTTGAAAGAGTACTTGGCAAGAGCGACGATAAAGTTAGGGAAATCAGCTATTTCTCCCTCGTTAGACCCCACTTGGAATATGCTGCCAGTATTTGGGATCCTTATGAGATAGGGTTGGAAACTGAGTTAGAACGCGTTCAGCGAAGATCGGCAAGATACGTTAAAGGCCGTTACGATACTCTCGTTAGTGTTACTGACCTTTTGCAGCAACTGGGTTGGGAAGCGCTTTCAGACCGTCGATTAAAATTTAGATTCGAACTATTATGTAAGTTCGAAACCGGTCTATTTTCTGACGACGTTGATAATATTTTACGAAATCCGACATACTACGGTAGATCAGATCATGAGAATAAAATTAGGGAACTAGACTGCAGAACGGACAGATTTAAAATGCCATTTTTCCCACGAACTATATGGGGCCATAACAGCGGCCGATGAGACTTTTATCTAGGTGCATGTTTTCTGCATAAGTCTTGAGTCACTGTCCATTTGTGTGGTTGCAAAATACATATATATTAACGGTCCCTCTCCATTGTGATAATATTTGTAGTGTAGTGCATGCTTGTGAGGCTTCGCCTCGTGACAAGCATTAGCGATTTATGCTAATGCATAATTAGTCGTAGTTACACTAACTTTAGGGTGTAGTGTAATGCATGTTGGTGAATACTCACCCCCTGCCACACACCCCTGAGGTGTCTTGCAGGGTATTTTGTAGATGTAGATATATATGATATACAGAACTCCCTTGCCATCAGTCCATCACTCTCAGTCCGCAATCTAAAATGACCCACCCCTCGCATATTTTCGCCCTTCCGTACTTGTAGAGTAAATGAACTTCGTTTCTAGTGACATCACGCCCTGGAGAAAGAAGAAAGGTTAACTGCTCACGTGCTTGGACTTTTACTTAAAATTAGTTATGAAGTATAGTCCACCTGATGATGGTGCAGTGCATCTAAACCCGGGTCGATTAAAAATTTTTATCTGTGGAAAATTGCATCGTCTTAATTCTTATTAAGGAGTATAGTAGTATGCTTGAAAACAGTAGTTGTGAAGATAGCAAGTGGGCTACCATTCACTGCGCTGCATGATTTAAACTTTGGCTCTTGACCGTGTACGAATCAGAAAAAGTGAGAGCTTTTGCACAAATATGTAACCCAGCTTCATTTTCATGTTATCAATGTATCTTCCTTTCATGACAGCAGCCTGAATTTGGGGTGCAATGCCGCTGCGGTTGTTATTTCGTCTCGAGTTCTAGAGCGTCCTGTTCTCCTCGAGGCCCTGCTTCCCAATCGACTTTAAGGGCGAGATGATTGAATGATTAGTTCCTCCCAGTTGGCTTCTCAGCGCCCTCCCCCGTAGTGTGCGCTATGGAGTGGTTATGGCCGTGCTCATCGTTGCCAGCCTCCGGTCGTCAAATGTTTCACGCGAGTATTGAAAGAATTTTTCGCGTCGTATGCACTTACCCTATACCAAGGTCCTTCAACCTTTCGACCTAGGGGTATAGGGACCTTGCCCTATTCACTGCAACCGGTGATGATTATCGAGTTTCAATCAGCTCTTTGTGCGTATGAAATGCTAACTTCTTTCAAAAGAAAACCCTCTCACTTAACGGATCAAGACAACTTTGATTTACGCGTTTAGCTTAGATTTACTTCAGGTAATCTTTAGTTTAACATGAAGGGTAAATTGCGGATGCAGGGAACATCTGGATTTGGATAATAGCGGCGTATAGTTCCGAATCTTGGGCTTTGAGGATAGACGATGAGCGTACATTTGAGACAATTAGTACTTGAGTGGTTTTGGAGCAAGGTGAAGTTTGCTGAATGGAGAGTAAGACAAATCAATGAGTGTAGAATGAAGTGTAGAAAAAATAAAGTTTTCGAGGAAAATAAATTTAAAATATGGAAAAATATTTGG
Organism: Pyrrhosoma nymphula; assembly: GCA_963573305.1. Taxonomy (NCBI): domain Eukaryota; kingdom Metazoa; phylum Arthropoda; class Insecta; order Odonata; family Coenagrionidae; genus Pyrrhosoma; species Pyrrhosoma nymphula. Next base: position 109,563,001 of record OY754329.1, read on the forward strand.
AAAGAGAGCATTTGAAAACGAAAGGGGTTCTGTAAGCCTTTAATAAAAAATAAAGTGCGATGAAAGGGAGGACAGAGGAGAAGGATAAGAATTTTTGTCATAGTTTTCTGTGGATTAATTTTTACCTTTTCTAGTGCTCGGGGGATATAATGTATTTGTAGTGTTGTCATGGGCACCATATACAATATTTTCCAGGGGGGGCTAGACATATGGTTTAAGAAGGGGGTCCGAGGAGCCCTCTCCCAGAAATTTGAGTAAATTTGAGGTTTCTTGAGTACATTTTTGGAACATCTTAGATGAATTACAATTTTCTAAATTTGTTACTGAAATATTAATTTAATCCTGCAAAAACAACAAAGAAATTAAATTTTCCCTTCCCATTTTTATTTTTCCCGAGAGGCTAGGCCCCCCCCGTCTCCGTGTATGGGCGCGCATGAGTGCTGTATGTGAAGGAAGTGCTGTTGATCGGGGAAGTGCCGATATGTAGTGACTGTCCAAAAACCTACTTTCACAGGTAGAACTCATGATTGTGATAAAATCAGCAATTTTTTTCCTTGGAATCAACTGAGCTGTAACATTTTGGGTTAAAGGCACTCTCGTGGGGACAAACCGATGGTAGACCCTTCATCCTCGGCTGCGAGCCTAATCCGACCCTTCGCGAGCGACCCAAGTCGTGACCACCGAGATACTCATGAGTATCTCGGTGGTCACGCCCAAGTCCGTCAGGGAAACCCTGGTCTCCGCGGGTGGCCATCCCGCTGAGCTTCGCCGATTGCAGTTAAATTAAAAGTTTATAAACTCTAATTGTTATAAAAAAATTGTAATTTTTTCGTGCTCGTCATTGCAACACGATTATAGGCATTTTTTGATTGATCCTCCACGATAAAAACTAAGAAATTTAGTAAAATGACACGGAAATCATAGTTCATACTTGGCAGCGCTGTAGTGGACCACATGTTTAGAGGGGTACTATGTGAGGAAATTTACGGGTGAACTGTACTGCGAGAAGTACTGCGCATGCTGTGTGACATATCATATCTTCCCGCGTTAGGTCGGAAGTTACAGTGTTTACTAAATATTTGACTTTATCTGATACATTAATATATACCCTCCCCGTTTTATAGACATGATTTGAAACGTGGAGCATTTTGTTACCGGGAAGTATTTTGAAATTCTAGTAATGTATACGTTATTAAACATCTCGGATGTCAATAATAGTATGTACGTAGTTCATGTTCAAATGCGGATAAACGCTGGGATTGCCTTTTGAAAGTCACCGGCATTTTAAATGTAAATAAAAATTAATCTAAATATGACTTCCATGAACGATTGGAGAATCCAGCATATAATTATTTATGGACCACAATTATTTTTCAGTGTCGGAATGGTGCGTTGAAATCATACAAAGAATGAATGATAACGATTATCTCACTTCGTCTGATGTCTATGGATGCTTATGAGGTAATTGTTTCACTTACAGGTTGAGGCTTCTTACTCTAGTGCGGACTTGTATGTTTTCGTTTATCTTTTGACCTGAGAATAAGTAAACTACTTCCTGGATGACACCATTGGAAATCAATAGCTTGATGTCCTACCTTATTCTTTTAAGCTTCAAAGTTATTTTACCTCGTGATGCACCGAAAAAACGAGAGAATATTTATGGCATTGATTGGTGTTATGCTTTTTATACTGAAAGTTCCTTCAATAGCACGGGTTGAATTCTCAATTTCATTGTGCTTCATGAGTTCACTATACTGTTATACACATATGTTGTGGTTTCACGGTTGCTCACGTTCAAAAGGGAAGGAAGGATTAGTTAACTAAGTGACATGCTGTAATGGAGCTAATGCCTCTAATTGACAATGCAATGAAAAATTCTCTGTAAACAGATTCCATTCCATTTGCTTCTCATGCGGACAAATATTAGTGGAGTCAATGGTGAAAATTCTATTACATTGAAATAATAACTATTTTCGTATCCCACGATCGCATTGCCGTGTAGCTTTTTGCTTGTTTGTTGGGGAAAATGCGATCGTATTTGTTTATTTTTTTTACATTTCATTAATCATTTTGGGCGATAATCGTATCGGTCAACAGCGTTCTGACCTAGGCCGGGAAACCAGAGGTGATGGTGCCAGTAAGGGTGCATTGGCCACGGCTTTACTTATATCATTCTATAATGTTTGGGAGTATCGGAGCGATAATTGTGTGAGTAGTTTTTTCTTCCTCTACCTCACTCAGCGGGAAGTGGGCTCAGCACTATTGAACGATGTAGTATACATCTCTCTTTTGAAAGCAGTTACCTTTATTCCTCCGTGTCGGTTACTCGCTCCCATATTACGCGTTTAGCTTAGCTTACGTATAAATTTCCATTCAATTTGATTCGTATAGTTTTTGGAGATCCCTGTAATTTGGCGTTCAACTCACAAACTTCTTCTGGTTACTTTTTATCGGAGCAGGCATGATTCAGGATGTTGGATGAACGTCCTGTAAACATTTGCTAAATGTTGGTACATTCGATGAGTTGGCATTTAAAAATGTCATATCTTCAAAGTGACCAACATTTTCGTCACTGCTACCGTTGTTTCTAATTTTTCTGTTTTACGTATTAAGGCTGAGGCCATGTCGGTACTTTTCTTTTTAAAAAAGTCCTCACGCCTTGCTTCTTATTCGTCGTCGTGTCTTGAGTATTTTTCCTTTTTTTCCTACCTCTGAAATTCTAGCATTAAGCAGCTAATCATCAGATGGTAATCTTTCTTCCTTCTAATGAAAGATTTCATTGGCTGAAAGTAACAGAATCAGGCGTCAATCTATAGACATTTGTTAAACGAATTGTGACTAAAATCACGTAGTTAACCTATGATGCTGTATTTCATTACAGCCATCGTTGTTTCGATTGTCAAGATAATTTGCCATTGCCCCATTACTTACCAAATAATGACACCAAGACCTTGAAGACCTCGGTGTTGAACGTGGGTCAGTTGCAAATAAAGTCCAGTGTGAAAATTGAACCAATTGATTTTACTCTCATTGCAATTGCTAATAGCTCCCTCAGTAATTTTTTCTAGTCGTTCATTCACAGGGAGCCCGTTTTCTCGAATCAATAAAGCCCGATATTTGAGATTTCCGCGCCATCTTCGGCATATTCTTCGTAGGTGAGCATCACGAAGAGTGATTATTAGTTCTTTTAAAGAGGAAACGGAAGGATACTGACCTAACATGAATCTTTTTAGGTATTTAATTAGATTTCTCACGTCGCACAGTGGTCGGAAATCGGAAAAAGCTGGCCAAAATTAAAAAATAGCTTTTTTTGAGATGTGAACTTGAAACTTAGCATGAAAACTCAAAAAGAATTCATGCATCTGGAATAGCACTTCATTTGACATAGTTCTTACCCGTTTCTGAGATACAGAGGCTCAAACATGAGCAAATTTCCAGAAAAATGCCCGTCTTCAGTTTTCTCGGAAAATCTTCCGACTTAAGTTGATGGTGAAGTTTAAGGAGGTTTTTTATGGAATAAAAAAACGATATTTTCTGTTAGCATGGTATTTTTTATTTTAAATTCCGTAGTTTTAAAGAATAGCTTCGATAAAATCTTGCTGTGCCGTTACAAAATGGCGGACGCTGTTTTTAGACCAAATTTGACATTATGTAGGAGATTCAAATGGGTTTTTGGCAATGTCACGCGAAGTGACTTACACCAGAGCATTATTTGACGACTTTTCAAGGTTTATATGCAGTTAACTTGGAAAAAAGTTTGCGACGCCGAAAATAAATTTGATTTTTCGATCGCGCGTCGGGGTTCGGCTCCGCGCGCCGGGAGCTGGATTTGCCGTGACGCGGTAAGGTTATTGAAGTGGTATGGATTTTAACGCTCAGCATTCACCGTTTTTTAAGCTGTGCTTGTGGGCACCGATCCCCAAGGAGTCTATAATGAAGACATGGGAGGATTTTCAGTCGAGGTAACTGCACGCGTAATCGATGTTAAGTTAGTTTTCTTTGGATACATTCGGGAACCATGCCTTATATTCAAAGCGTTCGAACCTTGAAAAAGTGAGTAGTGTTTCTGAGACTCATACAGAAAGACCTTCCAGAAAGACACCAGCTGGGATACCTATACCTTCCCTCCTCCCCCATCCTGAACCCCTAGGATTCTAGTGAAAAAGTGGTCGTTTTATGGCATCACGGAGCCGACGAATGTTCATCACTACTACTCTTTGAATCGAATAATTCTTTTTCTTTTTCGTCCACTTTTAATAAGTCTCTCAATTCTTTTGACATTCTCATTTTCTTCGGCATTAAATGTGTAGAGGAGGAGAGTAAAGGATCGGATGTAAGTAATAGCATAGAGTAAATGCTTACTCTATGGTAATAGCCTCTTGAAAAGGTCCTTGTTGGTGGCCACCCTGAAGTGCTTCCTAGTAAATCGCTTGCGGAATTCTCTAGTCTCTTTATTTCTGGCCTCCAGTGCCTCTTACGACGCGTCGTAATACAGTTGTTTAATATGGTCAAGGAAGGTGAATTCTGAAATAGATTAGCTCCTCAGTTAAATTTATTTAAGGAAACTATATCGCTGGTATTCGTGTCTCTCAATGTGATATGTATGATCCTTTGTGTTATGTAAACGGCTAGCGATGTGGGCGGTAATCTGTGTTATTTTTGTCGGTGTGGTTGAAACTGGTTTTAGTGCGGTTCCAACATTATCACTTCCTCGTTCCACGCATTACTTTATCGTTTGGAGTGCGTTTCCCTAGCTGCTCAAGCTCAATTTCTGGAATTTTTGTAAGCAAAATAACCTAACTCATAATCACAAAACCGGTTGATTTTACTCGAAAAAAACTTGAATTTTTATGAACGTCGGAAAAACTGCACTATCGAAATTATTGCCCCAAGCGTAGGCACTTGCTGGCTGATCGTCTTTACGTTTCATTTGGCTTACTTAAAAAATAATGTCTCTTTTCGAGGTTTGCTAAACCGTTCACAAAATGAACTATTCGTTTTGATCCTGTTCAGTACAAAGATCAGTTCTACAACAACTGTGAGGACAAATTGATAGTTTTTGGAGTACGAGGTATGTGGTAATTTATTATGGTCTAACGAGTTTGAGAGTAGTATGGTGCAAGGTTTTTCGGCAAGCTGTCTCACGCTGTTTCTTGATATTCTCAATGTGAAGCAATATCATTTGTCGACTTGCCAACAAGAGGTACGCGAGTATTCTATTGAGAGACCTGCCACGGCGCCTGCATTCATTGGCATGTAGCTACGTTTGACGCATATATGAATACATTTGTTTATGATCAGCTTTTATTTACGTCGTTTTTATCGTTCCTCTGCTAAAGCACTTAGACCCGGCTCAGTTTTTTTTATCACTCTTCGGCTCCCGAACGAAAATTATCTCCTTAGTTTCCTGTATTTAAGCCTCGATTGTGTATCTCTTTACGTCGAGTAATCTCTCAACGCCCTGAGTATTCCTTCATTTGAATAGACGTTTTGGTTGAAACATGTTCTTTTTTAACAGGTTTTTTTATCGGGCTAGCGAAGTCTTGGCAGTGGCGATCCGTCTCATGTCTTTGCTTACAACGTGGAATTGAGCCTCAACTCATTACCGCGGCATTTGCGAGTATTTGGAGGTAGTTGGCTCAGGTGGGCTCAAGTGGAAGGAAGTCTTCTCGTTCCCGCTCCGTTTTTATTTTGCTTACTCTTTCATTTGTTTACCCGTTAGGCGTTAGACATGCGGTTGAGATTGGTAAATCTTTATTTAAAATTCATCATCAAGAAATCCGAAGTACTTAACTTTGCCAACCACCATAGTTTTCGCAGCTAGCCAAGTCTTTTCCATTCGCGACTTGCGTAACCCACCTCATGGTGAGATGTTCTCCCACAACTTTTTTTAGTCAACTTGAAATAAAGTGAGGGTTCAAAACTGTGGAGTGAGCCTTTCGGTATCATTCAATTCCTCTTATTGTTTATTTTTTTTGTTACGGAATGGGCTTATGTTTACTCTTGTCCACGACTCGTGTGCAATTGGTGAACTCTACTGTGTAATCGCCCCTCGCTGTTCTCATTATTTTGAGTCTAAATACTTTTCTTTAAAGAACAATCGAACCAATTCAAAGTGTTCAAGAAAATTAACTAAAAAGTTTTAAAGTAAGTAAAAAACTAAGTTACAAAACTAAAGAAGAATTTATGCAGTACTCAATCCGAAAAACCCGCTGGATTTTGCCAATAATATCACTTTCACGTCAAGTTGCGCATTGGTTGATAAGAATTAAGAAGTTCTAATTTCTTCACTACAATATATGTTATACCCTCTATCTTGTAAATACTCATCAGTGTTCTACTTGGAGATCCCTTCTCGAGGTTACAGTTCACATTATCTAATGAATTTTTTGGGCAGCTGCTTTTTTCCGTCCAGATGAACATTCTGAGAAAGCTTAAATTATCCAGTTTACTGTATCGTTTGTGCATACCGACTGGTTTCCAGTTTCATCTACCGCATTTTAACCAAGGAAAATGCGACCGTTTCCCGAAATTGCTGCCCCTCAAGTGATCAAGCCGTCTATATCTTGGAAGCGTAGAGGTAAAAAAATGTCTTAAAATTATTAATTAGTTCTTTAGTAGCAGTATGCACATTTAGTTTTAATGATGCTGGAATAGTGTTATATTGGTGTGCGTTAGTAAACTTGTACTTTATGATGAGTTAAAAAATAAAGTATTAAGCCCTGGTTACACGATACATTAACATGTACAAGTTAAATGTGTGAATGTATGAACGCGAGAATGAACGAGAAAATTCACCGTGTAAACACACCAAAATGTACGAATGCATGAACGCGTGAATAGAAAATAGAACCTGTTCTAATTTGGTTCATGCATTCGTACATGTTGCGCTCGTGCTTCAGTGACACCTGGTGGTAGATAACGGAAATAATGTTTTCTGCTCGTATGGTGTTTGTGTACTTCTAAATTTTGGTTTGTTTGCGTTTGATTCAGCTATTACTATTTATTTTGACCTCTGCTTCACTACCACACTTCGCTCTACTATTTGAACTTGGCACTGTTAGCACTTCCTGGAATACCTGTGCGCTACGTTTATTGACCTCTCGCTATCGTTGGACCTCTCCTGTTATAGACCATTGCCCCTCACTTGGACTACCCTCCTACACATTCCGTCGGAATTAGTAGAATAAAGGTTCAAATGCATTAATTTGAAGAGCATCCCTTGTATTTCGCGTACTTATCTATTTCTTTTCAGAGCTAAACGCTTTCTCAACAAGGTCATGAATGCCGGGAGGGCTAGACCAGTACCGCAGAACAGTGAATTACAAAATGCCTTGTTTGTGCAGTAAATTTTTGAGAAGCTCGCGCCACGAATGTGTGATTGGCCGTTAATTACTTAGTTTTTTCTTTAACAACAGTTTATGCTTGTACGACTCTCACATAGTTCTATTTTATCGGGTACTTAGTTCACTGGCAGAGCATCCAAGAAACAGCTTCGTGCTCGAAACTAGATCAGCTGTTTTTATATACGACCAATTCTACATGAAACACTTAAGTAAGTAGGAACTGGAGAGATAATTAAAGATTACCATCGTGTACATGAGGTAACGATATCCATTTAAGAGCAAGTTTTTACACTTGTTTCCAATACTACTACCGACTTCCTTTCCCAAACGTGCCGAGAATAACTTAATCTATGTTTTTATGATCCATTATGTTACCACCCATAATAGTTTGAGTTTACTCATGAATTGCATTCAATACATATATATCCACAAGCGTTCTTATCGATCCTGTATAAAAAGGGTCATCGCAATTTTTCTCAACAGGAAATACCTCACGTATCATACAGCTAACATTTAAATAAGATTTTGATCCAATGTATTCGTTCTACTATGATTATTTGATTTTCGAGTAAACAAATATACCTCACCATAACTGTAATGTAATTCCCGAGACATTTAAAAAGGGATTTAGCAAGTCCATTCGAGTATCTTTCATCTGAGGAACTACCATTTGGGAAAACAAATGTGGAATTTGAGTTAATTACCGCTGAAATTATGAATTTGAATTATTATACGTATAATATAAGTATAGTCTGCTTTATAGTAGGTAGTCTATAGGTAGGTTGACTTTATGAATGCTTGAATGGTTTGAATGTTGCGCTTAATGAAGAGAAAAACAACAACAATCGCAAATACGTACCCTGAATATTGTGCGAATGCATGTGTGGTTTCAGGTACCGTGTAACCACTGATTCATCCATTCATTCACGCAAATGTACATGAATCCGTTCACGCAAACGTACATGAAACCATTCACGCGAATGTACATGAACTCGTACATGTTAATGTATCGTGTAACCAGGGCTTTAGATTTTTGTGGTATGAATTCGTAGATAAAAAATTAATGTAGAAGTGGGCACTAAGAATCAGAATAAAGTGATGTTTTTCGTTAGTAAACGTTCGTTACAAATTAGTTGTCTCTTAAAATGTGGCCTGTCCTTTTAGACCTTGTTTTCCTGCTAGTACTCCGTATGATTTTCTCCTCTTCTATTCTTCTGTACACTTCCTCGTTTCGTATCGTATCCGTCAATGTGATATTCTGCATTCGCTTCCACCACCAATTTTCGAAAGCCTCTATTCTCTTCTGTTCCAGCTTTGTAATGGTCCATGTCTCCGAGCCATAGAACGCAACACTTTTCACGATAATTTTCAGTTACTACTTCCGTATTGGTAATCCAATTTTCTTTTAACACAACAGTTATATTTGCATCACAAATGCTTTCATGGCTTTATGTATTCTTCGCTTGATGTCCGTTGAACTTCTTCCATACCATGTAATTCAGCTTCCAAGGTAGGTACGGGATTCCACTTCTTCAAGCAACTCTCCTTGCAGTGTAATTTCTGGCCTCAGCTTCTCTTTTTCACAAGAAATGGCTTTCGTTTTCTTCTCGTTAATGTTCATGTTGTATCCTTTTAGTGCTCCATCCATTAAGTTCAAGGATGCTTGCAGGTCTTCGGGCTTCTCTGCTGTTGCTGCGATAAGGTGAATGGAGAAGAAACATACAGCGAGACGGAGCAGCATGCTCCATCTCCAGCATGCTCCATCTCGCTGTATGTTTCTTCTCCATTCACCTTAAATCCTTAGTTTCACATTTCTTGGTCTTCTTTGGCTGCTTCTTTCAGGTTAGTTAAAAAGTGCCGGTGAAAGTTTGCAACCTTGTCCAGCATCGTAGCTTATTTTAGATTTTATTTTTCTTCCGTCCTTCATTCTTATCGTGGTGACTTCATCTACATCTAGGGCCGTATTCTAAGACGTTCCTAGAGGAACGACTCTTCCTCTATGACGCGTTTGTGGTGACAACTCAACCTCCAAGCGTTTTTTAAACGTACCTCTTCGGTTGTAGGCTCAACGCTCTCTACAAACAAACGAATCTCTTGATCCTATTAGGAGCATGGCTCAGACCATCCTCCAAAATAGAAGGAACAGTTCCAAAGCCTAATATGGCGGAATGCGTCGATTACCTCCGGATTTAGGCATTTTTTTCCAGACACATCACGCAATATTTTATTTTATTTTATTTATTCCATCAACCTGAATACAGCCTCGAGGGCCATTTTACATCAGGCGTTGTAACAATAACAAAGGACAACACACACAACCATGTCCAGGGAGGAGAAAAATCCTCCAGTGGCGGGACTCGAACCCGCGACCTTTGGGTTGGCAGGCGAGGACGTTACCCCGCCGCCACCGAGGCCGACGAGCGATCAAAATATCTTTTTCCATCTTTAATTATTCTTCTTCTTCTTGCTGTTTCGTTAAAGCCGCAATGAACTGTGGGCAGCAAACGTCACACGAAACGTCATCGAAGCATTACGTAGTTATGAGAATTTCAGCGATCTACTCAACAGTCCCTCCAAGCTCCTCCATCGAAGAGGAAGAGTTTGGTTTCGCTGTAGGAACGTTCTAGAATACGAATAGTGGGTAGAGTCACAACTCGCACTCTTCCTCCTCCGGCGAAGAGTAAGAGGAAGAGTATGGTTTCAAAATACGGCCCCTAGACTTGGTTCCTATATAGATGGTGGATTATTCTTCTGCCATAGTAATCAATTCCTACTCTTTCAAGCAGCTTGATCATCTTATTCCATTTAACGCTGTCAAAGGCCTTCTTTAAATCAACGAATGCTCTATAGCAGTGGTGGCCAACATGAGGCCCGCTGGCCGCATGCAGCCCGCCGAGAGTCATGTGGCGGCCCGCGGAGCTCGTTGAAATATCTCGCTTTTTGGAAAAAATAATTGGTTTTGAGCTATTTTAAATGTTATGAATTTTCGGGAAAATTCATAGATTTTAGCTATTTCAGATATCCCGCTATTTGACACTCAAGGTTACTTAGTTTTTTGTCTGACGCTAGGTGATGATAAGTTTAATATGAGACTTCTGATGTATATGCTCTTTGGTCTTCGGCGTCTTCGGAGAGCTCGCAACGCTATCGGCCTCATACTCATAACTACTTTCAGTCCAGCTTGACAAAGTTCCGTGTTATTCTGTAGTTTCGTTCTTTTATGCTACTGCGTATGGAGAGATTTTGCGATCGACGTTAAAAACATATCTATCATATTTATATTAAGAGTTCAAACTACTTTAACCAAGTATCCTGTCTAAAATATCAATTCTATGGATAAGTAAACCCCGAAACGTTTTATTTATGCAATTTAAATTTATTAATTATTATTAATTAGTATTACCCGTGGTGTTTTATTTTTTTAAGTTAAAAAATAAGACCTACCATGGCGTCAACTAGTGAAGACGTTGAACCAAACAAGAGAAGAATCACAGAAGAAATAAGAAGTTTTCAAGACAGTTGGACTATAAACTATTTTTTCGTGGAAATTAAAACAAAGTCCATGTGATTGATATGCAACGAATCTGTTTTTGTTTTGATAAATTATAGCATCAAACGGCACTGAGTCTAAGCATGCAAATATGTTTGATAAGTACAAAGGGCAATTTTGACAAGACCAAGTAAATGACATTTTAAAACATTTCTGCAAAACAAAAGATATTTACTAGAGCGGGTTCAGAGCCAACATGCTATATAAACCCTAGTTATGCAGAAGCCATGATTCTAGCAAAAAAATCGAAACCATATTCAGATGGTGAAATGGTTAAGGAATGTTTGGAGAGCGTCGTTGAAATTCTGTCCAGAAAAGAAGGATTTCTCAAAAATAAGTCTGTCTTCTCAGACTATTTCTAGGCTTGTGGACTACATTGGAAAATATATTGAAGATAATTTGAAAAGTCAAGTATCCGAGTTTATATTTTATGCTCTAGCATTGGATGGAAGCACAGATATGGCAGCTGCCCAGCTGCCATATCTGTGCTGCCACTGCCCAGCTGGCAATTTTTATCAGGGGTGTTGGTGTCCATTTGGAAAAAAACAGAATAATTAGCGGCACTGTATCCACTTAAGGACACTACTAAGTCACGAGATTTGTTAGCGTCAGTTACATCGACTTTGAATCGCTTTTTGTTACAACTTAACAACTCATCGGGTTTAACAACGGATGGTGCTCCAGCAGTTGTTGGGAAATGCGTAGGTATAGTAAAATTGATTGGAAATGAGGACTACAAAATCAGTAATACTTCAATGCTAAATTTTCATTGCATTATTCTACAGGAGAATCTATGTTCGAAGTCCCTCAAAATGGACCATGTCATGAAAATGGTCGCCAATGTAGTGATCTTCATTATGTCGAACGGGTTGAATCACCGTCGGTTCCAAGAATTTCTAAAGTCTTTGGACTCAGATTATAATGACGTTACATTTTATGCAGAAGTAAGATGGCTGACCCGTGCCAAAATGCTGAAAAGAGTGATTTGCAGCAAGAAATACAATCATTCATTGCAAGCAAGTCAAAAAGTATCCCAGAGTTTGAAGACAAAGAGTGAGTTTGCGACTTTGCATTTCTGGTCGATATAACTATCCTCCTAAATGACGTTAATACTCGTCTGCAAAGGAAACATTAATTAATAAATAAGATGTATGATTATAATTCTGCATTTCAAATGAAACTTGGACTTTGGGAACAACAGTTGAAGACAAAAAACTTTACTCACTTTCCTACATTGTCATTGCAACCAGAGGTCACGTACAGGAGGCGGCGGATAAATACGCTTCTTTGATATCTGACTTAAACCTCGAATTTGAAAACCGATTTCAGGATTTTTAAAAACATCATGTGCTTTTTTGTGCATTTGCAACGCCATTCGCGGTATACGTGAATTTACTACCAGGAAGATTAAAAATGGAACATTGTGAAATGTGTTGTGATACACAGTTATGGTTTGGAAGAGTTCTATAAAACTTATTTGGACAAGGATTAATATCATGCGTTTTACAAACATGCTCTGTCGATGGTTTCACTATTTGGAAACACTTATGCGTGTGAACAGCATTTTAGTCGCATGAAGCACATCAAACCACAAGTGAAAACAAGAAATACTGATGTTCATTTGGAAAACTGTTTGCGTGTAGCGACAACATCAGTCGAGATCAATTTTGATGTACTTATTGTTAGTACTGCAAAAAGAAAGCCAAATGTCTCTCTTTTAAATGTTTTTAAATTGTCTAATAAATATGTTTGATTCTCAGTTGTTTTATTTTCTTTGAAAAATAAATATACCTATTTCTTTTTTTTACATTAAACCAGGCAAGTGTTTGACTACGATCTCAACTACTTGCAAGCGACGATGTGGTCGAAGCTGTAGCACGCTTGCCTGTTTACTTAAATTAACAAAAAAATTAGATTCGTGGCCCGGCAGGAAATATTATGTCTAAAATTTGACTCGCCTGCTTAAAAGGTTGGCCACCCCTGCTCTATAGGGTGGTCTATAGATATGTGTCATCTTTTCTGTATTGCTACCCTAGTTTCTCTGTTCTTGAATCGGAATTGGTTACCCGGGAAGTTCTCTTTAATTAGGTATTCATTTTATCCTTTGGCTGGTTATTCTTGATTATTACAGAAGTAATATGGATTGCTAAAATAATAACTGCTGGGAGGATAGTTGAATCGGCTCTCAGGTTTTCATTTCCAGATATTGTAATTGGTCATCCTTGAGGTTAGGCTATTTTCGAAATCACATTCTTGGATACTGGGTACATCCATTCCTCATCAGCATCTGCTTGAGTTATACCGGTCCAAGAGAGAAGGGTGATGCTGGGACACTGCATATTGAGAAAGAAAAATTCGAGCCTGGAAGAATGTTTTCCTTGTAATTATTCGTGGTGTAATGGTCGTGAAATGGGCCTGAGAGAATGGATTGTGGGTTAGTTTGTTGTTTGCCTCTAACACTAGTCTCTAACGTTTAGCAATACTATATGCTTTGCGGTATGATTTAATCTTTATAATGCAACTGTAATCAAACAAAAAGTTTTATCAATATGTTGAACAATTGAGTATTCCATCCAGTAACGCCTGAAACTTCCTCTAAACCTTGTAACTCATTTACGTTTCTATAATTCCTCAACGAGATTCGTTGCAGCAGTAATAAAACGAGCCCTCATTTTATTTATCTACATCTACGAAGTACCGTGCAAGCCACCACTAGGGTGTGTGACACGGGGTGATTCCACACCAGGCATGCTGCACTCGTCCCAGCACAAATCAGAATCTCGCACGCTCCCCCTGACGCTAGGCGCAGGCCAAAAGCAGTCAGGAGAACGGTGCGCAGTCCAACCGGAAACTGGGAGAGGATACGTAAATGAACATGCAAACATGCAGAACTATGCTATACACACATCTAGTGGTTAATATTACTGATACTGCTACGAGATACTACTTCGTGCAGAGATAAAATAAAATAATGCCGGACAAATCGACCGGTGTGAAGTGTTAATAATGATGTTGTGTTATTAAGCACAAGGGAAAATTCTACTCTACCTATTGAGGGTGGGAGTTTCGTATGATTGATCTATCACAACTATTATGATCCACTTATTGTACACTTTGATGATACACTTATTGTACGTGGGAAAAATGACATTTTAAATCTATCGGTTCGGCAGTCAATTTCCTTTATTTTATTCCTGTGATCGCTTCTACCGTAGTACGTTGGCTCTATCAGTATGTGTTGAACGTCCGGCAAAACACTGTCTGCTCCGAACTTGCGCAAAAGATTTAACCTGAATTTCTTCCTTCGATCAGTTAGAGATTCCCACCCCAATTCCTTCAACACTGCTAAGTTTAACCTGAGAATCGAACCCGGGACCCTTCGATCAGTAGTGCTTGGCTACTGATCGAAGGCTCCCGGGTTCAAATCCGGGTGAAGCCTTTGGACGCCCCCGAACAAAAAATCCTCGGAGTGCGAATTGGCCCAGGGAAAGGAATTGGCCCCCCTACCCTGAATATCTGAAATTCACACGCCTGTGGCTTAGTCCGGGGTGAGCTGACTGAGCTCTACCCCCAAACCAACCTTCGGGTTGAATCACTGAGTGAGTGAGTGCTAAGCTTATCGTAACAACTTTTCACAAATCTTGCTGCTCTCCGCTGTATTCGGTCTATTTCAGAGATAGTCCTACTACGTAAGGGTACTATAATGCTGGGTAAGGGTACACTTCGTAAGGCTATTATTATTAGTACTACATATGCTAGCGGCAAACTCCAAGTGAGGTCTCACGAGTGAAAAATAACATCGCTCTTTAACCTTCTCGTCGCATTTTCCTAATATTCTTTTGATAAATCCCAATTTGCGACTAGCCTGTCCGCAGATTTCCCGGACGTGTTTCCCCCAAGACAGGTCCTGAGTAAGGGTCACACCTAAGTATTTAACTGACTCTACATTTGATAAGTCTGTTTGATTAATTGTGTACGTTTCGTTGACCGAGTTATTCTTTTTCAAAAAATTCATAACAACGAACTTAAAATTCCGCCTATCTGCCAAGTATTGCACCATTCATTTATAGCATCTAGGTATTTTTGTAACGCAATCTTGTCAGACTCATTTCCTAGATCCCTGCACAACACTGGGTCATTTTTGCAGGGAGTCGCATTGACGTGGTGGCTAGAACATTGGCTTCTCTTCATGAGGGCCCGAGTTCGAATTCCTTTACAAAGCAATGTTACAGAATGCTTTTAACTCGTAAAGGCAGCTAATTGTTCAAAATATATGTTTTTATAAGAATCACACGTTTTATTAATCAAATATGACACTGCCCCTTCATAACTTCCTTTTATCAAGGAACGACAGAATGGAATAGTTTGTCTGAATTAGTACTTGTACTTTTTCCAAGAAACACCAGCTCTTTTTCTCAAATAAAGATGTGACTTAAATTACTGCTTACGTGCGCTTTCATTTTTGTAGATTTGGAAATTGTCTTGCTGTGATGAGCAAGACAATTTATAATAAGACAATATTGTACTGGTGCATGAGGTTTAGGTACCAAGTTAATGCAGTTTCACCGATAAGTAAAGGAGAGAGCACACCACCACTTTTGGGGTATCGTGGAAAGTAATGTGTCGCAGTATAATCGGGAAAAGTGTGAGAAAAACCTCTTTAACTACACGGCTGGAGTTTTTGCTGATATCTCGTGCCGATGTGTGCAGGCGGTGGGGAAGAGGGAGTTGGCGTTTGGCTATCTTTAGTTGATTCGAAGACGTGGACTTAGTGAGGTTGACTCTACGTTGAGGGCACCTTCCTTGGTTTATAGCCGTCGAGGGAGATCGTTAGAAGTCTTCAGTTAGTGACGTGAGTGACCTATGCATTAGTAATGTGTGATTGCTCTCCGTCCATCTGGGTAGCGTCTGTTGCACGAAAGGATACATTATATTCTTTCGTGCAATCTTTGAGCTGCTGGTTTTGTCTTTGAGTTGAACTACGGCTGTGAAAGAGGGATGTTTACTCCTGAGTGATATCTTTTTCTTTCAGTGCAATGTCTTTTATGTGATATAAAGGGTCTTGAGGATCTGTGTTAGCAATTACTTACGTAATTTATGATTTTTGCTTCCGCCAGCATTCATATATGAGTTTTACACCTTTCTTTAAACACAAAGGAATAGATTTTCTCTCGCTCGATCTCCCATGTTATAGTCTAAGAAAAGACATGTCAGAATTAGCTGATATTTGGTGCACAGTATGTGCTTTTAATATTCCCTTCTTACTTTATTCTTAAGTTTCGCATCGGTCGCTACCTTCGTACCATTTTTATTTGAACCTTTTTCTATAAACAGCGGTGTATTAGTTTCATTCGTTTGTGTCCAACTATGTCTGTCGTATCATACTTTAAATGAAACTATAATCATTATACTGCTCATTATTTTTCATCCATCGTCATCTGTATTACCGAACTAGGACAGTGCGTCGGAAGGACAAATATGACTGCTCGCATCACCAATCAACCGAAGTTTTTAGGTCAGATTACCTTTTAGGTTTTGGTGGTGTGCTATGATCTGCTACTGGAGAATTCTTGCTGCAAAAAAGTTTAGGACGTCGTGGCTCCCAAGAGCCAAATACCATTCGTAGATAACGTGGGGGCCATGTGGACTGAAAGCTGTGATAAATATATGATGGCAGTATCCGTCATCCTTGTCTCCTTATCGCGCTTTGGTGTTGGATATCTTGGCAGCTGTGATAAGAGAGGAGCACACATGGGATATTACATTTCAGTTGATCACATTGTACTTTTGTCGCTTTGGATCGAGCCATGCCTGTGCCAGCCGAAGTTTGAGTAGTAATAGATTCCAATGCGCTTGAGATAGGTCCTGGTGCGTCTTGCGAATCCGCGTGTTGGTTCTGAAAGACGGAATTTGTTTTGAGCATGGGGGATATGATTGAGTGGTTCACTGTGGAAGGTTTTCGTTTTTGGAAGCGAGTGTGAAGTTACCGAAAGATATTCGTGTGATCACGCGTTTGATCGACTTGGAAGTTGTGTAAAAGTTTAATTCCAGGCCCACTGCGGAGTAACCGGTGATTGTTTAGTTTTCCCTGTGGCTCTAAAATTTTCCACCACCTACATTTTCTTTTAAGTATTAAGTTAAGTGGGTTTTTTATGGGAGACGAATTTATGTGTCGGGGTTGATAACAATATTTCCAGGAATTGAAAGATTTGCGTAGAATTACCGCAATCCGTATGTTTGTCAGTGCTGTTTAGAGATGTGAGAATTATATTATGAATAATGAATTACGATGTATTCATTCAGAGAAATCATGTGACATTGTACTCAAACGGGTGTAGTTACTTGTTCCTTGAAACAGAAGTCCTCAAATATAAATCAACAACTGAAAGCCTAGTAAAGAAGCTATGTTTATTTCGCGCTACCTTTTTCCTTCTCTTACTCTATAAAGTCTCACCCCTTCAAATACACATTTCTTGAATCTCTTCGTTTTCCTCTCAGCTGAGAATTGGTGTTTCGGTCTTTCTTTTAATGATTTTTCCCGGCGCCTGTTTGATACTCATGCGTCACGGTGACATTGATCCAATTTCGATTCGATTCAAATTAAGGAATTCGAAGTCACGGAAGAGCTGGCTCTGTTTGGACTTCGTGCTTTAGGCGTCAAAAAGTCTGGGTGTGAAATTCACGTTTCCTCGCTTCGACCAGCGGTACACATTATTAACTGAATATTTTTACATATTCCCATCGAATGGGAAATACTAATCTAATAAAACCTTTGTAACTAGTGTTTAGGCAGCATTGTGGATGAATACCGAGGCATTTATGAAATAAGGTAAACTTGTATTTTCCACGGGATCGCGCGGAACAATATTGAATTTACCGATGAGTGACGTTAAAACCATCCTTTTTACGTAATTTCCAGCTAGCTTGAGTACTTACCTCACGTTTTTTTATTAGATGGCTACACTTCGCAATTTCTTTCGTGTGGTAAAATATAACACCAGATAAATTTCTAATCGAATTAGTGCTGTTATCATGAATTAAAATGTTAACGAAGCCCATGCGGTGATCTCCTTCATATCTTGGCAATTTTCGCGATAGTTTGACGTAGAAAATGTCTTATAGGCTGAGAGCCCATTACTTATATTTATTTATTTTCAATTAGCTACGAAAATGGCGCTGAAGGTATTTTAAATCCGAGTTTTAAACCAACAACAGAGTATTCGTACAAACATCCATTCCCTGGGGGTTGATAAGTCCTCCCGGGCAAGACTCGAACCCGTGACCTTAGGATTCTTAGTCGAGGACTTAACCGCGCCGCCACCGTCTGCTCGTACACGCGCACTTTTTATGCAATCTATGAGGAAAAGTTTGTACTTTTCTGCATGAAAATTTTAAAATTGTTATAACGTTCTTGTAAATGTTAGGTGAAATCTTTTAACATTAATCTGTATGGTTTGAAAAAGCATATCTCTGTGGAGTAATTTTTTCCTGTTAGTTGGACCATTATTTTGGTGTAATCAGTTTGTGATTCAGAAGCCGCAAAACGATTTTTTGAATGATGTAAAGTATAATCGCAGTCCATGTCGAATTTAAGGATGCATTCTCTTCAAAATATTTATTTTTGCCACTTATGCTTCTTATATATATCAATACTCATTTTATACGTAATGGCTCATTAGAGGCAAACTATGGGTACTATTCATACATAACCCATTTGATTACTTAATTTTTCACTTTTTCCTTTTCTTCCTGAATTATCCGAGAATGTTTTAACTAGTGGTGGTATCTTTAGTAATGGTAGTAGTAGAATGATACTTTTTTGGAGCATTGAGAAAACTGCTTTTATAGTATGTTTTTTTCAAATTTTATCTTACTTATGCTTATCGCCCTCGAGGACTGGATGAATGGATTACGTCGTCTCCTACATTTTATTATGAAAGATGCCTTTTGGAAAAACGCATAAGCACCTTCAAAAAATGAATCAGTGTAGAGTGTTCTTATTAATAACCTTTAGCGATCTGTAAACATTCCGCGGTCACTTCTTCGTCATGCGGAAAATGGGGACAGAAATTTAGTGGCCAGCTATTCGTATTTTTGCCTCAAAAATATGAAATCGTACATGTGGGCGAGGTTGGATAAAATTCTGGATTCAATTATTTTTATACATACCTGAGCATAAATTATCAGCAGTCATCAATGCGAAGGTAGGAATGCTTCAGCTCTCCACTCCACTGTCCTTTCAGCTTAGTCTTCGTTTTGACGCTCCTATTTTTCCTGGTGCATTCCATCCGTGATTTACCTGGGTAATTTTACCATTCATTTCTCCTTCCATTTTTTTGTTTTCAGGAGGCTAATTGTGTCAAACAAGTGTTTCTTTTCTACTTCGCAATTTTCATTTGACTTTTTCTAAATATGTTGGATAGTTGTTTCAGTGGTGTAATTTTATATTTCTTGCCTGCATGCATTCGGAATGCATAATTACGAATTCCGTGGTAGCGTTTTTTGTCTTATCCTTAGCGGACCTAAGCCTGTTAATTTCGTATCAGGTATCTCATTTCTGATTTTGAATCTTGGCTTTTTTCTTAGTTTACGGAGGTAGATGATTGACCAAGTTATCATAAAATAATATTGCGGTTTTATTTTTTCATTTTTAGTAATATTGGAAAAATAACCAAATAAGATTGTGGTGTGATTTAATACCTAAATATTTCTTAATTTAAAGAGTTAGGACGCAGTTGTATATGTCCTAGGTTTTTCATTTTCAAACCAGGTTGAATAATTATAAGTTATCCTAATTAATCAGGAATAAATGCCTATTTTTGACCTCTTACATCTTTCACGGCAAATAATATGGTTTATAAATTTCAGATCATAAAAAAAATGTTTTTGACCTATATAGGTAATGCGAGTGGTATTTTTGTCTTGATCTTTTTCCTGCAGTGCATTTATATATATATATTTTATTTTAAATATGCTTGTAGATACCTACTCTGTTGATCATTATCCAACACTAATTGTCGTGCGAGACGTCCGATGTTGAAGAGCTCAGTAGGTCTTGGAGTAACTTTAAATCATACTACATTAGTAGTTTTTGTTCTTATAATGATACTGGAAAGTAATCTTTATTTTGTTTACGCAAACGGTTGTTTTCAAATGTGAGGAAATAAAACAGTTAAGAAATCCATGCCTACTTAAGTGAGTAGTGCTTCAAACCTCCCGGCGAAACCATTTGACGAGTCATCTGCATCTGCCGGTACAATCCTTAGTGGACTGGAGGGTCTCTGGGCCAGTAGGTTTATTTCCAGGGTCGATCATTGAAAGAGAGGCCTCCTCCTCTCGGTTGACCTTAAGTGTTCTTTTCTGTATCCCTTCATGCAACTCATCGCACGGTTCGAGATAGTGATAACCCCCCTGGGGTAAATGGTTTTAAGATTTATTTGCTGCGTGTGGCGCCGTCATTGTCTGTCACCGTCAAGATAAATGCGTATTGCAATATTTTTGTTTCTTCGCTACGGCGTAATGCTCATACTCTCTCCCATCCTGAAAATTGCTTCCCTTTTTAACTCTGAGTTTCTTACAACATTAGTGGCTGTATTTTTTTTGAAGTATTTGTTTATCCTTTTTTACCACGGAATTTCAGTCTTTTTACTTCACACGCAAAATTAGGCTGCTAGAGTGATGTTTATGGAGTCGTGAATAAATGAGTACCATACGCCTGATATTTTCGTGGCCCTTTCGTTATAATGTGTATTTTTTCTTAATTAAAATTGATTCCTTTAATTTAACTCGATATGATCAATATCACGATAAATTTTCACCTTTCCATCTGCTAGCACTTAAACACACACTTTAAAAGATAGTTTTCCTTTCTCTAATGTGCAAACGAGTTATGATGTAGGTACATAGTGTATTAGAATTTGAATTAGTTCATTTTGCACGTTCCGCTATCTAAACTTGTTTAACGCTTAGCCAATGCGTTCGTTTGTTTTGGACTAAACAACATCATTATGGTGCCAATAGCTTTTCTCAGACGCTAGGTTACGCGATGGTTACGCGTTTCTCGTAAATGTGTATGGAGAAATTGAAATGATCTCACTGAGTTTCTATTATTTTCGATTGGTTAACTTACAATGGCATATAACTATGAGATGACGGAGTCGTAACAGCTCAGGTTTTGCAAGCCGGCAGTCATACCAAAACCTTAGGAGCATTTGCGCCTTTAAATCTCAAACGAAATATTTTGCAGAAATTGGAGGAGTTGTTTTTCAGCAGAAAATAATCGATCTGATGGTTAACTTAGGTAGAAAAAGTAATATTAGGAATGAAAACATAAGGCGGAAAATGCTGCGAAAGTATTTAAATATGATATTCTGCGATAAGACAAATAGATTAGGACTTAAGTTAGTGGAAACTTTCCACCGTAAAATGAAGTGGTACTCCTCAAGAGATATAATTATTTAAATAAATCCAGGATAAACATTTTCAGTCATCAGCAATGAAAAATGACATATAATCGGAACAATGGTCGTCAAGTAAAACATCTTAGAATTGTTGACGAGTGTCTTTATTTATTTTACGGTGCTCCATGTAACCTTTTCCAACTATTTCACGAATAAGGAGAATAGAAATGTACGCAGGAATCTGACTTTCCTGAATTGATAGGTTTTATAAACATTTTTTATATCTTTGTTATGGGTATCTCATGAACCTTTTTCATTTTTTCCTTATAGATATCGTATGAAATATTTTTCTTCTGATTTCTCTGACGGACTCAGTGTAATGTCGGTAGAGGCTCCATTTTTTCCCTTTTAGGTGTCTTGGCATACTTTGAGACGTCATCCTTGAATAATTGCAATTCACGTACACCGTAATTCACCTCATCCTCGCTCTCAGTTCAATGGATGTGCATTATGTGTACACTATTGTGTGAATCAACCCATTCACTCTTACACTCAAAGTAGGTAAGGTGTCAGGTTCTTCGATTTTGTCATCTTAATGCTCCTTCGCAATGCTCATGCCTATGGCAGTCGCTAAAGTGAGAGTTTTCGTTTATGAACTTCCCTGAGGGTGTGTCTCAGCAAACAACGCAAACTCTTTGTTTGCATTTGGTAGCTTCACTCTTAGGCTCTACTAGCGCAAGGCTCGAGCCTCGATTGGGAGAGTTACAAGCATACTATGCTGATAGTTTCCCACCCGTTGTGGCGTGATTACCTCAGTCATTATCCCAAGGGGTGATTTGATTGGTTATAGACACGAGTCCGCTTGAACGGACTCGCGAGACGGAGTCCGCTTGAATTTTCCGTACGCGGTGTGTGATTATCATACAATTCAAGTTTGGGATGCATTTAGGACACGACTTATTTCTCAATGACAGCTATTTTCTTTTAAATTGAGAAAGAAGATAGATCGAGGATGTCAAGTTTCCTTTCAATTAATTAAGCCCTTATATCTTTATTCTGAAATGCATTTATAGATTCCTGGTTTCTTTATTTTATCATGAAGTTTTCCTTATTTTACAATATTATTATTTCTTTAGTATCAGATGGTAAAATATTTCAGTTACTCTTTCTAAAATATTTCCTAAACCTAGTACTGTTTCTTAGCAATTTCGAAACCTAGAGAATCATTTGTCTCTGGACTTTCCGTGGGACTTTTATCGGATTTGAACTGAGAACTATAGTGATCATCTAGTCATAAACTTTGTTGGGTACCAATATTATGATGTCATTATTATAGAAAGAAATATTTTGTGCATCAGTTCAATTTGAGTTTCCCAATTTAGGTAAATAGGACTAAAAACGTAGTTCAATCTATTTTAACGGATGTCTTACCTGCGGGAAATCAGACGATAAATTATCTTATTGTGAATTGGTAATCAGGTATTCACACATCTTTGTCCCTACTGGGATAACTATGTGCGCTTTTCTTCTTACCACGATACAATTTTTAGGCTTATATAATCATCGTTATATTTAATCAATGTAGGTATAGTTTGGAATTAATCTGGCGCACTCTTCGTCCCTGTATGTGCTACCCGTTTGGCGCCAAAGTTTCGATATTGGATCTGTCCAACATTATGTAGTATTCCACCTTGAAGCTTTACGGTACCTTCCGTAACATTCGCCTCCTAATCTTAAATTAGGTATAACCCGTGCTACGGTAGCTCATGGCATTCTTGAATGGACGAATTGAGGTGAAGGAAGAAGCTGTGTCCAAAAACGTGTAAATAACCTGCAATTTATGACAGGTGGTTTTACGTTTACCATTGTAATCAGAAATTACTGTTAAAAGATGCTTCAGACATATTTAATGGATGTAGGTATCCGATCTCATTAAATAATGATGCGGTGATTATACGCAACGATTCTTTTAGTTCTTTTATTATTGGAAATTTGCCGTTGATATTGGCTTAAAGTCTGCTGCTTCATTATGTGTAAGTTTCTTAAGGAGGACCCAATTAGGGACAATTAAAATAAGTAGAGGAAGAAATCCTTGTTCTAAGGGTTAAAAACTTTTCCCTGACGGGAACCTGCGACCTTAGCTTAGCATGCGAGGGCTCAAAAAAGCGGCGGGGTCGGTTTCATGACTTCCCGAGGGATCGACGAATGGTGCGAAATAAATTAGTAGAAAAAAATCCCTTTTTGTTAGGGTAGTACCCACAAGTACTTACTTTGCGTAATCTTTTATTTTCAAACATTATTACTCGAATTGGAAAATTTTTGCCATGCAATCCCTGGCGCTTTCCCCGTGTCTGGTCTCATTTTGTTAAATTTCCCCTTTTAATAATTCGAAAATTTCTCCGGAGACTTAAAGCGTATCATTTCTTTAAAAATTGTATAAGAAAAACTTCAGTATCACTCGCCATTTATTTTCTGCCTTAGCTCAAAATTAATTCCTCACCATAAGCCTCTTTCTTAGAATTTTGCAATTTCCAATTTTGCCTCGGATTTTGAATTCGATTACGTAAACATGCTTCAAACTGGCGTCCGAAAAAACTTTCCCTGCGTGTTGTTTTTCACTAGAAAGACCTTTCGAGCATTAAAGGACCGCGATCCTTTAGTCTACTAGTAATTTTCTTTGAATGGAGAAGTTCCCTGTTATCCATTGAATTTTGCTATCATCAAAAATGAGTTTACTTAGTCCCCGAGCTGGTCTTTAGTTGGTAGTGCTGAATATCTTACACCATATGTCACGGATGAGAGGCTCGAATCAGGCGGGGATGTAATGTTAACGATGATCTTTCAGCATGGTAAAAAATTCGATGATTACCCGACATTGGCGTCTTTAGAGAACGCGGAGCACACATATAAATCGGATTAAAATTGGAATTCTAGCTGATTTTTTGTTTTCTTAGATATCTAAGAAAATGCCGCCGGTGCCTGTGCGGCGACTCAATTTATTTCATTTCCCTGTCTATAAATGCCATTCGGTTTGTTGATAAAAATGTGCGCATCTGTCTTAAAATCTGTGCATATTTTGTTAAATTTTGCTAACTTTTCTTTGGAATTGCTTAGAGCTTTAACGTTAAGGTGAAAAAGTCTCCCCATTGCAAGACAGTAGTCGGGAATATTTCTGTGCTTGGTTTAATGAATTGCCAAATTTCGTGCAATAAGCTGATGCTTGTACCCCGCATATTATTTTTAACGGATTAGCGTCCTTCTCTGTGTTGACGTGTTATTAATTGTTATTAAAGAATTTTGAATTACCATCAGGACTTAGAATGGATTTGAACGGACTTTGGTCCCCAAAACGGTTGTCATCTATGGGCGTAGCGAAATTTGGTGGTACTCGTTGGTGAAGATCGTGACGGGAGAGGAAAGCATACTAGAGATGTGGGATGAAATAGCCGAGTCCTCCTTCAGAGGGAATCCTTCGGTACATTTGCCTGATCATCAACACTTGATTCACCTTCTGTGACCTCAGATAGTGACTGCCACCAAGTTTTGCTGTTCCTATATCGGGCTAACTATATCCTTCCTCCGTAACTTTCGCTCATCATGAGAAGTCATCATTCGGAAGATTGGTTTGCTGCAGCTCTCAATTCCACACTCCTACCAGCTAACCGTTTCGTGTTCACTATGTCGTCCTTCAAAATTTTGTCTTATTTATTCCGACCTTAGTTCACCTAGATTATTTTTTTCCTTTTATTTCTCCTTCCATTAATGATAACGAGAGGCTGTTGTGTCGCAAAATGCGCCCAGTAAGTTTGGTGTGATCTCAGATTATTGAACATCTTTTCTCTTCAAATCTTTATAGGAATTCACTGTAGGATATATTCCATTTATTTGGTTTTCATCATTCTTCGATAACTCCACATTCCGTCCGTTAAAAATGTTGTACCATACTTTCCAACGTTTCTCTCGGATTTGTCTCTTATCTCAAACATGAAGCTACTTCTTCTCATCTTGCCAGCTTCATTAGTAATCTTGCGCGTATCTCAATTTTAAATGTGGAATTCCTGTGTTGCTTTTATTACTCGTCTCAGTCCTGTAACGTGGCTGAGGATATACAATATTTCTCGTTTTCAATTTCATAAGATAATTAATATAGAAGCTGGATGTAAATATTCATTCCTCTCCTGAAAGTAACCTACCACTTTTGATTCATAGTACTGGTGTAATAACCATGACCCAACAGAATAGCTGACAGACACTTGTGCCTTTTACGTGTGATTGCTTCTTTAGTTGTCCTCTGTTAAGTGAAGAAATATAAGTATTTTTCATTACGTGAATGAGCGTGACTGATAAATTGGGTGCTTTCCCTTGAAGGAATGTCTTGCAATTATCGAGACTACGGAACGCATGAAACTATCAAGAAATAACCGACATTACAGATTTGATTAGGTATCTTCCGCTACGCAACCTATTGTTCTCGCCTTTTTCAGACAGTGACTCATTTCCTTGCGTGTAAAACCTGAAAAACTGTACCTAGTGTGCAGAACTTTCACTTGTGAATATTTTTTTGGAAGGAAATGTTGATGGGCATTAAAAAGGAAGGATG
Source organism: Pyrrhosoma nymphula (assembly GCA_963573305.1). Lineage (NCBI taxonomy): Eukaryota > Metazoa > Arthropoda > Insecta > Odonata > Coenagrionidae > Pyrrhosoma > Pyrrhosoma nymphula. The sequence goes on from OY754329.1 coordinate 109,588,897, forward strand.
AAACAATACCTACAGCTTTGGAGCTGTCCTATAAGGCTCGCAATGATTATCAATGAATCGCCGGAATTAAGGGAGTTTATTGACTCTATGTTAGTAATCAGTTTCTGTCATCCTATCAACTGTGGAGTCTATTCTTGAATAAATTCTCATACATTAACTCAATCTGTGGTACATACCTTGATGTTTCATGTGTATATATCTCCAAGTCGAATATACGTTTCTTTATTTATGTGTCACAACTTCGTAAATGTCTGTCTCAGACGTGGTGCTGTATTTGTTTCTTCTCGAGTAATGGGAAGGACTCGGATCTACCATGAATTATAACTGCACTATTTTTCCTTGGATTTCGAGCTTCAACGTCGAACACAAAAAATCGTGACTATCTGTGGTCTCTGTCCTCCTATGTCGAACAAGTTCAATTTTTATAGTTTTCAATGTATTTGTTAATTTTCTGATGTTCAGATATTACTATTTTCCGCGTAGAAGTGGCCTTTTAACTATTTCCTGAGAAGTATTAGAGGACGTGGGAGATCTATAATGGTCTCAAACAGAACATTAACTCATTTTCTTACATTATTTCCTTAACGATTTCCTGGTATTTTCAGCTCAGAATTCAGTATCGGCACTGCGTTTTTAGAGGCCGACCTGGCACCCTCCTTGCCTTTACCCGAGTTACATCATTTATCGTAAGTGTGGGTATTTTATCTGTAGATACATACTACTTCATGCACATATTCTATATAGATGTGGCACTCTTCTTTGTACTAACTTATGTAATTCGACGCATTTAATATTATTTTTCGACTTATGAAATATGCCACAACTTCATTTTACATGCTTTTTAACGCCAATAATTCATCTTAAAGAAACGTAGGTAGGATTGTTTTAAGGTTCATGGACAGCTAAAGTCAAATTGCTCTTTAACAGAGATAAAAGCTCAAAACACCTTCATATGTATTTTTAACACAGTCTGTTTAAGTTGTGTTGGGGATACTGTTGATGATTCGTCATTATCCTGCGTGTAAAAAATACGTAAAATATATTTTCAATTAAAAATTACCCGAGCGGAGAAGCATTGTTACGTCATAGGTGTTCTTAGAATTATCACTCACAATCTTGCTTAGTCACCCAGAAAATGTAAAACCAAGCGTTTTTATTGAAGTCGATACATTATTTGAGTGCCATTAATTCATGGAAAGGAATGACCCACTGCTCATGCGTGGAGGAAAAATGACAGCGAGCATTTTAAATTCTTAAAGAACGATTGAGGCTGGGGGAGATGGGGTCAACAAGACTGAAGCAAACAAAAGGCGAGTCGTGTTTGAAGATTCCATTCGCGGGGGAAAAATTAGGTTCGAAGGTTTATTTGAAGCTCCCGGTGGTGTCAAAACTTCAGAGATGGTGGGGTAATGATTCATTCGCTCACGAATTGAAGTTCTGTGCGGTGAAAAAGTAAACGCGATGGGTTGCGTTAGGCAATACTTTATCAACCTAATTTTTTTTCCCCCTGGAGCCCCGTAAAATCATCCCGAGTTCTGGGGAACAATTAATGGTACGATTTGGATATAATTGCCCTTCAGTGTTTCTGGGTACTCTCTCCCAATTTTTTATCGCATACAGTATTTAAGTTAAGAAAAAACTCCCAACTTTTCGGCATATAGTGCTTGGCGTTTTGGTCCGATTGCTCTTATGGGGAAGAGACGCCAGTAAGTATAATTGATCAGAGTAGCTGGGGATTCTGAAGAAGGGCCTTTGGTTGATTTAGGTGCTTACTGCGATTTGTTTCCAATCATCAAACTATGCGTTTTGAATTAAATCAACTTTTTATTTCGGTCTGATACATGGCCAATAAAATGACGATTCAGTCAGCGCTGTACATCCAAGCTCGTCGAAGTGAGACACTTCCATTATTTATCCGTGAGTTACTCGCGAATAACTTCCCTATTTCTTGTATTAAGAATCTAGCATATTTCATCAAGTAGCAGCTGCGGAGGCAATTCACGACATTACGTTTTAAGAAGGTTAAGGTTTAAAAGAGCTCATCGGTACAAAAGGTGACGCGAGAAGTTACATTTTCGCGCTAAAATGGTAATTTTCCGTATCAAATCTGTTCCACTCTCAAAATAAGTATTTTTAATGGCAAATGATATATATATTTCTGAGTGCCTTGTTACAAGATGTTGCGCAACCTTTCTATCTACCTTTAACGAGTTTTTTAAACCTTTTTTCACGATCCATTAACTGAGCGTCGTATTTTTCTGCTTTGTCTATTTTCGAATACTCAGTATCTTTCAGCTATTCATTATAGTAATGATCAGAGACGGGGAAAAGTCGTAAACGTCATAGTCAGAGGTTTTTATCATGAAATAGCAGGTTTTTGCTAAAAAGTCATGAAATGCAACTTTGCGGAATAAACGTCATAAAATGGTAGTAATCACTTCAGGCTTAAGTATGTGGAACCTCTCCAGGTACATGTATCGAAGGGTCCAGTGAGGAAGAAACTTCTGACAGAAACGTAGGGAACTGAGGGAAAAGAGAGAAATGGCATAGGATTGCGAAAGGAATGAAAATTTAGGAAATGTAAGAAAGAAAGGCGTGGGATACTTAGTTTTGGAGTAATGAAAGATTGATTAATACGAAAATGGGGATATTTTCGTGGAATTTTGACGCCATATTGCGATGTTTTTGGAAATGCCGGTAGAGGGATACGGACTAATTTCACATCTAAAATATGGACATACCCCCAACAAGGTTGCGGGCGTATGGCCTGAAACAGGGGTGCTGGGGTACGACGGTACGTTGCCTTGAAATGGCCATTTTCAAATGCAAAATAGGCATTTCTGGGTGTTGTGGAAAGGCAAAATGCAGTTTTGAGAAAACGTGAAGACGGAAATATGCATTTTTCAGTGGTGAAAAACGGGGAAAAGTGAGGAAATGGGCATAAGGTTAATGGAAATGGCCATATGTTAAAAAAATTCCCCGAGTGGGTTGGTGATTGGAAGGGGGTGTAGTTGAAGTGTCGTAAATGTTGTAGCGTATTTTTTTAAAGAAACAAATCCCCCGAGTGGGTTGGTGATTGGAGGGTGGTTTAGTTGTAGTGTGGTGAAAGTTGTAGTGTGGTGAAAGTTGTAGCGTATTTTTCTAGAGAAAAAAACCCGCGTGGGTTTGTGATTCGAGGGGGGTGTGGTTGTAGTGTAGTCAAAATTGTACGTTATTTTTTTAAAGAAAAAATAAATCCCCTGAGTGGGTTGGTGATTGGAGGGTGGTTAATTGCAGTGTCGTCTATGTTGTAACGAATTTTTTAAAGAAAAAAAATCCCCCGAGTGGGTTAGCATTGGAGGGGGGTGTTGTTGTAGTGTGGCCAAAGTTGTAGCGTATTTTAAAAAATTCCTACGGGTGGTTTGGTGATTGGACGGGGTGTAGTTGTAGTGTCGTAAATTTTGTAGCGCATTTTTTTTAAAGAAACGAATCCCCCGAGTGGGTTGCCTATTGGAGGGTGGTTTAGTTGTAGTGTGGTGAAAATTGTAGCGTATTTTTTAAAGAAAAAAAACCCGAGTGGGTTTGTGATTCTAGGGGGGTGTGGTTGTAGTGTGGTCAAAATTGTACGTTATTTTTTAAAGAAAAAATAAATCCCCCGAGTGGGTTTGTGATTGGAGGGTGGTTTAGTTGTAGTGTAGTGAAAGTTGTAGCTTATCTTTTAAAGAAAAAAATCCCCCGAGTGGGTTGGTGATTGGATAGGGGTGTGGTTGTAGTGTGGCCAAAGTTGTAGCGTATTAAAAAAATATTCCACGGGTGGTTTGGTGATTGGACGGGGTGTATTTGTAGTGTCGTAAATGTTGTAGTGTATTTTTTAAAGAAGAAATCCCCCGAGGGGGTTGGTGATTGGAGGGTGGTTTTGTTGTAGTGAAGTGAAAGTTGTAGCTTATTTTTTTGAAGAAAAAAATCCACCGAGTGAGTTGGTGATTTAAGTGTGGTTTAGTTGTAGTGTGGTGAAAGTTGTAGCCTATTTTTTTTAAAGAAAAAATCACCCGAGTGGCTTGGTGAACCGAGGGGGGTGTGGTTGTAGTATGGTCAAAGTTGTAGCTGAAATGGTAGGGGAAGAGGTTGTGTAAAACGCGTCATAATGCTGGGATGATTGTATTGCAGCTCTTGTATGTTTATTGCTGTTTTTGAAAAGGCCATTTCATCGATCTTGCACCGTTCCAGGTTAGAAAATCAATTGACCTATATGCGCGCCGCCTTTTTCTTGACTTGCAATTCAAGCAAGCAAGCAAGCAAGCGAGCAATTCGTGGGGTTAATGCTGAATATTTCATTTTTCTTTCGACTCGAGTGAAGCTTATCACTGAAGATTTCGTCGAAGGCATTTCAGAAGGTCTGTAGCATATCACTGAGATTCCAAGACAACAACTTTCATGGTCTTGTACTCAGCATTTTCTCTGCACACTTGAAGTGCTGCGGAAGCGAGGGCAAGTATGAGCGCGAACTTGGTAAGTTGGATTATTTTTTCTCGTGGTCTGCTCAGGTTCATCCAAGGCTGCGTTCTTAAGGTTTCAAATGTGTCATATTCCAGTTGACACATAGGAAGCAGAATTCAGAATGTTTCGTATATGTTGGCTATTTAACATGCATTATCCACGTAGTATTTCTGCTCTCGCAAATGCTCTACTAGCTAAATAGATGAGGAAAATATTACCCACAAACTCATTAGATGTCTCTCAAGTAAGTAAATGCGATAAGTAATAGAATTTTACGTTTGAAATAGACATTCATTATCAGCCTTTAGATGGCCTAGACATGAAAAGCTTGGATTTGAGTATCGAGGTGATTGCCCAAAGAATCAATTTTTAGTCTCTCTCTAATGGCACCTTGTCGATTCTTGAAGCAATTTCAACCATATAGAGTGGTTATATATGACGGGATCTTTTTCCAAACGAATCGATAAAGTGACGGGCGTTCTTCGGTAGAATGCTGTTACTTCATTAGTAATGAGTGTAACGCAGCTGATGGAAGGGACCAGGTTGGTCCCATTCGTTGAATTTTTATACCCTTGAGTTTTAACGGTATTTTTTTTCAATGCGACGTCTAGAAACGAAATGGAATCAACGACGAATTCTCTTGGAGCGAAATGCTGTAGATAACGATCGCTTTAGGCAAAGACGTACCACATCGTAAATAATTTCACCTTTTGATGTTGACGGTGGCTTCTTCGGAAAGTATATTACTGAATTATTCCACGTTTACTTGCTGTGGAATTGTAGTCGAGGTTGTGAAATCCGACTTCATATATTCCTTATCGATTTTAAAGTGCGGAAATTTTATGAACGAGTAGATCGGCTTAGGCATATGTAAACGGGATTTGCGCAATGACTCGCGCGTGATATCTGTCGAGCTTGTTGATATATTTTACTCACCATCAGAGATAAAGTGGATGCATTTTTCTTAATTATTAAGTTTTCTCGGGTGTTAAAATATTAAGTTATATAACAATATTCAGTTATATAAATACAATGCTAACAACATTATCGTTAACAATAGATTCCTGGTTCATTGAATAAGTATCAGTTTCTTATTTTTTGCGTGAACTTAATAATGTCATAAGATTTGACCTTCTGTAGCTAAACTAAACGATGGAACTAGGTGCATTTCTATGTGGAAGATGAAACGTAAACATCGGTCAGCTGGAAGAAACTCTCAGTAGCAGCATGTTGCATTTTATGCTTCGCTTAACTGGGAGGGTAAATATGTGGGCTTTTGTTGAGATACAAATAAAGAGTACCCTTTAAAAAGCTTTAGATGGTTGTCTGTTACTCAAAGGTTGTGTCACATAGGTTAGATACTTTCGTTCAACCTTTCGTTCGAGAAAATATACAATTCTACTGGTTTGAAAATCGGTATATTTTTCGTAACTCTGCATACGTTAATATTGAGAAATAATTGCTTGCGCTCCCTGAGAGGCGAATACGCAATAGAAAAGGCGTATTTCGACCTGCAGCCGGTGGCTGCTGCTACGGTCTTGCTGGAAATGTGTTGCAATGAATTCAATTCAAATATCCGTGACATCTCTTTTCCTATTCTACTCACATTTTCGTGGTAGCGTTCCTTGTAACGCTTATGACAGTTTGTTTTGCACTTTTTCTTTATTTGTTGATTTGATGGATCATCCAACAAAATCATTCTTGCATCTGATTTATCTGATTGATAGTTGTACAAATTGGGCTTGTTTATTACTATCTTATTCCCGTTGGAGTCCTGGTCAAAGTTAAGGGTCGAACACATTCAGCGTTGACTTTTAGACTTGTGATTATCACTTTAACGTGACACGAGAATTAGTGCTCCATACTGTCACTGTGCGATTTGACAGGCATCTGGAGCCAATGGAGATTCGTCTACTGAACAGTAGACGGTCGTGGTCCCCAGTGCAGGCCGCGTGCGTGAAAGATGGAAGTTGTCCATTTCTTAAAGCATTAGATGGTACACTTCACCCCGTACGCGATGATAGTTATCGTTGTTGATTTTTATGGAGGAAAGACTGTAATTGAGGTTGGGGAAAGCATAGGCGGGACTGTGCGTGGACCTACCATATATTCGGAAGAAAAAACATGATGCTGATGTTAACTGTCTCCTAGTATTCAATCTTTCTTTTCACTCACCCGCCTCTGTACATGAAAACATTTTCAATATGATCATCGGGTATTCTTTATGCTCATTGGGAGGTTTTGGGATAGTCCCTACTCTACCTTCGCATTTCCTGGGTCATCTTTTCATCATACTATTTATTATTTGTCCGTCATCAGGGTGAGGTCACTCTCGGAGTGTGCGAGTCGTGTTTTGCTTCCGCGCTCATCAGTGTGTATTCGTCCGACCGGAGTAGTGTCCGACGTTGTTCGCTTTGCGGGACTAGCCAGTCCGTTTCCTTCCGTATCACTGTCTAACGATCTCCTTCCTCGCTCGCGTCTCTCGGTAGGCGTTCCGAAAGGACGCACGCGAGTAAACACACACCGCAGTACGCGTGCGTTGCGGAATCTTTTTTCCCGTTGTACGCGGGCGGCATTCTCGTGCGCGCGCGTCTCAACTTCCTTCCCTACTTTAGTTCGAGTGATTTAACTTTCCCCCCGTGCCGGCTCTCCAGCATCACGGAGCCGCTTGTTTTTTATTTCTTTTGCCGAGGAAGATGCTCACGTAGCGGCGACGGCGATCACGTCACCCTCGAAGGATGCGGCGAGGTGTTGCTGGTAATGGAGGGAATTGTCGGGGAAGGATGTGTGATGGGCGGCTCTTGCCTCCCGTCGGTGTGGATTGTCGTGGAGGAAAGTAAAAGTAGGATGGCCTGCTTGTGTGTGCATATGTGGTTGGAGGCGCGTTCCTTTTTCTCACAGCCGAGCCGACACACGTGTTTAGTCATCATCGTCACCCACATCCGCGAGTCTTCTTCGTTTCTCTTCTCCCGGGTGACGATGGCGGATCTCGCTGTTCTCATAGGCCTTGTCTCCGTCCTTGAGATGAGTCGGTCAGTCAGCTAAGGGATCATTGAAAAGATGACCTCACTAATTGATTAGAAGGTTGTTGTCGATTATAGTTTTTTTTTCTACTGGGAGCACTTTGATGAGTGAGAAATATTCGATTGTAGCGAGTCATCTAATCATCTGCAGAATGTCCCTAGCCAATCAGTTATCCTGCATCCCGTGGAGTTTCAAAGGCAGGATTGCGTTGGTGTGGTGCCTAGGATATTAGAGGGCTCGTGTTCGAATACCGGAAATCGCAGAGATTTTTCAATCCCGATCCCTAATTAATTGTCACGTCTAGAGCATTTCTCGCGCTGTACTCCGTCCGTATGATGGAAAGTAAAACTGTAGACCCCTTTGCGGCTTTCGTTAGGAACGTGCTCATCCCGACTACGTGTTTCCCACGAAATAATGCTTCCCTTACCAACTTACCTACCTATCCTTCATGGCGGCGCAAATGACCACATTTGTAGGTCGCCTCCACGAAGAACCTGTCAACTTCAAAGCGATTATCCCACTAATTAATTTCCGGAGTACGGGTAATGTTCTTTTTTCCTTCGATGATAAATACGGTAAATGTGCTGTGCGAATGGTATGGGGTGAAGATAAGATCACAAGACAAGAGGAAAGTGAAGAATTTTCTAGAAGTAAGGAGGGGCTGAATATTAGGGTGGAGGGTTACAAGATACAGCAGGTCGAGCATTTTACGTATCTGGGCAGTATTTTGGAGAAGAATGGATTTAATGGTAGGGACATCAGATGCAGAATTGACCTGGCTAAAGAAGAATTTTCAAAGAGAAGAGAATTTATGAGGGGGGTCTGAGAAGAGACGTAAAGAAAAGGCTTGTGAAAACTCTAACATGGAGCGTGGCACTGTATGGGTCGGAAACTTGGTCATTACTAAGGGAGGATGTACGTAGACTTGAGGCGTTTGAGTTGTGGGTTTGGAGGAGGACAGAAAGGGTGAGCTGGGTGGAGAAGAAGACGAAGGAGGAGGTATTGGATAAGTTTGGAGAGGAGAGGAAGCTGGTGGTGGAGGTTCGGAGAAGGCAGAAGAGATGGACGGAGGAAGTATTGAGAGGAGAGGGCATGCTGTGGAGGGTGATAGAGGGGATAACACTATGGGGAAGCGTAGAAGAGGATAGGGACGAAATAAGAGGTAGAAGATATGAGGAATTTAAGAGGGATGTAATGGCGGGACATCCATAGGAGGGAAAACGAGGCAATGTTCAGAAATTGGGATGCAGGATGGGGACTGTCCAAGAACCTACCAATCAGCTGTTAGAATACTTATATGAAAATATGCGTTTTAATGAATCCGAATTTGTCGATTGTTGTAAGTCATTAGGAGGATGTCCTCGGCCAATCAGTGAGAGAGCCTCCTGTCAATATCAATGCCGTGTCAAGTTGTCTTTTCTCGTCAATACCGATGGTCACCAGTCCTAGGGTTCTTTTGGCGCTGCTCTTCGCTTCCCGCATTCGTATTTATTCCCTCTCACGCCTGTCATTTATTATTTCCTTCATCACCAGCTTCAGTGGGAAAAGAGTGAGCGTAGATTGGGATCGTTTGACTTGTGGGTTTGGCGGTTGTTTGGAGGAGAAAAAAATGGGGTCGGGAGGACTGCAAACGAAGTGGGGTTAAAAATGTTGGAGGAGGAAACTAGATCGTTGGGATAAAGTCGAATGAGGCAGAAGAGGTATATTGAAGGAAGTGTTGAGAGCCAAGAGGTTCTATAAGGTTGAGATAAAAGAGATAATTTTAATTTAAAGCGAGAGAATAGGAAAAATAATTTTTGATAACACGTTGAAGGATAGTAGTAGGCCAAAGGAAGAATTCGGAGGAGGAGGAGGAGGAATTCCATGTCGTGTTTTTGTACTGGAATGGCTTTTCCTTAAATAATGCTTATAGTAGTACTATATGCTTGCTGCTAATCCCATTGCTAAATATTCCATTGTTAATTTTTTCAGATATCGAGATTCTAGTTCTGCCTACTGGTCCTCTGCCGCCGGCAGTAACATTTATAAAAAGGATTTATTGAGTTCACATTTTCTCTTATCAATGCGTCATAGGTTTTACCGTTGAGTATAAATCAAGATATTGAGTATTTATCAATGAATAAACACTATTCTTTACTCTATGATTTTATTTTGTAGATTATTCTTTACTCAGTAAAGGGATAGGTAGTCGAAATTATGAAAGAAGCTCGATTGAGAGTCATAATTAATTTTTATGGTGCAAGGAAAGACAATGGAATGGGAAAACGTAAATATTCGGGATCGGTAGAGGAAGAATGGCAAGGAATATGGACTATTTGAGATTAAGCTATAGAAGGCTGTAAAGGGAATAGCTTTGCATCACGAACCAAGTACATTACACTGTAATGTCTTTGGATAAATAAACTATTGCTATTTAAGTAACCAAAAAGCGCAAAAACAAGTCTATACATTATGTCGAAATATACAGTTATGCAAATAAGCTGGGGCACTTATTTTTTTGCCTCCAAATTTTCCTAGGTTATGTAATAAGGTCTCGTGTAAAATCGTGAATGCTTGAGAGATACTTATCCTTCGTATGATTTCCATTCGACTTCTGATTTTTTCATATGAGTTCAATGAGGAGCTGTCAACATGGAAACCTTAATCAATTTAATTGGCGAGATTATTTCAATTCACACCTTTATTTTTATCTTTTCTTGGGAAATTAAATATTTTCTTTTTATCTGGTATACAATATTGAGGAATGCGTTATACGTAATATGTATAGTGGTGGAATAATGCCAGTGCAAAGTACTCATTGCAAATTTATGCTCCTCATGCACTTACTTAAATGTGGTACACGAGCTGGAAAAATCTCATTTCACGTCGGCGAGTCCCTTCTGATGGGCGAATTTAGGGTGGGGATATCTGATTGCACCCTCGTTGTTTTGATAGATAATGTCACCTTTGTAACTCTCGTATAGGGTTGGAATTCCATTAGTTAGTGTTCCACTTTTTCTTCGGCCATTTGAGATTTATGGACTAATTTTAGCGATCAGAATGGTCACGTTTACGATAGAATAGCTTGTAGTAGGTAGCAGTAAAAATAATCATTACATAATTAAATATTTGTTGTGGAATTGTAGACAATGTTAGAGCTTACTTTCGTTTTTTATATAAATGAACGAAGGTATGGTGTTGAATGTAGTCTTTTTGTTTCACATTCCTTCATTATATGGATTTCTCATCGACTTTTTATTTTTCTTTATCGTGATTGAAATCCACCCCAATTGTTTGGAATAAAACCATCGTTCCACAGATGTTATTCGCATGTCTTACCCCACTTGGACATTGCAGCTTGTCGCATGCTCATTCTGCCAATGGTAGGCGTGAGTAAAACTTAATATTCCGAATTCGTTTAAACTTTGGACGTTACCGTACCGTCTATAAAGATAGAAAAGTTTCGCGGAAGATATTACCATGGACTTAGCGCTTGGTCATTATTTCAGCCAAAATGCTGTTGCTGAATATTCATGAGCTTAGTTTTTTCATTAAACCGTCGAAATTCGAGCCCTTGTGGTTCCTGAGATATTTCATTTCATAATTACGGTGTGCTTGGTTTTAGCTTGGGGTGAGTTGCGATGTAATTGTGCAGTATGCATCCATTGTCCGTATCAATGAAGATTAATGGCCGTTAATAATGTAGTATACCCTGTAAAACCTACTCTAGCATGTTAGGTACCCCAGTTAGGTACCAATGTTGCTGATGAAATTTACACCATCGCTTGAAAAGTTGGAGAAATCTTATAGTTTTGCTTACTGGTGGGCGCCATATTATTCTTCTTGTTTTCATTAATTGTTCTATATATGGCGGAAGAAACGTAACGGAATCCACATAAAAAAAGCTATCCTTTAATTTCTACACCTCTCTTTTTAGCTGGCGAACACCACGATAATCAGTTATTTAATTCACTCAGGTACACATCCAAATACGTAAATTATAATAAACTACAACTGTAGATAATAATTTACGCTTTCATTAATACCATTTGCCTAGTATTATTCACTTATGTGTATTCTTGGGCGGATGAAAACCCATAATGGAGGTAATCGAGCCCACGACCTAATTAATCGACGAGGACGTGCCTCGCCGCCTCGGAGGCTGGCAACGTTTTCCTCCTCATGAATGGAAACCTCTCCGCTCATATATGTATTCCAACCGAAACCCTTTATGATAAAGAAACAGCATCTGAAGGTGGTGGTTTTGATACGAGCGTCTTTCCTATTGGCTCATGATCTTTAGCCATTTTGTATTATTTACTTTTCTCTTTGCGATTCCTAAATGCTTTTAAATCGCCCATTCTTAGTTCATCTCATTTGTGTATCCCATTTATTAACTTTTCGTGGAGCCATATACATCCCTGTGACCTCCCGTTACAAATACCTGATGGAGGACGACAAATTTAGGACAATTTAGACAATCTGACTAGGCATTAGGGTTAATTGAGAAATCATCTTAAGTGACAACCCTGATAACTTAGAATCAAAGGAATGCCAATGTTGTATTAAAGGAGATTCTTTAATTTTCAATGATAATCTATGAAAAAATATCCGTCGATACTAAAATAAAACTGCAGTAGTTGTACTGTCCACTTAAATTTAAATGTAAAATATTACACTACACGTGTTTCGACGTTTCTTAGGGCGTCATCATCAGGTCTATGTAAACCTGATGATGACGCCCTAAGAAACGTCGAAACACGTGTAGTGTAATATTTTACATTACAATTTAAGTGGACAGTACAACTACTGCAGTTTTATTTAAGTACTAAAATGCTGTACCACCATATAACGCCAAAGAATGTCGAATTTATCCGTAGTTACTAATTGTTAAATCGTTACGAATATGTGTGTTACGAATGCGGCATTTTCTTGGGCTCTTGACCTTTAAAATTCAACGTATGCTTTTTACATGCCAGAAGATCGATACTTAATTAAATGAATATCAAATCATAGTCTTGTTTTTAGCTCTACTAGAATGACGGTTTTTGTAAGGTTCAAATGACCTTTGCTGTCGACGAAGCCAAAAAACTAATATCCTCTTAATTTTTTTAAATTTGGCTCATCTCATCGATTGAAGACTGAACCAAATCTAACTTTCACTATCCGGCCTTTACTTGAATCTCCGACATTTAAGAGATTGAAGGGCCCTAACGCATTCGCTGATGGTTACCTGTTTTCAGTTCTATGCATTCTTTCCACATAAGTGGTTGTTTTCGGGTCTCTGCTAGAATATCTCCTTCCATCTTTTTATAAAATGATATTATTCCCTTAGACTCTCTTAGGAAAGATCATACTCTTCTTTCCCATCATTAACTTCTCTGATCAGTGTTTCAATTCATTTCAACTTCGTGCATAAATTCAAACTTCCATTTTGGAGAAACTACTACTGCTTGCTTTTCTATCCGATTAAGCTCTGCTATCTGAGAAAGCGTCCAAGAAAAGCTTATCTTTACCGTCTGGTTGTCTTTCCTTATCTCTGTGGTTAAAACGTGTTTGTTAGAAATTCAGACGCCCTCGCTTTTGGAGTTGCAATGGGTTCGTGATGGCCTTAAGATCACATGCCAGGACCTTAAGTCCCGCGTCAAGTTTCGAAAACAATGGTTTAACAGCAGAACGTGATTCTGCCGGAGTAGAATTTCGACTGGCCTTTCTTCTATAATAAGAAGGCATCCATTGTTTATGTAATTCGAATCAAGATATTTATTTCAAGTGACCACATTGACTGATTTGGGAGTACCAAGCATTTCTTTGAATAGCTAGGGGTAGAATATTTTCATTTTGATTACGCTATCCACGATTAAGTTTTCTTTTTCCGCTGTATTCATTTTTATTGCATACCCTCTCTCACAAACAGCTCTACCTGCTATACTTTTGAAGGGACTTGATTTTAGACACATTAAAGATTTCTGTTGGTTTTTCATATTGAATGGATTAGATAGCTATTCATTGGCTTAAAAATGTTGTGTGCTCACTCACTTTTTCTGAACGAGACTGCATCTACATGTCATGCTAATTATTTTTGTCATAGTCTGTTCAAGTGTATAATAAGCAGGAAATGAGGGATTTTGTTGTTACTTATACCTCTATTCGCTTCGATTGCTCGCAAAACACGATAAGAATTTAATCAAAAGAAAAAATAAATTTGGAATCGCTCTGTGAATTCGGTGAAGAAATTGGTGTGAAGTTGAGTGAGTATCTACACTTTCAACGGTAGCAGCTTATGCATTAATGTATGTCAACTCTGAAGTTAGCTCGAGAGGAAAATAAACATCAGTGCTTTTGCTCTGAAGTACAGTTTTGCTCTTTCATGAATACAAAGAGGCCCACATTATGCTTCGAAATCAGTGGTTAGGAATGTCTGTTCGGTTTTTCGTGTATTCAGCTTCCTATGGATTAATATTTATTATAATGTGGTGGATGGTGTTCAAGAATTTCCATAAGTTACTTATAATCCTAAAGCTTTTCTTTTGGCACCTTCTTGGGGAATAATAAACGAAACGAAATGAGGAAAAACTATTGGAAATGGGATTTTTTCTTTGTTTACTTTGATCTCGTGCGTAACGCGTGGTTGACTCTTGATTTACCGCAATATGTCATTGGGTGTTGATGTGCCGCGGTATGTAATTAGAGTGAAATTAAGTATCGAGGAACAATATCTCAATTTGAGTGCCCACTTGGTTATATTTTAAACCTTCAATCTGCTGTAGAAGATGAAGAATCGAGCTTGTGAGCTTGAAGAAATAATTTTTAAGGTTATTTATATTCATCTCAAGCTTATTTTAATTTCTCGTTCCATCCCACGACCTATTCACGTTTTTATTTATTACTTGCGGTGAGTTTTCGCAGTATTTTCTCTTACTAATGTTTCCGTTGACGAAGAACGTTCTTTAGGATTGTTTGTATGTTTGGGTAGATACCCCTGCCTCACTATTCGACTCAACATTGCGTCGACTCAAACAAGGATTATGACATTGAAATTTCAAGTCTGTGGCATCTAACCTCTAGATTGAATCATGGGAATGCTGAAGCGTATCTAGCTACTAATCTAGTCACCCAACCAAATCGTATGTCATTGACCTAAAAACGTCTTTCCAAGCTGTTCCCTTCCTTCATCACTCTTGATCGCAGTAATACCGAGAAGTGTTGACAGTGAAATTTATTTTTCAGTTGATCTAAGAGGATCCGAAAGCTTGAATTCTAGTAGTCTCTAATCGATCGGCTCTGCAGAAGAAATCATTATCTATGGCTCTCTCCAAGGATTTTTGGTGTTTTCAGAGGTTACTTTCGCTATTATCTTCAGTCAATCCGAGTAATGGTTTTCTTCACATCTCCTCTCCTATCTGCTAACCGCTTAGTTTCCTCCCTCCCTCATATTGATATCCTTCTAATTTGATTAATGTAGGTACTCCATCATTAGTCTTCCAGTGCAATTATTCCTATTTGTTGCTCCTTCCTCCATAGTTTTCATTATATCATGGAATTCGTCAAATAAGCTTGTTCCTTCTACTTTTCAGTGTTTTCATCCAGGATATTTTCTCCCCAGCTCCTCCTAGGACTTCTTAATTGGTTATTATCTCTGTTCATTTAATCCACGTCATTATTATCGTAGAGCTGCGAAATATTAGACATTCGAAATTCTGAAGTCTTAAGCCATTGTCGATCGTTAAAAGGGAAACTTTGCTCTTAAGTTTACCCACATACGAAGGGGGAGTGAGAAAATCATGCATAATGCATTGAGACGATGTTACTACTTGTTTAATTACCGCGAAAGTAGTGGGCGTCGCGCAATAGCATTCCTCTACGCTTCTGTCCCGGAAGTCAGTATCAGTGTTTCCACTGCCTTCCGGAAAGGATTGAGTCAAACTGTTGAGCCAAATGCATCGTGTCGCAAGCAGATTTCTGATTCGTATACTTGAGTATGCTTTGATATTTTACTTACTTCTGTCACGCAGAGAAGTTGTTTAATGATATTCAGGGAAGTTTAGTAAATTTTTTTGGGTCGGGAAACAACTTGCTTTCAATTAATCCACGTTGATTTCGGTTATATATTTTTAGTCCTCAGTATTAAAAAACAGCTAACACTGGCATTTTGCATTGATTAGTAAAAAAAATATGCTGACTAAGATTAACACGTAGTAAAATATAGTGAATAAAAAGATAACAGTATTAATTGGGTTAACACAAGGCAGCAAAAGAGAAAGGGGATTTTGGGTCGATTATCTTTCCCTTAGTGGCTAATGTGATTGGATAAGTGTGATTGGGGTGGATTAATTACAGGGGTGGATAGACGGAATGCTATTGAGAAATTTATTGCGCCGGCAAAATAGAGATGGCTGGGAGGGAGAAATTCGTGATTTGGCTTCGTATAAGACATGACTGCTGCAACTGGTACTTGCGGGCATGTGAAAAAATAAGGAAGGATATCAGTGACATTATTTTATGTGTCGCGTTTCCACAAAGTTAAACGTGAAACTATAATTTATATAGGATGCCAGTATTGGGAAACTGACCATTTAGGGTGAAATGAAGAACATTAAGGTGAATAACATTCCTAGTTCGTACTCTTGTTAGTGATGTTCGCGTTTCCTTTACACCAATGCGTGGCGAGATTAGTTCCAAAGTTTGTACTTAGTTAAGACGGTAGAAGTGGTGTCCTAGTGAGTAGATTCCTCTCCTGCTTGGCTTATCCTGCGGGCGAGAGCTTCTCATTTGCATCAAGTCGAACCGCGAGGATAATTGAATTTTCTTCCGGTTGACGAAAGAATCTATTAACGATGAGAAAATTCAAAAAGTGGCCATGAAAAACTTCGAGAGGTATAAGTTCGTTTCAATCTCTTGAAATTGGAAAAATTCTTGTAGAAACGTTTTCCCTCGAAAGTCGGTATTTTTGTAGTTTTTCTGTTTTATGTTGAACAACGAGAGAGGTTATTTTTAATGAATGAATTCAAAGTAGATGAGAAATCATTTGTAACAGTCTTTTATTCCTTATCTTTAGAGCATAAATCATTTCATGATTAAGTGCGTGCTGATGCTATATGACATCGCCAGGTGTTCGAGGTTTAAAAATAGAATGATAAATATTGTATGAACAGGAGGGCGTGAATAATGCAGTGTTGTAGTGAAGCTAAAGAAAAATAGGTATGCCAGGATGGAGGAAATTATTGAAGCAGAGTTAGCCTAACAGGCTTTTCACAGATAATTAAACTTCTTTTTTACTTTTCCTACCCCGGAAGGGAACGGCGTGATGAATATATATGTATGTGCGTATTTAAATGTAGAAATCGACTATGCCTGTTTAATCCCAGTCTAGCTGTGCAGTTCACGCAAGGATATTACTATGTACAGCATGCTGATTCGTTATGGTGAGGTATAGGGGACAATTTTACCAGAATAAATGTCATTGCCGTTGCAGATATATTCTCCCAGTGGAATACTTCGCAATTCTTTTCCTTTGAAAATGCCTTTTTTGTGTGGGAATTGTTTTTTGGAATGGCTCTTGCTTCCTTGTATTACTAATTTTAAGTCATTTTGGCTTATAGTGGTGTCATTAATATTCTTCAAATTCCTGTTGAATTGAGCACAGATGTGACACACCGAATGGGCTCCCGATAATTTATGGTGCCACTCTTCTCTTCACTCACCTGCACCCTCGGGACTTGAAGGATATTTATTGCGTGGCCTCATTGTCGAATTTACTGTATGAAATTCCTTTCGGCCTTTGTAATCGCCATATTTTCGCCGTCATTTGTTATGATCTTGTGGAGGAGGAGGCGTCAAGGATTTTCGGATTTTTTTTATTTAAGGCCACGCGAGGAGCTAGCCAACTTTCTCCCTCTTCGCCTCGGGAGTCTTCTTCCTCCTCGTTTCCTGAGGATTCATTCGGCTGGGGAGGCGATTTGCTCATGCATCATGCCGATGTGACGGCATCGCCCGCTCCTCTCGCTCTCGAGAGAAATTCATGCTAGCGTCCTAATGGGAGTTCTTTTCGGAGGCGCGAGGACATATCTCCTTAAATCCGACGTGATAATTGAATTCTCGGCGTCTCAAATGACCGTGTCACGCGGTCGCATGTGCCGGCGTGGTGTGCGTATTCCTTTTTCCTGTCGCGTCTGTGTGTACACGTGTTGGGAAGCTGAGACGTACGTTCGTAAGAGCCTCCTTTCGTAACATATTCGCCACGGTGTCTGGAAGATAATTTCCTATTTTGGTTTGTGGTTAAATATAAAGAGAACCCACGTATTATTATGGGCTGTGTAAAATTTCGAATTTGCTTGTGACTGTCAATGAAAATCGTAAGACATCGTCGAAGACTTTTGATGAACCTAATAAAAGGACTATAATTTCCTTGTTCGTCCTACACTGTTCATGTTATAATCTTCCCTTGGCCTACAGCCCCTGGCTATTGCATTTCTATTCTCACTCCTTTCCACTTACTTATATTACTCTCATAACTTTGACACAAATCTTTGTTCCAATTCCTGTCTCTCTTCCATTCATTTATCTTCCTTGTTGTAGAGTATTTGAGCTGACTGTAGTAGAAAGACTGTGGAGTTCTGGTCCTGATAGACCTTGAAATAACGAAAAATAAAATATTAAGGCATAAAAATGTAAAAGTCTGTGGCTCATTTCAGTATTAGCATAGAAATTTTTTTGGAAAGATTAGTATAGAAATACCAGTGCAGAAATATTTTGTATGATAATTTAAACTTAAAAATTATTATTAATGACAATCCTTAACCTATTAATGTATAAAATTTTAGATGAATACTAATTGTTTATTTTTCGAAAAATACCTCCAATCTATTTTCGAATCGATGTCTAAAGGCAGTTTGCGTTTTTTGTGAAGTTGATGAAGAAAGTAAGTGTTGACTTCTGAATAGCGATTATTTTCTAATGCCAAAATGTTAGATGGTGGTGTTACGCCTCTAAAGTGGTTACTTCCTAAATGAAAATGTTGTATTTCTCATAGTATAGTCAACGCCACCTTAAGTAAACTTTAGGTGGTGTTGGTATAGCTGCAACTGAGAAAATTCATTTGCGAGCAAGCCCGTTTGACACGGCCCAATTTATTGGCCAATAAATTGGCGCAATTATGCTGCAAAATATGGGTGGAATATTGGGCGATACGTTCCGCACGAAAAGCATCAATATTGGGACCAATATTGGCCGAAATAATTCTCCCAAATCCCGCATGAGCACGCCACATCACAAAATAGAAAGAAAGAATATCACGAAGCGCTAGTATTTTATACGGGATAGAAAAGGGAGATGAAAGTATTATTTATTATTATTAGAATTAGAAGTGACTGTTAAAGAAATTTGACGTGTAAATCTGCCTTGAAATGAATGCTGAAGAAGGATTGACATGTGCTGCTGCCAATATTCTAGCCGTGATAGCTGAGGAAGAAGTAATCATCGGCGTAATCGGCGCCGTAGAACCTGGTGCAGGGAGTGGCTTCGAAGGCCAAAATACTAACATCATCCACCCCAGCTCCACTGCTCATAGTCCTTTTACGTTTTCCGTGTTCGGATAAAAACACTCCTTAATTTCGCCAATTTCGTCTTCACCTCTTCCTCCGTCACAGCAACTAACTGTTTCAAACATTCAATAATTTCCTTCGTTGCTTCAGCACGTACGCAATTTTATTCTTGTACCGAGGTGATCCTATATTTATTTATTTACTTTAATGGGTAAAACCTTCCACATAAGTGTAATAAAATAAAAAAGTTACAAATAGATCATTTATAAACAATGAAAACAATTTGATTAAAGCTAGATACCTAACTTTCAAATTCTATGTAACTATATAGTTACATAGAATTTGAAAGTTAGGTGAATATACATTTTTGTAACGCTTAAATAAAAGATAATTAACATGTTTGGTAAAAAACAAGGTTGTTACATAGAGAAAATCACTATTACCGTATGTACAATTATGTATTAACAACTTACAGACAAAAGTATTGTATAGGCGAATGAATTCTTCACGGGATTTCCTCCAGGTGAGATGTTCAACCAGAGCCGACGTTTCAATGGCTGTCTCTGCCATCGTCCTCAGGGCGTTGAGTGCTGGGTCTAAATTTGTCCGGGTTTATATATTTTCCGGCCGTGCGTCAGATCGTTTCTGATTGGCCGTTGTCGTTCCTGCGGATGCTGTTTTTTCGTGCCGTCTTAATTATCTTTAGAACTGGTTTCCATGCATGGCTGATCGAGTATCCCGTATCGCGGTTGAAGTTTTTATCCGCCAACCTTATCTCAATAGCCTCCTTTGTCAACCGGTCCCAGTATCCGCTTGATCTGCAAAGAAGTTTTGCGTCGTCGAATACGATTCGATGGTCCCGGCTGAGACTATGTTCCGCGACGAGATGAATGGGAGGATATCGAGATAATCCACTATATCCGGGAGGATATCGAGAATTCTAGGATAATATCAGATTGAGACAATCCATAAGCCACCTCCACGGAAACGGAATCTGAAATCCACGGAAACTGAAGAGTAAACTAACCAGAGTTAAGGACAATCTTGGACTGAAGACCCCAGGAGTATACCAAATCCCCTGCGAGTGTGGAGAGGTCTACATTGGAGAGACTGGTTGGACTATCGAGAAACGGATTAAGGAACACAAGACATGCATCAGACAGGCTCACCCCCAGAAATCAGCCGTCGCGGAACATAGATAGAACAACACTGCTTTTAGTTTTCTTGTGGTTGGTTTGCTTTTGTTTGAAAATGAATGCAATTGATTTGTAAATGACTATACTTGAAACACATAGAAGGACGTAATGGTGTCACAATTTTCTCGTTTCTAAAAATACTTCAAGGAAATATTATTATTTTCTGCGCGCTTTTAAGCCCAAATGTTTTATTATTTGGAGAGAGTTTCGGTGCTGTGGTTAGATGATCAAGCAGATGTTTTTGACTGCCTTGTTTTTTCACAGTAAAATCATAACATCTTTTCTCTCAGTCACATCACATGTGTAGACGAATTCAGTTATTGAACAAAATCGTCTCGCATGTTGAGCGTAAACCTCATCCCGCACCGAGGCTTGATAAAGCGCGCACGCTTCATAAAACTTAGTGTGAGGTTATTCCTATTTCGATAATTTTCCCCGTGTCAACTTCCGTTTTCATCGCCGATTTCGTAGTCATAAAATTGCACAGATTGATTTTTTGTAGGAATGCCGTTTGTTTTTCTCCGGATATGACTCTTAGACCTTTTGGTCCGTGGCTGCTTGCTTTTCACGTGTCAGAAAATGTGAGGTTGTCCAGCATTCCATTCAGCATCTTTGATTTAAGGGGTATGTTTCTGTACTAAATTCAAAAGGAGAACCTTTGATGAAGAGTATTGGCACATCAGTTTGAAATGAGGTGTGAGTTTGTCATCTGGCCCCGACCTGTTACAAGGTTGGAACGGGCCTGGCTCTACACAATGGGCTACTATGCCGCTCGTACAAGTTCCTCTTGTAAGTACCATACGATCTTTCTCTTGCATACACCGTTTCTATACTGCCATACCTGGTTATTTTTTCCATCTACATATTCTGACCTTCGAATTGTATTTATCAGTGTAGATGCTTCAACTACAGCTTATGGCTATGGCCATCTGGCAGTTGTTCTTGTATCACCTACATGTTCATATAAACTGTGTTATGATTATCATAATCGTGTAAGTTTTCCTAACAAAATAAATTAACCGTATCCCTACTCTTTAAGTCGAACTTCATACCATTATGTTCCTTTATTATGTTTGCAAATCTCTGTACTTCTGCTTTATCATCTGACTTACTCCAAAGATTCTTGGTACATATTTCATTTGCGGTTTTTTTTGTTACTGCTTCCGGTTGTCGGTATTCTGCCTCTGTTGTCATCGTAGTCTTATGTGCACTTAAAATGCCGTTATTTCCTTGGATTGTGAAGTGTTCTTGACCGTGACTAATAACACGTCATATCATTGAAGGTCTTCACTCTCTTCGTTTTCGCGCTCAGTGTATGCCACTTCTTTAATTTCATTGTATATCAATCGGTGTGGTTGCTAGTTGTTTTTTCATTAATTGATTTCTGCTTCCGGCCTTATAGAATAAATGATTTATTTCTTTCTCCATCTCAGAACTCTCATTCTTGAAATTTTCCAGCCTGCCTTAACATTCTAGTCGCCTCAATCCGTGATTATGAGTTCAATATGCCGCTTTATCGAGGGACATAGACATTACAATTTCATGTCAAAATACCACTGCAGTAAAAGTTATTTTGACATTTTATTTAGCGAATTAACTACATTATGTAAATTTCCAAGGTTTTAGCTTTCGTTCTTGTTAAACGAAGAGGAGCTGTTTCGCATAATTAGCTCGGATTGTTGGAAATTGTTTGGCGAGTGCTTATTTTCAAGGCTCTTTATCAATCTCAACCAACAGAGATCCTTACTTTTCCGCTGAGAATCACCAATCAATTTCTTATCGCAACAAACTCGTAAAAGGTTTATTCTTTGAGATATCCTTTATCTCTAGGTGCATGATTATCGATACGCCCTAATAGGAAGTAGATTGAGAAGTAAAACATGTTGGCTCATATTAAACTGCAAGCATTATTGTTTCATACCTACATAGGAGTAATATTTACCCCTAGTTATTTTTATACCTGAGAGATTAATTGGGAAACGTATTAAAGAAACAAACTTTAGAGATTTTTTCCTTTTTTAATTTAACAATGATCGCAGCAGTAGCAAACGTAACTACCTTTTAAAATGTAATAATAATGTATCACCCGACTGCCTTGTTTGTTTCTATATCTCTTGTAAATTCCCTTTAAAGGCTGATGACTTGGCACTCATAAGTATAAGGCGATGCGATGGATTGCATTGTAAAATTTTATCGAACAGAGTGAAGATACGTACGCAGAGATGATAAATTAGACGCCTTAGTTTGGGAGATGCTTGGTGTCTCCGAATAGCCGATTCTCTGCTGTGTCGTTGTGTCTGGCATAAATTTCGATATCCTCAAGATTGTTCCATGAAATGTTGTGGAAAATTTTATATGATAATTATAGTTTTAGTTCTGTGGAAAGACGGGTGAGTCTCATTGCATTTACTTGCTCGCTCGCTTGATCGCGTGATTAAACAATTTTCTTGTTGAAAAAAGGCATATTAATAATGCACATATTAATGTCAATATTTAATTAATTAGTTTCTCTTTGAAAAAGCTACACATGATATGTACTTACGGTAATTGTCACTTTAATTGAAAGGCTGGCAAGGGGTACCCGTTGGCAGTCGCCCACCAATAGGTCGGCGTTGCGTATCCGCAGCATCCGAAACTCGTTGGACTCATGATGACATGAAGGATAGCCTAGAACCTGATAAGCATCATTATCATCATCGTATGTGGCTGTTAATTCTAGCGTTGGTTTGGCATGGACCGCCATTCTTTTCTCCTCTGACTTGCAGCCACCATGATGCGTAATTGTTAATCGGTTTTCACGGCTGAAATTGTGCAGTTAATACAAAGGACGCCGATATGAATTGCGGCCAGAGGAATAAAATATGTACTTACCTACGGTATAGCCTAGCGAACTCATGATTCTGAAAATCGCATTGAAGGAATCTTCGTAGGTTTTCAAGGTTGAACTGACTACTGGGAGCGGTAAGGCAAGGGTGCTTATCCGCTTTGACCGTTGGACCTGGTGGCAGCGGGGCAGAGTCCTTCTTTCCTAACCTTGCTCATGGGTTCGAGTCCCGCCTGGGTAGATTTTTCACATCTTAGGGTATGGTTGTGTGTGTTCGTCCTTTGTTGTTTGCTAAATACCCCGATGTAAAAGGCCTTAGGAGCTGTTTTCGGTGGTTGTGGAAAATAAATAACTCAAAATAAATGATTGCGCTCATGGCAACCAGAGTTTCACCTCATCCCTCCATCTGCTTGGAAGTTTCAAGCTTCTTCTGGGAGCATTCTTTTCGTTGCTAGAATGACCATGTTCGGCAAACTACGCTTAACCGACCGGTCAGCGCGGCCTTGAGTCACCATTCGTATCCCTAATTATGTGTGCAATGGTAGATATGTATCTAATAGTAGCGGAAGGAAGAATTGGTTTTTAGTCTTAAAATTGCTGCCTCATACTCGAGACTGGGTATATCGAACGAAGGAGAGGAACAATGAAGTGTTCAATGCCGTGGAGGAGGGAAGGATGTTCATGGGAGAAATTATAAATTTCGATTTATGACCAGCGAATGTGCGTAAGCTATTGTATTTGTTTACATTGTCCATTCCTACTTATTTAACGCTTTTTGTAAAGTACAAAAATTTGCTACTTTTATATTCTTCGATCAATTTTAATTGTTTCTTCCTTGTTCTAGGAGTACATTTTACAATTAGGTACTGAAAAACTCACCACACACGATATCACACCGCTTCGTGATGAAAACAATGTGTAGTTGATTCTCGGTCCGCCGGCGGTATTTTCTTGAAACACTACTCGCTTGTTATCGGTAGTTATTACAAGACTCGAATGAAAAATAAGTATCGTACTTATTTCTGTTTTCAGTACTAAAGGTCGGTTTCGACGCATTCACCGAATACGTTCGAGTCTTTGACATTACACAATTTTAAGGATGTTAAATTTGGTTCGATTTTAAGCACTGGAATAAATTAAACTGCACTTACGATCACTCATTCCATACTGCTGCTTTGTTTACTTGCTCGGTTAACTTATTGTTATTTAACCTTTTCTCTTTTGCATGGGGGTACACCGTCCGTTTTCATTGCTGGCATTTCTCGTATGTGTTGGTAATCGTTGGAGATCCTAAGGGGTTGCGGGGGAAAACTCGTGACCTTCTGTGATCCACCCAGAAATAGTCGGCGACCGACATCCGTGACGTCGTGGCATTCTCTTTAAAGCGAATGCTTTCTTTAATGTCGCGTGCTGGTCTTGAAACGAGCGTGGACACCGCGACGTCAGTTTCACCTGCTCGAAAAAAGGTCTGTTGTCACTCTCAAATATTAGCCCTCATTAAATAGGAAGTGATGAGCCTCTATCGGTAATACCGAGCAATATTCACAATATTAGTATTAGCCTAATGGATTAGGGATCCTAGTAGTTTGCTTGATCTTCGATTTAGAAATAATTTTACGCAGTAAGGAAACATTTTACTCCCACTCATAGGACTTTTGTCATCCAAGATGTAATACCGTCATGGACATATAGTTTATTTAATAAAAATGCTGCTCTTTCACTAATATAAGTACTGAAAGTTAGATAAATGGAATAGAATGGTTTTAATGAGCGGATGTATAATTTTGCATTTTTATGTTATTTCAATACTTATTCTCTTCGGTTATTTGTGTAATAATTACATACATTTGGTCATGAACGTCTTTTAATCGTCATTAAATAAACGGTAGAGGTTTTTAGGATTCATGAATACATGATTTTTGTACTTCAAAAGACTAAATATTTGCCTATTTTTTAAACACGTCGTGACGCGTCGTTTCATGATTATTTTGGTCTCATATTCCTTGAGTGAATACCATTTGGTGGTTGTTTTAGTGTCATATGGAAATAAGTTGTGTGTGTGTGTATATATATACACATACATGATTACATTTTTTTGGGGTAGACGAAGAGTAAACTATCGCTTCCATACAATTACACCGTTTAAGTTATTTGGGCGCAACGGATACCAATTGTTCTCGGAGCTTTAAAGGCGCGTGTTCGCGGTAATTACCAACTCATTTGAGGGAGTTTCGTACGGTGTAAATGTTCACTTGAGGGTATGAAATCCTGAGAACATTTTCAATGAGGCTGAGCAGAAAGGAGCCATAGTGATTTTTCGGGAGATTTTGTCCTCTTGCTGCATCCAGACATAACTTCGGTGGAATAAATTGGTGTTAACAATAAATGCCCCTGCTTTCAGTTCGCGGACAAAGACTTTCGATGCTAATTGAGCTCATTATGCTCTTAAAAACTGAAACATTTGTTCCTGGATGGATGTCTGTGTTATTCAAATTGATGGATGTATTTATGTGTTATTCAAATTAGGTTTTTTAATGGGCGCTCGGTGGCACGGGTCGTTTAAAGCTCTGAATAAAGATGTTTTAACATAATAATGCAGGACTTTTAAAGGTCATTTGCCCCATTAAAAGTGGGCAAAGGCAGCCAATTAAGGAAGAACAATAGGAAAGAAATGAAGCTGTAGTGGGGCCAACCTCCTATATCAGTTTCTCTTTACGGAAGGTGGATTGTCTGCTCGTGTTAGTGTAATCACTTAATACGCATTTTTATATACGTAATATCCAGGTCCGGAGCTGTTAAGCTCTCTGGTCTCAGCATTTACTCGATTTTAAGAAAAATATACAAACTCTATCAAGTTCCACAAATTTATTTATTTCGGCACTGACTAGTTTTCGACTGGTATTCATCAGCTTCAGGTACCTGAGGTTTACACTTATGGGTATAATTTAATAATTAATCAATTAGTAGATATTTACTGTTTGTATAATTTCTTTCACCGAGAATGTATAACATATGATGAGTTAAATGTAAGAGATGAATCTTACATTTAACTTTTAACTGTAACTTATAACCCTAATATAGCCCTATTTGGCTAAGAATATAGTCACATTATTATTATTAATGTGATATGCAAAACATTCAGTCGCGTATCATGTTCAAAATATCCGTTTAGCTTATGAAGTTCCTTATCTTTCTAACGAAATCCTCTCCTTCGGTTTGGGAAACTATGAAATCAAACGTGCTTTCGTTTTTTATTTTACCTTGTGTTTTTATTCTATAACTTTTTGTTTTTTGTTGCTACTTTTTGTTTGTTATTGAAACTTGAGAATTTTTAAGACATGTACTGTTAGCATAGTCTAGAAACGTACAGATTAACATTATTTCCTTTAACTTCACTGTACTCCAAGCGAAGTTTTTGGCAAAGGAAGAATTGGTGGTAATCATTGGCAAGAAATCGTAGCGGAAAGGTGTTCTGAGACAAGGTGTACGAAAACACTCGGTGTAATCGATTTAGGAACAGCGTAAATGGGAAGAACGTTGACGTTATTGATCACTTATTTTTTTATACCAGCTAACTTTAAGCGAGTACGCTTACGTTCCCATTTTCAGTGAGCTTGGTCTCATTGTCAGTGGATTGTAGGCTTGTGAGCGAATGAAATATTGCACTTATTGAATATTTGACCGGGATGAGAACTCTTATTTCAAGGACAATATACGTAGGTATCTAGTTGTATTATTACATTTAGTTGTGATAAAATGATGGTGCAACCTAAAGTTATTGTTGTTCTATTTCACATGATACTGCTGAAGTAAAAGTTGGGCGTTATGTATTTGAAAAGCTTCAACAATGTCAATCGCAGGAATAAAATCATCAGCAATTCTTCAAGAATGTCACTCAAAATAAACGTGACGTATGCGTAAGCTTTAATGCAAGTTTTCGTCATATTTTATTAATTTAATATAATATATTGGATGGTTTGGATTTAGGGCTCGTATGACGATACACTGGAAAAAAATACCCAATCCTTGTTCAGGACGTGAGCAGTGGACTGGACGAATGACGTGACGCCTCGTGTCTCCCGATCGTGCTCGAAGTGAGCTTCTATGCCTTCTTATCTCCGGTGTTTCTGCTGCTAGGATTGGCTGAGATTAACCCAAGGAATATATATGCGGTGGTATCAGTTTGAGCATTTGGTGCTCTGCCTACATCTAAAACGTTTTTCGCTTCTTTTTCTGAGGTGGATGCCACGAACTACTCGCCAGTGTTTATTTTTACGATTTTGGTCCCTGTTTGGAATTGTTCGAAGGCGATTATACTCGAGCGAAATCAGTCTCGCGCAAAGAAGATCTTGTGATTAGTGTATAATTTTGCCGTTTTAGTGTATTTTCGGTTTTGGAGAAATATCTTGGCAGCATACGGCATTGAGAGGCATCCGGAGAGTGGTAGGAAAACGGACACCACAGTTGATGCTGTGCTGCTATAAAGTTGGATAGCGATGAAAGGGACTAAGAGACACATTTACAAGTGTTGTTACCCAAGACGATTATGTACGGGTAAGTAAATTAAGGCACGAGAGTGAGTAATTTCGGAAGTTTATCATTTAGAACTCGTCTTTCTAGTAGCCAAGTTTGTTCGGCTCCACTCACAAGGGGACATCACGTGAGTGATGATAAGGATCCAAATGACGCAATTATTTTCTGAAACTATAGAGAAAATGCGGGAAAAATGTCACGGTTTTCTTCCATTAGGGCCTTAGATCGAGCAAAAAACGCAACTAAAGAATTTCCATCCTTATAAATACTTTACTACAATGAGCTATTACCTGAAGCCGTGGCGTAGTGGTTAGAGGCGCTGTACCTTAGTCGACGTGTGGTGGCGCGGGTTCGAATCCTAGAGCGGTCATTTTTTTTTCTTTCTTATATTTTACGGAGTCACTGTACATTGCCCAATCCCATACATGTATGGCATTAACAACAATATTTCTTAATTTTCAGCCTATTTTCAATCAACCCCTTGGGAGAGTTTACAAGCTAATTTCGAGATTCTTGTTCGGCCGATAAGAGGTTATGCCGACAGGCCTAATATGTTTAGATTTTGAAAATACAAGTATACTTCCGTGGATAGGATGAGCGTCGATTGGTCGTCCCTCTTTCGCAAGGCGGTAAGCAATGAACGGATTATTACTTTTTAATATACAGAGATGCATGCACTTCAAATTTCCCAGGAACTGCGTTCGAATAATGACTTTTGTGACTCAATTTTTCTTTCAATAGTGGACATAATATAAGTAGAAAAGAGATAGTAACTGTTTCCGAGGTTATGTAAAAAATAGTTGCTATGACCTTTCTGCGGAGCAACATATTATATTAAATGGAAGCCTGTAACGTGGGGGAGAGGAAGATATAAGATTCCAGCACAAAAAATATCACGTAATGATAAACTATTTCTTTTCCCACCTCATGTTTCTTTCAATTGAAGGAATTGATCTTTTCATTCATGGCGTGGAATAGCTTACTTTCGGATGATATTCATTGTAAAAACATATAAAGCAAAGAATATTTCTGCACCAAGCCAATTTATTTTCTGTAGCCAGAACATTTGCATCTGGTTGAAGGCAGATCCGGTCTACAAACTCCAGACCATTTAATTATATTTTCTCATATTTCCCTTCAATGTAATATGTTGCTTCAAAGGCCAAAGCAACTATTTTTTACATAACCTCCTCGGAAACAGTTACGATCTCTTTTCTACTTATATCATGTCCACTATTGAAAGAAAAATTGAGTCACAAAAGTCATTATTCGAACGCAGTTCCTGGGAAATTTGAAGTGCATGCATCTTTGTATATTAAAAAGTAATAATCCGTTCATTGCTTACCACCTTGCGAAAGAGGGACGACCAATCGACGCTCATCCTATTCACAGAAGTATCCTTGTATTCTCAAAAACGAAACATATTAGGCCTGTCGGCATGACCTCTTATAGGCCGAACAAGAATCCCGAAATTAGCTTGGAAACTCTCCCAAGGGGTTTATTGAAAATAGGCTGAAAATTTAAAAATATTGTTGTTAATGCCATACACGTATGGGATTAGGCAATGTACAGTGACTCCGTAGAATATAAGAAAGAAAAAAAATTGACCGCACCAGGATTCGAACCAGCGCCACCATACGTCGGCTAATGGAACAGCGCCTCTAACCACTACACCACGGCTTTAGTTGGAATCCTTCCGTAAAGTAAAGAATTTATACGGAGGGAAATTCTTTATTTGCGTTTTTTGCACGAACTAAGGCCCTAATGGAGAAAGCCGTGACACTTTTCCCGCATTTCCTCAATAGTTTCATAATAATTGCGTCATTTGGATCCATAACATCACTCACGCGATGTCTCCTTGTCAGTGAAAATAGGGAAAGGTACACGTGCATTGTTGTTATTCATTCTTTTAAGTTACTCTAAGAGCCACGGATATAATAATAAGCTTCTAGTGGCCGTAACAACTCATGGTTGGTTATTGCATTGCGTTATTTTGGAATGGATAATAAAATTGAAGCGATTTTTGCGTTTGTCATGTTTTCCAGTTCAATTGTTTCAGTGCTAAGTGTATTTTCTGCTGGCTAAAAGAAGTTGTAATGGTGTTGTCATCCACTTATTAAGATTTTACGAAGGCTTTTACCGTAAACATTTATTTTTACTTTTATTTATTCGCGCTATTGTGCCGCTCAATTTCTTTTTGTGGATGTTCGTTATTCATTGGGAAATTGTATTTCAAACTTTGTTCATTTCTTTATAGTCCACTCAAATACAGACAGGCTGTAGTTAACTTCGAAATTGGTGACATGTGACAAACATCCCAGTCAACACATAGGAGTCCGACATGAGCTCATAAAGAGGCCATACGAATTTGTAGGAGTCTTACAAGAAACTCCTACAGACCTCACGATGAAGTCTTAAAGAGATCTAATGCGACACTGTAGGAGTCTTTTATGAGGCCCTACTCGCCTCATTAAGATCTCATACTAGGCTCCTGAAGAGATCCTATAATCGCCGTTTTTCGGATCCGCTAGCGTGGCGCTATCTAGCGTATAAAACTCGAACCACGCATTAGTAGATACTTTAAAATTTCACCGCTAGATGTCGCTACTTTCGCCATTTAGCGAAGCGGGTTGCCTATAATGCGGTATCAAGGTAGTAGCTACGCCACCCAAACCATTTGAAATATCCCTAGTTATTTATTTAACTGATGCAAACTGAATAAATTGATTTGTCACACATAATATTCCCAAACAACAACGCGCGGAATTAATAAGAAACTAAAAACACGCAGCTTATGTAAAGCTCGAATCAATAAATTTGCATCAAGGAACATTATTAACATTCTCATCAGTTCAATACAATCACTTGACAATATTCTTCAACCCTTGAGAAAACAAGATGAGATCTGAATTAAAAAAATACTACATTTGTAACTGAAGTCCTTTCCCAGCAAAGCAAGAGCTAAATGGAGGCCTTCAATGAATGTAAACATCGATGAATACTATTTGCAATGCTAAATAATGACTTTTCACGTTAATGCAATAATAACACAATAAATAATCACAGTCTAATCTATGTTTCATGCAGTATAAATCTAAGGAATTTGGAGGGATATCCTTAAAGAAAATAGAATTTTCTGTTATAGCAACACTTTATTTTTCTCCAGAAAACGGGAGAGTGAGGTCCAAAGTACGCGCGAAGTCAAAATAAATCCGTGAGGGTAGTCCAATGAGGTGCGGAGGTCAAAACAGGACAGCAAAATCCAAACGAAGCAGAGGTCAAAGAATATAAAAAGCCGAGTCCCAAAAATCACACTGAGTCTCAAGAAAACACACACAATCACAAAGAAACACACCGAATCACAAGGAAACCCACGCCGTGCACACGCCAACTAACAAGTGAATGTGTCGTTTCTGTGGGCTACCACAAGAGGGCCAATGTGCTTTCCGTTCGTATTTTCCGAATCGGAATTTCCGCCAGTTTGGATTAATTCCGCGCGGAATTACGAAGTGACAGGAGAAATAAGAATACATGAGAAATATATCCACACCGTTGGAATGGTGGCAAATTAAGAAAAAAATGTACTTTATAATCCATTGGTCCATAAATGTCTCCTCAATTAAGTATCTCAAAGACATTATGTATTTCGTTCAGAGGCAAGTCCACCCTCATTATTTGATATTTAATCATTATAATTATGATATATCATTAAATTCCAAGCCCATTTCATACCAATCACATTGCTCTTTCAACTCAGGTGTCTCCGAAACGAATGGTGAAATTTTACGAATGCGCGAACGAAATTAGATTAGGTTCTATGTTCTGTTCATACATTCGTACAACTTCATCTACATCTACATCTACATACTACCCCGCAAGCCGCCTCAATAGGCGTGTGGCGGGGGGTGTTAGGACACCAGCCGTTTACATATAAAAAGGAAACGCTCTATGAAATTACGCCTTGCATTTATTAAAGTCCCTTATTGTTCGGGGGAAAAACGAATTCCCATACCTATCCGTTCGGCAAAATATCTCTCTTAATTTATCGTTTCTGTCGGACCTGGAAATATAGTGGGGTTCTAATATGATGTTCTCCGTGTCGCTCTGAAAGATATCTATTCTCAATTGCTCAAGTAATCTAAGCCTAGCGCGCAGCCTCCGAGTCTCTAGCGGCTCCCAGCCTAATTCGTTTAACATCTGCGTAACGCTGTCTGTACGCCCGTAGCAGTTTTTGACGAATCGCGCAGCTTTCCTTTGTATTTTATTAAGTTCCCGAATTAATTCTTTCTGCACCGGATCCCATATGCTTGCTGCATATTCAAGGTGTGGCCGGACGAGTGCGAAATAGCACCTCTCTTTTACTTTTTCATCTGAGAATCTTCCCACAATACGCTTGACGAATCCTAGCTTCTTCAGAGCTCTGCCACAAATATTTCTTATATGTGTTCCCCACGATAGGTTTGAGGTTATCGTAACTCCCAGATACTTAACTTCATCTGTCGCCTTTATCTTAACGCCATCCACAGCATATACACGGGGATAGTTGGACGACCTCCGCAAGAAATGTACCGCCGCACATTTGCTCAGATTAAGTTCGAGTCCCCACTCTTGGCTCCACACATGAACGTTGTTTAAATCCGATGATAGAATTTCAAAGTCAGAGTGATCATTAATTTCGCGATAGATGACAGCGTCGTCAGCAAATAAACGTATTTTACTGCTAATTCGAGAGCATAGATCATTTATGTATATAATGAACAAAAGGGGGCCGATTACGCTTCCTTGTGGGACACCTGATGTCACTTTAACTGCATCAGAGCTAATTCCGTCAAGAACTACTTTTTGCTTACGATCACTCAGAGAGTCGCTTGAGACTCAGAGAGTCAGAACTTGACGTGGATGCACGGTGAAATTTCGATGGGAAATGCATTCGTACATTAACTTGCACGTGTAAATATATGCCGTGTAACCAGAACTTTAGATCTCCTACAGTCGGGTCGAAAAGGGGTCATACAGCACGAGCCGTGAAGACCTCTTTTCGGCCTCCTAGAGTCGAGTCTAAAAGAGATCTCACGTACGACCTCTTATATGACCTCATCACGACTCCTGTGTTGACTGGGATTTCTTTTCCCTTTTTCCAAAACCTTATTCCCCAGCACAATTTAAGGCGTATGATAATTTGTTAATTGTACTCTCTTAGTTTCTTTTATTTCCTTCAGAACTAAGGTTAAAAAAATTCAATTGACTTTGATGTGATGCCTTTTGTCTTAATATTTTATCATATCGAGAGTTTACCTGAGAAAAATTCATGCAATTGATTAAGTAATCTTAGAAAAATGTATAAGTTCAATCAGCTTGTTAAACAATGAATCTCAGCGCCAGTGATCGTCAATTAATCCATGGAGATTATCTCCGCTTGAGATCTTTGTTGCCGCTTGATTGTTTACTTCATTTGGTTCACAAATTACCTCAATTGGGGTTTCAGTGGTTGGTAATTCTTTTCAAACGTTTTAAAATAAGTACGTAAGCTTAGATTAGTGAAGGTATTTGTCCTTTGCGGTAAATAAATACCAGTTCCACGTATGGAAGAGAGTCGTCGAAAAATGTGCTCATGTAACGGTACCATTTAAGATGCCATATCTTTGCTAAAAATTAAGATATGAAAACAATTTAACTAATTTTGGAGAAGAAAACATTTTTACTGAGTTTTTTTATTCAAATACGTTTTTTGTTTCTGTCAAAATAAAAAAGTTAATCTAAAAAAGAACTTTTCGATAAAGAAAATGTTTACAATTTCAGTTATCACCTTTGAAATTGGAAGCAATATGCGTAAATGTCGGCAGAAAAAGAAAGACACAACCCTTACAAAAACATCCACGTTCACGATTTTTTCAGAGAGGATAGAGATGCAGGAAATAATAGCTTAAAAAGGTTATGATGACCGCGTACCTTCCGTTCGCCCTTCCCTCCCGTCGCCTTTCGCGACTCCTTTCCTCATGGAAGCCTTTTGTTTACCCCTGGCGTGGGCGTTTCCCTTTCTGACCTGGCAACCCTGCCCCCTACCCCTAACTAGACCCCTCTGCCTGTCATCGGACAACTCTCGCCGGCTCAACTGTACAACTTTGTAAGTACAACTTTGATCAGTTTTTTTCGTATAAATATTACTGGATGCCTCTGCTTTTGGGCGGTTTCATGGTAACTGCAGAATGCTTCTGATAAAATATTTGCGTTGCCATAGCTCGGTAACTAAGGAGTTGCGACCCCATGCACAAATGACAAAAATGCTTAAAATCCTCCTACCTCCTCCAGAATTTATGCACTTTCCTCATGAAACACTCTGTATATTGAGCATACGTATGTATTGTAAACTATAATTGGAGAAGAGATATGACATGGCAAATGAAACCAGGAGTTTCCGTTTCCTTATCTTGAAAAGCTTTGAATTGAACTCCAATAGCAATCTAGGACGACTTCAACAACTTTACACAAAACGTTCGGCCGTGACTGTTGTTCACCCGCAGAATGCTGCCTACCGGGTAGGCTACAAAACATTTCGCCAACGCACATCGTTCATTCAACGTCGTTCGTGTGAGCTGAAGTGCGCTGTGTTCCGATCTGAGCTAACTTTTAACACCTTGAATGGAAAGCTCTCAATATGTTTAGCTAAAAATGAATAGTTAGCTCTACATATAATAGTACCGGCCTCGACGGCGGTGGGGTTAAGTGCTCGTCTGCTTTTCCCGGGGTCGCTTGTTCGAGTTCTACCTGGGTATGGTCTTTCACCATCCAGGACGCGCGTGTTAAGTGAGATTGTGCATTGAGTGCAATTTAAAAAAGAACTGACTGGTCATAATTTTCCCCATTGAATTCGTTGTAGCCATTATTCATATTTATGAATGATGGGCGTAAATATAAAGTACAAGATGATAACCGCTGCAAAATGATGGGCAAAATCATGTCATCAAATCAAACTCAGTCATGCAAATCACAGGCGCACTAAGAAAGGATATTTGAAAAAAACAATTTTTTGGGTTGTTTTTGTTGAGAGAAGTTGGCTAAACTCAGTCAGTTTTACGTATGTAATTGTAAGGTTGACATGTAAACATTTACTTGGTTACATATGTTACTTTGGTTGTGTAAAGATAAATAAAAAGGGTTATTGTTCCGTTGTTTATGTATTGAACATGATATCATATTTTGATTCTCTCTCACGATAAAACCAGTTAATTAATTAAGAATAAGACGAGTAATAACAAGAAATAACCAAGAATCTAACAGTTTTTACCCCAATAATGTTAACTTTTATTCCCATAAGCAAAACATTGAATTCGGTGCAGGTGTTTCTTTCTTTGGTTTTTTTAATTACTTGTACTCAAGTTATTGGATGGAAATTTACATCATCAAACGCAGAAAAGAATGCAGTATTTAATTATTTCATTAGATTTTCTTACACGCTTAGTTTTTGACTCATTATTGCGTTTTTAGCTCTAAATTCATCAATTTTTCTTTCTTTTCAACAATAGAAATTTCCTTGGCAACCAGGCGTGAATATCCATTTAAAAGAGATTTCATGAATGTCTATTCACTCCTGCAGCATTTATAGGCCAGGTTTAGTGACTAAGTTGACATTGTTTACCCCAACCCCACTATTTGCGTTCAATGGCTATTACGTAGTATCAGCATTTAGCACGTCACAAGTATTCTTATAGTCAACATACGACGGCTTTCATGTTTTCTCTCTCGCACAGAATTTTAACGAGCACCCTCATATTGCCCTAATTAGCATTATTTATTGCCGCAGTATGTAATCACATTACAAAGTAGTATACTTGGTATTTTTCTGCTTCTGGAATTATTGTAGAATATGTTTACCATCAAAAATATTGTGAGAATTTGAACTTAAAATCATGATGCGTAGGCTTATTTATTTTTCCAAGAAAAACGAACGAAAAGGCATCAAACTGGATGTCATGAGTTACATGAAAAGTAGTCAGTTATCTGTACATAGAAGACATTTTATAGTCCTGAAAGTTTGAAAATTGTACTACATTTCGTTTTTGAGTTTTACACGAGCATGCATACTTCGTACATTTATAAGATTTTCATTACATATAAGCGAATTTCAATGAGAATTCACTCCGAAGTTCCAACATGCGGTTAATGTCTGATTGATAGTACCTGAATAGTGAATATAGCACGCGTCATGTATTGATTCATATTGATAAAGGTAAATGGCATCTACCTCTGAAATTCAACGGGCATGATCATCTTACCCGTATGAATATTATTTTGCACTATTTCTAGACCAAGATTGGGTAATAATATTACCAAACGTGTGGTTTTTGTGCCATTTGTTTTTCTCTTATTCTAAAATATCAATTAAAAATGTGAATTAAAATATTCTCTAAATTAAACCTCAAATTTCATGTCATGTATAATTTTTTGTATTTTTGAGGAGCGTGGTCGCCTAGTAGAGCGCTTGGCTACTGATCGAAGGGTCCCGGGTTCAAATCCGGGTGAAGCCCCCCGAACAAAAAATCCTCGGAGTGCGAGGTGCCCAGGGAAAGGAACTGGCCCCCCTCTTCGAGGTGAGCCGAGCAATTTAAGAACAACTTGTGAATCACTTCGCAGCTATCCGTTACTGATTATGTGAACGCGAGACGGACAACGCATGTGATAAGCCGCTTCAAGTTGTTGCATTTCATTTGGTCGCCTGGCGATCGCCAATCACAGCCGTCAATAGCCGGCTATCGTCATACTAAATTGAAAGCACCCTTAATAGTCTATATTTGGAGACCGTTACTAATGTTTACAAAAAGGAAGCATCTGTGCTAAAGTGCAATGTTGTTGACGGTAGCTACGTGTTTTTGCAGTGTCCAGTATTCGCAGTAAGATCTATGCTCATTTTACATGGGGCTTATGAGTTTGAGTCAAGGCGTGTTTATTTTTTCAATTTACAATTTATCTGGATCGAAAATGGAAATTCGGGGATTTTTCCGGATAGATGTGATGCTATACGAAAAAAATGACACCAGAACCAACTATGTATATCGGTCAAGCAGTTTTCTCCATCATTAGAATAGCCCTCTCCCCGCCCCTCCCACGATATTGGCTTTTATTAGTATAGATGTACCCACAGTATTGTAGTTGACAGATAATTGCTTTCAAATATTATGGGATTCATGTCACTTATTAGTTGCAGCAGTTGTACAATGCGGAAGTGACACAGGAATGGCCTTCGGAGTCTTGCTCATTCGAAAAAACTGCTGATTAACCTCACATTGTTTTTAATATAAAAAGTCTACTCTATAGAAGAAATACAGACGCTTTTTGAGGAACCTCTTAGAACCTAAGTAAATATATTCCAAGAAAGGGAGAATAATTACGAGTCTGGGAACAAAGATTATTTCATTAAATTCTTCTATTTGGTATAGGTAACTTCCGCCGCGTTTGACATTGATGTTTAAAAGAAAGGTATTGAAGTTACAGGTCTGTCATTATTACGCAACTAATCCGGAGATCACAAAGGAAGTAATTATCCGTGTCGCTGAAGAGGAAAAATATATGTCGGATAAACAAAAAAAGCAATTACTAAAGAAAGACCAGAAGGTCTTGCGTGGGCCACGGAGAAGCATAAAACAAGGCAGAGATACAGAAATGGGTAATGGATCACATTAGTTCTTCTCATTTCACCTGAAGACAAAAGGATCTGCTGACAAAGAAATTCCAGAGCGAGCTGTAATTTATTTTGAGAAAAAGCATGGTTGTATTTTGAGGGCCATGTTGCTGGAGACCCTTTAGTTAAATGGAAGGGGTCCTTATATTTCGCGAGCAATATTAGCTCCTCCGAGAATGAAAAGTAAAAATGAATTTCTCTGTTGATTATTCAAGGGCTCATTATGCATCAAACGCGGAAACGCTTCAAGAAAAGTACGATTGATTAGTAAATTCCCGCTAAAAGCATTTAAAGCATTATCCGAGTCTGGAGAAATTTGAGAAAGTATGCTACGAGGGGAGACGTTTCAAGACGTCTTTTAAAAAAACACCCTCCGATTCTCTCAATACTTACTTTCCGTACTCTGTTGCGTCAGACAGGTCAACAGGAAAAGATGGAAAAGCAGGAAACGTGTGACTCCAAGGAATGCATATTTCCTGCTGACGGAGGAATCATCAGGGTGGAAGCGATTGGCAAATAAACCGGCCGATAGAGAGCAGCACTGAAAAGTGTCATGGCGGATATAGAGGGGATCAAGGGGATTGATGTCAGTACGACATAGGAACGTAGTCGCCTTGAATTACTCTTAGTCCAGTCAATGAAGGAGTTGTAGAGGACATGGAAGAGGACAGAGACCAAACTTAAGTGATTTGTTTAGATTTGATTGATGGTAAACGTGGTATACATACTAAAAGTCCCCGGACCAAGGAGGTGTGCGGGAGGGAGGAGGAGGCGCAGAATGTCACTTTTTTGGTTTTTTGTTCATATCTTGAAAACGGTGCGTGATAGCGAAAATATTACTGGAATAAAAATTATAGCTATTTAAATTTACTACAAAATATCTTCTTATACATTTATTTATTTTCTTCATAGTTATCGAGATATACGCTAGCGAAAGTTGTAAATATTTGAAAAACGCTCAATTTCCTCCCGTTTTTAGACAAACATTTCCTTCTAGCGGCTCAGCCTTTACTTTTACAGCAAAGTCTTCGGGAGCATAGTTGTACAGAATTAAATTATCTTTAAAATGAGACATAATGTAATATGTTATCTTCAACCGGTCAATAGTTACAATAATTTGAAATGTAAGGGAAAATTCCGGACTCTGGTAAGAAAACAGCACATCGCACTTTCTCGTTTTCTAGGGTTGTATATTGTTAATATACCTAGGCTAGGCTAGTACGGTGATCATTGTACTGCTCATAGTAATATGTGGAACATCATTTAATATTTTACCTTCAACTGGTCAAAAGTTACAGCAATTGGAAATTTCTGGGAAAATTCCGAAATTTTGCACGAAAACCGCACATCACTCTATCCCGTTCATCTATGTGTATCTTATTTTTACAGCTATCGTGAGCGTCGGAAGAAGAAATTACAGAGGGGTACATTCATTGGCGGATCGTGGCAAACAAAAAGGGGTTTCACAAGTGTTAGTCCGCTTCCAACAATACCACTACCCATAGAGTGGAAAGTATTCAATGGTACTTACATTAATATCAGCATTGTCAAAAACAAATTAATTGAATGATCGTGTTTTCAAGGCTGGTTGAGCATGGATCATAAATTTCTAAATCTTGGACTAAGGTAGTAAGATGAACAAAATCCCAAACTTGCGAGAAGGTTAACTAAGTTTTTGATGAAA
The DNA here is from genome assembly GCA_963573305.1 of Pyrrhosoma nymphula. Lineage (NCBI taxonomy): Eukaryota > Metazoa > Arthropoda > Insecta > Odonata > Coenagrionidae > Pyrrhosoma > Pyrrhosoma nymphula. Next base: position 109,627,832 of record OY754329.1, read on the forward strand.
ATCTTCTGTGAAGTAGTAGGCTACTCAATATTGAGGACAGGAACGTCCGCGGCCGAAGCACAGAGGTAATGGCTGGTGCAATCATGGTACATTTCTTTGTGTGATACAGGTGGGTATGTGTTAGTATCGAACACTTAACTCTGGATGTTCTGCCTAATGATATTTTTCCCAGTCACTGCGGCCATTAATTCGTCCATGAAAAACTGGGAGTTACTGATCTCAACTATGCAAGAATAAATTTCTTCCATTCCTCTGTAAATGTAGTTATCACCCTGGTGAAAATGAACCGTTCGCTGAACTGTTCTTTGGCTGTGCACAAGCTGTGCAAACCCTTGACAAATTTCCTGGGCCGTTCTACAGATTTTTTTTATTTCGTTAGTCAGGTATAGAGGTCTAATACAATTCACACGGAATTTATCATCGTAAATAACTTCCTCGGCGACTAAATCATTTATGGAGGACTGCCGACCAATAACTTTTTCACTCTTGTCATTCCTCGCAAGACCATGGTTGACCAGACAAGGCTGCAGCCTCCATACACGTTTGTTGTATATAGTAGCTAATTTTCGCGTGTCATACACCACTTTCTGCCTTTAAAAAGCCTTCTTTTTCTCGTTCTCTACAGGGTCTGCTCAGAGAAAGCAGTGATTCTTGAAATTGAATTCTGTTAGTGAAGACCTCGAGCTCACCATTTCAGTTGATTCAGATAATGTTGATGCAGCCTGCCTCTTCAAACCCACCTTGATGCTTTGTGCTCTGTTTTTTTGCACTGTGGAACTGAGCATATTTTGCAAGACTTGTAAACGTCTTCATTGCCTGTACACCCGTATTCACATCGACGGCATTTATAAGTGTCCGAGAAAATAAATCAACTTGAGCGGTCAAAAATTACGCACGAGCCCAATAATTTAAGGATGGCAGTTTCAAAATCCACCAAATTCTTTAAAAATAAAGAAGATATAGCCTCCTAACAAGAACAACTTGGCTTAAGGTCATTTTACACAGTACATTTGTATGTACAAACTCCGTGAACTCTTGCATGAGGCAAAATGTATCATGTAAAGCGGCAAATTGTATGAAAGCTTGTGCGAATGTCTCAATGCCTGAACGGAAAATAGAACCTGCTCTAATTTCGTTGAGACAAGCATACAATATCACGTATGTACAAAATCTTTCATCGTGCAAAACGGCCTTTAGAGTAGTTGTAAATGCACAACTTGCACGTCCTCGCCTCCTGGCTATCCCCTCTCGAAAGCCTACGAATTTGACCACCAGATGTCAGCCACTTCGGGTGGAAGATAAAGCGCTTGATTGGAAAGTACGGTCAACTTTGCGCATTTAGCCATCGTGGACCTTTGTTAACATGGGAGAGATAGGGACTAAACATGTTTTCACGAGATAAAAATTAATTAACTATATTTCATCGAATTTGAGCCATGATAACTTGTGAATGATTAAATTGCCTATAATACCACATCATTTTCATATCAAGTTTATCCTCCAAAATGCGGGAGTCGGCCTGTTTAATACGAGCCCAGCAGACGACTCAAACGGCAGCAGACAGCGTCGTCTGCAATACAAGTGGAACATCGCGATATTTTCCTCGCCCGTAAAGTGACTTCTCGTTGATAACTGGCGGAATGGCATTTTAAAATGTTATAATACTACATAAATATTAGCTTACTTGTCAATTAGGTATCAAAATCGACTAGGTATAGAATATGTCTCTGCAATAGGAGTAAAACGTCAAGTCAATTCTTCGACCATGAAGTGAATCCTCATAGAGAACAGACGGTGACAAACCTTGTATTGTCACTGTTATCTTAATCATTCTCAATTAAGGTTAATTTCACGTCCACAACTCCCTTAGATGCCCTGGTACTGCGAGCGGACATGCTTATCACACGGGCGACAATAATTGTGAGAGAAATGAATTTTGAGATACCTTGACCACGACTGTGCCTTGACTTCGTTACTGATCTTACTCCGCACCGGAATGAGACTTTCAACGGCGGATAAATTTAACACGCTACAACCTATTTTTACGTTCTGCATTTTCAAGTCAAGTGAGCATTTTGACAGGATTTACACGATCAGCACTCCATGTTTAACTGAGGCACATCGTCAGTACAAATAATATGAAATATATGTAATATAATTATCTAAGATAAAATAATATGATTACGTACCGTGAGATATATATGTGGCAGCGATTAATCATTCCCGCTTTATCTCCAGAGACAAATGTACAGCGGCACTAAATATAAAGGAACAATAGGTACTTGGTAATGACATCAAGTCGAGTAAATGAAAAGATAACTTTTGAGATGATAAAATTTAATGAATTAAGCATAATGAAACAACTTACATTGCATAAGCAGAAAAAAATCATCACCCTTTCACTTGGACTCCACACTCACAATTTATGATACTATAAAATAACACAATAATCCCTGCCAAGGACAAATTCAATTGCCTATTGCTAATTAGTCATCACCTGCCTTAAACGCACACGGATTAATTATTTCAACAAAATCGCATTGGACACGACAATTCAATGAAATAAGAATATGACACTTGGGGTGGCAACATTCACTGAATGAAGAATAATAAAACACTACACTGTTTATCCCTTCACTGGGACGTAAACAGCCACAATTTCAAGACAAGAGCAATTCACTACTCACTAACTTCACTTCAATTCACATAGATTCCACATTTTAATTTTGTCAATAGTAGAAACAACGAACTGATTGCTGTTATGTCTTCTCCAACACTTACTACGCATTTTTCAGACTTTTAATACCATTCCATAATGTAATACCATACTAATCAGTAAAGACAACAAAAATGAATGTAGGTGAAGAAGGGTTAATGCGGTTAATAGTTTGCACACTTAAAAGTTATCAGATGGTCTTTCTTTGAAGATGGTTGCCATAATTTCATTAGGTTTGAGCTTGTTTTCAATAGCACTTGATATGTAACGCGATGTAGTGAGGGGCACACAATGTCATCAGCACAGCAAACATGGCACGCAATCCTTTATAGTGAAGCACACAATGTGTTTACAACACAAAACACAAAAAGCACACAAATTTACGGATCTCCCTCTTCAATGACATAAGTTCCCTCCTTATTTCCTCTGTGACATTCTCCTTAGCTCCCGAAGGGATAAGATATAACTTTGTCCCTTTCTTCGCCTGCGTTGAACAACCAACTGCACAACACTGAGGCATATTGACAACCAAATATAAAAAAAAACGCTACGCTGCTTCACGAAAAACACAAACACTCCAATGCTTTCTAACCTTTCTAACGGGCAACTGACTAACAAAACACTCGCGTAACTCGCGTAGGCCCAAAAATATAGAGAGCAACCAATCAGAAGCCTCGATTGTCGGCATTTGCCGAGATCAAACGTTGACCGTACTTTCCTAATACAGAGCTTTAGTGGAAGAGCGAATAAGGTAACGGCCATAATGATGAACTTCGCGGAGAAAATTAGCGCTTATACTTTCATATGTTCTCTACGGATGCCGTGATAGGCTTTGTCTGAAGCAAACATATCATTTAAAATTAAGTCGTGATAAAGCTGCAAATCATTTGGAGTATTTGACAAATGCTTATTGGAATTCAACTTTGGTGGTTCAGCGGCACTACATTATTACCCTATATAAGTTTCTGTTATATATTTGCTCAAAATTTATTCTATTACCAAAACTAAATTTAGTGACATCTCTTCCACGAGTTGATATTCTCCAGCAAAACAAGAGGTTTTTTCGTAAGCAATACGCTACTCTAATCTTCGAATAAGGACTAGGATAAATTATTGAGGAAAAATGAACGTGCCAGTTTTCAAACAAGGCATAAACTGTTTCGAGTGCAAGGTTCATATTCGAGCTGGCACTTAGTTATCTCGACTCAGTTAATTTGTGTCCGCTCAGTTATAACCGTGGAACCATTAAGAAAAAAAGTGGCATCATTTCTATTTGTTGCTGATCATACCAAATGTTTTGCTGCCGCTGCACGTTCTTTCACAATACGTCAACTCTCACACACCTAGCGTCGCGTCTCGTTCCTGCTCCGTGATAGCACATTTTACACTCCGCAGTTGAAAGGTTGACAATCGCACCGTGGTTACCCACCCCACATCGCCTAAGTTTTGTGAAAATTTGTAGGTATATATTTATTTCGATAAATTTAATACAAATTGCACTGTTTGGATTTGGAATTATGTGGAAAGGATCGGAGAGTCAGTTTTTAATGTCACCATAACATCCAGCAACCAGCTTGGATTATTCCTTTAAAGCAACGAGAACCTATGTAACACTGTAAATCGAAGAAAATAGTTGCCTTAATATCGCTTGCCATTGATATGAACATCTGGGATAGGCATTACGGCTTTTATTCATCCATATTTCTGTTCAAAGGGAAATAAATATACCGTGGATATTAAAAGGGGACGAAGAAAGAAAAAGTAGAAAGTGTACATGTTGTACACAAGAGCTTTAGTAAGCCGTGGTGAATTTTCATCTTTTTTTTGGGGACATCTGGAAACTACCTCTCTAACGGTTGACCACTTTATAGGCAAATGATAATAAGAATAAATGGACATGATTCATTTCAAGTGTTGTTCGCTTAGGAATGTTTACTCAAGCTCTCGTTCCTCACGTGCAAACGATCGGATATTATCCAGAATACTTTGAGCCATTAATTGGTTCTCGCCGAATGCCGATACTGCAAAGATGACGTGGCAAAATCGAAATGGGGGCCTAAAGAATCAGCGGTGACTCTGGTCCACATTCAGCAGAAGCGTCGTGCGACGGTGCAGTTTTTAGCGTTTACAAATGAATTTCCGTCGTCTCGTAACTTGACCTCGGTGTCTTATTCCTTTTGCAACTCTCCAATGTCGTTTGAAGATAGTTCACAAAACCACTTACCGCGCACCGTTAATGCATTGATATTCCACTACACTTTCTGTGGAGAATTCTTTTTTTGTGCTATGTCGATTTTCGAAATAAAGTTTACCTTTTTGTTCGCTTTAACTTCGTTTGTTATTCCGTGAATTGTTCGAGTCTCTCTAGTGTGTGACGTGATAAAACTAGGATTTAATTTAGTCATACCAGTGCAGACTTTGGCTTTTCGGGAATTCAGCGGTGCGTTGAAAAATGAAATTTCAGTCTTATCAATGTCAGCATCTTAGATTCTCGGAAGACGTATTAGGACTTAAGAATTTTTTTAACGTTCATTTAGGGTCGTGTATTTTTTTATAAATTTCATCGATGGCAAGTTGTGTTGCGGTATATTCTTCATTCTGAGAACCTTTCGAGTCTCCAGTTATTGAAATAACAAAACTTGGCTGTAATGCACTCATTACAGCTCAGAATTGAGATTTTTCGAGTATTCAGCTGCGTCGCTATTCCAGGATCTTCGGTCCTCCGAGGGTGCGTTATAACTTAAGAATATCGTTTTTGCATCCATTCACATATATATTTTATGAACTTAGTCATTGGTTGGCAATCACGGGGTGTTTCCTTGCCCTTCAAAGTGTATCCGTTGGCTTTAGCTTGATCAATAATTTCTTGATAACCGCCGCCCAAGTTAGGGAAAAATCTATATGGGGTGAAAGGATTTTAGTGATTTCGGGGGGTGGAAGCGAAAAAAATGCACAGGAAGGCATTAAATGGTATTGAAGGGGTAGCTCTGGAAATGTGCGGAGATAAACGCAGGGTGGTGAAGTAGCCATTGTGTGCGCTCAAAAGACGTTCTTGACGCTGGCCGAGGGTCTTTTGATTGAAGTTAAGCTGACATAAGCTAGGAAGTGAGAGTCATTCGGCTTTTTTTATTCGCCATAAGGGACCCCCGTAAATAAAATGAAAGATTGAGGGAATACATTTTGAAAGAGGCGTTACGTTGTATCTTTGATCGGGGAAATGGTCCCAGGGGCTGGGAAATAATAGGTGTCTTAGGGTTTCTTAGTGACCGATTATTCACCCTTTAAGGGTTAATAGGCATAGCCCTGAAGACTTTTGGTGGAATAAAAAGGTTTGCTAGAAAGGATAATGAAGTGGAGAGCTGCGAAATTTCAATCTTCGGATTGGTGACTGCGGATGATGATGATGAGACATGATCTTCAAAATGTCTGAAGTATAGACTATATCTTTTTTGTAAATGAAGCATTATAGTTTTATTCGGATCAACTTTAACATTTGTAAATGTCTGGGCGATAGTATCGTTATCTATTATCCCAATCATTATTTTTATTTTAAAATCAATGTTCCTTGCGGTGTATGGGTACCATCCTCGACCCTCGTTCCTAGGATCCTCTACCTTAATAGCCCAATCTCATTAGGCCAATTACACCAATACATGTTGCACATTTCGTCTCGGAGGCATTTGTCACAATTTTTAATGTAATGTAGCAAGGTGGACGAGAAGTGGGAGTGTGGAGGATAGTGGTCCATTATGATGAGGGTGGATAGGGACAAAAACGTAGCTCTAATGGTTATTTTGCCGTTTGGACCCTTTCTTTGCTCTTTCATTCCGTCGCGGTATACCTGCTATGACGCCTCGTTACCTGTACGGGTACGCCTCTCTGTAATTTTTCCGGAAACTCAAACCTTTGCGTGACGGTTAAAATTCGGTCAATTATTCTCGCGAGTGACGTGATACCCTCAAGGCATTTTGTGAGTCGCTCACTTGTGAAATTCAAGTTGAGCAAAACAGGTAAAAATGTAGCTCATGATGGACATGTAAGCTCTCATTTTCTTTGCTGTTCATTCCGAAGTAAGAGGTTTAAATGTCAGCGCTAGCTGGGAGTGTAGTTTTTATGCTTTAGTCGCGCTTGCCTTGACGTCATGAACCGTCTAAATCCTTTCCTTAAGGTACGGGACGACAGGGTGAGTAAAATTTCGGTTCATATCCCACGAAATGTGAAGCAATTATGGGAAGTACCTTATGGAATAGTATTTAATAAAGTAAATGCTTTTCTTGCCGCTACCTGCAGCGTTAAAAATTGGGTTACTTGGCAATGTATTACTTCTGACTCAAGCTCTCTCAAATATATTCTGTATGGGAGGAGGAGGTAGGAATAAAGGTAGGAGGGGATCTGATAAAATCAGTGGGATTTTCAGATGATCAAGCATTGGTTAGTCAGTCTGCCAAGGGGTTACAGTCAATGGCGAATGCTTTAGAGGTGTAGTGCTAAAAGTATGGGATGAAGATCAACCACAAGAAAACGAAAGTAAGGAGATTTTCTAGAAGTAAGAAGGCGGGGCTGAATATAAGGGTGAGGGGGCAGAAGATAGAGCATGTTGAGCAGTTTACGTATCTGGGTAGTATTTTGGAGGAGAATGGGTTTAGTGGTAAGGACATCAGATACAGAATTGCGCTCGCTAAAAAGCATTTTCGAAGAGAAGTGAATTGATGAGGGGGGGTCTGAGAAGAGACGTAAAGAAGAGGCTGGTGAAAACTTTAATATGGAGTGTGGCGCTATATGGGTCGGAAACTTGGTCATTGCGAAGGGAGGATGTGCGTAGACTTGAGGCGTTTGAGATGTGGGTTTGGAGAAGGATGGAGGGTAACCTGGATGGCGAGGAAGAGGAACGAGGAGGTATTGGATATGGTCGGAAAGGAGAGGAAGCTTGTAGCAGAGGTTCGGAGAAGGCAGAAGAGATGGATGGAGAAGGTTTTTAGAGGAGAGGGCGTGTTGAAGAGAGTGATAGAGGGGAGAACACTGGGGAAGCGTGGAAGAGGAAGGAAGAAGATAGGAATTCTGGGCGAAATAAGAGAAGGTAGAAGATATGAAGAATTGAAGAGGGATCTAATAGTGGGCCATCCTTAGGAGGGAAAGCGAGACAATGTGTATGAAATTGCGATGCAGAATGGGAACTGTCCAAGAACCTACCAATCAGCTGGTAGAATACTTGAATGAAAAAATGTTGATAATTTTACTCTAATATATATAAATATCCAAACCATCAGTGTCCTTTTCTTTCTGGACTATCCATGACCCACGTTGTCGGGTATAGATTGAGTTTAGTTTTGATGCTTGTGCATCCAAGCCATTGACATGGAGTTAAGAAAAATGTACTTATCGTGTAGGTTAATGTCCCCTCTTAGTCCTCAAAGCTTTGGAAGTACGTGTACGAGAAATAGATGGCTCCGGACTCGAACCTTAATGTCTTCGTGTCTTATTTCTTGCTGCCTGTGTCATTGACGTCTAATCAGTTTCTGTTTACTTCAAAGAAGCGATCAATGAAACAGTAGCTAATGAAAGTAGAACTCATCGCATTTTCCTCATATAAATATTTCAAGCGACCGGTTTCGATGTTTTACATCATTGCCTAGGCTTGACAATGATGTAAAACATCGAAACCTGTCTCATTAAACATTTATTTGTGGAAAATTGAAATAAGTTCTTTCGTTGTATATTAATTCCACCACCTCAGTCCTGAGACAACTTTATGAAACCGTACGTGTACCTATTTATGTCGTGACATAGTCGTTTCTTTATCACCTTATATCAGTTAATCGTTAGTGTTATTACTTTCATTGTTCCATTCGCAGCGTGATGGACTTAAATGTGCCTCTTGGACTAAGTGCAGCACTGTAGAAGCACTGTGCGAAACCTTCGTAATGACACCAACGGAATTTATGTCATTGAGTAGGTATTTCTTTAATCATTGACTTTGATCTAAAACATTCCAGCGCCTTCACTTAGCACCTTTCATTTGAAATTTAGGAAAGCAACTGACTGTGAGGGATGAAGTATAACCATTCATATTTAATCGATGAAGAAGAACGTTTAAAAAAAATTTAATGCGAATAACGCTGGCAGGTTTACATTTATAGCAATAAGAAATAATGGTGGAGGTACAACCAGCAAAGCGAGAATGGGCGGGGGCGCAAATATTGACATTTAAGTGATTGTATAATGTCCTCGTATTGGAGTTTTCAAAATGATCTGGCTGTTTAGAAGAATGATCAAAATGATGGTGAGAAATCATGAAGTCTTACGAAGAGCTGGAGAGAAAAGGTGCTTGATGTAACTCTGCGAATTAGTTTAGACAAGAATTATTTTACTCATTCTAAAATGTATCTGCTCTTTGAAAATGTAAATGAATATGCATATAATTGGAAGAATTACCAAGCAAGATCAAGTATGGAATGTACGGGGCAAATTATGCGGAACTTAAAATTAAAAAAAAATGTAGAGATGAGGCGCATAACTGAGAAGAGAATGAAATGGAGAGCTACCTCTAACCAATCTTCGGATCGATGACTTTTAATGATGCTGGAATTGTTGTTACTTTTTTAACTTCAACATTCTTCCCTTAGAGTTAGAACCTACTCCCAAAATTCCATGTCGTCTTCACTAAATGGGTCGCGATTCCATTTAGGAATCCCCGCGACATGCTTAAGTGGAGTAACCAATAGCGGCGAACTTAGTAGGTCTCCTTGGTTGATTCTAACTCTCCCAGCTAGGAAAACCTTTTTTTTCACCCAGCTCTCTGAAGAGTGAGCACAATAACGTAGATAAGCTTGTGACTCAATTGTAACTCTGTGATAACTCGGTTCCATTCCGCGATTTTCCACTCTAGGCTTCCTTTCTTCCGCTGACTTATATTCCACTCGGAGTGCATCAAAGTCGAAGCGTAGGACGGCCCTGCAGCCTCTTCGATGTCAGTGTGGTCAAAATATAAATCGAGTCGCTTAATTTCGTTTCGCCCAGCCAGTTGACATCATTTCAGACGCTGCAGGTCCAAATGCAGCTTGTTCGTGAACAGCCAAAGAAAATTACTCAGTGAACAGCCAGCTGAAAGCGTCCGACATGCTCGGGGAGCTTCTCGGGGTTAGGGGGCCTTAAAATATTTTTAGTTCTCGACTTGTATTTTTATCTTCTTGATTTCTAATTTCGATAGCGTAATTTTAATGCGAGGGCACGGTAAATTAATGTGTGGCGTAAGTGCGGCTCCATAAATGTTGTTTATGCATAGGAATGTAATACCTACTTTTCTAGACTGTGTTGATTTATTATTTTTTATAGATTACATCATGAGTGGGCAATACGCTGGGTAGCAATGAAAAAACTGGACTTAATAATATAAGTTTGTTTACTTGCAGTTAGTAACAAATCAGTGGAACCCTATATGAAATGAATAGGTTGCAAAGAAATCAGATCTTATGACAAAAAGCCATCAAAAACACCTAATCAAGGATTTAGAACTAATTGTATTACTTCGGGAAAAATTCTTAGCTCTTGTTCTCATCATCCTCCAATGTTAAGAGTAGACCTTGAAAAAAAATCAGGCAATGGGGGATTATCATTCTAATGCTTTTTCGATATTGCAGTTGAAATTAAATTTACAAAGGTTTTCATATGGATTTACGGAGTTGATTCGAAATATTAAGGCCTAATAACCAAATAACTAATCGTAGAAAGTTTCATTTTTTTCTGTTTCCGAAAAACGACCTGTGACGTCATTTCATCCATCGATCGAGCCCGTGGTTCGATTCGCGGTGAAGACGGATATTTTTTCAAAGTGTTTTCTAAACCTTTATACTGTAGTATTTCCGGCAGAAGTGAACATCTTTACAGAAGCCGTTTTAAGGCATCTTTTAGAATGTATCGGGAAGAGGAGGGAAGAAGCGATGGATGAAATGACGTCACGGCCTATATGGGAAGGATGCCCGTCCATTCAACTTTAGACTCCTATATATCTGGCAATTTTTGGAATCTTTAAGAGATCATTTGCAAATGATCAGTTGTCATGGTCCCCTGCGCGATAAAGTAAAAAGCAAAAATCGTGATAAACCCCGTCAGGTTGAGCCGGAGTACGTGTGTAATTTTAATCCCTTCTTTCCACCCACCGTTAATTACTACAATAAGAACATAGCGAGACACGAATGCGTCAAAACACGTCTTACTTGCTCTAGTTTCTCCTCTTTTCCATTTTCCACTCTTCATCATGGTGTTGTCATAACACTCCCTGCCGCACGTGCTTGCGGTGGTTTGCAGTGTAGTGTGTTGTTATGGATGGTTTTCATGCATATAATTTTGAAATTAATTAAAAATAGTGATTCAGGCTGAACCATAGTCAAAGATACCCAACTCAGTGGATCCAAAATGTAGTACCATTTTGTTTTCTTGTCTTTTTTACTGTGAGAACATGTTAAGGTGCCGTGTGTGACTAATGGAAAGGATTTAGCTGTTTTTTGATGAAATATAGCGGATTTTGAGGCTATTTAAGAATGTAATTGACGGAATCAGTTTTTGACAGAATCAGACGGAATTTTGTGTGTACATCAGGTAGTACCTGAGGATGATGTATTAGCATCTAAACTCGTACGGGAAATAAAAAAAACTGTGGAAAAGTACGAAACATTTTGTTCTTATTTCGTTCTTATTAGGCATTCATTTCCTGACCTTATTGTTAATCATTTTATGCTTTAATTCCAGTCTTAAGAATCGAGTTGTCAAAACATTTTGAAGCGTTTCTGTAAAACCCGTTCCGGAAAAGGAGAAGGAATTCGGATGATGCATATTAACTCTCTTTCTCTCTTGAAAATCTTAGTAACAATAATTGGAAACCAAGTACATTCCAGTAAGATGAATACTTTCGTTTCTCTGAATGTGCTGACTTACAAATATATATATATAGATAAACTTTGCCACAAGTAGGGCAGAATTACACATATACACAAAAAAAGGATTTTTGTGTCTATGTGTAATTCCGCCCTACTTGTGGCAAAGTTTATCTAAATTATCACGTATGTGATTTTTCCACAAACTTGTATGTGTGTGTGTGTATATACACCTCCCTTAGTCCTCGGAACTCAAGCCTGGAACCGTTTTTCACATTACTTCTAGCTAGGCCATTTATTTTGCCTGAGTGGCTTCCTCCAATTATAATTTTCCTATCTTCGGTCTAGATCTAATTTTTACTCACAAGATGCATTCAGTACACTGTGTTATCAAACTCCAATTGTCTATATTGTGCAGCATTTCCTCTATGGTGGTGTCAGGATCCATTAGGTCTATCCCTAACTGGAGGGCTCTCTTTTTTTCTGCCCAACAATCACAGTGAAAGAAGGTATGATCCGCGTCATCATCTATCCGCAATAAATACAGGTTGGAGACTCACCTTCCTCAATCCCGCACAGAAATTACTGGAAGTACCTGTGGTCCGTCAAAAGTTGCGTTACGTAATACCCAACTTCTCCATGAGATACCTCTACCCACAGCTTCACATCTTTGATGAGGCTCGCGGTCCATCGTCCACTCGTCTCTATCTCCCAAGAGGCTTGCAAATTTTCTAGAAGACCTCATTCTACTGGTTTTACTATACGTATTTCTGATGTCTCTCCTCCTTTCGTGGATAGCCTGGCGTTCTTGCAGGATGGACCTTGTGATGTTATTTCTCTTCTTTGTCAGAACTACAATCTCCGTCTTGTCGAGGGTTACTGATAACCAATGCCCTTCCACCCAGGTTTTTACCCGGCGCACCACCTGATTGAGTTTTAGTTGAGCTTGCTCCGTGGTGCCAGCTGCAATCAGAGCAGCTATATGGTCTGCATAGCCCACCGAGCGTGTTTCTTCGGGCATTTCGGTCCTTAGAAGACTGTCGTAGGTTACATTCCACAGGTCTGGCCCCAGGACCGACTCCTGGACCGCTCCAGCCGTGACTGCTTTCTGTTACTGTCCTGTGGTTTCGTAGAGCAGCGTGCGGTCCTTGAGGTAGGCGCCCACCATTCTCAAGAGGTACTTGGGTACGCAGAATGTGTTCTCCAGTTCATCCATCATGTCCGCCCATTTTACTGTGTTAAAAGCATTCTTCACGTCCATGGTTTCGAGTAATACTACTCGGCGTTGGTGACGATTGCGATCCGCAGCAATTTTTTCTGCTTCTATCACTTCCTGGATGGCGCACAGTGTTGGTCGCCCCGTTCGAAACCCATACTGGGTTGTAGACAGATCGCCAGCAACTGAGATCGCCGACGGCAGCCTTGGATTTTACAGTTTTTCGAGCAATTTTCCGGCTCTATTCAACACACAGCGGGCGATAGAATGACGTAAGCAGCGGATAGCCTTTTCCTTTGCTGGTGAGTACTAAACGCGCTTTCTTAAGGCCGTTTTACACGGGGCACGTCATTGCGCAGGTTAGAGCTGCATTAATTTATAATATGGCGAATGCATGCACGAAATTAGAACAGGGGCCATTTTGCCATCTCGCATCCATGCATTCTCGCATGCGTTCTCGCAATTCACCGCTTTACACGACGCAATTTTGACTGCGCCTTCGGACATACGTCAGATTGCGCAATGACGTGCCCCGTGTAAAACGGCCTTTACAGCGGGCGCAGAAGACTCCGTTTGATAGGCATGCATTGTACATATTTAGAAGCAGCTTCGGATTTTGCTCACAATCAGCGATAAGTTTGAGCTCCGCACTCGGAATGCCATGTGGACCGAGCGCCTACCCGTTCCTTAAAGATTGTACGGTCTTGCCGGGTGAGTGGGAAATAGGGTTCGGGTTATGCCCGCTATGGTATCAGCGCCCATGATGTAAGGTGTCCTGCGGGCGCTATGTTTCTTGATTATAATCTTGTAGCCCAGCCTCCATGGGTCATTGTCTACATCATCGCAAAGTTTCTTCCAGCTGAGGGCTTTACTCCGATTAATGGCCCTCCTTAGCAGCTTTTTCACGGCTTTGTGATCAGCTGATCTACTGTCAGCGTCGGCATGATTCCTGGCCCGCTATGCTGCTTTTCTCAGTCTAAGCTCCGCAATTTCTGTGTATTACCAGCATGCCGGTTTCTAGCAGTTTCTTGCCGACTTCGGTGACATAGTTGCTGAAGCAAATGATTCAACGCTTTTACACTCAACAGATATCGCTTTCATTTGTTTGCTCCATTACTACCGTTATCGTTTATTAAAATCAGCTTACATCTAACTGCCTCGTATTACATTTCCGTGACCTAGGAAACGGTTCCTTTGTCACTTGTGTCCTTTCTTGGACCCGGAAAGAGATGTACTGGTGGTCACTACCAGTGTAGTCTTCTACCACCTTCCATGCCTTAATTCGTGGCACGAGAACTTACAGTTTCGGTGTTCCAGTTGCTTGATGGCGACGACTCGGAGCCTGCATTCGCACCCCTGTCGGTCGCCGGCGCTGGGGATCCGATCCCCTGCGTCGGAATTAATGCCTCCATCTACTCGATCGTTTTAGGCTTGTTTATTCGGGAAACCATCTATAGAGTTAAATACCTATAGCCAGCTAAATAAAAAAAACACCCGATCCTAACATGGAGACAGACGCCGACCAGGACGCCGCCCTTAGTTGGAAGTTCCAACTTGAAACAGACACGCCTGGCTTTGTTTACCGTTTTGTTCCGCGGGTGGTATTTTATTTCCCACCTACCCTGCATTTCTAGAGAGCGTTCCCCGATCCGCTACCTGGGGACGCTTCTGATAGTAGAAGGAAAACCCCACTCGGGAAGTGAAGAATGATGAGGCCCCTGGAGAAAACAAAATGAACGGAGATGATTAGACTAAGAAAAGGTTGGAGGAGGGGGTGTATAATTATATACCGATATATATATATAGGCCGATTTCTTTTTAATTCGTCATTGCGTTTCAAATTGGACTACCAACTATATCTGCCATCATGAAGTAGTAGAAAATAGTAATGGAAGCATGAAAGATTCTTCTAAATCAAATTTTACCGGAGATGTATCCACATGAGTCCCTAAAAGATACATAAAAATTATTTTAGTTATTAACACTAATTTTAAGATTATACACGGTGAAAGGTGCATCGGGAATCGGTCAAGGAAGTAAACCAATTATACAGATACAAATGCTTTAAAATTTTTCCTATATTCATGTATCGATATATCGAAAACATATTCTTTTTATATACACCGGTATGTACTTCCCATTGGTATGTACTTCCCATACTTAACTTAGAGGGTGCTCGGTAGCACCGATTCAGAGCTGAAGATATGAGTAACGAATGATCGATGGCAGCTCCAAATGTGGAAAAGTGCTTAGGAAAGCGAGGTTCAAAAGAGGCAATAAGCAACAAGCCTCAGTCTGGACGCAAATTCAACTGTTAACTAGCCTGGAAACTCACTCATAATATGGATGGGAAAATTTAATAAATCCTCGGAAAGCAAAGTGTAATTAAGGTGGAGCAAGAGAGGTTATACTTTGTGGATAATGATAGTGAGAACTAAAGCATGATTACAAGGTGTTCGTGAACTTCGAAAATGCTTCAGCCTGCGTCGTGTGCTACAATATCTTCAACATTTTGGAAAAGCGTGGTGTGACCGCAGAACACCTCTATGATATGTAAACTTGACGATTGTAAATGTTGGGGGATGCTGATGATCAAACGGGCGAATGTCATGAGAAACAAAGAAATGTACAGTAGAGAGAGGTGAGAAGTGTTGCACAAGGAAAAGAAAAACTGAATGGATGTGTCACTCGATAAGATATATGGATTTGTTCGTAAAATAATATAAAGGAAAGGAAATATCACGCGAGGAAGATTTAGAGTGCAACTGAATGGACCAAATGAAGGTGTATTCATAAACTATTAGCTATTGGGAATTAGCAATGAATGGGGAAGAATGGCGGGCTGCGCCTTAAAAGTAGATGCTCAAATCTTATTGAAACTCTGCGCCTGAAAATTTGGGTAAAAAGGGTAAAGGTTGCGAACTTTTAGGCTTACGTAAAAAATATTTTATTTGAACGATCGATTACGTTTCCACTCCAGAAAAACTCGCGAATTGCTAGGATCCTATGAAATTTACTTCCCTTTTTTACTTTTTCCAATGTAATTAATCAATCGTTCGTGAAATTACGAGTCGGTGTTTCTCATTATTTAATGGAATGAATTTTCATGTTACTGCATAATGAGAATGTGCTAATATGCTGACATCATTGGTTTTTAGTTTCCCCTCGTTAGAGAATATTTGATTAATTGTTGCATCATGCGTGAGGGCATTTTGGGATTAATAGGGATAAGCTTGGGCTTCAAGCAGAATTGTTTCATTATTTATTCCGTAATTACAATTCCATTACTAATGATTTTATCTCATGTAGCCACATACGCTGTCGGCGTAAATAATCCCTTCGTCGAAGTATTTCTTTGGACAAGTCCGAATCAAATCATAAATTGAGTAACAAAAATGTCTCGACTCCTCATCGTTCAAATCCTCATTTAGTGTCAGTGTAGGCATTCCTAGTGATAAATATTCATTTTATCCTTTTTCTCTAGTGCCAGACTTATATACGGAGAGGGATGGGCGTCTATTGCATAAATATGACAACAAAGCCTTTTCACCGGGGAAGAATTTCTAAAAAAAAATTAGAGAATCTCTTGGGTATGGAGTTGAGGCTGCGGGCTGAGACCACTTTTGTTTACCGATTTGTTGGGACTTGTCCAATAATCCTCATTCGGTAGGATTTCGTGTGGTTATTGGTTTTGTTACGGAGGTCTGTTTTTCCTTGCGCTTCGGTCATCGCGTTTATGTCGTGGTTGCCAGAAAGCCCTTTCTGGCTCTCGAAATACAAACCTGCGGATAAGTGATTCACTTGGCCGAGTAAATATGTATGAGGTAATTCCGTGTTGCTTTGGCTCGCTAAATAGCGGTGAATGGCGTCGCTCCAGTGAAATATTCAAAATATCTCCTCTTATTTTTTTTACGAAATTCCGTCGACTAAATAGAATTTGTTTTATGTTTCCCTTCTTTCATGTCCAAAACGATTTTATGTGTTGTTGCTTCATAGCGCATAGTTGCAGAGAACTTAAGCGTAATTGAAAGAGGCTTTTACTAATATAAGAGAACTGATGACAGGCATCCCTTGTAAGGGTGTGAAGAGAAGGCTAATGAAGAGTCTAATATGATGCACAGCGCTATATAGTGCATAAAATTAGGCGCATACTAGATTCGAGCCGTTTGAGATGTATGTGGAGGAGGTGCGATTGACGGAAAGGAGGGCAATTGGCAAAGTACTTGGAGCGGTGGGTGAAGAGGAGAAGGTTGCTGGAGGAAATTTGGAGTTGACAGAATGGAAGTATAGATTAGGGGGCTAGTGAATACCGTGATTGCGAGGAGGATTTTGGTGGAGTGGGGAAGGGTAAGAAAAAGAATAATCTTTATTGATGTAATGAAGAGCAGTTAGAGTGCGCCGAACTGAAGGAGGAAATCATTTGGAGTTACGGTCCTGCGGTTATTTGAAAGGAAAGTTAAGGTAAACTTGTCTCCATCTAAACCTGCTTTATTAACTTTAATAATCATGTGCAATTATCAATCCTAAGACAGGTTTGCTGCCGCTTTACACTCCATTTTCCAACTACCGCACTTTTTCTTCACAATTCCTTATTTTTATATCCGTCATAATATGCTTAATGTGTTCTAACCGTGGTCTTCCTCGGCCATTCAGAGGAAGATCGGTATACTACCTCTTATACAGGGGTTCTCAACCAGTTGGGAATTCCTCCCCCTCGGTGGAATTTAGGGGATAAATCGGGGCCACTTCCGCAAAATGTGATGTTCTGTAGATTATGTTAAGCAAGTAAAATTGTAATGTGTTTTAATTTATATTGTGGCGCGATGGTGGGTGGCGTAACATGGTGGAACTCCTTCATGATGCACAAAGGGTAAGAAAAAGACTTTGCTGTTCCACAAAATAAAATATATTTGCGACCGGTTTCGATACGGCGTATCATCATCTGGCCAGATGATGATACGCCGTATCGAAACCGGTCGCAAATATATTTTATTTTGTGGAACAGCAAAGTCTTTTTCTTACCCTTTGTGCATTATATTGTGGCGTTCGATAACATTAATGAAATGGCGCAGACTAATCGATCTAACAGAAATCGATTCTTAAACATGCGAATATTATTTGAAATGCATCTTTTAAGTTAGACTATCTTGGGAAGAGGGAATGGTATTCTGAACAATGGTGAAAGGGGGGAAAGGATCAAAAAAGGTGGAGAACCACTGCTGTAATAATAATTTCGTAATACTCGGATTTGTATTTCGTGGAAAAGGGAAAAGGGTGGTTTTGGAATGGCGGAATATGAATGGAGCCTGAAAGAAATGATTTCCATTCAGGCTGTATTTAACGATCACTGGCATCCGTGTATTGTACTAGTATTCATCACTGAAGACCGTGAGGATTAAGAGGTGGGTGGGGTTGCGAGTTGGAGCGAGAGTGTGGAAAGGGACAGTGGTGTTCTTCTCATTGGAAGCGCTTTCCTCTCCTCTTCCCCCACTCCCCTCCCCCGCGAAGATTTTGTCACCCAGCCGAAGTAGGGCATGCGGTATTTCGGTGTGTGGATTGCGATACGCGATACCTCTGCGATTTAGAATCGATAGGCAGTTCGAAACCTCTTTGTGCGAACTTCTCGTGAATTAAATTTATGTAGTGCGGTGTTCCAAATCCAATATTGACCTTCGACGTGAAACGTATGGGTGATGAATATCAGGAGTTAGTGTTCAGAGAATGCAGTACAGAGCGATTTTTTTGGACATCCTGCATCTGTGGTATCATCCAGCAGCCGAGTGTGCTTTGCATTTTGGCGTTTTGAAGAAATATAATCAAATCGCGCTGTCCTAATGTAATTGATTTTTGCGATGTGAATACGACGTCGCAAGTTCACCTTCTTCGTGGCAGTTTGTGTTGCTCACGTTGTGGCTTACAATTTTAGCTTGCGATGTGGGACTTATCGAAGCGACGAGGAAATAGAACGTGTGTACGAATAATATGTTGCATGTTGAAGTGTTTGGTATTCAATAGTCATAGCTTCACTCGTCATCACTCTATCACTCACCATCACTCACCATCATCACTGCCCTATTATTGCCCTATTCCTATGCATTGTTTCTTACCCTCTCCTTAATATTAAAACTCTTTTAATCCTCCCGTAAATATTCTCTTCCAAATAATTTATCTATAATTTTCTCGGTGTATCCCTACTTTGCTTGCAATTCACTCTTTTATCGTATGAAATAATTCATTTTACGACTCATTTATTCTCTCAGCATGACTTAACGTACGGTGAACACTCCTTGCATAATTTTCATTTACATTACCTGAAAATCCATTCCACATGTTCACATGGCCATTTTGGAGTAATAGACTGGGGTTCTACTACATCTAAGATTATACCGCACCGTCAGGCGTTAGATCTATTCCTGAGACAAACACGCAATCCATTCCCGCAGAGGGATTCGAATAGGCGGACTTTGAGTGCATGCCGTCGCGTCACTAACCTAGGCCACAGAATAGAGACCTACGGAATTCCGTAGGTCTCTATTCTGTGCCTAGGCCCACTCACTCATCTCCTTATCCACACCTAGTATCATATCATAGTTATACGTCGTATCTTTTCTCCATTCTTTCCCGGACATATTTTATCAGAACAATTAAAATTAGTTCTATTTTGTCCTTCTTCCCTTTACCTCATGCACTCATTTGGTATATTTATACCTATCTTAACGTTGGCGGACAAATAATAACAAAGAAGTATTCTCGAGTTCCCCACCAGCTAGTTAGCGCCAGCATTACAAAGGTTAAGTCTGCCATCGTATTCAGGGTATGAACGTTGGCGGACGTAACCGTCGTACGTCGGTGCTTAGCAACCTCTCAACCCGGCGTGAAACTCGAGAATGCTTCAATCAATGAGAACCCGACCATTTTAACCGCCTTCAATTCCATGTCAACTTCAACCGCAAGGAAAAATCGACAATGAGGTCCTACAAATAACGAATTCATCGAGTGGATAGTTGGAAGAACCTCTGACGAATAAGTACCGGGGGAATGGAATTTCACTCTCGCTAAGCCACTTCTCGAGTACGCCCCAAGCATCTGGGACCCAGGGTTGAAAGCGCGATCTTAGAATTGTTCTAAGATCGTGGTTGAAAGATTTGATCAATAAGCTTAATAAAATACGCGAGAAAGCCGCACATTTTTTTGTCAAAGAATGCATCTAGAGACCAGAAAGTTCGGCAACATCTTTAGAAGTACTGTACTAAGTTTATAGCCGCTATCGACTCGAAAATTACACGCTAGTTTTTAGGTGGATTGAAGAATTTATACCTCATGAGTTTTAGGTCGACTTCACAGATATTTTTTACACCCCCCCCCCATTCCCCCGCGAACTTTATCTCTAGGATGGGCAAAAATGACAAAATTAAAGAGGTACGGTGTCGAGCAGATAGGTTTGATAATTCTTTCTTTCCGCTCACCATCAATGATTACAGTAAAAATGGAACGAGACTTTAGTCTGTCATTTTACATTTCACTTTTCGTCCTTTTCCTTTTCCAATTCCTGTAACCTTTTTAAGGCTGGTAACCTAACACTCCCTGCCACACGCCTTTGCGGCGGATCTAGGGATAGTACGTGGGTGTATCATTTACACCCGCGTACGCCCACGTGGTTGTATAATATACTCTGTGTATGCAGGAAGAACAGTGAATTCAACAACACCGCACTACGATGCGTCGGGCTGAGCCTCAAACTGAGGGAGCGTGGCTGTAGGGAAGAGAGACTAGAGTGGGTAGGGAAGGGGAAGATGAGGGTTTAGGGGAAGAGTTGTGCTCGGAGAGGGGCGCGAAAGGCGATGGGGGGGGAGAGGGAGGAGACGGAGGGGGGATCTTGGGCTGAGCGGGGCTGAGTCGGAGGCCGCCTCTGAATGAGAGGGGAGTTCTTCTTCCGTCCCGGGGGATGGTGGAAGGAGGATGAACGCGGTGCATACTCCCAGCGCGCCTCGCCTTCCTCTCCCGCAACCAGTGTCGCGGTCGCCGCGTTGTCACTGTCGTCCTGCCCGCGATCCTCCTCCCGACCGCCCACTCCTCCGTCGTGCCATGGTTGCTGGTTCCCGCCGTCTTCGACTCGACCCTTTGTGAGCAGACACGCTCTGGGGTCCCCTCCTGTCGTCGTCACGGTGCTCCTAATATCCTTCCCCGAAGGATGCAGAAGGTGGACAACGGTAGGTGGGCATCGCTTTTATGTCGCGTTATCCGTCGGATCGGAGTGTTCTAAGGCATCAACCTTATCCCGCCACCGAATCCATGCAGGGAGTCGGGTTTGTGTGGTGGGTTAGAGTGGTAGCTTCCCATCCCGAGGCCACGGTTTCGAATCCCGACAGTGATTGCGATTTTGCAGTGGAATCCCAGTAACTACTTGGGTGCCATGCGGAGAGCACTTCAAGTGTAGTACTCCGGTCGTCAGATTGGACGTTAAAATGTGGACCGCTACTGGCGTCTACTGTTAACAAGTAGACTAATGCTGACGCCGGGTTTCTCTCCACGCTGCTTCCGTCCCTCAAAATAAACCTTTCTCACCAATGTACATATCCTTAATGGCGCAAATGACCTCAATTGTCGTTCCCCTCCCCAAATTACTAATCAACCAACTAACCGAATCAGTGCACGTGTACCCCATCTCTGCCTCTCGCTGGAAGTGGCTTCCTTAGCTTTCGCTCCAAATGAGATGTTTAGTGGGAGGTGATAATGATATTGACGCCTCTGTCGCGTTGTCGTCAGTGATTTCGTTTCGTTTTCATGTCCTGAAACCCATCTCCCGGAGCATTCTGGGCTGTGTGGAAATGACGACGGTTTACAGTGCCGGACAGTGAGCTTCCCGTCTCTTCTGATAAGTGTGACAGGCATCCTCGAAGAGGAGGCTTCCAGAAACATTCTCGTTTCCTTGCTTTTCGTATTTTCGTTCCGTTAGCGGTGATAGTGTTTTCTTCCGGAAACGTTTTTGGCGCTATATCGTCGGCTGATTGATGTGCGTTTGGAGTTCGTATACCTCTTGGGAGCGCGGAATAAATCTTCGCTCCCGGGTCAAGGTAAAAGAAATGATGGTGGATGGAAATATATTTCATGTGTGTAGGCGTTAATGTACCTTAGGATGATCGTGTAGAGGTGCTATGATACCAAAATTGTTGGTGAACCCTTTAAGGCGGTTGAAGCGATTTTTGCCTAGCCAAAGATTTGCGTGAAAATTTCTATACGTGTTCTGATAAGTGATATCTATAGATAAAAGTGAAAAACTTGCACATTACAGATTTGTTTTTTTTTGGCAATTCATTTTTACGTTAACTCATAGCCTATGAGATATATCTCGTATTTACACGTAGCCATAACACATGAAATATATTTCGTAATAATTGTATTACATGTGTACAGATTTTCTTCTAAAGGCGAAATAATACATTTCATATTATTATAACTGTTGCTAAAAAATATCATGGTGTCAAAAAACGTCATCAAAAAAAGTATTTACTTATAATTTTTAACAACATTTCGAACACCGCGTTGAAAGCCATTGATAATTTCCATCACTCCATGTGTGGTGGGGTCCACCACATGAACAGATTATTATTAAATGTGGTCCTAGAATTCTTTATTGACGTATTTGAAAAAATATTAAAACGTTCACTCAATGATCCGCAATTACCGCTTCAGTCACCTTAATCTTAATCCCAATCGAGTAGAGTCGTGGTATCAGCATCATACAGTTTATTCCTTTAGCGGCTTCTTTTGGCGCCCTCAGATGAATCCGCGTCGCGTTTGTCTCGTGCATATTCGTGGTTCCGCAGTTAGTCCCTGAAAGTGCTATGCATGAAGTGTCTCGAAAATACCTCCATAAAGGTGCCAACAGAATAGCACGCTGTCAGTATTCTACCCTAGCTCGCCTACAAAATTCCGGAAAAAATTATTGCTTATTTTTCTAACATTTCAACTATTAATCACTATTTTCTTTACCTCGATATTATGAAAGCATTTCCGTACGAGGAAAACAACCAAAGCATTAGTCATGGCAGGAGAACAGCTGTGTTGTGGGTGTGGTACGAAGAATATAGGGTAAATTTATGCTAGCAATTGCGCAGAATATGAAGAAAAAGAACTGATTGTAGAATTACATATTTCAGCAAGGGGGCAAAAAGGAAAGAGGACTGCTTTTTAGTCGGGATGATGGAATTGGAAAGTTATAAACTGACGAAGGAATAAGTTTATGCTAAAAATTTTTCATGCAATGCATGAGTGGCTTTGAAGTCTATGATGCTTTTTTTGCCGTAAGGGGATATATAAATCTGTCCAATCTAATCGATGGGTTAGATAATTTAATGTCTTCTATGATATTTTATTGGCTAATCCCTGAATTCATTAAAAAAGAAAATAGAAGCGGAAAAACTTCGTTAGCCTGTACAAATCGTGGATCCCAGAGAAAACTGGGAATTATGATGGACGGAAATGAATGTCTTAGGAAAAAAACTGGACAGTGGAAGTAAATACGATTTGTTTTTGTATTTGCGAGAAATGTAAATGTTTGAATCAAAGAGCATTGATTCTATGATCGCCCTATGTATCGTATAGTGTTGGCGTAATTTACCTACTGCTCTCGATAAATTGACTTGGCTCTCGATGCCGATCAACAAATATATCGTTTAGGTTTTTGATAGGATAAGTGCCTTTGTTCGCTTTAACGTCTTTATAGAAACGATCTTTCCGGAATTGTGCTTGTTTCCTATCATTCAAATGTCATCCCGTAACGTTAAATGAAAGCAGCAGGGCGTTTGTTGAAATCTACCCATATATAAGGAAAAATTAATCGATGACACATACCCACAACAGTAATTTGAGAGCAAGGAGACGTTTAGGTAATGCTCCCGTTTACTACTGTGGAGAGCGAGAGTTCTAATCCCTCTTCGGTGGGTCTTCCTCCAAGGTGTGGCAGTTATTAATGTGCTCGTTTCAAACGTTCACTGTGAAAAGTCTTTGCTGTGTATGGAATTTGAAATATATATATTTAAGGTTCCTCCCTCGTGCCTAATGGTTGTCTTCGTACTGCTTTTTTCGCCGTTATGACTAAGATCTTTGCTGTCGCATTGTAACCTTTTAATCAAACATCTGTGGGATGGAGGTGGAGTAGGGCATTTGTAATTTATTATTCTATGCCGCTCTTTAAAAAAAATTAACTACTTGTAGGGCAGCGCACTCTTGCTCCTGGCTCGTTCTATTATATTGATTTTTTTAAAGTACCCGTATCTGAATATAATTTTATTTTATATGTTATTGTTTCCTGAATAAATTTACCTATTATAACGTATTTTTGTTAGCAATGAAATGGCTTCGTATTTTGTAGCTGGAGGAAGGCTTCTAATTCGACTGTCACAGTGGATTTTACCAAGTGGCTAGAAATAAGTAAACTTCAGTTTCAAGACTCCACCGAACCTTCCTGCAGAAATTCATCGTCGTTTATGAGGTGCATTCCCGCTTCTTCCTCTCAAAGATAAAAGGTTTGAAAGCTCGCGTATTCTTATTGTGCCTGGTATCTCGATTGCACACATTGTGTATGTTTCATTGTTTCGTGTTCTCACCGTCCCACAGGAAATTTCGGCCCTGCCCTTGCGGTCTTCTCCCCTCTCCTGCAAAAAATATTGCTTACCTACGATAGTGTCGCGCGGTGTTTTGTTTAACCGGCGAAATATGGTAGGGAAAGATGATGACACACCTTCGACGAAATTCGATTGGGTGAAGTAAGCGGAACGTAGTACCTGAAAACAACAGCGGAGTCTGACGCTGAGATATCTACCCTCAGAATGGGACATATCATTTAGAAAACTTTACTAGCTACGAAAGCGTCGCTTGAATTGTTTTGATATCTTGATAACTCAAGAATGTTTTTTTTAGTATTTTATATAAATCAGTTGTGAATCTTATTCACAATAATGCATTCCCCTTGCATTTTTAGGTCTAAAACCGTGAGGAAAAACCCCCCTCCAGCAATTTGGCCTGTTATGGAATAGTCTATTTATTCTGCGGGGTTCCCCTGCGTCCGTCAGAAGTGGCTTGCGACGGGTTGGTATCCGCCTTTAATAGTTCTTTCGACGTGAAAGTGCAATGTGATATAGTAAACTGTACAAAGGCTGGTAAGTATAACCACCCGAACTCGATCATTTTCAGCTATTAGCCATCCGAGTAAAGCCCAGTTATTGTGGGGTCGAGCACTTGACCCTCTATTTGCCTGGGTGACTTGACCCTCCGGAGGCAAGAACTGCCCACGCACTCGACCGGTTCTCTCGGCGTTGAATAATAATTCGTTTCCTCCTCTGAGGAAAAGATTTCATGTTCTTGACATTGGTGGACTTAATGGTGTTCGGTGTGTGAGTAGTTGACCCCTTACTGTTTGAGGAGTCACGAGATCTCTGCTCTGGTGGATGTATTATGCCAGTAGAAAAGGAATCATTAAATTATTTTTAAAATTTTGATAAAACTAGATCCACTATGTCTTTTCAGGCTAAAGAAAAACTATTTCGAGTTTTTTAATTTCAAAGAATTTTACATTGTTCTCAATTTATGAATGTTTTTCTTTCTTGGCATTCGATTTTTCGAAAAATTAAATATTTCCATGCCACAAAAATTTCAATTGTAATTTGAATGCACCATGAAAATATCTCTCTCCTTGTTTGAAAGGAACCACAATTTTAGACATGAACATCCCTGGATGTATGCAACCCAATTAACGTCCCGGTAAAAAAAAAACTATATTATTTTTACATCACCATACGAAGTCAGAATTTTCTGCATTTTTTTATCAAAGGCTCTACATTTATGGTTCAAGTTAATTTTTGTTCAAATATA
The DNA here is from genome assembly GCA_963573305.1 of Pyrrhosoma nymphula. Taxonomy (NCBI): domain Eukaryota; kingdom Metazoa; phylum Arthropoda; class Insecta; order Odonata; family Coenagrionidae; genus Pyrrhosoma; species Pyrrhosoma nymphula. The sequence goes on from OY754329.1 coordinate 109,653,507, forward strand.
TATTTGCAAGTATTTTCATTCGTTGAGAAAATGTGTAAAACTCAAATAAGTGTGGGGAATCAAACTAATTACTCAGAAGTCAAGGAGCTTGAAGCCGGTTGAGCTATTAGGTTGAATACGTAGAAAAGTACTAAATTATGTGTAATTGCAAGTAATTAGAATGCATTTAAATCACATCTGTAATTGTAGTAGCTTTCATTGGTTATCAAGTCACCAGGATCTTGGAATTGTGGTGCCCATATTTCATAATTACAATGTATCACTGTGGGTACTATGGTTTTCAGAGAATTACCACTATGCTGAGAAACTTGCCTATACTGGTTCTTCCCATTAGTTGGACCATGGCCGACTTCATACGTATTCGTATGAAGTCGGCCATGGTTGGACACAAAATTGTTTTATATTTCTTCTAAAAAGTCTAATCAAAATAGCTGTGAATGTCATTCCACCTCAATAAGGAAAAGGCTTTTTACTGCTGAAATACCTTATATACTTGAGTATAAGTCGAAATATTTCTTCCTTTTTTTCAGTCAATGAAAACTTAACTTTGACTTATACTCAAGTCACTAATAAGGTGACTTTTCGGGGTCTATGTTTCTGGGTATCGGAAGCTGTATTGTATCTTATCGACTGCGTAAAACCATATGAAAGAAAACATTTAAAATACTCTGAAATTAGGTTTGTGTGTTTGATATAAAACTGCAATTATCAACCTGAGGGTGGTTTGATTGGTGAGGGTAGAGCTCAGCAAGTACTATGCTCTCTAGCATATGAAACTTGCTCATGGTAGGGGAGGGGCTGTTATTTTTCTTGTTCTCTGGTTTCCCTGAGCTATCTGGTACCCAGAAAATTACTCAGCTTTGCTTTAGCTAATGTTACTTTAAAAAATCCATGTCATCTGAATTTCTGATCAACCTGCAAGATATTCTTATACTGCCACACTACATGTGCGAGACAAAAAAGTGAAAACTAGAGAAATTTGCTGATTCAAAGATTCTTTCTTCCAATTTACCATTCACTACGTACTACAGCAAGAGAGGATGAAGATACTAAAGTGAAAATGTGCCACACTGATCATCCCTTTACTTTCCCAATGCCTTTTTTTTTCTATATCCTAATTTTTTTATGGTTGGTGTTCTCTCCGACCCTGCCACATCCCCTTATTGCAGCTTGAAAGGTCCTGTATTAATGTAGATGTAAGTGGACATTTCCAAATGCATAACCCAGATTTTAATCCAGGACTTTGGATCAGTAGTCCAACGCTCTGTAATCATATTTTTTTCATCAAGATAACCCTCTAAGCTCTCCAGTTATGAGTTTAATCTCATGTTAAATGGTACCATTGTGAAAAGTATAGGAATTTCATGGCTATATTCCCTGTTTTTAATAACGGCCAAATTTGATCGTACTGTTAATTTATTGGTAATGGCTGAGCTTGGCTGTTATGTACTGGTATGCTAATTAAAAGGCACTGTTGGGCCAATTTTCTCTTCATATTAAGTGACATACATTGATGTTACTATTCCTCTAGAAATTTTATTGAAGTGTGGAAAACCTGGAATAATCACGTTAATTATATATGTTAGAAGTAATTTAAAACTGTCTAAGGTGTTATTTTTAGCCATACTGCTTGTATATGGAGTAAAAAGAGGCTTTTACTTTTTTTCAGTTGGCGGTGGGGGTCTGGGGTTTCTGGTGGGTCCCAGGTTGAGCATGGCTGGTGGTCGGACATTCATGTTAACTCTTGCTGTGGGTATAACATTTGGCTTCAGCTTTGCTTATATTTTACTCAATACCACCCAACGTTTCTACCTGCTAAGTTCTCCAAGTGGAGTGTTGGACCAGGGGTATCAAACACGACTATCAAGGGGAAATGATGGCCATGGTGCAGCTCATAGATTTTGGCCAAAAGGGTAAGTCTAATAATAAATTTAATAATTAAATTAAATAAAAAAGTTAATTTAATAATAAAATTGAACTAATTTCTCACTGCCAAAGACAACTCAGTGTGTGAATAATTCAAAATTCACTACGCAATAAAGAAATTAATTTTTTCCTGTAATAGTTTGCAGGTGACTTGATTTTAAGTCACATTAACTGCAAAAATCGTAGTTAAAATTTTACTGGGATATACATATTTCTATCCTGATACTTTGATGATTTTTGTATGCATATTTCATATTCATTTTTTGGAGTATTTAATAGTAATGCTTGAAGAAGTGTAATGGGTCTAGTGATAGCTCATCTTTTATTAACATTATTTATTTGCTACAGATCAGTCATTGGGTTGGTATCAGAATAGAAGTTCTGGTATATCTGAGAATTTCAGACAGAGCATATCCAAACTACTTAAATGTGAGGGAAATAATTTACTTTAGTTTTTTTCATCCAAACCCTTCCAAACATTTTTACTGTAAAAATTCTTCCAAAGTTCAAAATTTCAAAAGTACAAATTCAGTTAGTTATATTGTTGTAAACTTATGTAAGGCTGGTTTCATAATAATTTAACATCACTCTCAAAGTATAAATGATTTATTCAACATAGTACATGTGAACCTGTGATGGTTGCTATCTTAGCTCTCCTTCGTTCATTAATTTTTTCTCAAATCCATTTGTTGACCATGAACCTAACCTTTCTGACATCATTGTTAGTTGTTCTTACCTTTCATCTATATATTATTATTATTTATTTATTGGACCTTCTGCAAAAATACATTGTAGTAGTCTTTGTGAATAAAAACAATGAGCCCTTACTTTTTAAGGGGTCAGGGGAGACTTTTTGAAACAAAGAGAGCGACACATGCCAGAGATCCCTTACTTTTTAGGCGATGAGGGAAGCAGCTTTGCAAGAGATGTGGGCAGGGGGGTACGTGACATAAAATTGGGATAGATACAGCCTCAACTGAGACTCATCTCCTCTCGGTCGGATTTGGTTTTCCGCTGCCCAACTCAAAATGCCTGAAACAACTCGTTACCAAGAAACAAAGTTCATGCTCATTGGAGACAGACATTTTTTTTAGTAGCATATCATTGCTATTAAGTTGTTGGTAAAATGAAGTTTACAATCAAACCGTATGATTTTTCTTTTGCTCGTCGGATTTCTTTGGGGGGAATTTCCCCCTTTTCCCCTTTGCCACTGCATTACACACACATTTGTAAATAAAAAGGCTGTGGAGAGTCATGATGCCAAACTGCCAGAAAATAGGCCTACAGTGCGCTGTTGGGTTAGAATGAGGTATGATTCTGATTGCCCTTTTATGTAGAATGAATATATCTTTGGAGGCTGGGGGAAGACCCCATAGTTCGATTCCATGCATTATGTGGTAGTGAAATAGGGAAAATTACATTGTTTGCAGGTAATCCTGAGAAATGAGTTTTTAATTTACAGAAAATGTAGGTAGCTTTAAATAATTTATTAGAAATTGTTGAAATGTGAGAACCCCACTGTAATTTACTACATATCTAAATTACCTAAAACCAAGCAACTGTAAGTTGTCACAATACTGTATTTGCACGGTGAAGAAGACAAACCTGATTCTAAGATAACCCCCCATTTTATGTAAATTCACAATGGGAAAAAAGTCATATATTTTGCTTCCGATTGTAAGACGAACCCAATTTTTTTTAGAAGCGCGGAAGGGAAAAAATCATAGTCTTAAGTTCAAATATCATAAATAGGCAATGTGCTAAGAGAAAAGGTTGCCACCTGAGTTTAATCCTTATTTAGAACAAGGCCATTTGCTGTGAACCACATTGATGCTACTGACATAATTGCACTGGAGGATTCACTGTTGCTAGATATGTATCTCATTTATATCATGTATGAATGTAGCATCATTGGGTAAATTAGAGTTAAATGTGGAACATTGGAAGGCAAGTCATTGATCACGATTAAAAATAAAAGTGGACCAAGTACAGATCCTTGAGGTACATCATGAGAGACACTTAGAGGCAAAGATAGATTATTGTTGTTATAAATACATTGTTTCTGGTCAGAAAGATAAGAGTCAAAGAGCTTGAATTCACAATTATATAAATCATAGAACTTTAATTTTTGGAGAAAGATTTGAAGATATAGATATAGAAGGCTTATTTCCTTGTATTTCCATTTTTCAGAGGCCATGATGCCCATGAGCATGGGGATTTGGAAAATGCTGAAGGACCTGCACAAGAAGTTTCATTGCATTCCCATGATGAAGATTTTCATCGAGGTGTGTATGCATTATCTGTACTGTGAACAAATGTTTCTTCATTGAAGCCTTTGTGGCTCATGATGAGCTACAAAACTATTCGGGTGTATGTCTTGTGCTATTTGGTGTCAGCCTGACGTTTTGTAACCCCTGATGGTCACTTCAAGGGGATATAAATGCTCACTGCTGGCGTTGTCGTAATATAAGTATGATTATCTGTAAGTGATTCAAGTGGTGTTAGTTATTCCACCTCCTCCACTTGAATCACTTATGGATAACCATACTTATATTTGAGCAACACCGGCAGTAAGCATTTATTTCTCCTTGAAGAAGTGATCCACAGGGGTCAGGAAACGTCGGGCTGACTCCGAATAACATGCAGCATACACCAAATAGTTTTATAGCTCAAATTTTTAAACAGGGTTCTTGTGCTTTCACAAATTTGATAGGTATGCTCAGGGAAATTCTTCTTAAATTCAGTCTTTTGCCACACTTTTAGTTGATTTTCAATAAATACTCTTACGTATTTATTTTACTTTAATACTACATACATATATACCATCATCATATACAGCTTTTATATTATTACAGCTATTATATTTTTTATACAGTCTGGGGAGGGTCGTGGCTTCCTCACTTATGTCTCCATTCAATTCTTCTTCTTAATTTCTCCCTCCATCTTACAGCTTCATTCCCCTCAGATAATCCTTGTCATCCTGCAGCCATCCTTGCCATTGCCTAACTCTACTCCTGACCCCTTCCATCAGGCTGTTGAGCAGTCATTTGGGAATTCTGTCCTTTGCCATCCTTTTTACATGGCCCAGCCCTAGCTGCCACAGTGAATTGGAGAACCAAAGAATAACCTCTCCTCTTATGTTAGTATTTAATTTATCTCCCGATTCATTCTGATTCTCCACATTTCTCCCCTAACTGGGTCATTAATTCTCTTTTTAATTTTTGTTATTTTCAATTTAGATTAAGTAAACACTAGGTAACCCGTGCGAAAATTTTGCACTTTCACGCTATCAGGGAATAAGTATGTTAAGGAAACGGTGTAATTGGGTTTTAAATAGAGAAGAAGGTGTATCATAAAGCACTTTCTTTATACTTGTTTTCTTGCAAAAATATACAAAAAATATGAATACAATACAGGCAAGAGAGTTTATCGAAACTTTTAAGTCAAATTATTGCATAAATAGTGAAATTTGAGATTGAGATTGTATTTTTCATCAGAAGCCGGTGATTCAACGTTTGAAATGATACCTCATTTATCACTGTAGGTGCAGTATTAACGGAGCATATACGGAATGACAGAAAATGACCTTTCTGTAATAATATATATGATGATGATATCTAATACCTAATAGAATTGGAAATTTATGGTATGGAATTGAAAAGTTATGTTCACTATGAATCTAAGGTGTCATTTGACCCAGAACTCGTGTGGGTGCCATAAACTTTGATTCTGAAACTTTTTGCATCTGTTTTATTTTGCCTTATTTTTCTCTCAGAGAAATGAAATAATGATAAGAGTGTTTGGAAATTAAAAAGTTTTATCAAATTACACATCTTTAATGTTTTCATAGAGAGCATTGTTTTCAGGCTGTATTTTATCACTTTGGTTTCTAGTAGGGATGGGTCGGTTCGGTTCTTGGTTCTCGGTTCCACCAGTTCTTGAGCTTAAAACCAGAACCAAAACCGAAGCCAAAAAGAATCAGTACAGAAATAATTGGAGCAAAAACCAGTTTGAAACCTGTTCACTCTCTGAAAGCGGAGGCTTTGCATTAAAACCTGGTGAATTCGGTACTTATGAGTTTTAAAATTCTAGTGAATTAATGAGATTCACACGTAAAGAGGACTATATGATTGATTTTATTACATTCAACTGTGGTAAGTGATTAAATACCACGTTATTTAGCATTTTATGATTGATCTATGTAATGGGTTAACTCTTTTTCTTATGGATGGCTGGGCATGTTGTTTTTGTGAATTATATCACAATATGATTCAGAAAATTTCATTCGTGCGTTCGGACATTGCTTTACTTAATTCTGCCTACATGCAAATTACTCTTCATTTGTACTCTAGCACTAACTTCGCTAATGAAAGAGAAGCTTTCTTTCATGGTCAGTGGTCTCTATTAAGGTTTTCCTTGCATTAGGCAGCTGACAACAATCAGCTTTTTTGAAAAATTTTAAGTTTTTGAGTACAAAGATAGCTGCAAATGGAAGGCACCTGCAGTTTGCTGTCTAAGGCCATTTTACACGAGGTATTTTATTGCACAATCTGATGTATGTACGGATGTGTATTGAAAATTGCGTCATGTAAAGTGGTGACTTACAATCAGCCAACACCGACAGCAGCTGTTATTGGAGATATAGGATGGATTCCGAAGCGATGTTGGAGAGCAGAATCTTTTGAAATGACGTAAATGATGCTGGTAAATTTATGCCAACACATGCCACCAAGTTAAGAGATGGACTAACTGAGCTAATCGATATTTTCATATTATATTGATAGTTGGTAAAATTACGTCTTAAGTGGGCAGTTGAATTCCCACGCAAAGTCTTCCGAAGTGTGGAAATACTTCACGGTAGATGCAGCCAATGAGTTTAGTGGGAAGTGTAGTATTTGTAATACCCTAATATCCAATGGTGCATGTAAGTCCACTTCTAACCTAAAAAGCTTGTGCAAAAGAAGCATAAAATACATTTTCGCTGTCAGAGTCCAGCAGTCTCTCCAAAGAAATGGAATACTTAACTAAATGCAATGAAAATATTTGTGATCACTAATCCTAAGCCGAGTGCCGTCAGTGATGAAGAATTATTTGTAGTTAAATGTGTTCCCCTTGCAACTGGTAAAGTTGCAACTATGGCTGAAACATTTCCAGCTGAAAATCCAGCATCGCCTGTCACTAGCCTTGAAGTCCATTGTGCCAGCAGCTCTCTGGAAAGTCCATCTTCACCAACTGCTTCCACTTCGGCAGCTCATTATCCTAAGTTCATTAAACCTGGTCCTAAGTCAACATCATACCATCAGTCCACTTTGCGACAGGTCTTTGGTAAAGTAAAAAAATGTAAACTGGAAGATCAACGAGCTATAGCAAATACACGATTAAATGCAGAAATGATATACTTAGATATGCAGCAATTTAATGTAGTGGGAGGTAGGAGGCTACTAACTCACTTAGAACCTTGCTATACAATCCATTCAAGGAAAACTATTTCAAATAAATTAATTCCAGAAACCTATGAAACAACAGAATGGATTTGATAGCAAAGTTGGAAGATATTAAATTTGTAGCTTTAACTACACATTAGTGGACACCTGTGAGGAACAATGATTACTTAGCTGTGACGGTTCACTTTCATGAAGAATCAGACATAGGTTTCCATCCTCAGCATAAGAGCATGGAGGCTATTCCATTATCAGAAATTAGCCTTTCAAACATTTAATGGTACATATTTCAATGAAATGCAGAAGTGTAAAATTTTGAATTATTTGCAGGAATATTCAGGAGTCCTTTTTTACAAGAAGGTAATGCTGACTGCTGTTTTGTCTCTATCTTTTCTTTTCTTGTTTTCTTTTTAAGAGAATTGGCAATCTAGTGAGGACTCTCTAATTTTAAGAAATATAGCATAGTTTTGTCTCATAATGTTGCAAATTTGATAAACCTGTGGATGTAATTAGGTAGAGGTAACAGTAAATTCTTCTCAGGATTTCATCCGGGTAATCTCCTCAATATCCATCGCTGCCGACGTTTCGATGAAATCCTTTTTCATCGTCATCAGGGCCGATCATCGTCATCGGCCCTGATGATGATGAAAAAGGATTTCATCGAAACGTCGGCAGTGATGGAGATTGAGGAGATTACCCGGATGAAATCCCGAGAAGAATTTACTGCCACCATTCGCCGGGAAAAAGTGAAGTCCTACATAAGTAGAGATAGCTTGATCTGTTAATCTAAATATGCATAATAATAAAACAAAAAAAACTTCTCTGCTATTAAAAACCGTGCAATGCAAGTATGTAGTACTAAATTAAGAACCGGAACCAATAACTGGAACCAAGAACCAAAGCTAAGAACTGAATCTGAACCAAACAAAAGTGGAACCGACGCATCCCTAGTTTCTAGCCTTATTTTTCTAGCAAAATTTAATCTGAAATAGGCTACAAATGCCAATGTTTTCTATTAACACATCCTTAAAGTAAATGTTACTGATAAAAATGTATTGTCTCTGTAGGTGAGGATGAGGTAGCTAGACTTATGGCTAAGAAAATCAGAGTCCTTTGCTGGGTAATGACTGCACCTAAAAACCATGAGAAGAAGGCTCGTCATGTTAAAGCCACATGGGGGAAACGCTGCAACATTCTGCTGTTTATGAGTACATCAAATGGTAAGTGCAGAACTGTGAGTAATTTATCATGTGCATGCATTTCCTGTTGTCTCCCAAGGTAAGACCCTATTAAAATATTATAGGTAATATATACACTTCATGGTTGAGGCCTTTACTTTGTAGAAATCCATATTAAAAGAAAGAAATAGAAATACTTTGCTAATAGGTAATATAGCTCAGTTACTCATAGCTGTCAGTTGGTAGTGAGGGCATAGAGGGAGGAGAGATAATGTAACTATTGAATTTATGTCCAAGAAAGTGTTGAATTCTTAAAGTGGCCACTATGAAATTATCTCTAGCATTTTCTTGATTCTTTTACCAATATGTATGTATTTATTTATGCGAAACTATAAAAACTTATGCTTCAGCCTCAGAGGTATATTTTGCTCTTTTGATTGATTATATATATTCAAAATTTGCTTGGTTGCACTCTGTTTGTTATGATATTATTGGATGTTGGAAATAGTAATATGTAATAGAAAAACCTTATTCACTTCTATTACTCATTTTCTCAAATCAAACTAGATGTACACATTATTCTACACAGAATATAACGCTATATTATGTATTTGGTTTACTTTGCATTTTCATTTATTAATGTGTGCCATTTTTGTGGTAAATTATTGAAAAATTAATTCATTGTGTGTAATATTTGATGTGCTCAAAGGCTCCTTAATTGCTTTAATATGAATATATACATATTATTCATTTGTTGAGTTTCTATGGGTTTAATGTTCTAGAAGATAGAATTTATTCATTTTCTCATCATTGTGAATTAGAATTTATTAGATAGAGTTCTGTGTCATAATCAGGAGCATTTAGTATCATTTATAGAGCTTCATCGTTTTTGCAGGTTGAGTATCCATATTGCTTACAAATATATCAACCGTTTGCTCCCATGGTATTTGCTTATTTACTCTCAGATAGCTTGTACAAAATTTTTAAAAATTTCAAATGTTAATTTTAATTTGTTTTGAGTTTAATTTTTCTCATAGTATGTTGAAACATTTTCTATATGTATTAAATAAAAAGAAATTTAATAAAAAAATTAGCACAAGAAAAAGTACACAATGAGTGTTTAATGATTGCCTGATGAAGCCTACATATTGGCTACGGGTTAAAAAAAGCTGGATTTTTCTTATCATGTGATTCACTTTTATTTTAGAGTGCATTATTATGAAAATGATATTTATTCAGTATTTATTTCTTGTAGACTCTTCATTACCTGCCATAAAGCTTCCAGTGGAGGAAGGTCGAGATTTCCTTTGGGCGAAGACTAGGGAAGCATTCAAGTATGTTTATGAGCACCATTTAAATGATGCAGATTGGTTTATGAAGGCTGATGATGACACGTGAGTATTATTTGTTATTTAAAGCAAGGGCTTAAAGTTCAATATCCTTGTCTAATTTTTGGAACTTGTTTACATTCTGTCCAATTAGGCTATGGTCAGAGATAGGCAAAATACATTCAAATTTTATTTTAGATACAAAATACAAACTACTCCAAAAAATTGTATTTGAAATACAAAGTTCAAAATACTCAGAAAAACGTATTTTGGATACAAAATACAAAAGTAATTTCAAAATACATTTCTAAAATACAAAATACATTACGAAAAAAAAACCCTTCGATTACTATTGAATGAAAATTGCTGCAAATTCAATTCTTTGATAGATATTGAGCAGCTCAAGTATGATTACCACATATTTGCATAAAATATAGCTTACTGCTGGAAGATTTCGGGCAGGAAAATACTTGAAACCCATGAATAACACAGCACAATTAATTGATTTAGATGTTTTATTTTACCTTAATGCCATTCATAACAAAGCTTCATTCCCTTTTAACAATAACAAGGTCTCAAACGTTGTGTCAGACAAATTATGCCTTTTGCAGTTATGAATTAAACCAGCATACGAAAACAACCTCTCCACAGGAGCACTAGATGTGAGGCTTGCGTTATATTCGATGAACAATTTTTTAACTGTTGGGTATTTGGTTAAAATTGACAAGCACTTTGATTTGTCACCAAAATACCTCAAAATTTCTATTTCATTCCTGTTCATTTTAAGGAATGAAGAGTCACACCGATCACCTGGAAAAGAAAAGAAATCGTCATCAGAAGAACTGATATCACTGATAGAGCAGCAGGCTTCACCATTAATTTTTTTTGCTACATTTATTAAAACCTGCTGCTTACATGCTCTAAGTCCCTCTTGGCCATTAGGAAGCCACCTCATTTTAAACAAAGGATGAGTGCAAGATGCCAAAATGGCATCATTGACTTCAGAGCAAAGACAAGTATTTCACAAACCTCTTCTCGAGGTTCAACTTGAGACCTGTCACCAAAGGAGCACAATAGCAGAAAACCTTTTGTTCCATCCCCTCCAACATTCCTTTGATTACAAACAAAGAAGGCAGCAGCAAACCAAAGAAGCATCTATCTCCTTGAAGTTTGTCGATGCACAAGGCAATAGGCATCATGACTTCGTAGTATTCGCGTAGGTACTCCAGTTCAGCTTCTTTAATTTGGACCTTGGCCTCAAGAACACTAAAAACAGCCGTTAACTTATATTTGTGCATCAATAGCTGACCAATAGCATCATACAAAGAGTTCCATCTTGTAACACCAGGGTAACTAAGTTTCTGTCCCAGAACAGAAAATATCTTTTCAGCAGAATGAGGCCGCCCAGATGCATTCCACAAAAATGTGCATTTCCCCAAGGCCATATGATGCACACGTGACAATGATGGAGATACCACTATTATTTTGGTAGCATCAGAGGTTGCTGACAAATTTAATGTGTGCAAAGCACACCTAATGTGTTGAGATAAACTTATTTCTTCAACGATGTCATTCACATGCTGAGATATATAAGAGATGGAGGAGTTTTCATCACTCTCTTCATCTAAATCACTCTCATTGTCACAGCATGACATTTTGAAGTCAACCCCGAACATTGTAAAAGGTTTGGAAAAATTTGCACCGTTATCAGTGATTGTGGATACAATCTTTCCAGGAGAGAGACCAAATGAAATATGAATCTCTTCAAGCATTTCTGCAATTTTATCGTGGGTATGTGGTCCGCAAAACCTGCATGCCAATGCAGCTCATTATCTCTTCGATGTTTGATCTTCAATCTAAAACACAAAATATTTTATTATCATTAATCATTTCCCCTAGTGTTTCATAAGTGTCATACTAACTGTAGTCTCATTGTGCATCTTTGCTTGTAGAAATCCTGTCACAGTTATGAAGTAGGCCTGAAGGTAACATTCAAGATTAAATCTAAAAATTCTTATGTAGATTCAGAAAGTTGGTGATTCTCTGAAAACGTGCTTTTGAAGTTGGATATTTTTTTAAATAAAAAAATTCAAATTCTAATAAGAATATATTTATCAGGTTCCTTAAATTAGTTATAGTATGTACCAGACTGCAGCAGAGATCAAGAGTGATTATTTTCCAGTATTTTAGGAAATTTAGTTTTTGCTCTCATCGGAGTGGACCGTTTCGTTATTTCAATTAAAGAACTCATAATTACTCTATACTTTCTCACAACTTATATCCAGTCAACTCAACACTTACATTTATTACATTCATCTCTCTTGACTACATATAAACAACATAACACAACAAACTACTATTCAACCATAAAATTGTTTGTTACAATAAATAAAACTTTCAATACTCCCCCTTAACAAATCAATTTTGAACATTTTAAATTTAACATAAAAATTAATAACCTTTTTACAAAACACAATCAGATTCAACTCAATCCTAATTTATTAACAAAATTGGAAGTCTTTACTCCCCCTAATTCCTTGGTAAACAAATCTGCTAAATTGTCAGCTGATTTTACATATTTAAATGTGACATCTCCTCTTTCAATACATTGCTGAATAAAGCAGTACCTTACATCAATATGTTTGGAGTTTTCAGAACTAAGTCCAGTTTCTCCAAATCTTATTGCACTCTGGTTGTCACTAAAAATTACAGTAGGGTCTTCTACAAGTTCAAAAAATTTTAATTCTTTTAAAATCATCCTTAGCCAAAGAACCTCCTTAACAACTTCACACATGGCGTAATATTCAGCTTCTGCTGTGGACAGAGCTGTCACTGACTGTTTTTTGCTAAACCAAGATATTGGTGCCCCTGCCACTTTCACAACGTATCCGGATCTTGATAGTCTTTCTCCTTCCTCATTATAATCTGCATCACAATGCACTTCTATTTTTGGTTTATTCCCTTGATAAAACATTTTCAAATCTTTAGTCCCTTTTAAATACCTTACTATATGAGTCACATCATTCCAATGCTTAATCTTTGGTTCCTTATTAAACTGACTAACCTTACTTAATGAAAAGCTAATATCTGGTCTGGTGCATGTAGCTAAATACATAAGTTTGCCTACAGCTGCTTGGTATCTCTCACAATTAAATGATTGATTGGAGGATTCAGTCCCGTCATCACTATTAATTGGTAAAGGAGCAGATCTAGTATTTGCATTCTCAAACTTAAACGTTGTTATTACCTCATCGATATATTTTATTTGGTCAATATATATCTTTCCCTGCTCTTGGGTAACCTGCATACCTAGAAAATGTGACATTCTACCAAGATCTCTGATTTCCAGCTTTGAGTTAAATTTTGATTTGAATAACTGTACCTCGTTTTTCTCCCCCCATACTCCTAAATTGTCTACATATAAAGTAACTATTAGGTTTCCATTTTTGTTCATATACACACAGCTATCTTTATGGAGTCTCACTAATCCAAGATCCTTCAATATTAGGTCAACCATCTTATGCCACTCTCTAGCACTCTGTTTCAAACCGTACAAACTCCTTTTTAATTTCCACACCTTGTCTCCATTCCCATCAACAAAACATACAGGTTGCTCTACATATACAGTTTCCTCCAAGGCACTGTTTAAATACGCAGCTAACACATCTACATGATGTATCTCCCAGCCCTTAACTACTGACAAAGCACACAATAATCTCACTGTTTTCTTTTGCACCACTGGAGCGAAGATTTTGTCGAAATATACATCTTTGACCTGAGTGAAACCTCTAGCAACTAATCTCGCCTTGAAGCGTTCTATTGAACCATCAAGATTTTGTTTAACCTTAAATACCCATTTAGTTCCCATTACAGCCTGTTTCTTCGGTCGGTCTACTACCACAAAAACATCTTTTTTTATTAGTTGTTCCATTTCCTCCTGCATAGCTTCAATCCATTTATCCGACTGATCACTCTTCAGTGCTTCACTTACTGACTTAGGTTCTATTATCCCCTGACAATCACATTCTAAAATAAATAAGGATAATTGACAGCATGCACATATTTTTGGTTTTGGTAGTCTGTTACTTCTCCTCACTTCTTGCTTCAAATCTGAACTATCCCAGTTAACATTCACATCATCCACTTCAGGATCACTTAAATTTAGAATTAATGGAGAGTAATAATCATCTAGTTCCTTCTCATCACCCCCTATAAAAACATTTGTACCACTTTCCTCAGATAACATAGACTCATTGAAATCATTTACAGCCAACATATCAGAATCAGCAATAACACAATCTTTAGTTTCATTATCAGTAATTCTATCAACCACAGGTTCAAGGTTCTTTTCACCACTCACCTGAATATTAGGGATATTCACATCAAATGTTAATTTTCCAGCATATGGAAAACTTTGCTCATTAAATTTTACACTATGCACAGTTGTGAACTTATGTTTAGATGGTAACCATACCTTAAAACCTTTGACCCCTTTTTCAAAACCTACAAATATACATGAAATACCTCTGGCTTCAAATTTGTTATTACCCTTTTCATATAGAGTACCTTTACAACCAAAAACTTTTAACCTTTGGTAATCAAACATGGTTACATCTCGTCCTTCCCATAAAGCTAATGGAATCTGATTGCCTATCGACCTAGAAGGGCACAAGTTTCTTACTGTACACATGTAATTCATTGCATCAGCCCAAAAACTCACTGGTAAACCGGATTGTATTAACATGCATCTTACACCATTCGCCAAAGTTAAATTTACTCTCTCCGCTACCCCATTCTGTTGAGGTGACTCTTTCACGGTTTTTCTCCTAGAGATCCCTTGTTCCTGTAAAAAATCACTAAATTCTTGATTAATGTATTCGCCTCCACCTACAGTTTGTAATGCCATTATTCTTCTTCCTTCTTTATTATTTTCAACTAATGCCTTAAAAATTTTAAAATGCTGGAATACCTCTGACTTGCTTTTCAGGAAGTACACAGTTAAATATCTAGAATAATCATCTACAAACGTTAGCACATACTGGGAACCTCCTAATGATCTTTTGCATTTCCCCATAACATCGCTATGAATTAGTTCTAATGGTTGGGTTGATTTTCTGTTACTTGTTTTTGGGAATCCTTTCTTAGTGGCCTTACCTAAATTACAAACATCACAGCTGTCATCTAATTTCCCTTTTATTTCTATTACCGGGATTTTCTTTATACCCTCTTCATGCCAATGTCCAAGTCTATTATGCCATTCAATTACACTACTTAATGCCACTGCATTATGAATTTCATTTTTGTCACTATCTCTATCATTTTTTAACTCTTCACACCCTGTCGACACCATGGCCTTGTTCGACATTGCTTCTAGAATGTAAAGTCCCTCTCTCTCTGGAGCTTTAAAAATATCCTCTCCCTTGAACCTTTCCACACAGAAATCGGCAAAAGTTTCACATGAAATTCCCTTTTTCGCCAACTTTGAGCAGGATATAAGGTTATAATTGAAATCTGGTACATATAAAACAGCCGTAAGTTCCAAAATTACGTTACCACACTTAGATGCTAACTCTATTCGTACCGTTCCCGTTCCTTCCACTTCAACACTACCCCTTCCCATATGTACGTAGCCTTTTATTGGTTTTAATGAAATAAATGCCGACTTGTCCTTGCAAATGTAGTCAGTCGATGCGTTGTCTAATATCCACTCATTGTCTTTCATTCTCATAGTCGTCAAATTCACTGCATTTATACATGATATCGTCTTCGTGCCGCTATATACCGATTTAGGTTCATAATCTTCTTTCCCTTTTTTCTTAATGTCTTTATCTCTATTTTCCGCGCAATCTCTAGCGAAATGACCACTCTCTCCGCAATTGAAACATTTTCAATTTCGAGGGCAATCTCTGGAAATATGTCCCCACCTATTACAAATATAACATTTTCTATCATCATTGCTTCTATTTTTATGCTCCATCGGTGTCCTGGTTTGGGATGGGTGATAACCACGATAGCTGCCCCGTTGTCCTCTCCATCCTTGGTTGAAATTTGACGTCAGTGCTCCGTGTACCGCCTTGTTCTCGTCGTAGGCCATCTCGTCTTCGCCGCCCCGTTGTCCTCTCCATCCTTGGTTGACATTTGACGTCCGCGACGTCAGCGCTCCGTGTACCGCGTTTGTTTCGTCACAGGCCATCTGGTCTTCTTGCAATAACACGGCTTTAACTTTTCTTGTTGATAGCTCCTTGTCGCCACCCAGAATTGCAATGGTGACTCTGTGGGTATCGGGAAGACCTGCCAGGAATAGGCCTGCCAGCTGCTTGTCATTGAGCTCTAATCCGTATCCTGCACTTTGGACCACTCGGTTTAAGCCTTGTATCTCAGCCATATATTTATGCATCGTTTTCTCCGGGGTTTTAAGTATGTTCATCATTTGCTTCATGAGCTTCAGGCATTTGGTCAATGTAAAAGATGTATGGATTTCCTTTAGAATGTTCCAAGCGTCCTTTGCAAAGTCATTATCACCAATGTCTTCAACATATTCCTTAGATACATGTTTCAGTAGGAATGCTAGGGCCTTGCGATTCAGTCGTGCTTGATCGATATTTAAATCATCAACTCATTCTTCATCAAATCCGGGGTCAATGGCATTCCAACAGTTCCTTTCTATTAATTCAGCTTTCGCTACTTTGGATCAAGAATAATAATTTGTAGTATTTAGCTTTTCCATTCCATATTTCGTTGTCTCTCCGTCCGCCATCTTGATCTTTCTTTTCTATTTTTCGTCGGCCGTCTATTCTTTCGTTTCCACACTTTTTAACAAATTTTTTTCGTTCTCTATTCTTTTTTAATCTTCACTAAGCGCTCTGGGCCCATAACCTTTCGTTATTTCAATTAAAGAACTCATAATTACTCTATACTTTCTCACAACTTATATCCAGTCAACTCAACACTTCCATTTATTACATTCATCTCTCTTGACTACATATAAACAACATAACACAACAAACTACTATTCAACCATAAAATTGTTTGTTACAATAAATAAAACTTTCAATAGACCGGAGGTCACATTATTTATTTTTTTAGAGTTCGAGCTATGTCAGTAGCTTCAATGTTGACAATCAAATATATTTTTACTTTAAAAGTAATTGCACACAAAATCTGCCCACTAAAATGCATGTGTCACCATAATTAAAAAAAACATTTTAAATAAAAAAAAATTTATTTTATGTAAAATTAGTTAAAAAATGGGAAAAAAGTAGCCCAGTAAATTATATTTGTGAATTGTTCATAAATTTTCAACCGATTTCAGGAAAATCAGTGCTTGGAGTCCACTCCGTAGCTCTTGGCATCTACTCCGAAGCCAATTTTGGCTTTGGAGTGGACGGCTTCGGAGTACACAAATCACACCTTCAGCCAGGCCAAGACAATGATTTCGAGGTTATGGGGTACATCTTACGCAATTGACTCATTTTCCCTGAATACCACCTCATATCAAAAATACAACACATGCAGTAACATATTTTAGATTTTACAGAAGCCACGGAGTATACAATCAATAAACATATTAACCTCAATTCAGAGTTGTTGTAGGTTATTCTTTCACTGATGGTAGCTGAATCTGCATGTCACTCATTCAGTTGCAAGAAAGATGGCTAACTTTCTTCAGACCTACCAGTAGGAATTTAGCAGTTATACCAACTTTTGAGATTTTTCACTATTTCTCTTTGGCTTCGGAGTGGATGCTTGAACCTGGTTGCAAACCTTGGTTCAAAATAATTGTTAAGTTAAGAAAATATGTCAAAATAACAACCAGGAGCATTAATCAGGAAGATTTTTTGAATTAATTTAACCTACTTGAAGACATTTTATTTTATTTTTTCTCTTATACATAACACCATTTATAAGTGAAACCGTGCTAGTTGCAGGCTTCGGAGTGGACTCTCGAACCCTTTGAGACATTATTTTCAGTATACTCAAATTTATTTGTTTCTTTAACTGTTTGGGGCCAAGTTACTTACATTTCGTTCAACTTTATACAATTTTGATTTTAATTTTTAAACTAATAGTTAAAGAGTTATTCTACAGTTTCATGAAAGTACCCCATTTTCAGAGAATCACCCAAGTAAGTAAATGAATATCCATGCTCAATATTGATTACTTTACACACATTTCTTGCATATACCTCATGCGTATATAAAATTAATCCGATATACAATTAAAGTTACATAAACAACAAGCATTACCAGATTATTTTATGAAATAACTGCAACCCTTGGACCATATATTTTACCAAGTTTCAGAGCCTATTTCAAAACATGTTCACTGAATCAGGATTTCTAAAGAGTGCTGCTAAAGTTTGACTACTTACCCAATGAGCTGAGACCCCCAGAAAACTTCTTGTCTTTGTGGACCATATGTCATATGAAGTATCTTTAAGTTTGCTTTTGATCGGAGTACTGCTCTTTAATTCATTGACCAAGACTTCTCCTGTCCATTACCTTTACCCTGAAGTCCATCCCTGGGAAATATGAAATGGTACACATGTTATGAGTAGTGATGCAAAGCAAAAGCACTCGATTAATTCCGTAAGCAACACAACTTACATGAAACAGCCTGTTTTTCATAGTTATTTAAGTGCATTATTATAGTTAAAAGAAAAAGGTAATAATAAAATTTTATTCACGGACTCAATGTCCTCTTACTAGAATACATTTCAAATGATGTGCACAGTATCCACCATCAATCATAAAATAAAAGAAATAAAATTGTAATCTAATTTTTTTAAATCATAAAAAAGACATCTAAAGAAATACATGAAAATTTCAGATAATCCAATAAAAATATTAATAATTATCAATTGCACAGAAGGTAATATATGAACAACATAGATCAAAATAAGAAATACTCCGAACCTTACAAATGATGCTTTAGATAATTCTTGAAACAATATTTGGATAATGAAAAATATCTGCAGTATTACAAAAATAATGTTTGTCTCTAGCCATCCTATACATGTGTAAATAGTATAAATAGTTACTACTAGAGTATGGTAGATGAAATAAACTTTGTGACCTAGAGTTCAAGGAAGGTATTTTAATACTAATTAAATATAACATTTCAGAACACTGGACAGAAAATATAAAAATAATAATCCTGAATGTTTTCTTCTGTCAAATAGAGAAATAAGATTAAGTAGATGTAACAATTCATCATAGGATCCCTTCCTTTTTTCATTACTAAATCTAAAAGCTACCAGCCTTAAAAATGTATTTTGGACCCTCTCAATAGCAGCATTATATTCAAAATAATATGTATTCCATACTGTTGAGCAGTATTAAAGCATAGACCTAACTAAAGAAATATAAAGCAATCTGTTGCAAAAAATATTGCAAAATATTCTTTGCAGTGGCAGCAAATAAGGCAAGAAACTTACATTCCCTTAGACACCATCCATTCAATATGCATATAAAAAGTTAGCCGCGAATCAAGCAATACACCTAGGTCCTGTTTACAGCATACCCTGTTTAGTGTTCTACCTGATAAATTGTAACAGTAAAACCCCTAAATTACACTTTTCCAGGGACCCTAGGAAATAAGTGTAAATTGCGGGAAAATGCAAATTGTGGGAAATGTAGAATTTTCACTTCTACATCCATGTTCTTTTTCTGGAGTAAGGGTAAAAGCAAGGAACAATGATAAACTGAAAAAGAGCAGTGTCATAATTTATTCCTTGAACTAGCACTTCTCATTTATTTATATTTGATGAAAAAATACATTGAACATCTTAGACAAATAGAAAATTGAAAATTAAGAAAGAATGAAGATGGCACGGCGATTTCCATTATATTTGATATTAAAAACCATTGAAGCTATCTAATGAATATAGCATAATTATTTTTTTTTAAATTGATATTTTCAACTGCTTGGACTTCCTCTGCGTATTAATAATATTATGCACTTTATTTTCAATTATCTGCAGTTCCTCAAGCATTTGCTCACAGCAATCACTACCTACTAAGTAATATCTCAGAGTTTGAACAGCACACACTGTCTTTTGCCTATCATAGTTATAACTCGGGAATCGAGGCAGTGCAAATGATCTCAGTTGACCAGCACGAGTTCTTTCATTTTTCATCATATCTAGATAAGAATCCATTTTCATTCTTCATAGTTTCTACTTAGGTAAAAAATTAATACTTCCCCGCAGGTTTAATTACAGTCGACCACCCATAATCCGGTAATCCAGGAGCATGCAATAGTCCGGCAGTGTTGGGAAAACAACCTCATACATATTCTGAGAAATCAAAAAATCTTATCATAGACGTTGTTTTAAGAGATTTTGACTCTGCACTTTATTAAAATATTTGCTTTAATTGCTGGAATATAATGAAACTTGTAAGTATTTTGCTGTAATTTCATTGAAAATTAATTTTACATGCATTGAAATTAACCTTAATTTTTCAACTCCTGACGCGACGATAGCATCAAAAAAGATGAAACAACTGATCGTCATCCGGCCGCGGCAAGGAGTGTTGCGTCATGAAAATGTTTGGTAGTTTTCATTTTTAAAGTGTTCAAATTTTTCTCATTATTTTAACAAATATATTTTTTCTAAAAATGATTATTTTAGAACTAAAGCGGGGTGTCCAAACGGGCAAAAGGGTCCATGTTTTCTGACGTTTGGATGTCCGACATGGCCCTTGTTGTCAGGGGCGTCAACAGTTTCGCCGGAAAAGTTCTATCTTTCAGCGATTTACGAAGTTAAAGCCAGATATTTACTATCATTTTTATGCATAGAAACAGTAAAATAACGATATTTTAGAATTATCGCTAACTGGATTGAAAATGCCTTGCATAAAAAAGAATACGCTTCATTTCATAGCTTGAATCATATCTGGCAGATTACGACTTGATGTAGTTCAAATTTCTGTTACTAGTGGCACTGTATACTATTCCCACCACATTCAAATTCTTCCTTAAAACAGGTCCTATTGCTGCTCTCTTTCGTATTTTTTCCGCATATATGTACAAGACAAAGACAATAAGTGTTTTATAAAGGATGATATGCATGAGTAATGGACTTAGGAAGTGAATTTTATTTTTTGAAAGCTGGTTGTGGTGCAAATTGTGGAAAAACTGAAAAATGTATTGTCTTAAATTCGGGGTTCTGCATACGTTGGAAACAAAAAAAATTGAATGGGACTTTGCGAAAGTGGTGTAACTTGTGGGAAAACATAATTTCCGATAATGTAAATACGATGTTTCACTGTATTTAAAAAAGTGAATTTTCCTCTAAAAATAGTAAGTTTTTTACATTTTTCAATATTCAACTGCATTGAATTATTGATACACCGCAAGAGAGAAAAAGCTGTTCTGAAGGTCAATTACATCTTTGTCTGAATCAATGGGACGGAAAATTTTGAAATCATCTGCGTATATTAGATACTTTATGGGATTATGAGAAATTCCAATGTCATTGATAAAAACTAAAAAGAGAAGAGGTCCCATGTGGGAGCCTTGGGGAACTCCAGATGCCGTGCTGAAAGGAGGCGATGCCAAACTCTTGATTTTAACCACAAGTTTCCTATTTGACAGATAGCATATAAACCAGGATAGCAAGTTACCAGATATACCATATGTTTCGATTCTCGCTAATAAAAGCGAATGGCTAACTTTGCCAAAGGCCTTAGAAATATCACAATATACTTTTCGTTATACAAAATTAAATTCCACCAAGTCAAACTTGATCTTATTCCTTTTATACCTTTGTAAAGGATTCAGGAAATATACCAGTCTCTAGTGACTCATTAAAAATAATCTGAAGAGGATACAGGGCTACATTACCATTTTTAACTAAGCAAAGGTGATCAATTATCGGGTCCAAGACTCTTAAAAGTATCTAGATTTTCCTGTAAAACCTGAATTTCCTAAACAGAAATTTTCATCCTAGAGATATCAATAATTTGACCAAAATTGTATGTAGGTTGTTTATCCTTATAGTCTGGTGTGTAGACAAAAGAGAAATAGTTGGCTAAACAGTCATTAATATCAGATGAATTTTCATAATTCTCACAATTGAAGTACATTGTAGATGGAATGTTGTTATTAATCCTTAGGTTGGATACATGAGACCAAAAACTTTTGTTTTCATTAAAATATTATTTTGGACCATATTGAGTTTTTATAGCAACTTTTACCAAGAGATTTACATTTTTTACGAATATCAACAAACTTCAGGTAATCAGAGTGATCACCTGTTCTCTAGTACATTTTATGATAAATTTTCTTCTCAATGATAAGATATTTAAGAATTGAAGAGAACCATTTTGGATATTTGCTATTTCTAATATGATACACAGGAGTAAAAATACTAACAGCCTGTTGCAGTATAGTGTAAAAACTATCCACAGCCTCATTACAATCTAAATTGCATAAAATCTCAGACCAGTTAACATCACTTAAATAATCATTTTACCCCACATAATCACAGGTCTGGAAGTCATGCATATGTGCTGTAAGATGTCGCTGTTATTATTGATATGCAGTGCAGGTTAATAACATCTAGGACCTAATATTTCCTAATCCTAAAAAATCTCTAAAAACAAACCAAAACATTACCTTCAAGCATATTTACAAAAGAAGGATCATCCATGATTGACAGTGGCCTCATTCCAATAACTACAAATTTGACAGCGAGTTCGTCAAATTTATTCTGCGAATATCCTTGCTTTGCTGTGGGAAATTGCAAATTCAGTTCTTTCATAGCTTTAGGGCCACTTGTAGAATTCCCTTCTAGATCCTTCCTTGTCAGGCTCCTCTTTTGGTTTGAATTCCTTGCCCACTCTGCTTTATACGATTCAAAGGCTCCAGCATCCCCAGGGTGTTTTCTCTGAAATAATGCAAATAATTAGTACATGAGTCTCTGAAGAGCAATAACAGCTACACCATGATATACTACAATATATATTCAAAGTCAAATAAAATGGAATGCTGTTAGGCACTCTTGACAAAAGAAAATATCAAAAGTATTGTCGTAGGTTATGTACTTAATCTTAAAAAAATATTTCTTATTCTTTAGATAAAATTATTTGTTGTTTAATCTTATTTATTTTTTTTCCTCAGAATTTATAATATTAGTGCAGGTTTTCTATAATGCTGGTAATTCTGTCTCTAGAGACCTAAATTATTACATAAATTTTACTCAATGAATTGTTACAGCTAATGTCATTGAAGTTATTACAAATCATGTGAAGTAATTTGTACAAACATTAAAAAATATAAGACAGACTTCTATATAGCTTTTCACGAAGATATATGTAATAAGAAAAGTTCATTGTGTGTGCCGTTTCCATTGGTTCATATTTTAATCAATGAATAAATCAGTAGCCATAAGAGTTTTCTGTTGAAGTACACAGTAAAACTTCCCTGAATGCAGCTCTCTGCCTCACGGATTATAACTTGTGCAGTTTACAAATTGGTGCCAAGCTTAACTGAACAAAGTATGAAGCTTCGATGTAACATGGTTTCTATAAGAGGCCATTTTCACAATTTTTTATAGATAAGATCAGAAATTAATAAAAATGACTCATTGATCTTAGCCATTGATTTTACTTTTCACCATGGAGACTTTTCATGTGAGAATTGACCATCAACCACCAGCATGAAAATTAGTTATTTTTTACGCTTCCTCCTTAATCCTATGAAATTTATTTTTCTAAGCTGAAGATTGATCTTCATTGGAATCTAATTCAGTCAGTTTCAGCACGATGCTTCACCATTTTCATCAGTCTAATGCATTTTATTTTAACATTTGGTGCTGCGCCAATTGTTTCATAGAACAATGAATTCAGGATTTGGTATACCTATCTGGTTGGATATACATACCAAGTACATTTCCACTCTAAGATGTACACTAATATTCTAAGAATACACAAAGTGCATATCTTCTCGCTTCCTCATGACATTAAGAAAATCGGTTGATTTATATATATACGACTTCGTGGAAAATCACACACGCGATAATTTAAATAAACTTTGCCACAAGTAGGGCGGAATTAAACATAGACACAAAAGAAGGAACACTCACACAATAATATCTGATATTTCGATTGCTATGCGCAATCTTTCTCACAGAAGATATATATATATATATATATATAATTAAAACTTACAGGAGGTAGGAGAAAGAGATAAAGATAAAGAATGTGTTCTTACGGGAACGTTTCAGACCGGTTGGTCCTTCGTCAGCTTTAGAAGTCAATATATATAATATATATAAAAAATAACAGATATTTCTAAGGTAGCTTGTATCGACGGGATGAGCAGCACAGTGGTCGACAAAAAGTATTATTTCCTCACAGTTTGGCATCTAACCCATGCATCTACATCTACATACTACCCCGCAAGCCCCCTAATAGGCGTGTGGCGGGGGGTGTTAGGACACCAGCCGTTTACATATAAAAAGGAAACGCTCTTATGAAATTACGCCTAGCATTTATTGAAGTCCCTTATTGTTCGGGGGAAAAACAAATTCCCATACCTATCCGTTCGGCAAAATATCTCTCTTAATTTATCATTTCTGTCGGACCTGGAAATATAGAGGGGTTCTAATATGATGTTCTCCGTGTCACTCTGAAAGATATCTATTCTCAATTGTTCAAGCAATCTAAGCCTAGCGCGCAGCCTCCGAGTCTCTAGTGGCTCCCAGCCTAATTCGTTTAATATCTGTGTAACGCTGTCTGTACGCCCGTAGCAGTTTTTGACGAATCGCGCAGCTTTCCTTTGTATTTTATTAAGTTCCCGGATTAAGTCTTTCTGCACCGGATCCCATATGCTCGCTGCATGTTCAAGGTGTGGCCGGACGAGTGCGAAATAGCACCTCTCTTTTACTTTTTCATCCGAAAATCTTCCCACAATACGCTTGACGAATCCTAGCTTCTTCAGAGCTCTGCCACAAATATTTCTTTTATGTGTTCCCCACGATAGGTTCGAAGTTATCGTAACTCCCAGATACTTCACTTCATCTGTCGCCTTTATGTTTATGCAGAAAGGTTTCAAAAATTGATGCTGTCATCCATGCTGCAGGGTTGGCTGTGTATTGACAGGGAAAGGTTTTAATGTTCTTGAAATACCTCGGGTATTTTGATTTCCCTATCACAAGTGGCATTAGCTTGTCACTTCCATTCTCGTTGCAGCACAACAGAACTGTTACTCTCTCCTTGCTTAATTTTCCTCCATGACATTTTTCCCCTTTAACCTTTATCCGCCGGATTTAAATGCTTATATAGGGCCTGGCTGCCGGATTAAAATTTGAGGCATTTAAAAAAAGTTGCTCACATTCTTAAAAGCTTAGTATTTCATGAAATAATGATCTTAATTTCGAAAATTATTTCCAACGTCACATTGACTACACTTGATTGTTGTTCTGGAGTCAACCCCTGTCGAAGAACATACGCGACAACGTGAGCATCTGCCTTTCACTGGCCAGTGCATATTGTCTCTCGCTTCCAAACGAACCACATGTTTCACGCTACTATTAGGTCGTCTATGCAAGGCAGTTCGACTTGGAAGAGCAGATGACCCGTTTACCACAAGGTTCCTAATGAGTTCAAGTCGAAATTGGCGATGTGAAAAATCGGCACCACATGAAGATAGAAGTATCCAACTATTTATGATGGTAAGATCAACTAGGTGGAAAAACAGCTCTTTGGTCCATTTCCAAGTGCGACGACTGATGGAATAACTGTTTGCCATCCTGTTGCCTTTGTCGACGTATCCCATGTGGCGGTTATAGTCCACTACAATATCTGGACGGATAGCATTCCCATGATTTTCACAGAATTTATCCTCTATTGGTGGATTGTGAATATTTGAGAGCATGTACACTTCCCT
Organism: Pyrrhosoma nymphula; assembly: GCA_963573305.1. Lineage (NCBI taxonomy): Eukaryota > Metazoa > Arthropoda > Insecta > Odonata > Coenagrionidae > Pyrrhosoma > Pyrrhosoma nymphula. The sequence continues at coordinate 109,679,274 of OY754329.1, forward strand.
TTTGTCTTTCCAATCCACTGTTGTCAAGTCACCCTGTGCCATTGTACGAATGTCACCCCGTTTCAATTTTAGTGACTTACGGTCAATATTTCATGGCAATCCTTTGCGGTTATGTCTCACAGTTCCGCAGCATAATATTTTACTTTTTTTGAGGTCATCAAAAAGAGCTGGAGATGAGAAAAATTGTCCATGTATAGTTTATGGCCAACTCCTTCAATTCTCCTAGACAATTGTCTAACAGTGGCATGAGTTGCTGTAATGTCTTATGTCGAAGTCTTTCTATCTTTACCTAAATATACCTTCATATCATACATATAACCTGTTGAGTCAGAATGTTTGTAAATTTTTATGCCGAAACGTTTGTGTTTTTTTGGGATATATTGCTTGAATATCACCCTTCCTTAGATCTTAGTACAATTACTTCATCGATTGTCAAGTGCTTTCTGGGGAAATAATACTTCACAAAGTTATCATTGAGCTTTTCAAAAAGTTTTCTAATTTTCCGTAACCTGTTATGATTTCCGTCATTTTTATTAGGTGCCTCAGTGTAGTCAGTAAAATGAAGGAATGGCAGAATGTGGAGAAAGCGATCGCGTCGCATTACAGTGCTAAAGAAGGGAGTATGGAACTATTCAAGAGTAGACCAGTAGTCTCTCAGCGTATCTCTAGTGCAGTACCCCATTTGTAAAATAATCGCCAAGAACAAATACATCTCATGTAGACTAACATCAGGTTGAGGTGAAGAGCCTTCATCTACATCACTGCAACTTTGCTGACAATATAGATTTGTTTGGTCCACCAATAGGGATCACTTCTGCAAAATACAGTAAAAAAAACTGACAAAGGGGTTGACTCACTGCTGATATTTTTAGCTTCATCAAAATTCACTCCTTTTCTATGGGCAGTAAACGCTTTAGATACACTAGCACGTTCCTGATCCCCTGGAGGAATTATCGATGGAGGATCCCAAGACGAATTATCGATGGATACCTCTCCCGGAGTTTCCTCTTGAGAATCATCTCTCTCTCACTCTCCACACCAGCACTTGGATCTTCATAAGAATCTGAATCACTATCGGCTATCAACTCTCCTTCAATGTCTAACTCCGTCAGTTTACGTTTGGAACCCATTTATAGCGGGGAATCAAAAACTATCTTTTCTGTTTCACTTATGAAGCAACGAACACTTTCGTAGCTCTCTGATGACTGGGACTGAGATGCTTCGGTAACTGTAGAACCAGCTAGAAAAAATATCGCACAGGATCCGTTTTTTTGTTATCAACACTAAACCAATTAGGCAAATGGTCCTCTGCTTCTTTCCATCCACATTATCTGCTGGCCTTCATTCGGACTCGGAGAAAATGTTTACCATCTGCTCAAAGGACATATTGTGCTGAGGCATCAACTTCCTCTCTCCAAAGCTCGTTATCTCTGACATGATTATCTTTGGAGTCACGGAATGGCTCATATTTATGAGACACGTTTGGAGGACCCAACCGCGTCAACAGATTTGCTCTGGAACAAAGGTGCCTGCTGAGACCATAGGGAAGACACAGCGAAACTCAGAGGGACGAAAAGGGCACGGCAGTGAGCGGAAACATTTAAACGGACATATATGGCACGCACGGCGGATAAAGGTTAAATGCATACATTCGATCTGGTAATAAGTTAAAAAATAAACTAGTCTCATCGGCATTGTAAATATCATCGGGGCTGTACTCGTCAAGCAACTTGGGCAGGGTCATTTTCTTCCAAGTTTCAACCACATCAAGATTAACACTGGTTGACTCACCACACACACACCTATAAACTAATCCATGTCTGTTTTTGATTCCATCGATCCAACCATTGGAGGCATGGAAATTTTCAATACCCATTTTTACAGTCAAATGCAACGCCTTTTCTCTGATGATGGAACCATCAAACTTTGTGCTTGTTTGCACCATTTAAGGAGAATGGATTCTAATTCTGGATATTTCCCTTTGCGAATACGCTTTCATTTTTTGTCACAATGACCGCTTCAGATTTTATTGCGTTTACTGACAATCGTGTTTAAAGTGGATGCAGGAATGTTTAACCTTCGTGCCAATTCTACTCGCTTGACGCGTGGATTTCTGTCTACTTCTTCCAGAATTTTAATTTTTTCTGCAGTTGTAATCTGCTTCACAACTCATTTGCTTTCCATTTTAACTGTCCTTATGATCACAAAACGTACAATGTGAATGACTGCCCGCTCAACAACTACACTCCCACTAATCGGCCGGATATTGTTTTACATCACGCCACTAAAATAGGAATGCATAAGGATAAACATGAAAATGCTATTTAGTATATTAACTCGGGAGTTTTGGTTGTTTACATGACTAAATAATACTAGAAAAATGGTGATCGGGTTGCTCAACGGCAAGTTATTGAACATACTAACCTGGGAAGCGCCAGTATTTAGAATGTGGTAACCGAATAATTTTACCTGTATTTAATCCCTATGATTATGGGACCACGATAAATCAACGTGATAAGGAGGAAAACGAGCTAAGGAGGAACGTCCTAACCAGGTTCCACTTTATTTGAGAAATACCAAATAAGCACTGTCTTTCCCAAGGTTCCCCCATTCTTCTTACTCTCCCTCCAATTCCAAGAAGGGATCCAGTTCTTCATACCCTTCTCCCTATTTCTGGAAGGGATCCTGTTCTCTATACCCCCTTCCTATTCAAGCAGGGGAATGATTGATGAGGTGTGTGTAGGAAGGTCAGCACTAGGGAGATATGCTTGTTTCAACATGATATTTGGGAAACATGAAGTACGCAAAATCTTCCCCAAACTCGAGTCCTTCTTGCTCCCCTACTATCTATCCCAATAGAGTAAAGAATAATTGAAGTAAGCTCAATCTTCTTCAGGATACCCCTATTCATTTTCCTTTGCTTCTTGTCCCAAGAATGGATGGAATATGCCGAGGGGAATCACTTATTCCACAGACTTGTGGTGCATGGTATGCGGTTAGTATTTTTCTCGTGTGTTACAAAGTGTATGTTTTCCTCCTTTTCATTTCTTGAAATGGGTCCAAAAAGACCAGGCGAAAGTTCTGCTGACAGGAAGAAAGTTAGAAGGTATTACTTTTGAAGGATAAACTTACAATATTAAATAAACTTCAAAGTGGAAGTTCAGTCACATAGTTAGTAAAAACAGTATGGTGTGAATGAGTCGAAGGTAAGGGCTATAAAGAAGAAAATTTGTTCCAGTGTTTGTACTGGTGCATCTGCTTGTACCTCCTATGCCAGCTGGTGAAACGCACAAAGGGAGAAAGTGGGAAAACTTAAGAACATAAAGATAGAAGGTCATGCACTAAAATACTCCTTTGGAAGGAACTATTAGTTAAGTATATATGTACATACTTCAAATTTATGGCCATTCAAAAGTGTTAGATGGAGATGAAGAACAAGGAGGACTTTATTTTCAAAACAGCCAAGGATGATTTGATACATTTGAATATCAATTTTAACTTCATAATGTGAAGATATCAGCAGAAGTCGAATCTGCCGATCATGAAGCAGAATCTAAATTCCCAGCTTTGTTCAGGTAACTCATTGAAATACGTGGTTACCGACCTGAGCAAGCCTTTGCTGCTGAAACTACCTACTTTATTTTGGAAAAAATGCCCCAGGAAACATGGATTGCCAAAGGCTAATACATATTTAAGCAATGTAAACTATCGTTTCATAAAGAAATAAAAGCAAACATGTCATATTTATGGAAATAAAGGCCCTGAAGGAGTATTTTTACCACCTTGGATTAGAACCCTCTTATTTCAATAAAGCTAATGCTTCCTCTAATGAAGATTTTTGCAACGTAGCGTAGTTGTGGAATGTAACCCCCCCACATTCGGGGATGTTTTACTGCATGGATATTAGATTCCTCACTTTGAAATCAATTTGAATGGCAATAATACATCATAATTATGTAGGCTATTATGTAAAAGGCTAATTTAAAAATTTTCCTTAGTTTAAAGTTATGCTAGCAGCAGTGCATTCTGAATCCAACTACTAGAATTATAATAATAATATTAGGTTAGTTTTTCTTCATCTGATGTAAATCAGTGATAAGTACATACTAACGAAGTAAGCTCTGTGTATTAGTATGTGTGCTATTTTATGACATCTATAGCCATATTCATAGGTCTCAGGCTATACTTTGTGGAGTTTCAGCATTTTTATTTGATCAACAGTTTATGAATTAATAAAGCCTTCTGTGCCATACTCATGAATTAATTTGGGCAATATATAATATACTGTGGAGATACAAAGTATTTTTTTGTTTTTCAAGAACATTTTAGCCAGTATAATCCAATGGAGGTTGAAAAAAGAAGGTATTTCGCCTCCCTTTTTTCATAGTACATGTATCATTTTAGTTTACAATGAGGATGAATTTAAAACCATGAGAATACATTTAAAAATAATAGTTTCGTAATTGAAATCTACAAAACTTGACAGCGTTGAGGAAGTTCAGAATTTATAAATCAGAATTTCTCATATTCTCTGGCTTTGAATTGATCAAAGGAAAATTAATTAAAAATAGGAATGTAATAAGTGTTACTTGTGCTGATAGAATGCCATTTTTTCAGCTATGTGGTGGTTGAGAATCTCAGGTACATGTTATCCCCCTACCAACCCACTGATCCAATCTACTTCGGATGCAGATTCAAGCCATATGTAAAGCAAGGGTACATGAGTGGAGGAGCAGGTAACTGTAGTGCAGTTAATATTGTAGTATGTAATTTTATTACCATAAGAAATTTTTTTTCAATGTTGAAAAGCATTTTTTTGTTTTTCACCTAGAATCTTTTTTAAGAAATTCAGTATGTACATACAATAGCAATTGGGTGCAGTGGTTTACCTAATTGGTGGGGAAGGTGGTTACTTTCATCCCCACAAAGATTGGATAAAGTTGAAGTTCCTTTTTTCCTTGTCTTACTCTAGCTCATAACTCAGGGCCATGATGTTTTGGGGAAAATTTATTATTGAAGAGCAATTATATTGTATCAAGCAAAACCATGACATATACTTTGGTTAACTGTGGGAATTACTGTAAGGCTACGAAGAAAATCATTCTGTTCATGATAAAAAATGACTATAAGAATGGATGATTACTAACTATTATTTTTGCTCTCTCTATGAATTTCCTAAATATTTGATACTGGTTAGCATTGGCTAGTCATCTATCATATTACATAAATGATCTAGTGACTACAGTTTTGGATGCCTTCCTTATCAGGTGCAGTTTGACTGTGAATCTTTACAAATGTTATGATATTTTCGGAGAGCTCTAATTTGGAGCGCAAGCATTAACGAGAGTGATAAGGTGTTAAATTTTTGACAGCGTTTATTTGAACTAGTACTAATCGAGGAAACACTGCTCAGGGAGTGGGTTCATAAGTTTCAATTTCCAATCTGGAATGCATTTCACTTATGGTAATTTACACCTTGTTCTTTGCTGCTTGGTGGTGTGGACTTCTGTCTGCATAAAACATATCATTGGAAAATGTATTTGCTCTGATACATGCCATTTTCATTCAGCTCTCGACTGAATTGGATTACCTCTGGCCAGTTTTGTAGTGCATTCTCAATATAAAACTATCATTCATTTAAAATATCTTTGTGTCCTTTGTCTGGGGGCAGGGGAGAACGCCCCCAGCACATGACTTGGTAGGAGCTGATGGGAAATTTGTAATTTCAACCTCTGTCATTCCTTGGATGTACCTATTCACTTCATGTTCGTGCATGGCAAGTTGCCAAAGTTATAGCTACCATGAGTCATAAGCATGCATTACCCTGAGGTCCCTGTGGTTCTTGTGCTCTGCTCAAATGGAGACAAGTGCCTTTCACTCTCGTACCTTCCCCCCCCCCCCCCCCCGTACATATTAGCAAAATCCAGTGGGACCCCCACCTTTCCTTTTTGCTCCCCATCTCAAGAGGGCCAAGACACTGTGGACTGTCGGGGAAATACAGAATGCTGAAAAACAAAGATATTTGAAATGGATAATGGTACAGTGGTGGGATTTGATCATTATGAATTATTATCATACAAATGTGACAACACCAATAAAAGAAATTATATCTTGGTTAACATTTGTCTTTGGTAATAATGGTTACTTTCAGCATCAGAATGCATTGGACTATCGGGAAAATTTTCTTGATTTTTGCATTTTTATCTTGAAATGGAACTAATGAGTAAATGAGTGATCATAAATTCTCCTTTGGTTGCAATGATGGCTTAGTATCGCTATTGATTTTTCACCTTTCGTTAATGCTTGTTATGCCAAGTTTCAATCCTATTGTCTAGAAAATGGATGTTCCACCTAATACTTGTCAAGTACTCAATGAAATTTTAAAAATAAAATGATTTTTAGTGGATATATCACTTTATCATGCACTCACTATCTACTTATCCCGAAGAAAAAATATATTTATCTGAAGTTATGTTAATGCTTTGTTATTGTTGTATTAGGAAAATATCATTGTTGTGCTTTCATTTAATACTTAAAATAGTAAATTTACTAGAATAGAATAGAATAGGGAAGCTTTCAAATGTTCCAAAAATTCAATACCTTTAAAAACTATTTTTTTCAGGATATGTTCTCAGTCGTGAAGCAGTGAAACTCTTTGTTGAAAAGGGTTACAATGATTCAAGCTTATGCAGGTCGGACCATGGTGGTGCTGAAGATGTGGAAATAGGTTTGTATGCCCTGTTTGAAATTAGAATTTCCTACAGCATTTAAAGTCATATGTCCAGGGTTAAGTCCATATTTATGATTCAAGTAGTGCATTCAAGTTTTGTTTTGCTGGTTGAGGTTCTCCAAATTGACTTATTACATATCTTGAATTGATGTACCTTGTTATGACCTTTATCTCCTTAATTTCTTTGGTGAAATCTTTTAGCAATTGTTTAGGCTTTCATCAAATTATTTGGAATTTTACTATTCCAGGTAAATGCTTGGAGAAGCTGAATGTCAAGGCAGGTGACTCAAGGGACCCACTGGGGCGTGGGAGGTTTTTTCCATTTGTTCCCGAGCATCATTTGATCCCTGGCCATGTAGACAAGAATTTCTGGTATTGGAAGTACATATATTATCCCAGTGAAGAGGTACGTATGTGAAAGAGATATCCATACTCTCATAGGGTTAATTATTTGGTATTTTCTTGCTGTTATTGCTACCTTGCTATTTTTACTCAATATTATGTGGATGTAGTTCATGCTTCTGAATACTGTTTGCATGAAAGCTTACAAATTTGTAAAGGCAAAAGTTATGGAGTGGAAAGTCATAACTTCTCAATGGAAAGGAACTGTCTGTCCTAAGGAATAACCAGGTGCCATAATCAATGTGTTGTACAGAATTATTTGAAGGGTTGTTTTGTCATCAATTATTGAGTCAAAGAAGTAGCAGATTTCCCTGGAAATATTTATTGCATTTGATTGCTTATAGGATGCAGTTTTCTTTCCTCAAAATATCATAATTTCTTGCTCATAAGATGCACTTTTTCTCCTGTAGAAACCCATGGAAAAACATCCTGTCTTTTACATGGTTAATGGTAAGGTCTATTTTGCAAAAAGACCTGCTTGTTGCAATCTGTGTGTTACAAATCTTACAATGAGATCTAAGTAAAAATAAACACAAGATTTTCATGATCACGCCATATTTGTTTTGATACTCAGTAAAAGATCACTTCTCTGTTTCCATTACAAGTTCATGATCAATGCAAAAAAAAGTTTCTTCTTGCTTGATGGTGTGGGTCATTCACAAAATTTTACTCCTAAGAATTTCATGAACCTTTTTTTCCTGAATTTGCCCCACTTAAACGGCAATGCATCTTTTGCCTATGCATCTTATATACCATCAAATACAGTAAGTTACATAGTATTGACAGTCTACAGTTGCCTTTCCATTCACTTAAATTCTCATGAAATATCTCACCTAACCTTTTCATAAACTAATATGCTTATGGCTTGAACATTTTCATCAAAAATTATGGTTGTGCTCTATTGGTTTTTGTTTTTTTCCTACTCATTGGATAATTTTTCATTACCAGGGAATGGGATGTTGTTCAGACTCAGCAGTTTCATTCCATTATATGTCCCCAAACCAAATGTATGTGATGGAGTACCTTATATATCACCTACGACCATATGGGATCACCCATCGTGTTGTGGATGAATATGGTCATGGGGTATCTTCGAGAACTCTTGAGTCTGTTACCCTCTCCAGCATGGATCACAACATTGATGATGAAAACCACACGACCACCAGATCACCGACTGTGCCGTAAATGATTGGTTGAGGGTGCGCTCCCGAGTGTTTGTTTGTTTGTGTGAGTGTGTGTATGTGAGTGCGTGCATGTATGAGAATTTGCAGTGCATTATTGCATATCAGCATCTCTGGGTTGAACCACCATTTTTTATAGCAACCAGAGAAACTGTGAAGAATAGAAATGCTCAAATTTAAATTACATTTAATCGTTCCTGTTAATTATTTAGAAGACATTGGAAGTGCCATTCTTCATGAAACGTGTTTTATGAACTGCTGAGAAAGTGCTCTTCTGCTGCTGCTCTGTGTGGAATTCAAAGCAATAGGTATTACAGTTCATTCATATGGCAGCTGTGCACAATTTTCATTAACCTTTATACAAGGGAACATTGCTATTTAATGAAATACTGATTTGCTAGTGTAAAAAAATCATTCTCTTAGGGACCAGGAGTGCTTTCTTATGAAGGTAATTCCTATTGATTACCAAAGATAATACTAATAAGTTATAGTAAAGAGAATTGTTTATTTATATCACCCAATGAGCTAAACAATGTTTTGTACTCTGTGATCAAGCCATTGATTTTTCATTATGTGTTGTAGGTTTAGTCCAGATATTGTGAGACCATATCATTTTCTTGTTTTACATGCATTGTTGCATGTAAAACCTTGTGTGATAATTGCTGCCATACTAGTTGTAGGAGAATACCATATTTACCCTAAAGGAAGATAAGCCCTTTCTTTTCCAGTGCTTGAATATTGTCTTATTATATTTAGGTTAATTCCATTCATGTAGGTTCAATTTTGGAATGAAAATGGTCAGTTACCTTATAGGTGTTACGAGTGCTTGGGAATTATTGCAGTGAAATTTCTTGAAATCCATTTCGTTGCGTATTCTTCTCCTTTTTTTATACAATAGCAAACTGGAGGAAGGTTGGCATTCAATCAATGTTTTTAATGATCAATAACACATGAGCTGTATCCCTCTTTTGAGAGTCACTCAGAACAAATTTGCATGGGCTACCTAATACTAATAGTCCTCATTTTGTAGTATTGCAATTGTATAATCACTATGGCCAATGAAATTCAATGAAATGTAATCTTCATTGTATTTGCATTTTAGTCTAATTGACCGAATTTACCTTTGTGTTGGAGGAAATTACTTCCTCTGAGTGTTTGAAATCAAAATTTCTAGTTATTGGTGATATCATAACTAGAATGTGCTGTTGGTTTTCTTTTTTTTTGTTTAAAGTTATTGTTGAGGCATTAAAATTTTCCATGCTTCACTTAAACAATCCAGTGAAATAAGGCCATTTGCAGGTTGCTAGTGAGACTAGGAACTATGGCATGCTTACCAGTAAAAGTCTAATAAATCTCACTTGCTGTTTTCTAGATTCATGGAAAGTTGTTTGGCTGAATAGCGTAGGACTTCCGCTTGTGTGAGCGGATAGGAAAGTTTGCTTGGTGTCTTAGTCCCATAAGAAAACATTTTCTAAAAACAAATTCACTATGTTTTTGCATTAAGGAGAACTTCTGAGAATATGTAATTAACTCAGTAATGATAACACTGTAAAGAAATTTTTTTGTTACATCCTGTGGTGACTTCTTAACATTGATAGCAATTATCTATTGATAAAAGTCCTTTTGTCTTTTAGTAGAAGCATCTTACTACACTTAGCAAATAGAAAATGAGTATTCATATGAATGTGTGAATGGTTCTGGATAATTAATAGCTAAATAATGAAGTTTTTCATTCGAAATAAATAGCGTGCTTATCTTATGTGGGGATAACCTTGATTTTAATTCCATGTCTTGAAAGGATATATTTTGAGGCATATGAGATAACTCAGTAGCCTTATAATTCTGACTCTTTTCAAACTCTGAACTTCCTCTCCATGCTCATATAAAGCAGCATTAGGAGTTAGCTGGCTAGTTTACCAAAATTCAATTTTCCGGAGTATAAGCTTCAATGATTGAAAATTTTTATGGAAAATCAAATGAAAAATCAAAATCCCTGAATAGGTTCTAAGAATCTCCCTCAGTTCACTGCATTTGTCAGTTCAGCTTTGGGGAAGGAATTTTATTTAATGTCAACAGAACATTTAAGGCTCCAGTCACTAATGCCTTTATGACCAGAATGGTGATATGGAGAACTGAAAATTAGTGGAATGAAATGCGTTGAAGGGATGGGAAAATATTGTAAAATGATATATCAGAAAAAATTACCTCCACCTAAATAACTGTGGAAAAGTGTTGAATTAATGCTTTTCAGCCTGCAGTAAATTCAGAATAGAAAAGATGTGTTGAGTAAGCAGTCAACCTGACTTAATGGAAGTCGTGAGTGCAACGGGAGAGCCCTAACTTAGGAACTCGAGTTAAATAAACTGTGAAATTAATGGAGATGAAAACTGGGCATCATAGGAATAGAATGTTAAATTTACAGGATATCCTTCCATGAGAGTCAAGTGTGAAAGGAGTGTGCTTGATATTTGATGATATCTTATGATTATAGGTTCTAAGAAAACTACTAGTATACTTGGCAGCATGTAATGTGTAAGGAGGAAACTTAAGGAATTGTCGTGTTATATGGGAAGTTTTTAAAAATTAAAAGTGGTGGCTTAAATGCACTGTGAGAAAAATAAGTGATGGCTGGATATAATTTTGATATTTCTTCCTTTAGGGTACTCATGGTAATTAATTACATGGCATTTGACGATTAATCATTATGCTCAATGATTCATGTAAAACATTTATCTTATATTGAACATTAGATAATTCTTCCATCATATTTCATTCCATATGAGTATTTCATTCTTATGTCATTTATTCTTCATTCAATCATCGGGTTTCCTTGTGTATTTTTAGTCATTTTTATATTTGCTCATCTTGGATTTAGTCATGAGTCATTTGTTGTGTGTGAAATTATTGAACTGACTTTGAGATTCAGTTTCTTTTTGGTTGATATTAATAATATTAATGGACATCACATTATATATATTACATGCTTTATTTTGATGGCATACAAATAAATGGAAGTTAAAATTGATTTATAAACTCTGTCTAATTTTGAGTCTTAGTATTCTGATTTTTGTCAACACAAATAGCACCGTTATTTTCTTTTTATGTTTGACGGGGTGGCCTCCTCTCCTTGAAAACTAGGAAAACTTCTGGAAATTGCTATCTTCTCAAAAACTCTAGGACTTCTTGATTTTGGCGTAGCTTTGGAATTTATCATTGGTTCTCATAGTTTTTATTCTTGCATGTTATAATACTAGAGTATTATACCAATCAAGCATATCTTATCATTTAGCAAAATCATGAATTTGGTCCTGCATAAAGTTTTTATGGGAATCATACCAACTCACATAATTTTTTGAAATTGCTACTGTGGCTGATAATTGATAATTTCTGCTTTGACTCTATTATATTTTATGATTTCATTTATTTTTGCTTTTGCTTTAATGAATGTATTTTTAGCTGCTTGTTAGATAAAATTTCTGCTCTGAGTTACCTACCATACATAGCCATTCCCTGATGTCACAACAGCATGTGTACTTGCCAAGTCCATAGTCATATGAAAAATCTTTGACTCTCAGAAATAGAGATTGACAGAATTCATATTTTCTCATGATTTAATGCCTCGAATAGGTAATAATTATAGATTGTTCCTCTTTCAGTTGAGAGTATGGGCCTTAAGGATAATTCTGTTGCTAAACTCATACCCCTAGTGGTCACCTCCAGGAGACTGAGGCAACCATGTCCAACACATTTCTAAATTTAATTAAGTTATTTTGGGAATAATATTTGCACATTGGGAGATTTCTAGGTGTGCAGTAGCATATGAAAATGGCTCTTAGTCCATTCTCCCACTGCTATTGGCAACATCGCACCTCTGGTCTTGTGGAGATTTACCCAAAATCTTATGTAAACAAATTTCCATAAGAGCCTTTCAACTAAATGTTGAACATCTTAGACCATTGGAATAGAACGCAATCCTCAGGATGTTTTGGGAAGGCAGTTGCATAAATAAAGAAGTAGGTAGTTTAGTTATGCTTTACAATAACCCCTCAATACATTACAACCAATGAAAAAAAATTATTTCCATCTAAGAAAACCTGAAATTATCCTCGATTTTGAATTTAAAAATCCAGTGACCACCCTGTGTTGTAATTACTTAGTGTTTCTATATTTTCATATCAAATATGAAATATATGTCAGAATGTCCACTGACCTGGAAATTCATGGAATTTCATCAAGCATGGAAAAGTCTTGAAAATTCTGGGAATTTCCTGAAATCAACGGGAAAATTTTTTAATTGAACATGAAATACTTTGCATCTGCCTAAGTAATCAATAGAGCGTGCTTGAAAGAGGAGAATAGTGGGTGGAAACAGAAAACCAATTAATGGGGTCTTAATACATATTTTTAATTACTGTGGCTGTGTGATGTGTTCTCAGTATGGTGCATTATCCTTACATATACCATAAAGGAGATTCATGATTCATGATGGAGAACTTCCATCATAATGGTGCACATCATATACAATTTTATTCCACATTTATTGTTTTCTGGTTGTGCTTAATATTGCATTCCAACCATGAAAATACTTTTATTTCTGCTGGTCACCCATTCGAACTCTGATTATATTTAGTATTGTTACCTATACAGGGTGTCATAAAAAAGGTGCACTGGCCACACATTTTCGGATTCTACACCTGAAATGGAACAAAAATTGTTTCACAAGATTTTATAAAATTACACTTCGTTTATAGTGTCTGTCTGATGTGTTTTTTTACAAAATAAATCATAGCTTAAGTACAGCTAGATATTTTGCTTTAAAATTTGGTGGATGTTTTAACCTTATGAACATCTCATTGGGAAAAAAATTTAAAATTGTTATGATTTCCCATTTTCAAAATGGCGGCCGTTCCAAATGTTTTTTGGCAAATTGTTAAAAATCTGTAAACTTTTCAAAACATTTGCCAGAACAAAAATAGTTTTTAATTTAATTGTGATTCTAATGGTATCAGAATTTTTAAGATCGGTTGAGATTTGATTGAATAACACTGTTTTTTCATTCCTAAATGTTTAAACTTAAGACGTGCTTTGTTTACATTACATTCTGACAGGAAAAAAGTGCTATTCTGCTATTCGGTCAAATCTCAACCGATCTTAAAAATTCAAGTACCGTTAGAATCACAATAACATTTACATTTTTTTTTTGTTTCTGGCAGTTTTCATAAAGTTAACAGGTGCTTGACAATTTACCATTGAAAATTTGGAACGGCCGCCAAATTGAAACGTTTTTAAATTTTTTCCCCAATGAGATTAAGATTTCATAAGATTAAGATAGAATGAGATTTCATAAGGTTAAACATCCACCAAATTTTTAAGCAAAATATCTAGCCGTACTTGAGCCATGATTTTTTTTGTAAAAAACACATACAGACAGACACTTAATGAAGCGGAATTTAAAAAAAATGTTAAACATTTTTTGTTCCTTTTCAGGTGTAGAATACGAAAATGTATAGCCAGTGCACCTTTTTTGTGACACCCTGTATAGTATAGCTCCGCTTTTTTTTGCAAATGTCATTGTGTCCATAGTGGTCTTGAAGGATATATGAGGAAGAATGGTGCCATCCATCTATAAAATATACTTAAGTAACTCTGAAAAGGTTTATGTTGAGTTATATGCAAGCACTTTTAGATTCTGGGGGTCATGAGGTAAACTTGGCAATAAAAGCACTTGTAATTGAATTAAAAATAAAAAAAATTATGCCAGCGAAATTTTTAATTTGACCTGCAAAACCTGGGAAAGCCATGGAATTGGAAAAGTTAGATCCAGTGGACTCCCTGTATATACATGAGTGAGATGGGATCATTCGTGTCATATTTTCAAATTTTTAAACAATGCTGAACAAAAACCGTACTCTGTTCCCTCATTGCCCATCCTTTTTTCCTCATTCCATGTATACCTTAATGAAGAAATGAAGCTGGAAAGCTACAGTGAAGCCAAGATTTTAGCTGCTTTTAATCAGTTGCCTCTTATCGGTGTACTGTGTTGTGCATTTACCTTAGCACTCCAATATGGGTTGGATGCAAATGATATGACGTGGAACCATTATGTAAATTTGAGGCATAGAAATTAAAGCAGTCAGTGAGGTAAATTCTTTTTCAGTACTGCAGAAGTTGTAAAACAAAGACTAATTAACTTACCCAATCTATTTTAGTTCTCTGACAAGTAGGTTGTTATTAAGTTGTGTCTTAGTTCACCATTAAAACTCAGAAATATTTTAATGCCCTTTTCTGTCATTGTTTTGCTGTTGACCTTTATTTTATCATAATGAAATGATGTTTAATCTTTTATATTCTGAATCCCATGTACACAGGGAATCTTACATCTCATTGTCAGATGTTACTTTCCAGATGCATTAAAAACACATTTAAAATGCTGCCGTAGCTATGAAGTAGTTTAGTATAACCATGTAGTTTGATTCATTGGTAGTAGTTGTAGTTTTGTAGGAACTCAAATAATTAAGACCCCTAGTGTACTATTAACTCAAGGAAACAAATTATAGATATGAAGTCATTGCCTTGGGTAGACATTGTACCTAAGATCTCTGCTGTGTTAAATGCTCTAGCACTGAAAAAAAGAAAAAGATTTTAGTTTCTGTTTTTATTTTTTGATGTTGCAGAACTGCCAAATCATCAAAATGCATAATAAATTTTATAAGTGAAAATGCAATGATAAGAAGTCAAGCCTTCAAGTTGTGACCTTTCAGTCTCCCTTCAAATGAGCCATTACATATTTCACTTTCTTGAGGTTTTGAAGATCTGATAAAAATCATTTAATCATCATTGAAAATAAATCCCTTGTTGCCTTCATCCTATGATAACAACATAAAAACTTTTACCTCAGATGTCTTGATGATTACTGTGGGAAACCAAGAATGTAACTCTTTCTGAACAATATGGAATGGTTATAGAGGTAGAATTTTAGCACTGTAGGGTAGATAATAACCTGATCAAGGCTGATTTATATAATAATATGGCTGGATAACAGACCTTGAGTCTTTCCAAGATAAGAGTGCAGTTGAAATTTACTGATTTGATCTTGAAAGAAATGAAAAGTAAATAATTTTTCGCTATCTGATGATTTAAACAAAGACCACCACCATGGATTTTTTGGTCACGCGATTCCCTTCCCGATATACGTATTTACTGATTGGCTGCATTTCCAACTGTCAACTGTGCTATCAATGTGGCTGGACTATACATAGTCCTGTTGTATCCATTTCCTGGTAACTGGTTTTTGTGGTATTCATAATTTATAGTCTGAATTTTGATTAATACAGTGATTATAGTATTTGGCTCAATAAATACACATTCCAGTGGTGAACAGTGCTTGGCTCAGTGGAACTGGATTCAGGGAATTACCATAGAGTGGTTAATTGGGCCTGCCTTATTCTGCGTACTTTAGTGAAAGATAATTATTTTGTTAATAAAATTTTTTAAATAATTGGAAATCAGCTCCAAATGTATTCCAAAATCTTCCATTTTTTCTATATTTCCAACATAGAAATGAATGGTAATCAATTGAAAAATTCTGTTCTGTATTAATTTCTTTCATTTGAGATAAGAAGACCTTAGAATTTAGAATTCTAAACAAATTCCAGTCTATGGATTTGATTGTGTTAGGTGTTGACCAGTCATCTATTGTTCATACTTTTAACTATTTATCATTTTCCATTTAAGTTCCTGCAGTAAAATTAACCTTAAACTATTTACCATTTGTCTTTGAGTTATAGTAATTATATAAAGTGAACATTAAGGTATATCTGGGTAATAACTCCCTACTCCCTAGCTAACTAACATATTAGAACCCCACTATATTTCCCGGTCCGACAGAAACGATAAATTAAGAGAGATATTTTGCCGAACGGATAGGTATGGGAATTCGTTTTTCCCCCAAACAATAAGGGACTTTAATAAATGCTAGGCGTAATTTCATTAGAGCGTTTTCTTTTTATATTTAAACGGCTGGTGTCCTAACACCCCCCACCACACGCCTATTGAGGCGGCTTGCGGGGTAGTATGTAGATGTACTGAAGTCTTAATGCAGAATATAAAAGTCACCCCTTTTTCCCTGAAATATAGGGCCGCTCAGAGACATCTACATACTACCCCGCAAGCTGCCTCAATTGGCGTGTGGCGGGGGATGTTCGGCAAAATATCTCTCTTAACGTATCGTTTCTGCCGGACCTGGAAATATAGTGGGGTTCTAATATGGTGTTCCCCGTGTCGCTCTTAAAGATATCTATTCTCAATTGCTCAAGCAATCTAAGCCTAGCGCGCAGCCTCCGAGTCTCTAGTGGCTCCCAGCCTAATTCGTTTAATATCTGTGTAACGCTGTCTGTACGCCCGTAGCAGTTTTTGACGAATCGCGCAGCTTTCCTTTGTATTTTATTAAGTTCCCGGATTAAGTCTTTCTGCACCGGATCCCATATGCTCGCTGCATATTCAAGGTGTGGCCGGACGAGTGCGAAATAGCACCTCTCTCTTACTTTTTCATCCGAAAATCTTCCCACAATACGCTTGACGAATCCTAGCTTCTTCAGATCTCTTCCACAAATATTTCTTATATGTGTTCCCCACGATACGTTCGAAGTTATCGTAACTTCTAGATACTTCACTTCATCTGTCGCCTTTGACATTTGGGGGCCTGGGGCAATTTTGTCTTCCCCCCACCCCTACCCCACCTTTTAGAACGCTGAGAACGTTTTTAAGAGCCCCCTGGTAATGGGGGCCCGGGGCGAACTGCGCGCCTTGGCCCCCCCTCTGGGCGGCCCTGCTGAAATATGAATAGTTGCTGCTGGCATTTATCTTCAATTTGAAGTTTAGCTTGCTTGGTGGGGTGGATGTTGTAAAACTGTGCCATTAGTGCCCGAATTCCTCTGAATTCTATTGATGGGATCGAATTAATCCTGAAGGTTACGAACGGCTATTCGGATGTTCCTGCATTGGATATACATATATATTGCTTTAGTTACAATTATATTTTTGCAGTCGAATTATTGCTGGTGGTCTTCATTATTTTAATAGAAGTAAGCTTTATTCTCTTGTGAAACAAAGAAGCAAATGGATGTATTTTTTTAAATTTTGTGAGTGAATAAATAAAAATAAATGTTCTATTTGTGAAACAAACTATGGTTACTCGATTCAGTTTAATTTTACTCATGAAAGCCTTCAATTGGATCACAGCTGATAGGTTGGTCGTAGGCCTGTGCGATTATTCGATTAATTGAATCGTCGATTCAATTATTTTTACAATTGATCGATTATTTCAGCACATCGATGTCGATTACGGTAATCGACTCGATTGTCAATTTTTTTCAAGTGTTAATTTTTGTTCAATTGTTATTCAATTCATAATTACTGTCCGTAATCGATAAATGGAGGATTTTTGACGGTGGTGATGGCCATCCCTCCCTCCAGAAGGAAGCTAGCTATCCCGGCAACTAGCACTGTGTCCGAGAGGTTCTGTCTCGGCAGGAACATTGTCATCGACACACTCCAGTATCGAACACGTTGAGGATCTCATTTGCCTGTATTCAAATAGCGATCTGTTCCTTTAATTAATAAATAAAAGCTAACTATTTTGCTGTTTTTCAAATTAATTCTTTCATTCTTCTCATTAGCAAAGGAAAGCCTTTGAAAAGCATGATCCAATTGAGTCCTGTCAATTAATTGGTTGATGCCAATTCATTGAGCACTGACAATTAATTGACACCCATTTCGATGTCAATTAATCAACCACATTATTTTCGATAATCGCACAGGCCTAGTTGGTCGCCACTATACATATACAATTGTAAGTTGAACCATCCTAAAATTTATGTGACCACCCAGCACATTGATTAATGCGTGAGGCGTAATGATAAGGGGTCTTGCGCACCAGTTAATTTCTGAATAACTTTCATTCGGCCGGAGAGTGGATCGCATTGGCACGAAGGTTCCTTGTTGAGGTCTCGGGGGATATTCCGGTGTTGGAGGATATCGGAGATATTTCCCATGTCCACCTCACCTTAATGCAAGTTTGATTCTCATAGCACAATGATGCTAGTTGTAGTTCACTAGGTGTAATAGCATCTGATATTTGGTGTTTTTTCAAATGAGTTTCCTGCCCTTTACTCGTCTAGTTTTCTCTAATGCAGCGGACAAATACCATTTGGAAGGTAGGCATATCCTAAATGATATACGACCGCGCTAGACAACTTTTCCCACTTGAGGTGTAATAATGAAAAAGGTGGTTTTACCGCACATGAGGATCGACATAAAAAGACGACTATTCAGCCGGAAATTATCGAAAGCTATCAATAACGCAAACTACGACCCATTACTAAACATGGAGTAATTACGACGTGCAGGTGCAGCAATTTTTTAAAAAGAATCATTTATAATTGTCATAATTAATCATTTGGCAGAGTGTCGTTTTCTAGATTTCGCTGAATTCGATCAGGGTTTCAAACAAAGAGCGGAATCGTGATTTGGTCTTACTCTCGCAAACAGTTTCACAATCGGTGTGTCTAAATGTGTGTTAAAGCGATTTAAGAGTGAAGTGAAACAGAATCACGGATGACGTGGTAATTGGAGGCATGTAGATTTGAATTGCTACGTGTTATGCGGCGGGTACACCGCAGAGGGTACCTAAGTATTTTGGAACCAATCCCCACCCGCCTTGCGTCTACACCCTAGCAAAACTTTTGACTGGTTTTTTTTCAGCATACCCGTCTCACGTTTTCACTCAGTCCAGTCGAAACAGCTTCGATCTTTCCCGCAATCCTCGAGACGACACCATGGGGCCATCAAAATAAGAAATAAAAGAAAATCGCTTTCCTGCCTCGACGCCTTGCTTATCACGTCTCCTTGACTATCCCGTCCCTCCCCTTCCTCTACCCCTTTTCTCTTCCGGCCCCTTTCTCCTCCTCCCTTCACACTTTCTTCCCCTCTCCACCGTCCTTCCATATCTCGTGCGCGCAGGCGCCATGTTTCTCCCACCCCGCCCTTCCCGGTTCCCGCCCATGCCGCCGCGGGAAGAGCGCAGCCGTGGTGGCACTGGAGAGAAACGCGGTCGGACTCCTCTCATTCTCTCCTCGGTTCTCCTCCAAGAGGGAGCCCCCAGGACCGAACAACTTTTTTTTAAAGCGAGACGTAGACGACAGCCGCTGGGGCAGCACTGCGCGAAAACCCTCCCAGCCTCTCTAAAACCTCCCCAGACTCCCCTCATTTTGGCGGATAACCTCCTCGTTACGCCAGCCTACGCGATCAACCTCTCGTGAGTCGGAGAGGACGGGCACCGCCCTCCCTTACCTACCTCCTCCATCCTTCTCCCGCCCACGGTTTTCAGGAGACAGAACTCTTATCTTCTTTTTCGGAGCCACTTCTCTGTTAACGGAGGAACGGGGAGAGGGCTCAGGAGTGGGTGGGTGGGGTGCAGAAGTGAAGAGGAGGGAGGGAAAGGAAAACAAAGGGGGAGGGGTGGTAGTTGGGGGAGGAGGATCGGGGGCGGGTGGCTCTCTCCGGGAGTGGGCGGCATCTTCTCATCTCTCTCGTGCAGACGACGGGGACAGCACCCGAAGCCGGGAGTCCTCCGATGGCAGGGCCAGAGACCCGAGGGCCGAACGGCGTGGAGTGAGCGATTTGGGGAATTAAAGAAAGAGGCCACGTAAGTCAGGCTCCTTTCCAATCCTCTTCTCTTTTTGTCACTTGATGCTTCTTTTGCCCACAAAATATGGTGTGCTTCTTTCCCTGCCTGTTTTGTTGTTGTGTCCCAAAAACCTTCCATGCTTCCTCACCTGTGACGCCGCCGCGCCGTGACCGCATGCATGGCCTGCAAGGGTGTTTGTGAGTGTTGTCCTACCGTCACACGGCCGTCGTTACTGAGGGGCATAAGGGTGAATCGTACAGTGAGGTCTCGGATTGGAATCCCTATTGTGACATGAATGTTCGTCTCCATTACTGAACTGTAGCTTGCATTACATCACATGCGTGAAGGGGATAGGGTTGGTGTTGTGGCTTGAGTACGGGCTTCCCACTCCGAGGAGCAGGGTTCGAATCCCGGCAGTTTCGGAGATTTTTCCACGAAATCCCGATTCCCACTTGGGGGTTGAGTGGAGGGCACTTCAAGTGTAGTACTCCATCCATCAGATGGGACATTAAACAGTGGACCCCTTGGTGCCTTTCGTTAGAGAATACTAACTCTTTAAGTTTCTCTCCATTCCCCGAACAATCCTTCCCTTACAAACCTGACCACTTACCTTCATGGCGCAAATGGCCTCAGTTGTTGGTCACCTCCTCAAAAGACCTACCAACCTACCGCATCCATGCACGTGTGTCTCTATCTCGTAGCACTGATGGTTCTACCTCACAATGCCAACCAACCAGCCTCTCAACCTTCTCTGCCCTACACTCCTAGTTCTCTTGGCCGCCCTTAACACTCTCGCTCGAAGTTGCCGAACGAACGAAGGAGCGAACACACGATGCGGGCCAGCGCGATCGATAAGCGGGAAGGAAGGGGTTTGCCTTTTGTGAGTGGAGTTGTAGCGGGGAGGACTTAAAGTTTCTGTTTTGCGTGTGGGGGGAGGGACGAGGTTGAGGGAAGGAGGATGAGGAGGGTGGGGTTCTTCATAAAGGGTATGAGGGTAGTTGGTTGGTTGTTGTTGTCCCTCTTCATCTTCTTACTCTCCGAATCCCCCCCCACCAAATGGTACTTGTCTCGTTTGGGGAAGGGTGTTTGAAGAGAGTGGGGAAAGAAGAACTGAAAAGGCCAATCGCTCCCTCCCCACGAACACACACCTCAGTTTCTCTCTCTGTCTCAGATGCACGCAAAATATTCGCGTCGACCCCTTCACGACTTGTCCCTTCTGTCGGGGGAAAAGTATGCGAGTGCCATTTCGACGCATCACCATAAGAAACGCCGCCCCTTGCGATATAATGATGGCACTAATGAAAGAGGGGAATCGCTCGCTTCTTCTTCCCACGCGAATTTCCCCTCGCCTGGCACTCCTGCACACCTTTCCCATTGAACGCGCTCCCAACTGCCCTTTTCTTTGGAGCGTGCGCCCGACGAAGAAATGTTTATTTTCGAGTCTTCGGGAACACCGTGGGTGCGTGACGAATTCGCGTCAAGTGTATTTTTGTTGTCGTACTTCATCGATCGTTTATTTCGGTTTCCGCCTGTTGACGGAATTATTTTTTTTTAATTCTCCTCTCCCCCGTGGGGGTCTCGCAGTCGATTGCGCTAGTCCGCTACAGGAATTAAATCTTCTTCATCAAGGCTGCCTGCAATAATCGCCGCAGTGCTCCTTTAATTTGTGTTTAGTTTTGAGCGTTGGGGTATATTCAGTCGACGTGGTGGGAGGCTTTTCTCATGCCATTCATCTTCTGTCAGTATGGCGCGCTTTGCGCGATTAATGCCAACAGCTGTAGATGATTACTCGCCTATGTCCCTTGTATTAATAATCTCTTGTTGGCGTCAATTGAGCTGTTTGTTGTGATGAGATATTTGATATAATTAGTAAATACTCGGTGCCCATATGCTTGTGTCCCTATATGTGGGCAAGTGTGACATTATCGTTTATGGTAATCTGTAAAAAAAAGCCGCTGCGATAAAATGAAATATCGACGTAATTTGACGAAAAGGTCGTGATGCCAACCAGTATGGCAGTTGTTTTAGCGGAGTATCACTGCAAATTATGACTTTTGAGTTAACCATATGGATGAGCATCGAGCCGCTGTAGTTGATGTTAAGCCTCTCTCTTTTCTCATTTCCTTTCGTAGTGATCGGTAGTAACTTGTTTGTTTGCAAATTGGGCTATTACGAATTTCATTTCTTCTATAATATCCCTTTTTCTTGCGGGTACTACTGTAAGGAATTCGGATTCTTGTTTTTGTGCCAGCATGTGTTTACCGAGATGAGATTGATGTTTCATTGGATTCTGCCGATGTCTCATTTTCCTATTTTCACGAATGGAAAGGTTATAGGTATTTGATGCAATGCGGTAAAGTGTTTACGTCTACGACGGTCGCATAACCTCTTGCACTGTCGCATGAAATTTTATTCTTGATATTTTTTTAGCGTCGTTAGGGTTGGGAAAATGGTTCGGGAGTTTTTGCTTTGAGTGTACAGTTAATAAATTTGTCATACTATTAATCTACTCAGAGACTGCGATTACCTAGTTCGGTTTCCTAATGCAGAACCTAGCTGGAAACTTCAAGACCTTGATTTTTCATATTTTCTCAAACGCTGAATTCCATGGAGTCAGAATGTTTGCTTGCTTAGTCAAGGCGTAAGATAATTTCTGAGTCATGCGTAACACGATGATAGTGAAATTAAAATTTAGCAATGTGAAAATGGCATTACCTATCTAAATAGCATTACTTTTGTCTAGCTGAGAATTATGTTGGAAATAATGCGCTGAGCAATCAAAGAGAAATGATAATGAAAGTATTTATTCATAGTGGACACTTGCCGTGAAGTTTCGATTGCATTGGAAATGAGTATCTAGTGATCACAGTCAGCGAATATTACTTTTTTGAGTTACGTTCTGTAGAAAAGGCAATAGGTACATTCCTTATTCCTCTCTTCTTCATTACTCGTCGAATCTTACATTTATAGGTGTGACAGAATTGCACTGCTCCAATATGCGTCGAAACAATCCAATGAGCTGCTACAAAATCCAATGCATTTCGATTCTCATTTGATCACTTCGAAGATTTTTCCGAAAAAGCACCATTCAGTTCACTTTTTGCGAACGAATGTTAACTACCTTTCTTTTAGTGACATTTCTTTTGACTGGATATATAGATATACGCACAGTATTTGCAAATAGATCATAATTTAAGTCTCTATCTAAACTAGAGACTTAACGTATTGAGAGTCATTAATAATTTTCTTGTTTGTATGGACATTACTGTGTGTCGTTTTTCCTGCGTTATTAGCCTCTGCACTGGGCGATGAAATTTTGAGATGGTTATGAATAGTTTCCACGTAGCTCATTCCATATTCTACCGTGCTTACTGATCCAACAGATTATCTATAACCTGGAAATGCTGACATTTTTTAACTGTTTTAGGTTTATGGAATTTTAGGTGATCCGTCGGAATAATCGAATGACCTTTCTTTTATTAGGCGAGATAATTATTTATTATCTCTCTGATGGAGGCTGAATTAAGTGAAATGTATGTCTATAGTTAGAATCTAAATTAACGAAAAAGAGAATGGAGAAAACAGACTTTCCATCTGATGCACGATTTCTGTGGGTGTAGATATTTTATGCGATACTAATCCGTAATAAAAGTGGCGCATTAGTCGACGACGTATGGCTATTGACATATGCCTAGAGTTATTTTACACCATAATTAGCAGTTAAGTACACTTGCGAGGGGCTTGGCGCATGTTTAGGTCTGGCGGATTAATTTAAAAAATGAATTATTGAATGCCTCCGGGTGGAACGGAAACCTGTAGCCAAGCCTGCAGCTTCCGGTAGTGCCCAATGAACTTGACTGTGCTCCATTTTAAGCTCCATATATTTTGGTTTAGCTTTGGAATTGAAGCTGAAGGGCTCTGATTGAATGCATTATAAGGTAAGGTTTACTGCAAAAAAAATAATTTTTTTTCGCTCAACTTTTTATCGTTACGGAATTTACCATTCACACCTGAAGATGATATCTAGTTGCAAAAGACCGGATCTGAGATATTAGTAGCAGTTCGGTAGATCGGAGGAGATTGCCTGCAACAGTAGAGAATAGGATGGTGGAGATTTCCTCAGGTGTAACACCTCTGCTATCGGGGCCTTCCATGCATTTTCTAGTGTGAATATGCTTCTTAATAAGTTTAAGCTGACTTTACACCGTAGTCGTTTCTTTGCGCGACATTCTTATTCGGTTAAAAACTTCTTAAATGTGAAAGAGTTTATACACTCATAGCATTAGTATTTTTATCTGGCCTTTGTGATCTCTTAATGTGGAGCAACTCTTCGCGTATATTACCGTAAAATGTGTACTTATTTACGTGATCAACATCATCAGCGGACGTCAATCCGGAGACTGGTTTGCTGCAGCTCTATTTTCTGCTCTCCTTTCAGACAACCGCTACATTCCTACAAAATACTTCACTTTCACGTCCTTAATAATTTGATGTATTCCATTCTTAGTCGTAATTCTTCTCATTTATTTCTCCTTCCAATATTGCTTTCGATAGACTGTGTCAAAAATGTGCTGAACAAGTTTGTCCTTTTTCTTCTCAGAGCATCATTATACCCATTTTCTCTCCAATTCTTCGTAGGACTTCTTCGTTGATGAGTCTCTCCGTCCATTTGGTCTTTTTCATTCTTCAATAACACCACATCTCCATTGATTCCTATCTCTTCTGCTCTGCAGGTTTTATTATCCAGGCTTCACTGCCATATAAGGGCGTGATCCAAATACATGCTTCATTAAAGCTCCAATTAATAATAAAATGCTTCAAAGAAACGCTTCCTTATTTCCAGGGATGTGCTAGTAACTGTTTGTAGACTCCTCTTCTGATAGAATGCCTTCTCTACTAGGTCTATTATGCTCACCATATATTTCTTGCTTCTTCCATCGCTGGTGTTCCTACTGCCCTTGTAGCAAAATTCTTTAATTTGCGCGTTTTTGCTGCCCAAGTTCTTATTGCTGCCCAAGGTGATTCGTACTTCTTGATTTCCTCCTTGTCGTACTCCTTTCTGTGTACATGAGTGTTATGGAATCTTCCAGGCGTATTGATGGAATGAAGAGAATTAACGAAGCGTTCCGCGCAAAATAAGGAAGTCATGGGAAGCGATCGTCCGCGGGTGTAGAAGAGCAAGCAGGTTGATAAACATGAATGTCCATCCAAAATTACCCCAATCAGCGAAACGATAGTAGTAGCCATTTTGTCTTATTGATGGGGAAAATAAACGTGTGTTACATGGAGCGTATTGGTCCCCATCTCAATTTGTGCTGAATCTTGACATTTCGCAAAAAATATCGTGTATTGCGTGTAAGGGCCGCTCACCCTAATCAGCAATTTGTGAAAATTCATGTACCTCGGGGGACAATGGCACCAATCCCCGCGCAAGAAACGCTCTATGGTCCTCATCCGACGAAATGGACCATTAGAGCGACGATAGGTGTAGCAGCGGTTCGAAATAGTGCTAATCGTGGGGAGTAGGGGGCGAAGTTTTTCACGGCGGGTCCTGCCGAAAGTACAGCCAATACGGCCAGGGTGATTAATAATCCTCGCGTTCCCTCTCTCGCCGTAGAAAAAGGCGGGTGACGCGATATGAAAATGTATCCCGCTCGTCCTCTCCTCGTGGAAGGCAGGCTCTTTGCTCATTAGGGAGATTAACGGGGAGAGGTCCCGTTTTTTGCCACCTCACTCTCCACCCGCCCCCTCATCAAAGTCGCGAGAAAGGACGGGGACGTAGAAGGGGGTCCCTCCCTGCCTCCGGGGGCCGCCTCCCCCCAGGCCCCGCCTCAACACCCTCGGGCGGGGGGGGGGGGGGTCTCATCCAGAGATGGTGCGACGCCACCCACACTGTTTACTACCCACCCGACGCGACGGGCTGGACGGACGCCACAGGCCGATGTATATGCGCGGGAAGGGATTAGTGCATGTAGCGCACATCCAGCATTCTTCTGTTCTTCTCTCCGCTCGAAGGAGTTCGAATGTTGGTCATGTCCGCGCAGGTATGAATGGGTATTCATCATACACACATGCATACCCACGCTCTTCCCCCTTCGCTGCCGCATTTCACCTCAACGCTGCCTTATTCGATGATCTCGCTCTCGCGTTCATGCCTGTTTTTCGTTCCATTTTTTTCCATCGTATCCCCCTTCTAATGCCTTCTATACTCTCAGCCCACTGACGCCAGCGCCAAGGCCTATCACGCAGGAACCGTTAGATAATTAGTTTTCGACGGCATGTGGGAATCCTATATCGGCGCGTAGAAAAAAATGCTCCCGAGCACTTCGGGCAACGTCACGTAATTGTGTTTGCAGAATATGAAACCGCTTTCATGTGCGCTTGGCTTTGAAGTGGATATCACGTGCTGAGCCCTACGCAGCCATATTGTTTCCTATATCTACCGGTATTATTTCCCTTGCTTGCATGCGTTGCCGACCCACACAATCAAATTGGTTCAGTCTCAGATTTTATGCGGGAACTCTGTGTGTGTTGAAATAAAAACTGTACTCTTCGTTGAGGAAAATGCGTCAGTTCTTTAATAACACTAGCAGGTACGGAGCTAAATGTTTTGTTTTTATTTCACTGCTGTGTGTTAATTCCTCTTTAAATGGGACTGAGCAATCAATGAAATTGATTACAGCTAAACGTACAGCGCAATTTTAGAATTCGTTCTTATTGCGTTGTTTATTTCTATCCTTGTTCTGCCATGTTGTAAGTACCAAAATAGGATACGAAAATCCCTTGTCCACGGCTTGAGTTGCATTTTAGTAGGGGGTAATGTAGTTTTTTTTGGAAAATTAGATGTTTTAGAAAATATTTTAGGAATTGAATTAAAGACCCATTCCGAATCAAACAAAGCTTATTATTTTTTGATCCGATTGAATGTTAAAATTACAACTATGAGAATGAAATGGAATTTGATACTGCCAATGAGTAAAAATGTGCTTTGTTGATTCTCTAGTCGTGTGCTCCATAAAGGTTATGCCTTAAATTCATCTCGCATGATATTCCATGACTGTCTAGAAAAATAGTAAAGCGTGAGCTCCAGAGTAGATGCCTTTTTCTTCTGTTTTTATTTTGACTCACAAAGGCGTCAGAAAGTGAGGTTCGATATCCGACCGTAATGAGTGATTAATGTGATGCCATTTTTATGAATGTGGCAAAAAATGTTTCAGTAGGATTAGGATTTTTTTAATAAGAGTCCCATTACATGCGAAGAGAGTTGTTTTGATATTAGTGAGCTTAAAGCGAATACTTTCTAAAAGAAAGTAGGTAATCTTGAAAATAGTATAATATAATTTAGTTGCATATCTTTTTATTCATCAAAATTCATCATAGATTGTTTATACCTTCAGAAGTGTCGCGAGAAATAATTTATTGGGAGGTGCAGTGATGATAAAAATTGGGTATTATAAGCTGGATAGAGAAGGAAACAAAATAAAAGCAATACATTGGGCGAAGGAAAAGAGGGAGTCGTTTGAAAAATTCAGAAAAGATAGAGGGCGTACTTGAGGCTAGTTGAATTATAGAAAGGACAGTCAGGCTATTAGAGAGGAGGAAGGATGAAGGAAGGAAATTCGAGGAGAGGGAGTAAAAGAGGAAACATTTCCGATTGTGTGAAAAGACTGCTGTATCATGCGGAGCTGAAGATAGGTAGTTTGATCGAGATAATTCCCTAGTCATAATGGAGACCATATTCGACTTTTATTAATTAATTTCAGCGTCTGTTATTATTATGAAATAATAATAATAATAATCGCGCAAAAATATAGTTATATGTGTAAAATATTCTCAGTAATTAAATAAATATATCCACATAAGTCTCTAACTTGACTCTTTTTATCACGCCGCGCCGTGCGGCGAAAACGCCTTCAAAACAGATGTTTGTTTTTGCGATTCTGTAGATAATAATTACTGCCGTAAGTAATTGATTATATTTTATAAATAGTTGAGAAAACGTAAAAACTACACTCCGTTAGTTTTTGAGGAAAAATGGTTGTTATAAATTCCTAATTTTTTCAATATTCTCTCTCTGGTGCGCACAGCCGTAATTTATCCCATGCAAAACAGCTTATGTTTTTAGGCAAAGTGCTTGAAAAGGAGTTCGGCTAGGGGTTAGTATTTTGATATCATTGGAAAGATGATTTTTTTTCTTTAAAATGAGGTAAAATTCATTAAATTCTATGCGAAGTGTTATCTCGCTCTAACTATCTTAAATCGGGAAAAATATTTTTTGTTGTTGTTGGGTCACGAAAGTTCACGAGGATGAGTTTTAGTTTTCTGCACTTCGAAAAACTTCGTTTACATCCCACAGTATTCACAATGACGCATTATTTGGTATTCATTGCTCTTATTTGTTTTCTTGAACAGGAATTTCTGTTGTATTGAGCCATTTTCATTTAGTATTTCAAGTTGAAGTAATCTGATTTTAGAAGTCTAGGAAAAACATACTGCGAGGACTTGGGCCTTAATACGGATGTATCATTGAATTTTCTTCTTCTGTTCACCTTTAACCTTATCACTTGAATGATAATTAATACGTCCTGGATATTGATATATTTCATGGATTTAATCGCCGTCATTAGTATTGGAGGCCCTCTCGGATACCGTTTTGTTGCTATGGACGAGTTTTCCGCGTTACAGTGGTTAGAGGAACATATAATGCATTAGGAGTATTTATGTTGAGCATAGGTATAAAATCTTTTTAACTCAAATATGTCAACTCATTTCATGGGATTCAACAATATATTGAAGAGAGTTAAATCCCTTGAATGTCGGTAGAAACATATCACACTGCCATTTATATCAATGTGCAACAGTGCCTAAAATTCACCCACATACTTGATCAGGAGGAAGGTTAATTCATTTTCACCATCACTTGTGTACAGTTTATCACGTTCCGTTCAGAATATCGTGAAACGTAATGTGTCGCCTCTCAAATTATTGTTTTAACGCACTGGTCATATCCTCTTGATTAACAGATATACCTGACCTCGCTATTAGCCTTGGTACATATTTGTCATGGTGTTGTATATTTACGAATTTGTTGTTGAAAAACAGTAAATGTCAGGTTTGAGGGGTTATACGAATTTTAATCGTATTTCAATGTTTCATTCTTCCTATATCTTTTTTTCGTTAAATTTGTAATTTTGAGAGCTGAAATATTAATGGAATTTCTTGGAAAGTTTTGCTCAACTTGCACATAGATTTACTCGCTCTTTCTACCACTAAGGGAGTATCATTTGGCAACAAATACTCTTTCCTGACGTTTACAGTTGCCAGTTAAATAACATACTCTGCTTGGGTTTCCGCTAACTTTTAAACGACAATACATAGCGGCATAAAATTAGGCTTACGTTTTTGCACGTAAGAATGCATACTCTCATGTTGTTGACTGTCACATTTATGTGTCTTACTTGTGCACTCTTAAACTTTCGAAATGTTTGTTTCTCCGTGGCTTTGCTTGTTACGTTTTTAATAGCTAATCCAGAGAAGCACATAGTTGAGGGGAAAATGTCATTTTATGATATCTATCGATGAAAATCAGAGTTATATACGATACGAATCTAATGCGATAAAGACTGCGAGCTAACCATTATGGTATTTATTACTAATCTCACGCGCACCATTTAAGGTTTGGCAGTGTGCCAGCGACGTTTTTAAAGGCTCATTCGAAAGGACACTGCGGCGGGGATAAAACTGTGTTATTCTGATATATCGATAAATGAGTAATCGGATAACCGGGGAATAAAACGACCGGACATCCTGAGTTTAAAATAATTTCGTACCCCATTTTCAGCGTCACTTTGAAGTTGGTTGGATTCTTCGTCCTTCGCTTTGCCACCCTGCCCTCTGTTCCCCATGCCACTCACTCCCCGGAGAAGCAATTTCGCGCCGCAAGATGAATTTTACGCTTTCCCATCGGGACGGCCTTTGGTCTGCTCCCGACTCGACCGCCGAGCCGCGTCCATTTCCCCTTCCACTATCCCTTCGCCCTTCGGACCGCCGAAAACCAGCATCTGTCTCGCACTCATTCCTTTTACTCGGCACCCAAACATCGCCTCAATCCCTGCCCACGTATCTCACCGCTTGCGCCACTGTTCGATACTCGATTCTCAGTATCGTATAAGTTTTGTAAGTATCGACTATAAGTTTTGATACGCACAAGACGTGAGGTATAAAAAAACGCATGACCCTACGTTTTGTATTTTTCGCACGATTTATTTATTGTAATTACATCCTTTATATATATATATATATATATCGCGTACTTCGTCTGGCTTATCAAATTGTTCCGTGATCGTTTATTTCTATTCGTTCATAGATTTACCTTGCGATTCCCTACCAGACTATCCTGACCGAAACTTAAATTTGATTACTTACTTTCTTTATTGCTCGTTTGCTCCGCTCTTAAAATAATGGACCAAAGGAATTGATTTTGGTCACAATGGAATGCTCCGGCCATGGAATGGCAACCCTAGAATTGCGCGCATGTGTTTCTCACAGCATTAACATCTCGTTTAATCGCCATATATTTTCGTTTAAATTATGCACAAATATACGTTTCCAAAATAAATTGCTTATCAGTTCCAGGAAACTTTCATTTTAATAATTCAAACTTCATGTAACACATTTTATTGAATATCAGTCGCATTTATGGTTATCCATTTTTGCCGCATTGCCACCGAGCATAATATCCGATTTTGCATAATATCTCAAATAAGCGTTCGTGGTATCTCAACGCGATATCACATACATAGTTGATACATCCCTTAGCGTTATCATGCGTTTATATACGCGATATCTATCTATCGCACGTGTTGAGGGTTCATTATCGCATTCGATACATCCTTATCGGTTATTACCCCTCATATGCGCGATATCGCACGATATGGCTAAGCAATGTATCGCACGTATTTGGGGCTCAATATCGCAATGCGATATATCATGATATGGAATATCACAGTCAATATGTTGTGATACAGCGGAGCCATATGTCCGCTCCCGCCCTTTCGGCCCCCGTGCGTCAACGCCCACACCTCACCTTCTCGGAAAAGGGTATCCCCTCCACTCATCCACCAATCAACATTTCCCTCCCTCTCCCTCGGCCCCGGGGTGATGTGGGGTGAAAGAAGGGTCTTCGGCTCATGCGGAGGCGACGTTGAGGCCCAGGGATTCGCTTCGGGTTGAAGGATGCCCGTCAATTCATTTATTTTATTCCCATCATCCAGGAGGGCTTATGTGAGCCTCGTCAAACTCATAGGGGTTCCATCAGTCAATCAGCGCTTTATCGCGGAAATTGAGCGGATCAGAGTCAGCTTCTGATGCTGCGCCCTTGGTGTTGTATGAGAGCTGCTTCGAGTGTGGTGGTGAGGCTGCTTTGTTGCAAAGACGTCCAAGTAGTTTATGCCACGGTGATGGTATTTGTGAGATCGGCAGTAGAATTAGCTGGGTACTTGAGGTATTTTACTTCTCACCTTGCGGTCTTACTCGGTTCACTGGTGATGTAGGCGCACCTTTGATGACATTTTTGAATTTATTGTCACTCGATTTCTTTACCCATAAAAGTTATGGACTGCAGAAAGACTTCAGGAACAATTGAGAGAAAAATCATTTCGGAACGGCTGCTGTTCAATCTGAGTTTCTTTTGTATTTTTTCATTTAGATTGAACCAAATTCTTACTGACTGAAAATACTACTAAGAATGTCTTAATTTTTGCTTTATCAGGATTTTCCATGACAATACTAACTGGCCTAAATATGCCTCTATCTCGTGATGGAAACGTATCAGTTTTTAAGAACAATTCTATCAATCGAAGGAATATCATAAGCAATGCGATAATTTTAAAATATTGTGCTGACACCTTTCCATTCACTTAAATAACTACTGTACTTTAATTTCTCTTTTAGTAATTTGTTTTAACTATGACGTCAAATAAAACACATGATATTGATTACTTTTTCTGATAAATATTTTTCATTTGAGAAGTCAAAAGTAATATTACAATTATATTGCCACCAATCTAAAGCTATAAGTCTGGTGGAAAAAATGAAGAATGAGAATCTGTTCACATGATCTTCTTCCAACAGAAAACATTATTATCACTGTCGGCATTGAGACTTCGGAGATTAATATTTGGTGTGGAAATTTCTTGTGACTTTTATGTTGCAAGCAAGTTTTATTTCACTTTAAGTCGTTTACGGACACCAAGAATTTGATGGTTACGACTCACGA
The DNA here is from genome assembly GCA_963573305.1 of Pyrrhosoma nymphula. Lineage (NCBI taxonomy): Eukaryota > Metazoa > Arthropoda > Insecta > Odonata > Coenagrionidae > Pyrrhosoma > Pyrrhosoma nymphula. The sequence goes on from OY754329.1 coordinate 109,711,550, forward strand.
GGAGCTTTATATTTCGTTTTTATTCTGCTCCTCTCTTGAAAATGAAATCTGATATTACAATTCAGCAAGCTATGAGAATGAAATTCTTTCAGCGTTTATTATTCACATTGTGCTTCTGTTTTTATCGTCTTGAAGAGACCAAAGCTCCCAAAACATTTCCTAGACGGGTTAGACTAGGAAAAAAGAGTGCCTTCATACATGAAGAATGCCGAGTAGTTAAGCGGAAGAATTACTGAAGAAGTCCAAGGATGGTATATACCAGGCAAATAATGAGGGACGTAAAAGGATGACCTATGACGAAGTAAGTGGTTAGCTGAAAGGAGGATAACAATAATAATACATGAAGTAAAGTCTTGTGTTTTCCCGGCGTATAGCGTCATGGAAGGCTATTCGGGTTTGCCACCGGGTCACTTCTCTCATCGCTGCCGACGTGCTGATGCTGAATGGGTGGGAATGGCTAGAAGAGGTCCGAAACGTCGGCAGCGATGAGAGAAGTGACCCGGTAACAAACCCGAATAGCTTTCCATGACGAAATAACAATGTATATTTATTGGGGCGAGAGTAAGAGGATGGTGTGTAGCGCTTCAGCAAAATTAGATTTGGATTCATGACTGCTGCCGATTATGATAACTCGTCTTCGTTTTTTGTTGTAATGAACCATATAAATACTCGCCATATATTGTCAAGCTTTTTTGGTAAATAATGGGAATGAAACAGTTGATCAAGTCCAAATCATGACGTATTTGGATTCTCTTTATGAGCCGTGTCGGCCCGTCACATTAACAGGTCCAATGTTTTCACGAGGCGGCAATGATTGAGTCGCGAATCAAAATATTTCATTCGGCGATTGGCTTGACTATTCCAATTCCCTCAGTATAGCACAGTGATAAATCATACCCTGTACCGCTAAATTCACGATTGTGTGAAGATTTTGTGGTCGCTCATTCGTCATTACGCGTCAAAACTTGCCTCGCGCAAATGAGCGGCTTCAACACGGAGGATGATGACGGAAGTGATTGACGTTATCATGCGTTAAAATTTTTAATAATCCCTAGGGAGAGAGAAAGAGAGGACTTCGTGACCTGTGGCGCGTGCAAATGGATCGAAGAAAGGCCCACTCGGTTTGATGCGTACCTAGGAAAAAAATGGAGATCGATTCCAAATAGGCTGGGGCCAATCGGCTTTGAGGGTCTCCGTGACCATTGTCGAGAAGACCTGTTGCTGGCCGTAAAACTTCGAGGGCAATAAGGGGTCCTGCCAAGGGAATTGATGGCTGTCACAGGCAGAAGGGGAGAGCACGGGAAGTAGGTACACCACTCAGACCTGTGTTGAACTACCAGCCGGGCTATTAGAATACAACCACATTACGTTGAGTGGTATGTGGGTAGGGGCAGGGTTCTGTTTTTCAGCTGTTGTCATGACGTAAACTCTTAGCTTCTCCTTAAAGTCCACTATTTAGGAGGTTATGGGAAGGATTTTCATTAGTAGATCAGTTTTGGGGAAGTTGAATAGTGAATGTGTTATTTGAGCTGCTTGTGAGAGGAGGTTTATATAACAGGAGAAAAGAGAAATCAGTGAATATTGCTAATGTGAGGAAACTTACGTTGTCTTGTGCAAGTCATTAACATCAAATAGATTACCTAGATAATATCTTAAGCATTCTGATTGACTTACATAGGTCTGAAACCGAAAATTAGTAAAAAAATACAATAAAAATGGCTATTTCATTATGGCTAAAATGGCTATTGCAATTGCATAGACAATAAAGACAATTTATTCCTTCAGTAGACACACCTAGCGTAGTTTCTGTTTTATACTGTTTTTCATGCATAGCCTACTGAATTAATAATTTTATTATGAGATATTTTACGAAATGGATTTATTGCGAACGTTGATTTTGCGCGAATGAAAGATAGCTGGAAATATTACGTTTAATCCTTTTAAGTTGAAAGTAAATGTCAATTTTTTTATATTAAATCCATTAGAATGTCAGTGTACTCTGAATGAACAGTTTCACCTTTTGTTTGACTTGATAGGCTTCAGAACTTATTGCTTAGTGGAGCAATTATTCTATTTAATTCAAAGTGATTGATCGTTTATAAACTTAAGAAAGATCAAAAGGGACCTTCATATTCAACGATGAGAGGCAGAAAGAACTATTTGTGCTGTTGTTAGGAAAACCGAAGAGTCAATATTCCTGGAACGGTAACTGTTACCGTATTTGGCTGGATTTTAAAGAAAAGAAATTAGAAAAAACTTGTTCCAGAATTAAAAATTGGCTGTAAGTGAAGAAGGGCTATGCGTATAAGCCTCTTGACTGAACTCCTTGAGCATTTTCTTATCCGTGTAGGCTGGAGATTCCCCTGCGTGGCGGGTTGATAAGTCAGCAGCTGTAGTCAGTGAAGTGGGCAGTGGCAGTGGCAATCAATCTCACGGAGAACCGAAGTTTCCTTCCCCGAGGCTGGCAAATTCACCCTGCGAATCTCAGGCTCTTCCAAGTGCGGGGCACGCTTAAGTGAGCTGTGAAATCAGGTAATTCTTCCTCCCAAGTAGTTCACATCACGAGACGACGGAGAAGCCGCCTGCTTCACCTTGATTCATTAGTTTGATGCTCTTCATCAAATATATAGTTTGGAATGTGGTTAGCTACTCAGCGTATCCTTCAGATAAGCCAGCGTACTAAAACATAATGTGGATCAACAGGTCACCGTTTTCATCTCAGTGGATTCCGAACTCAGAAATCAGTTTTGTGAACGCCTGCGTCAATTTTTGCGCAGCTAGAATTTGTGCTCCATCCTTGCTAAAATGGAAAGATCCCCATGCTCGCTCTCTCCCACCACTTTAATCAAACCTGAATATTTGAAGAAACTCCACCGCCTTTTCCTTGAAAACGTTCCTATAATTCTCCCTTCAGTAAACTCCCTGAGCAGAAGGACAAAAATAACCTGACTCGCCCTACTACTGTCCTGACCTCCATCTCTTCTAAACCACCTCCCCTTATAAAATGCAGTTTGTTTCCCACTACAAACTTGTGTACCTACTGACATGCTCAATTAAAATTTGAAGAGTACTTGATGATGGCGGTTCAATACGTCAAAACATATGCTGTAAATTTAAAATAAAATGGATAATTCAATGTCTGCATCTATTTATTTTCGAGAAAATTTTGTTTCACCATATCACACTCAGTAACGTGGGCTTTCTCCACCCTTGTTTTTATCGATATTCCTTTAGCTATCATATTTCTGGATTGATATTTTTAACTCATGCGTGGAAATTCATTATTCTATCCAAACGCTTGCTGTAAAATAATATACGTCACGGAAATAAAAATGGCTGGTATTCCTATTCGTGCTTTGATGGTCTTCCTAACTACTATAAGAAGTTTTATGTAAAAAGATGAATTTATTGTAATCTCATTTGAAAAGAACTGGTTATCCTAAATATATAACACAGTTTTAAAATTACGACAGTGTGACACTAGATTATATACGAAATTGCTTTATGTTATCGTTTTTGTAATATGCCCTGATTTTAAAATTGACAATGGAAAAAATAATTCTTGTGACCATTTTATTCAAATTAATGTTTAATGTTACTTTTTACGATTAATTTTATGATCTGAAATAGTACTTTGCGTTTGCCATTTAAAATATTTCGTACATTGTACATGGGGCTCATTGTATTCTTTTTCCACTTCTCTCCGCATTTCTCATCACCGACTCGCCTGCCGGCTCGAAAATGACAATCCAGCCCCTCTGAGACCACCAATCACCGTCTCCGGATGGAGCCGGAGGGCGACGGAGGGGGGCCCCCAGGAGGGGCCTCGAGGCAACTCGCGGGGCCCGGGGCCGACAACAGGTGGCGCCATGCGTCATCACCCGCCAAGTGGGCAGCTTACTTCCGCCTCCTGATCGCGGCCACCCTCATCGCGGGCTGCTGCGCCACCGAAGGGAATGTCGGTGAGTGTCCATCGAGGAAGTTTATTTCCATCCCCATATGGTCGATAAATAATGGAAGGAGGGTGATCCTGACTGAATCACAGGCCACTTTACGAGTGACGTATTTGCCTCCAAGCACTCCCCTATCTACTCATGACTTCCCCGGGTCGTAAGCGTTCCGTGAGTTCTCTACGTTGAACCTCAGATTGTCTTATATCGTCGATTTCTTGCACACGTCTGTGCGAAATACACAATGGAATAAATCACGAGCTTGCACTCGAACCCTGATCCTCTCTAATCCTCGATTCGGAGAATAAGGACTCGAATCACAGTCCAGGGGCCTCATTCAGTAAGGACTCGACACGGTTGCACCTAAAAAAATCCGTGGATTTGACGTAAGAGCCTCTCCACCAATCTCAACTTTTTAATGGCCCCCTTTTAAATATTCGAGTCTGTGATATCAAAATTACGTCACTGTCGAGACTCGAAAGTCCCGAGACCATAACGAATAACGTCCCCGGGGCTGCGAGCCATAACTTTTCGATCCATTCTTTTCGAGTGAATAACTAAGTTTCGCTGCCAATCGTAACAATAACAAACAAAAAACAGACGTAACAACACCCCTGGCAATTGAAACCGAACCGCAAGCCGAGTGCCGCGTAAATATGACAATAATGGACTCACTTTCACTCGATTGGGTTCTAACTGTGAATTACGGAATCCACCTGACGAATGTTTTTTGATTTTTCAATCTCGCAAACTTTTGTATTTCTTCAGCTTGTGACTCCTAAGCCGGGTTCACATAGATCCGGAACGGGTGCGGAATTCGGAACACGGAAATGCTTCTAGCCAACCACAATTTCCTTGCTTGTAATTGGCTAGATGCATTTCCACATTACGCACCCGTCCCGGATCCATGTGAACTTGGCTTTACTTTTGCGTCTTGTAGTAAATATTTTAGTACCGTCGTACTACAACATGATGATTTCATGGTCTCTTGAGAACGAGTAGACATGCTATCGTCAGAGGAGCCATATGTGACTTATGTAGGCGGGTGAGTACTAAGTCACAGTGATAGATTTTTAGCCTCAAGTGTATCTATCATTAGAGTTCTCTAAACATTGTTCATGTGAGTTGCAAATGCGAGAAATTATATTGTAAGATACTTTACAATGATGGTTGAAGGGCGTGACGTGGTCAAAGGGTGGTCAACCATTCAGGCCTTGTTGTTTTTTACCGGAATCGACTAGTTATTTCTAAGCCAGAGAACTCTAATGTTGGAGATCGGTGGTACCCCTTGAACGCAGAAATCGACAACCCTAAAACCTACTTGACTGGACACCCTTCGCCTAATTTAATGGTCATTACGTATGTTGATTTAAGCCTGGTTTATATTCATTTTTACGGTCACATTTATTTTCAATCAGGTCACAGTCAGTTTCGATCTCTACGTTTAGAAAGCTGCTGTGGTGTTTGACCCATGAATTTTATCTGTGGCCTTTTCCCTGTCGCTCCTTCCAGAAAACAAATGCGGATTTAGGCATAAAGCAACGGGAATAATTTACCTAACTTACCAGCTAATGGCGTTGTGCATTTGCATTTTGATGAATTTGCAGGCTATAAACACGTATGTGTAAACATTCATTCATTCACACATACCGCTCACAGGTGTAAATAATAAATATTTCGTTCAAACATATATATATATATATATATATATATATATATATATATATATATATATAACTTCTACTTACTCTCTACCTAGAGAAAGATGGAAGCTACTTTCCTTCGAAATATCGGAAGTTTTAAATTGTGAGTGTTCTTTTTTCCGTTTATATATTTTTATCGGCCACCCTCTTGGCATATTGTATATATATATATATATATATATATATATATATATATATATGTGAGAGAGAGCATTTTATTTGTTCTATATTTACACAAATTCCATGGATGACTAACGAAGTTCTGACTTGGTAACTGAGGGCAACTTCAAACAATCTAGTGCTGATTGCGAGCTGGTTTTACAGTGCCGTCACTGTTGGTGACGAAAACAGGAAGCGGTTCCTTACGCAAGGGGTGCTATTAAATCTTATCCACGGGTGGGGCCCGTCTCTAACCATTCTCTTATGACAGGGACCACAAATGCTTTAAAATTTCATCAGCCGAAACGGAAGTCGAGAAAGGTTTCGTCGTCGTGGGACTACCCCTTTGAATAAGCGAGCTTAAGCAATTTTACTGGCGCCCCTCAATGCGGCGAACGCGAGACAGCTTGGGTATCAAAATTGGAAAATGAACTCAAAAAATAATTTTTGATATCCTTATTCTCTACCGGCCAAAGCAATTTTATAAGTGTTGGAAAAATTTTACTTGGCCGTCCCTAATGAATACTTCATTTACCGATTGTGGTTTCTTTTACCTCGTGTTAATTTTAGGGATACTCGAGGGTTTAAGAAGGATCCTCTCATCACTGTTGTTTCCTTCCCCACCAGGAACTCAATTTTTAATCTATTAGTTGTCTGCAAGCTTCGAGTTATGCGAGAAAATTGTTTAAAGGGATTATTTTCATTACAATGCAATGCAATTTCAATCAATCTTTTTGTCAATTTTCAAAAGTAAAATTTCAATCGGTGGTGCAATTTAACCACAGTTCCCGTCAATGGGTTGGCAGTAAGAATACTTATGAAAAAAAATTTCAGCCCGTAGGTTTCATTGTGTTCTTTGTTGAAGTTAGTAATGAGTTTGTCACTTTTGCGTTATGAGGTCATTTTTGGTGGAAACATATGCTGAATACGAGTAACATTTTCGGATTTTCATACTTAATGTCCTCTTTTCACATTCATTAATAAATCGCAGGCTGGTCGCCCCTACGACCGGCCGCCTGCGGCTTTTGCCCACGTTGGCCACCCCTTGGGACGGCACTACTCTTGTTCCTCCCAAGATCTTGTTTACTCTTCGGCGACTGGCCTTTCTGTGCTGGCCGGACGAATCCTGGAAGAGTGCCGTGTAACTCCTCAGGTACGAGTATTAACGGTTCCGAGTGCGATTATTACGGGACTTACCTGAGCTAGGGGCGCCTGCTATCTACGATGCGCTATCTGCGGGTTAATGTTTTGACTCCTGTGATTACCGGTCTATATTGCGGCGTAACCTCGGAGGTGGTAAATAACAGGAGACTGTTAATGCCGGCGCTCATAACGGAAATTAATGTGAAGCTCTGTCCCACTTCACACCAGGCGGCTGTTGATTGCAATTTTTCAAGTAATTAGCATGAATTTTTCATCGTAAACTTTGACACACATCTGATTGGGTGGATAAGTTCGTCTCTCTATGTAATTTAAACTACGTATTTTAAGGGATTTGATTTTATTCATTCCTTACGTCCATTATCAGTTAATTGTAATATTTTGCACTTCTGGCAAAAACTACCCTTTTAGGACAGAAAGGTATTTTTATAGGATAAAGATCATATCTCCAAAGATATTTTTCTTTTTTTTTAATTTATAGGTCGATTCAGTAAAATTTATAATATTTCACTTCAGGAAAAGGTTAGCAAGTTACTTCGGTCTCTGTTATCCTTCACATATCCGTAAAACAAACACAATAAAGACTAAATTCGTCGCTTCTGTCTATATTTTCTGCCGGTCAAGTCCTGTGGTCAGAAAATCGAGGAAATGTTGTCTTTTAGGAGACCGATTCCGGGAATTTCCGCTCGACCTTCTCATATCCGTTTGATCCAGATTTTTCAAGGCTTTCCTGAAAAGGAACAGGGATCGATAGTGGGTTTTTTAGGGCTCGAGTAAACACACTTAGAAATGCCTGTTCTTCGATAAAAATCGGGGAGTCCACTTCATCGGACTGCTATAAGCAATTTTTAATATCGGCTGGGTCGTGGAATTTTGAGTGCCCATAAAAGCGAATATCAGCTGGTTGAGAAAAACATCCTCCAACATTGATGATAGTTGTGATATTATGGCCAAACTTTCGTTCATTGATATTGTTTTCACTGAATTCATGTACTTCAAATATTGAATACGGAGTTCGTTTTAAATAATACGCAATGTGCTTTCCTACAAAATGAGGAAATTGTGGACAAGCTTTGCATGCTTTATGCGCACAGTATGCTAACCAGTGTTTAGCATTTCGATGTTCTTCAGTGTTGATTTACATCCCCACTGTCCTCAATGTACTGAAGGTGTGATTATTTCAGGAGGGATGAATATAATTTTTTAGAGGATACCGGGATTAGCTGCGGTATTACCTTTACAGAGTCAGCCGCAAGTGCAATTACTGCGATATTCTACAGAGGAAAAATCAATCGCCTTGATTGGGTCTCGAACCCGGATCCCTCGATATCGCGCCGCGATCCACTGGGGAGGAGGACACCTCGGAGGCCGTACTGACTAAAGCACTCGGCGCAACATCGAGGGGTCTGGGTTCGAGTCCCAGTCAAGGCGAAGGATTTTTACTCTGTGAAATATCGCAGGAATTAATATAATTATGATACGGCATGGGGTTCAAAAAATAGTTTCCAATTAAATGTTATCTGGATATGCTGTTGTGCTTACCTTTTGTTTTATGCTTTAAATCTTACATAGACTTGCGAGACCAAATTCAGGAATAGCTATACACATGATGAACGTGTGAGATAGGGCTATTTTATTCTTTGAAAATAAAAAGATTTCCATTGTTTTACTTAAGCTTGTGCTTTTTTATGAAACGGACAACATGAAAAAAGTTATTTTATAAACTTGACCATATCGAGTCCATACTGAATAAGGCACCGGAGAGAATTGACGCAATCGAATCCCGTGATGTGGCGTCACAGCCCAGAAAAACCTCAACTTTTAAATGCCCCTATTTGAAAATTTCAAGTCTGTGACGTAAAATATTCGTCACTATTGATGCTCGGAAATCCCGAGGTCATACCGAATAGGGACTCTCTTTCACCCTCTGCCAAGGATCCGTCTTCTCTCCCCCATGACCCTCCTTCCGCGTCCAACGTTTCCCAATTCTCGGTCTTAAACGAGGGGTCTCCTTTTGGCGATATGGCCTTGACTTCTGTCTACCTTCCTGTCTCTGTCTATTCTGAACGCTTCTGCCCCTATTTGAAGCCCAACATTAATTTGTGGGGATGACATACCTATCTAGTATTCGTGCGCCGGGGAGGGAAGGCTACACTACCCCCCAGCTGATGTGGGCAGTGCAGGGGAAGAGAGGGAGGTATGAATGTCCGTTAACTCGATGTGTCGGATATCGTCGCAATAACTTTTGGTCTCTATATCATTCATAATGTTACGGCCTAATTTGTACTTGCTGAGGGTATAGCTATTTGCATGCTGCGTACCGAAGAAATATCGCAAAGGCTAAAATACGAAAAGTTAGACTTGAGGGTTCATTGGGAAGAACATTGGACCAAGAATGAATAACAAAAAGTTTTAATAAAATTGACATTTACAAATTAAAAAAAATGGAATACCACAAAGTTACTAGAGAAAGTCTTTTATTCCAATAATTAATGTATACATTTGAAACATCATTCGAATAAGTTCGGATTTATTTTCTGCCCTTCAAATCAAATGGATCGTCTTAGGCCCATTTAATCAAATATCTTAGTTGATGGATGAAAGAGATGGCTGGTTTTAGAAAGTCTTCTATATGAAACAAGTCAGAAACTATCTTCCAACAAAAAGTTATAACATGTAACTTATCCGATGGACAATGTACTCCTTTTCTAAATTTAGAGTGAACTAACTTGCAATGATTAAATTTTCACACAGCTTTATTTGTTACCAACAATTGTTGCGACACGCTCAACATCAAGGTCTTAAAACCATGGTTGTTACCAAATGATGAAGAGTGAAAATTTACTAATTTACTCTATTCAACGTGAGTATAAGTAGTTTTCACGTAGGTACTCCTAATGACTACTCTTTCTAACTCGTTTTCTCCTCGAGTTTCGAGTTTACGATATATACAGCAGTGGCAAAAGATGACGACAGAAGGATCCCCATAGATCAACCTCTGGTGGAAGGAGTTGTGAGAGAGGACTGAGGGAAGGTGAGGAGAAGAAGTGATAACGTCTTTACCTCCTAAAATTTAATTTGTCATTGAGAGATAATTGCAAGGTAGTTATAAGTAGACAAAAGCACACAGCTACCTACCATTATTTTTCTTAAATAGATCTTCTCACTCAAAAAATCATCCACTGCGCATCTGCCAAAAGAATTTGCAAGGACTGTACACGAAGGAGGTTAAAATGAAACGGAGGAGCGTGAACGCGGATGGGCGAAGGTGACGCAAGAACAGAGGTGCATGGAAGGATTTTGTGCTGAGTGGGCGTGGCCCACCAGACACAAAACATCGTATTCCCTATGGACTACATATAACTTATAATTAACGAAAATCAATTTTTTTCAAATCTCCTTATTGTACATACTCTCTGATAAAGTCATCATTTTTGTTTAAAGGCGGTTGAAAAATAAGACTCGAGGTTTATCCAGGAAAGTTTCCAGTAGCATTCGACAAAGGCAATGGGGGCTGCTCAATAGACCCCCTCTGTTGGTTTGGACCGTGATAGGAAGGGGGTACGTAAGCTTCGTAAACTTTCGAGGCTTTTGCGGCCGAAGGGGCTACTTACCGAATCGAAATTCCCCGAACTCTCGCCCCTCGGCTTGCGGCCGGTGCCAAGCTAGTCCCGAGTTCTCGCCTTCCGTCAAATAAGGGGGAGTGTGACCACGGCTCTTGACCGATAAAACCCCTTTCCTGCGTAGTCCGGCAACTTTTGAAGGGACAGCAGCTTAATCAGCCAATTGACACTTTCCTTTTAAGCCTTAAGCTCGTAAAAGTTTGGCCTTGATGTTCTTGCGCCGGAGGGAAACTCGAAATCACTCCGCGTTGAGGGCCATTCTATTCGTAAAATGAGTAAGCGGGGAGATATGGCATTTGGAATCACTTTTTTAAGGTTCTCAATTTTGCCATTTCTCCAAAACAAGTAAAAATCTCTTGTGGGTGGCCATATTTTTAATATAAGGAGAGACCAGACAGAAGTACTAAATATCTGAGTAAACCTTGTGCCTAAAAACTTTGACTTAAAACATAACATTCACTCATTATCTCTAGTCAGTTAAGATGGTTAAATTACCATTATTTTACTTCCCCGGCATTTTAATTACCTCAATCTGTTTAATTTGAATGAGGCTGTCTGATGTGATACCAATGGGAAATAAACCCTTTAAAAATGTTTTGAGCGTTGAAAATTAAATCCAGGATTTCGATTGTCTCTTAATTTATCTTCGATAATATTTTGACTGACATTGAATCACGTTAATTAGACCCAACAATCCACGAAAAAGATAAATGCTTGCCAAATAATCTACATTTATATTTTTCGTGCAGCTACTTTCATTCATTGATTTGGAAAGAATGTTATCACACTTAGATTTAAACCTGGGAATGTTTATCTCTCACTATGCCATATCTGAAACGGGTAATTAGATTGTTGTTTGTTGACCAAACCATCTTTGACTGAATTTTATTCCAAAATTGGCGTGTCATGCTGAAGACGCTAATGTAACACTGCAAATGGAGTCTTAAAAATATATTTCTACTCATTAATGATATCTTTTGTGGTGCACTGTGAGGGCTTGAACTGACTCTTTGGGTTTATCGGCGTGAGTTGAGTCACCACGCATCGGTTCTTGATTCTTCAAGATCGTCAACTTGTGTGGATTAATCATAATAGAAGAGTCTCTACTAATTAACGTTTATATAATATTGTCTTAATTCATAAATAGGTAAATCTTGGGGCAGAACCTCCCTGAAAAAACTGCCCAGCGTAGGGAGTATCTTTGGTGGTACCTACTTCACGTATAGCATTCCGTTTGCACTACGCTTTTATTTTATCCTCCGAAACTCTTATAATATATTTTTTTACAATTTTTTCCGTCGAAAGCCTCGTATTCTTTTCCTCCTCCGTCCACAGTGACCCTACATGCTTCCTCCTATCACAATCTTTACCTTATCGTTAAATGTCAATTCGTCATCAATATTTTAGTTACCTTTTAGTTTCTCTCGCCAAAAGCCTTGCTCCCTATACCATATCTAACACGTACCTGTTTGTCTTTCTCTCTCAAAGACTTATTTTCTCCATTCTTATTTAGTTGCACCTTTTTATAGACCGAGCATTACAACAAATAGAAGAACACTTTTTGACGACTCTTTTACTCTCTTACCAGCAAATGGACGTTGATTTTTTTGTTTTCATTTTGCTCGGCGTTAAGGAATGAGATATAAGCCAATCACAAACGACGGATAATCGAGATTTATTTATAAATTAGCTATGTGGTTTTAGGTAGACATTGACAGTAGCCTGCTTGGTATTGAATTTTACTCATACGACACTTTGCTAGCCGTTAATGCAATCTTCTTTTACTTAAACTCCGAACGAAGTTATTAAATACGTTCTCATTTTTCATACTTTTAATGTGTTTTACATCAGGAATATTAAAAATTTAGGACAGTATAAAGGAAATCAGAATGTATGAGGAGCCTAAGAGAAGTTTAATTTCGTGAAAACAAATATTCACGTGAGTAGCGGAGGTTTTTCAATAGGGTCAGAATATTTACTTTGGTTCTTTTTGGGGAGTAACCAGTTCTCTGTTCAACTGATGGAATCCCTTGTTATCTTTCGTTAAGAGTAGCTCAACGCAGAAAATAGCTTTCTTTCTACCCTTCCATCATTCCCCAAACAATCCCTGAACCGCCCTACCCATCCATCCTCAATGGCGCAAATGACCTCAGTTGTCGGTCGCCTACCTAAATTACTAATACTACTATAATGAATCGTCACTACACGACTTGCTTCAAATTAAATAATGCAAACTATTCACGAGTGTTCTGAAAGAAGCACACTTCTAAAGGGAAGCCTAGCGAGTACTCTCGTGAGATATGTGTATTTTTGAGGCTTTTGTCTCGCTTTTTCGAGCGACCTCCTCCCCTTACGTGAATGAGGCCCTTCATCCGGCTCCGCTTCTATGGGTCCTGGCGCACTGTGGTGCCGGTCCTCTTCTTCCCTTCCGACAGCGGTGGAGTTGGTTCAGGAAGGACTTGCTTCGCTGGCACCAACGACGCTTCTTCCTTCCCTTTCGCCCTTCCCCTCTCCCCAATGTAGGCACCTTGAGACCACGTCGCTGCTGTTCCTTAAAAAGAAAGAAAGAAAAAACTTCTCCCTGCTTGCGTCAGACCCACCATCTCATCTACCCCACATGCCTCCGACCCAGTACATGCCTCCGAGTCCCTCGCGATGCTTTCGGATTTTCTCTCTTTCCTCGCCTCCTTTATTCCCTAACTCCCACTATCTCTCTCTCTCTGACGCTCTAGCTTTCCGCATTTCGTTTGTTTCACGTTCCCGGGACCGACGTGTGTCTCCAACGCAGGCTGACGACCCCATTATCATTTCCTTTACTAGTCCTCCAAGTCCCCGTGAGGATGAATCTTTGCGCTCATCCGTCGTGAGGATAATTTTAGAGGGCACGCAAACAGTTTGTTGTGAGTGCAGAGCATATCACTAAAGCAAAATATTATTTCCCCGATTACTTTAGTAAAAATAAGAATAACTTTAATTACGACCCAGGTGCCGATTTTCTACGACATCATCATCAGGTCATCGAAACATGGTGATGTTTTGCATAGGAACATAGGTCGTAATTAAAGATGTTCTTTTTTTTAGAAAATTGCGCATATTTTTATCCATCCTAAAATTCCGTCTTGCTTATAAGTGGACGCAAAATAAACAGCCCTCAGTGGTTTGTTCCGATGTATGTAGATCACTTTAACGAATCGGTAAGAAATTCGTGTCGTCAATGTGTGCGTGTGATTTTTTTATTCACTCTAACCCTGAATGTGGTGCGTTTCAACGTGTAATAGAGTATTTGCGTAAGTGAGGTATTTTGTTGAAATTTATTATAGCGAGTAGTGTTTTGTTTCGAAATGCCACGTACGAAATACCAAGGTATAATTCCAACTATTTAATTTAATAAATAGCTTTTAATATGCATTGTTTTAGCATCGAAATTTCCTAGGTCTAAACGCCCAACCATAGGTTCTTCGTAGTGTGACGTCATCTCCCATATTAGCAGAAGCGAAATAGCCTAGCTGTGCGTTGAGAGTGAAATAGTATTTGCCTTTTCGAAGTTATTTCGATATTTGCTAATTAATAGCTAAAGTTTCGTCCGCACGCTAAGACTACACAGTCACACAATCTCCAAATCAACAAATGGTCGACTATGGGAGATGACGTCAGAGCCTACAAAACATGGCGGACCAGTGTTTCGGCGCAATAATAATTTATTAGATTTTATTAGCTAATAAAAAATAAACGAAAAGCCTCTCGAGCGTCAGAATGAAAATTTAGAGTCTGAAGTATCGATAGATTTTTTAGATGTCACTTCCCAAAAGTGTGCAAATACTCTATTCACAATGACGTCGTAAATTTTCCGTAATGAATTGTTGAGGAAATCCTATCGCATATTTTTACGCGTAATTTTATCCATTTACTGTTGTTATACCAAAATTGCGTTCCAATATGCCGTGGTTAGGCAGACTATATGGCTAAGTGAATGTAGTTGGACCGATGCCCACTTATTGCCTTTGTTCTATGGTGGGATACACTTTCCAAAACAAGCATTGAGGAAATGGAGAAGACACGCATGTAAAAATTTAAGCCGAAGAAATCTTTTAAAAGACATGCGATACTAAATTAATACAATATTTATAACTATTACCATGCTTGAATGATCTGAATCCCCTTTTATTTGATCACCCACCGATTGTAGTTTCCCATAACTCTTGTGGTCGCGTGACCCAAATGCCGTCGTTCTACACCTCCTGTTGTTGTGCTCCCGTAAATTATCCGTAAATTGCGTGCGTGGAAATGAACTGCCAATAACCATGAAGATTAAAATCAATTTTAAAAATATTGAATGCACACAGTTACAGACCGATTTCGTACATTTTTATAAAATAAAATTGTAATTGTGAATAGGAAGTTAAGCAGGAAGTTAGATCATTCTCGGAGAACAGTTCTCCTTGGCGGGGTATCAGGCCCACGACTTTCGCATTAGCCGGCGATTACATTACCTCATCGCTAATGATACCGGTTTTACGAGTATTGATTTTTTACAGATATGTAAACTTCTTGTACACTATGTGTACGACGGTGGATCGCCAATTAGCGTGTTGAAAGGTATGATGCTTGGTATCGAAGCCAATACGATACCCACGACTAATATGCACATTGAAAGATACTCTTCTACATCTACATAGTGCCCTGCGAGCTGCCAAAGAGACGTGTGGCAGGGGGTGTTAGGACACCAGCCACGGAAAGGGTATATGGGGGATAGGGTAAAGGAGGGGAAGAGGTCAGAGTTAATTTGTGTGTTAACGATGTGTCTTAAGTTAGTGTCACGGTGGTTTTGTTATAATCATTAATGGTGCGTGGAAATAAGGAATTTGTGTACCTGTCAGTTCGGCAGTGTATATCTCTTATTTTGTCACTAATATCAGTTCTATAGATGTAGTGCGGGGTTAAAGTAATATTCTCCGTGTCGTACTGAAGCTCTCCTAATCGGAATTTTTCAAGTAATCTAAGCCTATCGTGTAGCCTCCGAGTATCTAACGGTTCCCAACCTAATCCTTCCATCAGCTGTGTGACACTTTCTATTCGCTCGTACCAGTTTTTAACGAAGCATGCGGATTTCCTTTATATATTAATTAATTCGCGGATGAAATCTTTCTGTGCTGGGTCCCAAATGCTCGCGGCGTTTTAGAGATGTAGCCCAGAGCATAGTAGTACCTCTTTCACCTTTTCATCGGAGATCCTTACTAAAATTTGTTAGATAAATCCTAGTTTCTTTAATGCAGCTCCGCAAATCCTTCGTATGTACCCCACGCTAAGTCTGAACTCAAGGTCACTCTATGGGTACAAGCCGTAATTAAATATCGTAAGTTACAAATTCAGTATTTGAACTAGAACCGGGATCTCAAGTTTATTTACATGGTAGTCGTCTCGATTACGTTTTCTAGGGAATCTGGATGAAAATAGGGATGAAAAGGGTCTTGATGGCTTCCTATTACTCGTTGATTGGGAAACTGAAAATTGCTCACCACTAATCAATATGGATATTTTATCACCGGTGAGTGTTATAAATTGTATTCAAGAGGATTTTTCCGCAATAAATTACAAGGTAACATTGAAATATGGGCGATATTTTCATCATTTTTTTATGAGATTAAATTCAAGTGCTTCTTTAGGTAACGATTTTCACAGTAGTTTGCTAGGTTGAACTGTAATAAGTTTATTTTGGTGCCATATTTGGTTCATTTTATGCCATGCAAAGCTAACCATCTGCTTGTGTAACAGAGAAACTAATTAAAATTTCAAACTCGCGCCCTCAGTTTCCAGCGCAAGGCTTTTAACGTTATATTGGACGCGCATTACCCTTATATCGATCGCAGAAAACAGTTATATTTTTTCCCCTTTCCCCGTATAACTTTTTTTCAGGAGAAAGACTGCGTCCCTTCTCTTTTCCCTTTCCAGCAGATACACACCACGATTAATCGAAATTCAATGTTTAAAGACTTGAAAGTTATTGATTTCTTTAAAGTCTGTCCGGGCTGATGAGGAAGGATTCCGTTAAGAAGGTAGTCTGGAGGTCACAAATGCGCAAATGGCACTCGGCTTACGGCGTTTTTTCCACGGTTGGATTTTTATTAAAGTATATAATCGTTGTCATCATCATCATAATCCGTTCAATCTAAAGTCTGTTTCTGCTAATGCTCCTTTATGCTCCGATGGCTCTTCTGTTTCAAGTCCCGTTTCATCTGGCAAGCATATTTATCACTCGGTCTTCCTCGTGGGATATTTCCTTCTATTTTCCCGTGCATTACACTCCTTAGGAGCTCGTTATATCCTAGGGTGTGGCCAATCCAACTGGAGCCTCTCCTTCATAGTGTGAAATATTAATGAAATGAATGTCTACCAAAGCCTCTGAACGATTTTACCTCTCGTAACTTCGGAGGTTGAAAGGGGATGGACAGGTTTCAACCTCCAAGGTTCATCATCGGTCGTTCAATCCTAAGATTGGTCTTCTGCAGCCCTCCATCCTTCCCTATCTAATGTATGTTCCTATACTTCTTGGTAGTTCTTCTTGTGCACTTTCCACTTTATTTTGTCGCTAGCAGGTCGCTGCTAGCAGGATATTGGTGATAATCTTTCCACCTAGACCAACTGAATGCTTAATAGCAGTATGTAACTAACTTTTCCCTCAATTTTTTCCTCTATTATATCCCTCATAGACCCATTGAGACTCAGAGTGTGCCAAATCCATCTGGTTTTTCTTTTCTGTGTAGTGTTCCATATGGTCCTTCCCTCTTCTACTCTTCTGTATTTTTCTTCATTTTATCCGTCCATTTTATCTTCAGCACCCACCTCCAACACCAGATTTCGAATACTCCATATCTTTTTTGATCAGCTTTTCCAATGGTTCATGTTTCCGACACTCTACAGGTCGGAAACATGTACCATTGGAAAAGCAGACCAAAAAAGACCTCCAAAGTTGCGAAAGGAAAAGTCGTTGACGGCTTTTGAAGATATTATTTACATTAATATTGTCAGGATGAAACAGCTTACTTTTTTATCCTTAGTGTAAAACATATGGTTTTCTTCTCTTATAATATTCTGCATACTTCTCGTTTATCATTATATTCGTCCATTTGAGCTTCAACATCCACCTCCAACATGCAGTATTTCTTTCATAGAAGAAAATCCTTGCAATATTGACAAAAATAACCGGCCTGTTGCCGTGGCTGTCCAGGCCGAGAGCTCTTGTTCGAGATCAGTTTGTAGCAGGGGTTTTCTTTGGTGTATCCCAACTGTACTTAGTAGAATCATAAAGTCCTGAACTCTGCCTTTTGGATACTAACTGGGGTGTACGTGGCGCCTTTTTGTAGGAGTAGGTTAATATCGACTCGGGGTTTCTCTCTTCCATTCTTTTGTTCCGAAAATAATACTAACCTGCCTGTTCTTTACTGTGGAAATGACCTCATGTTTCGTTCATCTCTCTAATAGCGCCTAATACTAATGAAATTAAATTATTATTAACACAATATAGAATATCAACAATCATTTTCTTACCAAGTTACTTCATCTCAAAGAACCCAACAAAGTTCTTCTCAGGAGCCACTTCATTGCATATTTATCGTTTTTAGCCACCTATTGCATCATACTAATGTGGTTAAAAATGAATGCGCTGATATATTAGGTGACATTTTATATTGTTATTGTATATAATTGTATACTATAATTTGGGATGACTCAGGTCTCCATATTTTTTGTGGATTTCATACAATTACTAGTAAATTGATGTTTTGTGAAACTACCATTTCGATAATTGTATAGAATTGCACGAACAATAGAGCTTTAATTGGAAATACACGAGAAAAATGTTAAAATTGACCATAATGTATTTCCAGTTTTGCAGTAAAGAATTGAAATATCAAGTATTTCCATGAAGATAGCGTCTCATGAAAAAATATCAGTGACGCAGTCCCTTCGCTCGCTAAAAATAAAGCTTGAATAGGAGGTGCAGACCGTCGATTTCATGGAGTGGGAATTAGTAAGACTTCCGTACTATGCAAGCACATTTCGCTACTCAGATAAAATGGACTTTAGAAATGATAAATTATAATAAGTTACCTATCGAGTTTATCTCACAAAAATCGCGGTCAACGACTTACCAAAATAGACGTTATACGTACGTAATAGCCCATTGAAGCCAAATTTGATGCAGTATTTATACCAAGATGTTAACTATCTAGGGCGACAAAGCTGTGTCATATTGCTCTGCTTTGGACCCGTAAAGCAGTCATGAGTAAATTTTTAAGTACTAAATAAATAGTCATTAGAGTAAAGGTAAACTTTTGTTATCGCTACCAGAAAAACATAGGTAAGTTTAGAAAGTGTTGACACCGATGTATTTTCGTCTTGTGAGCTAATTATGAGCGGAATGTTGGTGATTGTACTTGAGTTAACTAGTGGCAGCGAGAAACGAGCCATTTATCTCGCTAACGAATCATTTCGTGAGAGCGCGATCACTATTGTTTAGCCATTTTCATCATGGCCATATTGTTTGTGGAGGACACGCCATTCTGTCATTGCGTGGGTCCAGTGTAGGGCCGCATTTATTCATAAAGGTACCTTGTTATCAATGTATCTGCTCTCGGGAGAAAATTTGAGAAATAGATTTCACCGTTCCCGGCTAATGGCTATTACTTTGTCTATTTCTGAACCTGGCAACCGATATTATCTTTTTTGACTGTGACGCTATTCATTGATCCAGGTTTCTCCACTGCTTAGGTAGATTTTTTAATAGGAATTAAATTAAGACCAAAACCAAATATGGCTTGTCTCCAGACTCTGCCAGTTCCCTACTCCAGTTTTTGATATTTTCTGCTTCTTCTATTCTAATTCAAAATGGTTATCCTCCTCCTTAGCCTCTTACCTCGTTCTTCAGCTAATACAGTTTTCTACATTCCGTTGCCTCTGGTTCCAGCTCACCCTCCTAATTCACTCCAGCACACTCCTTCCTTCCCCAACAATGCTCAGCACGTTTAAGTCGGTTCTCCTCTCGGTTCATCGTTCTTTCTTCATCATTTCTTCTCTGAACCTGCGTATCAACCGACACCAGTTTCTTCATATTCCCTCACTTTAATACGGAGATGTTATTTTGAAAACCATATGAGATGACATCTCATCACCACTCGATTTGTTGATTATAGGTGAGGGAAAATAGATTTTATGACTACGAGTGGTTCATAGATTACAAATTCTCGAACTATTCGTTATTCAGCCTCGTATTTCCTTAGTCACCCAATCGTGATGATCTCGAAAGATTCCAAATAGTCACTCCCAAGTTTAATGAAATATATAACTTAAATCAAAATCTTGTCCTTTCTATAAAAGCATATTATATCGCAGAAGTAGCTCTGTTTCCTTGAAATATACGTAAAACAAGAATTAAGGTCGCAAAATAGTTTTCTGTTTCATATTGATCTGCTGGATTCTGGAAAATTCGCCGCTATATTGTACCAAGTCAATTGCTAAGTCGAGATTATTTTGAACAGTTTTATCCATGTTCCAAGTTTTCGGACTAAAAGCTAAACTCAAATCAATATCTTCCTTAGTCACGTTTGTGACATCATTAGTTGGCAAAAAAATAGCTTTGCTTCCTTCGAATCTTCGGGACACAGTATTAAATGGCATAGTATACTATTTTTTACGTAACAGTCATCCGAGATCTGGAGCATTATCCTCTAGGTTAACGGTTGGTCCACTTTTCGAAGTTTTTTATGCCCTCTGAACTAACTTAATGAAATTAAATTATCGTATTTTACCATAAAAATGACGGTCATACGTTAAAACCATGCGATGTGTAATAAGTTAATGCTAATAAGTGCAAAGTTTATTTTAAAAATTATCCACTAAATTTAGAAAATTCATCCTTGATTTTCAATTACTTTTACTTATTCTGAGCTAATGTGTAAAAGAAAATTATCTCATTCTACCGTTGCAAATTATGGGCATACGTTGATGCCATGATCGGGCTATCATGAATTAATGCTGAAATGTACAAAGCTTATCTTTTACTTTTGATTTTATACGTGATATAAATACGGTACAAAGCACTTATTTTCCTCTCGTTCATCAAAAAAAATAATTATCCACTAGATTTAGAAAACTCATCCTTCTTTTCTAATTCCTTTTACTAATTGTGAGCAAAAGAGAATAATCTCATTCTACCCTTAAAATGATAGATATTAGTTGATACCTTGTTCGTGCTATGATAAATTTATGTTGAACAGTAAAAAGGTTATCTTTTACTTTTGATTGTTTTTTTGGCTTAAATGCGGCCCAAAAAACTCACTATCCTTCCGGGAGGCAGCGGTCCTCGGGGTTTTTGAATAGGACGCGTTGCGCTCTGAGGCGGAGACCCACCTGTGTTCAGAATCTCCGCAACATCCCGCGAAAACAATCAATCTGTCTTAACTCCCGCTTCGGCATTATCTCTCCCTCGTGGCCGTGCGCTTGATTACCTTATCCTTTCTCCATAAGGCTCTACCTTACCCGGATCCTACTCACCCATAGCCATCCACTTTCCCTAGTTCACCGTCCTTTTACCACCTTTTTTTACTCCACAACACCATTCCACCGTCGTCGCCGTCCGCTCCGCAACAACAGTGGTGGCAGCAGCCCTTTTTCCCTAGGAGACCTCCCACGCATCCGCCCGGGGTCACATGCCCCAGACACAAATCGATCTCGACTCACTGCGTAGGGGGCGACCACCTCGTGGGGCCCTCCTCCTCCTCATTCTCTGACCCCTTCCTTTCCCCTCAAGCCCTGCCCCCCTTACAGTCGTCCGCTAACGCAAGAGAGCTCTCTCCCGCTCCCCGAGAAAAAAATACACAAGGGCCCCAACGCGATCAATGCCCCGCGGAACCCGGACCTTTCTTTTCGGTTGGACCGTGAGGGCATTAACATCCAAGGACCTGCCGCGTTGCTTTGGAACGTCGCGAAGGGGATTATGATCGATCTAGAGGGTTGACGATGCAAAATGCCACCGTGGGTGTCGTAAGAATACTTTCCGCACTCTCTTTGGATGGTTGGTTAGTTACTTAGGGAGGCGACCGAAAACTGAAGTAATTTGAACCATTTAGGATAGGTGGGTTCGTTCTGTTATACTTGTTGGACAAAGGAATTGAATCAAGCAATATTTGTATATAATTATGTTCGGTGGTATGGAATCGCATATTAAATAAAGTGTTATTCAGGAAAGTTACTAGCGAACTCGCCAAGAGTTTCCCTTGAATATAGAACTTAAAAATTTACATGGGGAGCATTAACAGCAACAATTTTCTCCATATCATTCATTTTCTAAATATGCCATAGTTCTTGGAAAAATATGGTCAAAATCTTCTGAACAATGACACTTTGATGCTTATCAGAATTTTCACCCGCCAAAACGTTTTTGCGATTTGATTTAATATTGAGAGTTGTGCACTTCCCATCATGTCTAAATCACTTCCCTGCTGATCATAAAAATTCCCGCTTTCTTATATTTTATCTTCATGCCGCTGAGTGGCACCCACATCATACCCATACTAAGCTCTGGATACATTTAGTGTACAGGTAGTTGGTACAGGTAGGCCTATTTGGGGTCGGAAGGGGTGTGGAGAGAAACCTGGCGTCAAAATTAGTCTACTCTTTAACGGAAGGTGCCAAGAGGTCCACTGTATAACAATCCACCTGACGGACGGAGTACCTACTGCACTAGAAGTGCTCTCCACGTGGCACCCAAGTAGAGATCGGGATTCCACTTAAAACATCTCCGTCACTACCGGAATTCCAACTCGGGAAGGAAACATATGGAACTCCTTACGAAAATGGAGAATCATATGGATAGGTCACACTCCGATTCAATACGAGTTCATTTACATTATAAGTCTCATCGTCTATCTGCATTGCTACAGCTCTGCATCCCATTACATTTTTGTCTAACTGTTTATTTCATTCGTTACTCCTTATTTTAATATTCCTCATAATTAGCTTCCTGTATTCCATTCTTAGACTTTTGCATAAATAAATCCAATTCATTTCCACATATATTATTGTTTTTAGGAGGCTTCTATGTCTCTTAAGAATATCGATCAAATAAAAATAATACAAAATACCTTATTGTAGGAGAAAATCTGGCATGAAATCAATTCGGATGAAAGCATTCGTTCATTTATCTAATTAAAAAAATATTTGGACTGTTATAGTCCATACTCAACGATACTATTTGGAGCTTAGGACAGATGCATGGACCAAAGCAAAAAGACTTTCGGAGGGAAACAACTTTAAGGTCCAGGTGAGTTAGTAAGGAAAATGAAGGAATGTTGGACTGCAATGAACCAATATAGGGATTGAAAAACTTATATGATAGTTAAAAAAGATCTCTCCATTCCGTTTCTTGAAATTGTCGTAGGTGTTGGTTTAGTTAGTTGCTGCCGTACTGCAGAGTTTCAAATTTTCCCAGTCGTCGCATAAGCGTCTGCCTAACTCTAGAGACGAACCCAATGAGAGAATTTTTCCTCGAGGAAATCGAATATATTTTCGAGCCACGTACCTACCAGGAAACGAATGGCCCGACATTGTGTGGGAGTGGAGGGTTCAAGCAGGGACTGTCCGAGAATCTCCTTTTATTTGTAGAACATGTTTGATGATGCAACGATGCACGTAGAAGTCGAAATTCTCCGCGGAGTTTCCGAGTTTTTCGATGGCAACGACCATCCAAGAGTCCGAGGTAACATTCTAGGCATGCGCCTCTCAGGTGGGGAGACTAAAGGGGGGGGGGGGGCGATCGGGAATCAACCGAACTTCTCCAAAACCCCTCTCGGAGAAAAAATAACTTTAAATCCAACTCCCTAGTCCTCTTCGTTCAATCCCAATGACCCTCGTAACTCCTAATTCTCCGGATGAAAAAGAAAACATGCGAGACCCATTGTTTTGTCTCTTGCGTGCACCGACAGAGGCGCCCTTTTCCCCCATCGTAACCCGCTCTCGCATTCCTCGGATATCTTGAGATCCCGAGTCTGTCCGCCACAGCCATATGGATTTTCTTTCTCCGGCCTTCTCCTTCCTACCCTTGCTTTTCCTTTCTTTGTCTCTCTCACTCTCTCATTCGATATCCCGACGCTGCGGGAATGCGTGTGCACGTAGCAAAGCGTGATATTAGCATGAGTGAAGAGAAAGGCCTTACCATTACTCAAGGGTCCCTTCTTGCCACAAGGCCGCCGGTGAAACAAACACTCTGTGGTCGCAATGCGGATGACATCCTTCCTGCAGTAGCCGCGTCTAACATTCCACCTTTCGATGCAGCGCTGCAGGTTGATTTCTGCATCTTCATTTCCGATACTGCCTTGCTTTAACGATTGTCGATTGCTCGTCCGCGTTGTAATGCATCCGAGATCTGAGGACTCCCTCTTTTAACGGTTTATGATTAGGTCCCTTCCAAGTTCTGCATTCTATGCAGAGGAATGGTTGTGTCTGGACATCTATCTCCAATATTCTCATGCTCTGGCGATTGCTGGTTGAATATCCGCGAGGTAAGGCGTGGCAGATTTGCGATTATCTAGTTTGGAGATTATGGGCTTTTTTAATTCTGGCATTTCTCTCTTCCATTAATTAAGGCAGGAGGATTGACTCCATTTCCTAAGTGCATTTTTTGATAGGCGCTGTGTTCTTCCTTCCCACGAGTGAAAGCACTTGTATTTGGCGTGCGGAAAAATGGTTTTAATGCTCAAAAAACTCTTTGAACTCTTATAAGAAGTTTTGTGAAGAGCAGAAGAAGAAAACTACCTTTGGGTGTCCTGGAAAAGAATAAGGAACTCACTTTTCGGACAAATTTTAATGCAAGACAGCTTGATTAATACTCTGTAAAATATAACCGAGGATTGGAGAAACGCGGAATAAATTCACTAGAAGAAATATTTTGAGAAAACTGTAGTTGTAAGTAGTAGTAGATGGAATACTTTAAGCAAATTTACCTCATACCTCCTTGCTTCTAAGTTGAGAATTGAGAAAGAATGTGGACATAGAGGAGCTTGGAGACAAGAGATAAAAAGATGTAAGCTGAATTACACAGATTCTACGTTTGATTTCTTGGGCTAATGATAATGAATATTAGCAGTTACTTAAAACCTTCATATATGTCACGCGCAATAGGCATGTCTATGCATGAGTTCTTACTCAGAGTATTGAAAATAAATGAGACTTTAAATTGAATACGAGCACTGATTTTTACTGAAGAGTCTTTAAAAAGCATATATGAAACGAATTAGTATTATCAAAGTCTAAATTTTATCGGGCTAATGTTATAACAATTTAGGTACATTTATATTCCATTAGAATTTTTTTGTTGAATATTATTACTTTCACCAATAACCGCGCTATCACGTAGGTACAACCTTGCCAACATATACGAAACCAGTTGCAACCAATCAGAGAAGGACCTGTGGGATTTAGAAGTATATTTTCATTTTTCTTATGCCGTAATTCCAAAAATTAACGCTGAAAATCGTCAATTTAATCACTGGCACTGGTTCCTTTGCCAGTTGATGCATGAGAAATATTGTTAAACCTTTCACTTATGCAGGGTTGTAGCGCATTTCAGCAGGATGGCTTTGATATTGAAGTCAACATTATCTTTGCATTTTCTTTCGAAAGTTTCCTTGACAAAAAATTAAAAATGAATGAGTTAAAGCGGGGAGTAGCTAAACGTAAATGTTCATTTCTTTGAGCTTTAACCGCTTAATCACAGTGATCCAAGCGCGTGGGGGTTTGACAGCAATTCGCGTTGATACGATGAGATACGTGCCGGAAATGAAAAAGAGCCAGAAATAAGATCTCCAGGTGCCCTTGAACCGAGTGGTTTTATTCGTGTTACCTCGGCTCAGTGGGAAGGAGCTTTAAATGCTACGTTCTACTCTTTCCAAAGGGACACTGAAACTCATCCGGCTCTTTTTACCCTTCCCCCCCGTACTGGGATTTTCGGTGGCATCAAGGGACTAAGTAAAGGCTAGGCGCCGAAGCGGCTAGCCTTTGATCGAGTGATCCGTCCCAGTTACATCACATTTCTAACGGCGGCTAATGGAGCTATTGAGTAGCACTGAGTGAGTGGATCCGGATGTGCACTCCTTTATGCTATTGGAGAGAAAGTTGGCAACATCAGAGTTCATTGACTTATATATTTTGCCAGACCCAGAATTAAAGTATGTGCCAAGTTCATGTGCTCGTGGTTGTTGACAAGGATGAAAAGAGTGAGCTAGGTAGAGAGGAAGTTAGATGAGAAAGTGTTGGATGTGGCAGGAGAGAGGAAGCTGATAGGCAAAATTCATATGAGGCTGCAAAAAAAACAGTTATAGAATGTACAGAGGGTAACGACATGCTGAAGAGGGCGACGGGAAGAATGCTGGGCAGGCGTGGGGAAGGGAGGAGAGGATAAGAATCTTGGAAGGTGTGAAGGGAGATTGAAAAGGAATACGAGTTCAAAAGGGATTTGATGCTGAAAATAGATAGCTTAATGCAGGTAAAGTTCGAGAGAACTCCCTATGGTTGGGGAAATTAAAGGCAGGATTGTGACTTGACCTACCTTTTATTTGGTAAAATACCTGAGATGAGAATTTACTTTTGACTCGCAGTAACGCAGTACATCGGATTTTGTTAGGAGTACCTACCCTTTGTTCAAAGTAATTTTTTATTAATTATTTCATCAACATCTGCGCTGCTTTCAGTTTGTGATCTTGATGGGATAAGAACGATGAGAGAAAGAGATACTGTTCGTGAGCCTTGTATAAGGCTAACAGTATCTCTAGATATTTTTGATTAGTCCTGGGATTCGATTAAATTGTCTTAATTAACGATTAATCCTCATGAATGAAACGAGATAATTGACTTTCATTTTGAGACACCCCCAAATTTTAAATATCTACATTTTTTCTCATTCTCATGTAAACAACAGTGAGAATCAAGGGTTTTGTGCAGAAGTTACTGAGTGAAATTGAGTAGTTTTCATTTATAGTCACCTTTCTAAAATATTGACAAGTATTATTTTTGATCTAATATCTCAATATGTTTCGTGTTATACACCACTGACGTAGTTACCTCACCGTCACAGTACTTTAACCGTTAAATAACTAATATTCTATATATGATGTGCCATCTCCCAATCGTGAAAAAAATCTTTTGATATAAACCTATCGTGAGCCTGGTCTACTTACTAAAGCCCTAGCTTAAGTTCAGCATATCAAAAGGTTAATTTTTTGTATAATTTAATTTGGTAATTAGGCAGAATTTGCTTCGTCAAACCGCTAACCATACCTTTTGTATTTATTTAAACAAAATAGCATATTAAAAACTATTGAGGTAAAATTAGTTGCAAATTACGTGTAAATAGGTAAAATGAATGTGTTACTGTGGTAGTACAGGCATGTGTTAATATTTGAGGTATATTTTCAGAAATTAATTACACAGCAGTCACATAATTTTACTGGATGGTAAATATCTGCTCTTAAAGCTTTCTTCTTTCTAAGCAGTTTTCGTGAAGCTAACTGAACAATAAAGGACTTTGATTTCATCAACACCAAATAAAGTGCATCTGAATAATATCTAAATTGGTAATTTGTGATCACAGCAGATATAATTTGCAAATTCCGAGTAATCAGGCTAAATCAACTTAGAATTAATGTATATGGCAGAAAAATGGAAAATGGTAGTTCTCGTAACCAAGAAGAGGGTAATAATAAATTCATTATTACTAAAATGAAGAATTATGTAATCGAACACGCTTACATGTATCCCGGAACTAATTTGAGTACCAGAAATCCAATCGCGAGATGAAGCGTTGTTAAACTTAATTTTGAGCGCTAAAAACAGCTTTACATGCAATAAAAACTTCTTTCGGGGACGTCATCCCGGATGAGTATTTTCGTACACACTCATTTCGCTCTACACCGCGCGCGCTTTGCATTTCATGAGAATTTCCGTTAACGGCGGCCAGGAATAAAAAAAACTTTTTTTAAATTATTCTTTCTCCTTTCAACAGCTCCCACGCAAAACGAACCAACTTCCCTCTTTCGACGAAGTCCCGATTCAAGTGGCAAACTTTTCTGCCTCCCCCTCCTCTCCTTCCCCGCCCCAAACCCCCTCGCGTCATACAGGCTGGGGTCCAAACCTCTTCCCTCATTGGTCCGTGGGCACACACAGCCGTGGCTCCATCGACCAATGCCGTTCATTCATGAGCGAGGCCTGGCTGGCATTATGGGACGAAAGGTCGCGCGCGGAGAGGAAGTGTGGGTCCCCGGGGATGTTGCGTGGTGTGATACGGGGGGGGGGGGGGGGGGGGGAGAGGGGATTGGTTTGCGTATAGCGGAGAGGGTGGTTAGTATGTCTAAGAGGGGGAAGTGCTGGAAATGTCTGTGAATGGATTTTCGCGTGGGTGTGTTTGGACCGGTCCAAGTGCTGAAATCCGAAGTCCCCCCCCCAATACACTCCCCTGTTCGCCGACAGTACTTTTTTTCCTAATTTCCAAGCCCCTCGGCAATGTTCTAACTCGTATTGGAGCCATCGGTATCGAAAACCGTCGCATGTAACGAATCTCTCTTACATACAACACAATTCTGGGTCAGAACTTTACGGCAGAGACTCATTTACTCGTTATGTTGTCGTTTTAAAATTTCGATTAGTAAAAACTATGCTCTGAAATTTTTGAAGCGCCTTGCATGGAGGCTGCGATTTTCGTCCTCATAGACGAAGCTACATCGGAATGAAAAGAGAATCAATATTCTTCTTACGCACTAAATTGAGGTTAACTGTGTGGTCACTAGATGAAAATTGCTCTTTATTTTCTGTGATATCTAAATGCCTGGCTTTCAAGCGGCAGTCTGAAAACGAAAGTCTCTTCCGGCTGATGATTTCACCGACGAAATGCGATAAGTGTGGCTTATGGAATTGTTATTTTCGCTAAAATTTCCTTACGAAAGAGTGAACTGATAGAAGTTTTAGTATGTCTAGACGTGTTTCAGAGTAAAATTATACGATAGTCTCTTGCTTCTTAAAATGTGCTCGCGAAATCTGCTGTTTATTTATCTTTCTTAACGACATATAATAAAAAATTGCTATTCTTTAAGTGATATTTGACGCAATTCATTGGTAAAATCATCGGTAGTAAGCGATAGCCTTCGATAGAAAGTCGCTTGGAAGCGAGATTATTACTTTGCTTATTCCGCGTGGTTGCAGTTTCATTTCATTGGTGAAAACTTGTAGGCTCCATTCGAAGTGCTGGTAAAAATTGTGTCCAGGTACTATATACTTTCTTGACCTGTTTTATTAAACAAATATTTTTTACTTCTGAAGAAGAATACTAATTCCTCAGTAAAAATTAGGAGAAAGTCTAACCAAAAATAAATAACCACACTCACTTTCCAAAGAAATACTCATCGCCCTGTAGAAAGAAAAATATTTTTTGACGATGTTTTTGACTTTGACGATGTGGTAATAGCTATCTATTAATTCCGAAGACCTTCATTTTTTCTCGAAGGAAATATTATTTAAAATATAGTATTTTGTCGTTAAGGGGTTCTTTAACTTTTCGGTTCCGAATTGGAAATAAAATGATGTTGATAAAAAATGTTGATGCTAGGAGTTTAAAAATTTGGAGAGAAATAATGGAAAATTTATCAGGAAAGGCTTTAAAAATAGCACAGTTTGGACTACCATCGTGGTTTGGACGTTCCGCACGATTGTAGCGTTTCCTCCCTAAAACACTAAGGAAGGACATTTTGACACTGCTTTGCTTTTGACGTCACTAGGCAGTAAAAACCAAGCCATACCACTTCAAATGCACATTAAACTACTACATATTGAACATGCACATTGAATATATGAACTATTGATTGCTTACTAGTTTATGTCCACTCTTATAATCTCGGAAACGTTCAGTCTTTCACCTTGTTTTAGGAAATCCGCGGTCTTGTTTCACATTTTGGACCATTATTAAAATTGGACTTTTCCCAACCACAGTTCACTTTTCTTGAAACCATTACCTATAAATCCTGAGCAATTATTTTCCTTTTGAGCGTGTGGCAAGTCCCGGCGGCAGCGTTATTAATTGTGGTGAACAAACAAATAAACGATCTTATGACTCCTAGAATCTATCAAATACCAAGTGAATGTGGCCAAGTCTACGTGGGTGAGACGGGTAGAACGATTTCCACGAGACTGAAGGAACACTGCAGATATTTCAGGCTTAGTCAACCGGAGAAATCGGCGGTGGCTGAACACAGCATTAATTTGGACTATAGGATTAAGTGGGAAGACACAAAACTTCTTTGGCGTACAGAAAAAGTTTGGGATCGACTTACTAAAGAAGCCATTGAGATTCGGATGGAGTGTAAAAATTTTAATCGCGATTCCGACTATAACATTTGCAATGCTTGGAATCCGATTTTCAAAATAATTTATAACGCAAGAACTGAGCCTCTGCTGATTAACGGTTTCTGGAGTCAACAATCGGCTTCCAACTAATCAAAAAACACCTAGCCTTATAATATATCTGACTGAATTTTAAGATTTGCGACATTCTTGCCTTGAGAATGAGTGACGAGTCGTCTCTCGAAACGTCGGCAATGATGAACAGTTTAAACCGGTGAACCGGTGAAGCCGAGAAGAGTTTACTCAAACGATCTGGTGTTTTCCCGGCGAATGACAAATGCTAGGTGTTCTCGGGATTCCCACCGGGAAGATGAAGATACTCTGAAGACGATGGAGGTGTTATCTATCGAAACGTCGGCAGAATCCAATTAATTAATCCGGTGGGAAGAGCACCTAACATTTGAACAAATAAACCCTCACCAAACCTAGCAACCTGTCTTTTTCGGAGTGATATTTTTGGAGAGTTGTGAAATGTTTTTGGCGTGTGAAATATGTCACAATTTGACATTATGCTTGACTTAGTAATTAGACGTTAAATTTCAATTTAAAACCGTAATTTACGGCAGGTAAATCACTGTTTAAAAAGTCTGGAAAAATAAACTGTAGGATTTCAAATATTCGGGGAGAGGCAATGGAAAATATATCAGCAGAAAATTTAAAAAATTGGAGATTTCGATCGACTATGACGTAGATTTATATTTATATTACTAAACTAGAAACAACTGTTACGAAAGTTACAAAATTACTCCCGAGGGCTAGCATTTTGCTAACACAAATGTAACGATTGCCATTTGTTGAGCCATGGCACAGATCTCACCAAAGTTGTCGGTAGCAGATATTTGTTACATGCACTGATTTTTGTTACTGATGGGCTGAAGACTTTTTACTTTAAGAGTTTAGAGAATAGCAACATTACAGCGTGCCTATATCTTGAAGGTAACATAATGTTGATAACATAGAAACTGTAATCTACGCCCCGCAAGGATTTCGGATCCGGCCAAGAAAGCAGGGAATCGAGGGACCAGACGTATATCACACTCCCTTATGGGGTTGGGTCAATTTGGAAGGGCGGACGAATTCTTTCCTTAAGGATCCGGCGTATGTTCTAATCTATGGGCCCTCCGCGCATTGGTGTAATCCTCCGGCAAAGAGTAACCTACAGAGCGTCTTCGGTTGGATTAACAGTATCTACACCTTTATTTCCTACTTGATAACCGAACACTGCTTGAAAATCGCACTTGGGAACGTTTGGATTCCCCCGAAATTATATTTACATAGCTGATTTTTTGTGCCACTTAAGCTATCTCACTTTTTTTCTCTTTTTAAGCCCAATTAAACTGTTATTGCGACTTCTATTCCTAATAATCTTCTGGATCTCGGGAGAACGAAATTTTGTTGCCGCTACTCCACCTGGTCTGCTTTTATGCGATCTTCAGCTTTTCATATTCTCTATTCCGTTTTTTCATCTTTCCTATCCCTCTATCTTTTTTCCCTTTCATCTCACACTCTCCCTTTATCGCCACCTGCAGCATCCCATTACACCATAATATGTACGAATGCGAGCGATTTCGTTCAAATTGAATGCGAAATCCTTTGCGAGAAAACACATAATTTTAAAGCTTATGTTTATTCACGATTTTTGTTGGGATATTGCATTACAGTGAACGTTACAATATTATTTAATCGAATTTTTATTCACTGGTGTCTCCTTGTGGGTCTCAATTACTGATACCTTGAACAAAATATAGATTAAAAGATTAAAAGCCTCGACAAATTTGTGTAAAAACTTATTTTTCTCAAATGATGAGTCGATTTCTGCCATATTTCAATAATTTTATTTATCAGTAACGGAGTCAAAAGTCTAACCCAAGTAAATTACGATTGAATTCAGTTCGTGAAAACACGACTTGATCGTCAGAGGAAACTTAATATCTATCAATAGAAACGAACGAAGCTATTTATTTGTTTATTGTTGAAATATCACTATGGACTATGATAATTTGAGTAATCACTTTGGAATTGGGTGTCTCGTCGTCCTTTGAAATTTTGAACGCAGTAATTTTTTCTATATTGCTGAAATTGGTCCCATTTTGATTTTCTCCAAGAATTAACTTATAATATTGAATTCTCAGTTTTCTACGAAGTAATGAAATGAATTTATCTAGCAATTTATGTTCATTAGCGCTGAATCATCTGTGATATCACATAGAAAAATCAATATTTCCTCTTCCGTTGAAAAATATTATTTTGAGGTTTGTGCCAACTCAGGAAAGGAGATAATGGATCAAGCGGAATTTGTGGTGAATGGCTTAAAGAATCACGTACATCTTCATACTTCCTTGCGAGCCGCTGCATGGGTGGCAGGGGGTGTAATTACACCAGCCACGTAAAGGTGAAAAGGAGAACGTTATAGGTAGGTGAATATTTGAAGTTTATTTCGGCAGTGTTTTCAGTGGATCTCAGTTTTTATTATGATCACTTATTGTGCGTGGGAAGAGCGAATATTTGTACCTATCTGTTCGGCAATGTATCTCTCTTATTTTATCTTTCCTGTCGGACCTAGAGATGTAATGTGGCGTCAAAATGATATTCTCTGTGTCACAGTGAAACACACTTGTTCTGAATTTCTCAAGCATTCTAAGGCTAGCGTGTAGCCTCCGAGTCTCTAGTGGTTCCCAACCTAATCCTTCTAAAAGCAGTAAAACACTTTTTGTTCGCTCGTAGCAGTTTTTATCGAAGCGCACAGCTTTCCTTTCTATTTTATTTATTTTTTTAAATAAAATCTTTCTGTCCAGGGTCCCAAATGTTCGCGGCGTATTCGAGGTGTGGTCTAACCAGAGCGAAGTAGTACCTTTCTTTTACTTTTTCATCCGAGGATCTTCCTACTATACGCTTGATAAATCCTAGTTTCTTTAAGGCTGTGCCGCATATGTTTAATATGTGTGTTCTCCACGATTGTTTGAAGTTAAGATAATTCCCAGATATTTTACTTCGTCTGGCGACTTTATGTGTACTGCACCCACTGTGTAGACATGGCGACTTCCGCAATAAGGGTACTGCTGTGAATTAACTAAGAATGCTTCCTTTCGACGACTTCCTCAAATAATTTTGTGGCAAGAGGAAATGAGCCTTCATATCTTGATTAGGAACCAAGGATTAGTCACGTAAAAATGTCCATATTAACTACGTATTTTTTGTATTTGAATGCAAATGTAGGGGTTTTGGTTGAAAGGCAGTCCTTAAGTTTTAATGCTATTTTTTGTATTTGAATGCAAATGTAGGGGTTTTGGTTGAAAGGCAGTCCTTAAGTTTTAATGCTAAACTTATGTATTAAAATTGTTGCTTGCATATTGGAGCCAAATACTTCATCGACTCAATCATTTCAACTTGCCAACAACTTTGCCGGTGAAGGGTTAACCATTGTAAAAGGAGGTTTGAAAGTGCGTTGAAAAAATGACCGAAGATGTATCTCTTAACATCGTTTCTCCCAATAACATATCGAAGAAAGTTTCTCTTTGGCTTTCCCTCCAATTTCTGTCGCAGTTCCTCTGGAAAATGGGTCGCAGTGAAAATCACATAGTTCAGATTTTCATTGGATATAATCCATGCACGTCAACTTTATATCACTCTTTTACCTTAGTATAGGAAAATGGGTTGTCAAAGTAATTAACTCGTCAACAATGCACAAATATATCAGAAGTCACCGTGTTTTGGAAGTAAAATACAATGGAGTACTCGATATGAATGAGTTTCCTTGAGTACCTGTGACTTCGGTAGACTTAGCTGTTCAAGTTTGGCTTTCAAACATTTTGAAATTTCCCCTGCCAATTTTTTTTTTAGCATCGGCTGTTTGCGAACTGGATCGCTTCAATTGCCGGCGGAGAAATAGGTCGTCAATGGTGCTGCGCTGAGAGATAATCACGTTTAGCAGGCGTGCTGTCCAACTCGCACGTCGCATTTTGCGGGCATGACTTTTTCGGGAGCACGCATGAAGTGACCGTTGCGAATAAATTCTTTTCAAATTCCGTTCCTGTAAGTTTTGCTAATCATTATCAAGGAACGCATGTCCGAGCATGTACCAGTTGCTGCGATTGAAAATTCTATCGCCGATAATTCTCTTTCATTCCAAAATTTCCTTTCATTCCAAATTCTCTTTCTTGTCCGTGAATTACTTTTTCAAATATTTGGCTTTTCTAAAATCCTGGAAGTTGCTTTGGAATTTTAGTTAAAATGAAAACTTGGTTATATTCTACACAATTTTATTAAGAACACGACCGGTTTCGACCTTTTCAGGTCATTCTCAAGTGTTATGAAAATCCTAATCCCTTTATCACTTTAGCTCTCGATATTTCATGAGCGAACATGATGATTTCAGGAAAAAATATCAGGAATGAAGATCGATTTTAAATACTTAGTTGCTTTGGAAGTTTGTGAACTGGGAAAAACTTATAATGTCTTTATCGTGAATCGCCTAATATTTATTTATAAAGTAATTCATTTGGAAGCATATAAACTATCCTAGTGGTGTTTCATGAACTCGGTTTAGTTTTATCTGAAATGTCTCGAATTTCTAATATGCGGTGCACTCTACTTTCAAAAGAAACGAAAATGTCTGTTCCGTCAGAAATGTTCTCCTTATAAAGTTCTTTATGAAGAATTACGCGTTTTTAATTGGAAATATATCTGGACTCTTTTGGAATTCGCTCATCATCATCACGCGCCAGTTTTATTTGTTCCCGAGCAGGGACAAAATGCTCCTCTAATACTCATGGAATAGATAGAAACAAAAGGTAGAAAAATATAGTTCTGAGTGATGTTATTTGTAACTGGCGGTCAAGTCGACTATGCTTTTCTTTTGTAGAACTGAACAATACTTGTCGCGAAACAATGTGAGTCTTCTTAAAAGGTCGCGAGTTGTATTGATAATTTCACACGTATAATTTACTATGATTAGTTTTAAAATACCATTCTCAATCTTCTCTGCCTTTTAATAAAAATATTATCTGGTGTATTATTCTTCTCATTATCATCTTTATTCTTTACTGTTATTTTTATCTGCATTTAACTTTTATCTGCCTTAGTAGAATATCATCCTTATTTCCTACTGCATTTAGCTTGAAAATGTTACATTGAAAATCCTAATCCTTTTATCACTTTAGCTCTCGATATTTCATGAGCGAACATGATGATTTCAGGAAAAAATATCAGGAATGAAGATCGATTTTAAATACTTAGTACTATTGAAAGTCGTGAAATTGTAATCTCCGTCATGTATCCGGGGAAATGCTACAGTAATTCCATGGTTTTTTAACCGAATGCTCGTCGTAGCTCTCTGGTCCGTAGAATAAATCATAATACATTTGCGGGTTATATTGCCGGCTGCGTCATGCTGCTCCCCTGTTTTTATGTCAGTGAAATTGGTGCTTCCTGTGTTTTATGGGATCTCTTGGCCCCGAGAACCCTTTCTCGAGGCGGGACTAGTCGTGATTCTGACATCTGAGGTTTTCATGTTCTGAACCTTTTGTCTTTTTGTCGGTCACTTTTCTCGCTTACGTTCGATTTATAATTTATAGAGTTATGCAAGAATTAAATTGCTATTGTCATGGTGCTGCGTAATGTTGTTCTGAAACATCAGCATACTTCTTTCACTGTGAGTGAATGACTGATTTAATTTTGAAGGAACTGTATAAAATGTATACCTGGAGTAGTCTCTAGGAGTTAGATGAGTGATGACGACGATATAATGAAGAACTTCGACTATCAGAAGGAATTTTCAATATTTTCTTATTGAATTTCAGGTAAATTATAATCTCTCCTCTTATAAGGGGAAATATGCACCTGTCTTGTGACTCCTATTTTTTTTACCATTTGCGGCATTTTTCATTCAGAGTAGGTATGCGTTCCTTCCATTAAAAAAAAAGAATGGAATTTATTACCAGGCCGTCTATTCGGCCCGATTGCCGGCAATTTCATCTCCGGAGCCCTAGAGTACATGGAATACTAGAGAACGAATCTTTTGCATTTTGTGTTGTGCTTGGTCTGGAGAAAGGCGTATACGCACCAGTATTCCCTGCCAGCAGAATAAACCCAGTAGATTATTTTTTTATCCACTCTGTTTTTTCAGCCTGGTGAGTGTTACAAAAATCTGGTAGTCTCAACTTCGAACCTCGCCTTGAAAATTGGCGTTATTTTTATCTGCGACTCTTAGAAAAGAAAATCTTTTGACCGGAAATTTCCTTTAAAGTTCGTCAAATTCCGTGCCATCACCACTCCTCATGTATACATTTCGGAACAATTTGCAGTTTTGATATTCGAAAACTTTATTTTCTCTGTTTCTCGTCTAATTTCGTATTTTTTCGGATATGTAGTCGTAATTGCATGATGAAGAATGACTTTTTGTATCTACTATCCTCTATGCATTTTCATCTCTGTTTCGACAATTTATAATCATTAGTCATTACTTTTTATCTTGGCATTATTATTTAAGAGCTAACCAAGTTCTGATAGAATTCATTGGATTGAATGGACGTCACGTTTCATGGGAAGCTCGTCTATGAAATGCCTACTTAACCGTAAAAAAATGCTATTTTCGATCTCGAGGCAACACTTGAAGTTGCAGTATTAGAATCAGCTTAACTTGTTTCCCGGTTCGGAATTTACTATACAGGAGTTATGATATAAAATAAAGATCTAATATCCACTTCTATGCATGGTTGCTACACGTCAGAGTGAATAGTAGTTGTTAAAATTACTTTGCAAATCGTGAATAGTACATTGGTTCCTTCCCCATATCGTCTGCGACGGCTGGAAATAATGATAAACCATGAGATTTGGAAAAAAATTAAAAAAAAAAAAAATGGGTGTACTTATGAGAAATAAAAATCTTCCAGAGGCAAAGTAGTGTCACCTACTAATTTGAAGAGTAATTTGGAGGCTTGAAAATTGCTAATTTGGAGAATTATTGAGTAATTACAGTCAAATCAGCGGAATGAGATGAAGGAGAATAAAGAATTTCTATGTAATGTAGGAGAGAAGAGGGTATTCGAGGAAGTATTTCAAAGAAGGTCGGAGAAAAAACTGGAAGCAGGACGTATCTATAATGGGGTAATGGGGTGTTGCAGGCAGCGGTGGAAGGGAGAATGTAGAGTGAGAGCGAGAAAAGAAAATTCATTAAAAGCGGGGCTAGATTACATTATAAAAAGTTATGTTTCATGTTACAATCGGTTATGGAGCTCTTGTATTATCTCCCGAATCCATGTAAGGGTGTTCAATTACATGGACTCTTTCTTCAGTAAAAACTAATTAATTTTAACATTGCTCAGTGATTTCTAGTGTTCATCCCCTTTAAACAGCTTTCGGATGTGTATTTTTTGTTAATGAAGCCTATTTTACTCGGAATCTTTGTATAGGGAGCGAGCTGCAAGAGGACGCTAGGACTTGATGTCAGTTACAGTGACTCGAAACTCCAGGGAGGGAGTCGGTAAAACTAACTCACAGA
The DNA here is from genome assembly GCA_963573305.1 of Pyrrhosoma nymphula. Lineage (NCBI taxonomy): Eukaryota > Metazoa > Arthropoda > Insecta > Odonata > Coenagrionidae > Pyrrhosoma > Pyrrhosoma nymphula. The sequence continues at coordinate 109,749,081 of OY754329.1, forward strand.
TTTTGCATTCCTGGATTCTTTAAAGCGTCAGAATGACCACAATGACGCGCTCTCGTTGTGGCTCGGTCAATCAATAGCAACGTCCAGCATATGGAGTAATGCAAATACCGTGATCAGCGGATCCTTCTCTACCGTGCGCGGGCACTGGGATTATCCCCCCCCCACGCGAAGGTTGCGCATCAGGTCAAGTCGTAAAATATCTTTTTTCGAAATCTCAGTAAGGTTAGTGCATAAAAGTGGCTGAATCATGCGTACATCATCATAGAATTTACTTCAGGAAAACATTTTTAATATACACGCTAAACAGGGTAATACTCATCGAATAATAATTCGAATCGATGGTGATCCATCGTACATATATGAAATGGTGTTATGATCAAAGCAATCATCAACAGCCATCAATCCTAAGTATGTTTAACTGCAGATAGCTACTCTAGCCTCTTTTCTTCCAACTCCTTTATGCCTTTTTGATTCCTCACCGTAATATCCTGCATAATTTTCTTTATATATTATAACTGTGGTTTTTCCTCGGTTATTCTCCCCAAGATCTATTTCTTTCATTACTATTTTGATGACTTTTTAAATAAAATAAATAAAAAGTTAGTTCTTTCACCTGAACTTTGTATTGTACTTCGCGTTTCGACGTCTAAGCGACATCCTCCGATATTATAGGATGACGTTTAGATACCGAAACGCGCAGTAGGTACAATAAAACGTTCAGTGGACAGGGCTAAGGTTTATTTATTTAAGCTCATAATACTGTTGCACTAGATATCACCCAACATCGTTGAATACTTTTGTTTTGTGGAGGATTTTGTGTCTCAGAATGCGTTCAAAAGGTTTTTCTCCTCTACTTCACGCAGTTGTCAGTCAGCATCTTTCATCCTTAGCTTCGTAGGACTTCTTCGTTGGTAATTGTCCTCGTCACTTCTTCTTACTTACTATTCACTTCCACATGAAAGAAATTTGTCTGAGGAAATCAGGAAGAGACGGAGTAGGTGGATGGCGTGAATGATAAAGGGGGACGGGAACGTGTCGGCCGTTATGAAAGTAATAAAGCTGGAACAGAAGGGGCGAGGAGGAGAAGGGTAGACGTCTTGGATGTTATGGAAAGAGGTAGTAAATATGCGGAACTAAAGAGAAAGAGAGATCGTATGAGATAGGAGTGCAACCAAAGGGATGGTTGATTAGAGAGTTGCAATGATCCATCAAAAACCTTCCCTAACCGGTAGTACTAAACCAAATAAAAATAATTCTTCGATAACACCGCATTTCCATTCCTTCAATACATACATACACATATTCGCTTAGCTTACAATCTTCTCTTTTCTGCTGAAGTTATCGTCAAAGCTCCACTACCATGTGCGAATATAGCTACGAATAGAATTATTTGGATATAATTTTCGTTGGTAGAATATATCCGGTTTAGTGATGGGGTATCGTTCTAGTCTACCATATCCGGAGGTCGCGGGTTTCAGTCCTGTTCGGTTGGAATTTCACCACTCAGGGCATGGGTGTGACGTACAGTGAGTAACAGATATACATACATGCCTATCACGCAGTTGCGTTTTGGGGTAGGCATAGTCAACTGAGGTTAAATAATCGATTTTTGACCTAAGAAACTGCCTCTATTGTAAAAATTACCTCTGTATTCCCTATCCTCACAAACATCCTTTGTTTCATACACCTTGCTCTCAAGACTCCTACTATTCCTCCTCTTAAGAGCCTCTTTCACCAAATTCGCTCATGACTTTGTCAGTGTACTCCTTCACATCATTCACTCAACTATAATATATCTCTTTCGTTATTCGACTCGAAATCATGTAATGAAGTTCTATGAAGACCTTATTTCGCTCATTGAAGATGCCATGTATGTGTTAATTTTATTTAACTCTTGGATAGGGTAATGCATATGAGACCCGGGTCACGTGGCGCCTTTTATAGAAGTCTTGCCATTCCCCACACATCCGCAGTTGTCATGGCGTCCCACCGTCAGTGTTATCGGCCGAACCAGCTGCTGCCCACGCGACAATGCCGTCGCGTCGGCGGCCGCCGGCCAATGGAATGGCGGAGAAGCACGCACATATCGACTGCGAATCGTGCGTGAATTCTACCAGGGTGAGCAGGGTGGACGTCGGGACGTCGGGGTACACGCCCTTGGGCCTCAAGACGGCGCCATACGGTCCTACGGCCCTGCGTTTCTAGCACCGTTGCGCATAATGTACTACTTCTGGATCTGTTGTGCGTTTCATCGCAAGGAAACCCAACGTTTTTAGAACTGGTGCGATTTTTCTCCGGGTCATGAGAATCATGGCTCAATCGGGAGTCCCTATTCTTGTCTCGTGAATAGAATATTCCAGGCTGTAGACGACATGTGTCTGGTGTATTTTAATCATACGTCCAAGGTGACCATACGCAACAGTTTAGCCAGGACAGTACCTATTTTTAAGTATTTGTCCCGTTGTCCCGAAAGACTAAACAAAAATACTAATTTGTACCGGTATTCAAAATTTCTATTTTCAATAAATGAAAATCTCCTTTAAAAGTGAAACTAAAAACCTGTATCGTTTGCATTAAATATCAAATTATCTTTTCCCTTAATATTTGATTTCTTTTATCCTTATATTGACTAAATAAATGCCTGATATATGTCCTTTGCCATATTTATAATATCCTAAGCTAATGTTGAAGGTTGTTCGGGCTTCCCACCGGGTTAAACTCTCCATCTCTGACGACGTTTAGATGTACGTGTCGTTCATCGTACATCGTATATCGAAACGTCGGCAGAGAAGGAGAGTTTAACCAGGTGGGAAGCTCGAGCAACCTTCAACATCATCATACGCCGGGAAAATCTTAGATCTTTCTTCAATATCCTAAACTCTTAAGGAAGTTGTACCAATTGAGTTTCAGAAAAAGTGAGTCGTGTAGGTTCGCAAAAAGTGAAACGTTATCCAATGATTCACTTGATTAGAAAAACGTGTGTGGAAAATGGCCAGTACAGAACAGATTTTTTTGTGCTTGTTTAGCGGTCCGAAATTTGGTCACCTTATGCATACCTACGGTGATATTTGCTTCAACCAAAACACATGACAAGAATAGGGACTCCCATATGAAAGTGATAGTCTCTGGCTTCAATAGTTGGAATTCCTTCATGACAAGGGTAAACTATGCAGTTCCACAAATATATACATATATTTCATCTCTTCCAACCATGGTTTCGATGCTGTTAATGATCTTCAGGAGATGCATAGCATCGGTACCATGGACGGAAGAGAATAGATATATCTACCTTTTGTGGAATTGCAGTGTGTACTTTACCCTCCGGACGACTCCTATATGGACCACGCTTCTCCTGACCTAGAGATCAATCTCTCCGGTCATATCTCGGAAAAACTCAGGATTTCTTTGCGAGAGACACACTTGGCAGATGCCAATGTTGCACGATGGGCGCAACGCTGAGATAAACGCAAAGGAAAGCGTTCCGTATGACTCCGCGGCCGGCCGGTATTTCGGCTAAAGGGAACCCACGGCCAAAAGGGAGGAGCACGATTGCCAGGAGTAAACGCGAAAAAAAGGGAGTCCGAAAGAGGGACTTATCTCGTGGAAGTGCGATAAGGCATTCATTAAAGCTTCGTCTCTTGCGGTTACCTCTAATCTCGGTGATAGTTCCACCGTCGCTGGTTTCCTCGCCAAGGCGGAAGACTCAGTGGGAACGTGTTGTAAAGGTCCTCCTAGCGATTTGTTTCTACCTTTCTGCCCTTTTCCTTGACACACTCCTACCTTTTTACCGAGAAAAAGATTCCCCCTCGATATTCAGGTTACGACACACCTATATGCATGTGACATCGCTAAGGCCTTTAGCGATTAACAACAATTTTGAAAAGTAAGCTGGACTTATAAATAAATTGTAAATATTGGAATATTAAATGTCAAGATTTATATTACTGATATCTGTACAGTAAACAAGGTGTAACGTAATTCAGCTCTGCAAGGTCCACAATGTCCACAGTTGGCCCAGATAGTTAATCAGCTACAACTGCTTCTGCATTTTTCTTGTACTACTCTGATCTGGCTGTTTAATTTTGCATTTGTACAGGGTTTTTTCATATTTCTGTTGGTGATTCCACGTAATCGTCTCTAATTTCCTTAGGTCTTTCCAAAACATTTATTTTGACCGACAACAGTTTCTGAGAACGGGTTTTTACCGACGAGTGACGAAAATGTCCCCTTTAGTCAAGATTATGGTTGTAGAATCTTTGATAATAAGCTTAATTCCATTATTTGGTTGGATAAACTTGTACATGGTAAAATTGGTGGGCTGCTGACATTTCTTTCGAGGATTTTAACGCTGTATCGTGAATAATTGAGATAGTAATAGTTGTTATCTCCATATTTTCTCCGTTAAAATGCCTTTAATCGGGTATTTTGCATTACTTATCGTAAAACACTGTGTACCTAATGACTTAACTTAAAGATAGTCAAGGAGATTGACTAATATAAGTACTTTTTCCGATCGCATACCTGCCAAATAGTAGCCCATCGCTCTTCTATTCTCCAGTAGATGGAGTTTTCGTGGTTGCAATGAAAATAAACACGCATCGAGGAGGGAAAACCTCAAATGCAGGTCACGTGTTGGAAAAATTCGTGTTTTTTAAGCAAACCAGAAAGCATCAATGAGGTTTTGTTATCTCAGCTTGGGTGAAATTCCGACATACGAAGTGGTGATGAACGCGAGTTGACGCTAATTCTAGTTTTCGTAGTAGGTTCATTATCATATCATATGGGCATAGCACCACGCTTCCACGCTCTTCCTGTCTCACCTCTACAGTCTGGTTATCAAGCACCGCTGAATGAGTTTCCGGGTTGGTCATGGTTGTTCCGCTGTAGGTACCGACGAAGAATGTAGTTCTTTATATAACAGCATTTTCTTTGAAAATTAGTGCCACGACGATTGATTTAATACCGTACCAAAATTTAAGTGACTCGACGGTCATAACGCAATATCCGTGGTCCAAGATTCTCGGTCCTAAAAACGTTGGCTTTCATCATTTTTGCGTGGCGAATTGCATTGAAATAGATCGACGGTTGTTGCATGTAGTTGAATGGTCGAATTTAGTACCGTGTTGTAACTATTCCATCATTTTAAGCCGCCCGCCCGCATTATGTACCAGCCATGCTGAAGAAGGTAGGTGTAAGGTACACATTTTTTTCCATTCGTGGTTTATAGCAAGATTTGTTCAGCAATAATATGCATTGTGAAGCTTAACATTTTAAATAAATACACTGGTCACAATGCTGAAAATTATTTACATAAGCTTCAAGTTCAGAAAAATTTCGTGTTAATGGGCGCTTAAACTTTAGATAATATAACTCTTTTAAATGATTACTACAGTGACTGGTAATTCATCACGAAAAATCATTTGACTTGACCGGTATCGGGGTCAAATGATTATTTTTCATGGCAAATTTCTGCACATCGCCGTTATATCTTGATTGTGTATGCGTGACTGCGAACAAGTTATGAGTTATTCGTCGATATAAGAAATATTCCGTAAAGCTGATTTTATTCAAGTTGAAAGGGCTCACTTTACCTAAGTTAATGCAATCACCAGTTCTTGCATGGGAGATTGAGTAGGAGAGAATCCTCTCCGCAGCATTGAAAAAAAGGACTAACCGCTCTTTTGTAAAGTATTTTAATCAATAATCCGAGCCTCGTCCCGAATAAAGCAACTCCGTGGCCTCAGCAATTCCCATCTCCTGGCTGCGAGAATGGGAGCGATGGACCGTGCGGCGTGGGTTGAATCTCACCTGTCGAAGGATTGCACTCACCCTTTCCCATTGTAATCTTACCGTCAATCAACGTTGAATCCCGGAGGCGGGCGTTTTGCTCCATGGAATACCAAGTGAGTCGGCGTCTTACTCGTAATCCCACGCTGAAAGCTAGGCCATTAGGCGGATAAGATCGCTGCGCAGGACCGGAGGACAGATAGACAGATGGCTTATCTCATTGCCAGTCATTGTGGGGTCCACATACATGTAAAATTCTGATAGAACTGATAAAAATGTGGATTTGATCAATTATCTGAGGAATTGTTTTGAAGGTGAGAGTGTAATAACTAAACTGATACATTATAGTATAGTGAATGGTGTAAGAAGATGAGGTAGACCACGAATGTCATAGGTGAATGTGATGTAAGAGATTCTAAAGAGAAGGAATATTCGGAGTCTTAGGAATAGGAGAGCGTTTATCAAGCAATGTATTAGTATAATAGAAGCAAAATAGGTATGCAAGGATAAATTCTTATGGAGGAATTTGTCAAAAGAGAGCCAGTATTCTAGGCCTAATAGCAACAACTTATGTCTTTGGCTTTTCCAAACCCGAAAGGGAATAGCTTGATGGGTATGTAATTATTTTGAAGGCTAGGGAATTCTGAAAACCTGTTCTTATGAGATCATAATGCAGAAGACCAGGTATGATCAAAGTTTAATTCATGTCATCGAGGAGGCATATATGGCTCGATTCGTTGAGATAAGATGAGAGGCATAGCAAGAGTATATAGATACCTTGATTACAAGTAATAAGAGATGAGCAAATTAAATATGTTCATTAGCTTGATATAAACTCTCTGCTTTCTATTAACAGTTTTCCCTATTCTTACGCTTCTTTTTTCCTAATGCCCTCGGAGAATCACTCAATCAAGGTTGGTTTTTCATCAAAGCCCTAACCACCACTACAAAGTCATAAGCATTAACTAATTCATGAACCTTGAACCCTTGACCTTTTCATTAGAGAAAGGGCGCATTCTCCTATAAATAGCCCGGTAATACAGCCCTGTAGAACATATTCGATCAATAAAATTCTTAAAATACTTTTTTGGAAGTGTCTGTTTTGGTTAGAAAATAATAGCAAATGAAATATTTGCTTCCTGCCCAAAGAAATAAAGCTTGCTCTCTCTCATTGGTATTGAATTTAAAATTAGTTTCATATTATTACGTACTTATGGTATACTCCCCTTTGTATTCAGTCATCATTGACAACCTGAGCTTCGATCAATTGTTTTTTATCTAAGTCACCTCTGCCGAGCAGACCACGATCTTTGACTGCTGAGATGAAACCTACAAATCATACGTTTAGGAACTTTTATTCTTTGTGATCAAGTGTGATGGCCATGACATTAGTGCTCTTGCTCGGAAACCCCCTTAATATAAATATAAAGATATCATATTTTTATAACTTTAAATAACAGAAGTGCTTCAGATGACCGGCTATTATAACGATAAAAATTTAATCAATATAGAAAATCTAACCCACTAAACCGAAATAGTTAATGTCCCCCAGAATGAGTGAAACATCATGCAGCATATTGATGGGCAATTATTTTTCTTAGCCTGAGACAATATAAGAGCCAGGTGTTGCAAGATGTTGTATCACTCAGCTGATTAGCCAAAAAGGAGCCCAAGATCTTGAAGCAAAAGTTGTATTCAAAGTAAAAAGAAATTAAAATGGATAGCCGTGCCATTCAAGCCAATGTTCGGTGCTATAAGAGTCCAAATACAAGATATAATTTATCAGAACAGCCTAGCTATACGTTTTTCGACTTGCGTGTACCTTGAGGGCCCATTTTCCTGATTTTAGCCACTGAAAAGAAAAGGTGCTTTTACTTTGTATTTTTTCTCATAATTTTAACTTACTTCCACCATTGTTCAAGTTTTTTCGCGTACCCCTCAAGCACAAAGAACGTATCCTTCAGGGTATGCCTACCACTGGTTGGTAATCACTGGATTCTCGTATTGACCAGAGAACGCGTCTCATTTTCCATCTTCGAATAGCGTCACCTAACCACACTACTGCGGTTGCCTGTCGCACACCTAAAAGGGCATTAAATACAGAATGTAGTCTCCGCCTTGTCATCCTCTGCGTTGGAGTAGGGTTTTAATTTGCTGGCAAGAAGAAAAGAGAGAGAGAAGAAAAACAGGAGGGCAGGTCGTGGTGAGGGAGGGCTGGAAGGAAACGAATTCTGACGGAGACCTTGGGGTCTAATCAAGACTCACACCGTGCCTTCTCGTTAAGGATCGGGCAGAGTTGCTCACCCAAGGCAGGTACGGAAGGAATTTAGACTCGTACTCTCAGCCTTATAAATAGGTGAACCCTTCTCTGTCGGTATTATCCTACCCTCGCCATATCTTCCGTCGAACAGTGACACCTTAGTTTCATCTTTAATGAAAATACTTTGTGTAATATAACATCTTTTTTGGTGTAATTCACATAATGTATGAAATATGGTCGATTTGTCGGTGCTATTAAAACAGTCTAAAATGTTCATAGTGATTTCAATCGAGATGAATTAAAGCTATTTTTACTGAGTCACGCCTCTTTCTCTTCCCCATAACCTTCGTTTTTCGTTTTAACGTAATTTTAGGGTTTTTTTTCTCTAGTCATAATAAAAGCCATGTTAGATTTTTTTATCAAAGAAGTTTTAAAGAACACAAAGTAAACATAACAATATTTACGAGTAAAAAAATTAAAGCCATTTTATCAAAGCTATTACGGTAAGTTATAAATTTATATTTAAAAATAATGGAGAAAACATACGAATTAAACATTACATTTCGGTCACGGTCTGTGCGTCAGAACTTCCTCATTTGTAAAAATAGTGGCTCTCTGGAGTTCATAGCCGAACGATATCCCTTGGAAAACGGCTTCTATATTTTGGCAAATATCTCGAAAAAGTGTAAAATAAGATATCTATGAGTGGCTTATATTTTTTTACCATTAGAAGAATAAGAACTATTTCTTAATTGGGAAGTAAAAATGATATCTATATCAAACTTCCTTATCTATCTTGCTACTTATGTCAAACTTCACATCTAGTATAGTGCTGTAGGATTGAAAATTTGCTGTGGGCATAGCATGGAAGAGAGTTTTCTGCGTCGGAAAAAAAGAAGGATCATTTTGATCGCGATATTCTTTCGAGAATTTTACAAGAAAATTAGGCTCCACCTATGACTACACGTCGTTGTAAATAAGGTAGGCAACGAAGGACGGAGGTTGCCATTAAGGGCATGTGGTCAGGTTGGTTTTGGTCGGATAACGAGGGTGATGGAGGACCCTGGCTTCGGCATCAACCTGATCTTAACAAAAGTAGTTAAGTGTCAACAGTTTATTGTCCCACCTGATGGACGTAATGATGCGCTTGAATTGCTCCCCGCGTATCCCTGAACTCAGGATATTGTGTTCCCATTCATCTACATACAACCCTGCGATCCGCTGCATTGTCGTGTGGCAGGGGGTGTTAGGACACCAGCCGCGTAGAGGTGTGAACGAGAATTTTATAGGGAGGTGAAAAGGTGAAGTGTATTTTGGCAGTATTTTCAGTGGAAATCGGTTTTTTATGGTCACATATTGTGCGTGGGAAGAACGAATTTAGTATGATTGTATTTCATCATTATGAGCAAAAAAATCCACTAAGTTCAAGCAAGTAGGAGAGAGAATCTGAATGCTTGCATTCAGATTCTCTCTCCTAATTGCTTGGACTTGCTACATACATGGATTTTCATTATCTTCTCGAACATTTATGGTTAAGCTTTCCAACTGGCTTTGTGTTTTGTTTAAAGTTGTCAATTGCCATAAAAACATTATATCTGTTGTCAAGGTCTTGGGGGAAATTTTAGGGTTGTCTGTTAGTGGCACCGTTTATATCAACTGAAATTCAGCTTTTGTTTCAGCCCCGAGGCGAGTAACAATTGTGTCACCGTCTGGATGTTCGGAACAGAATTGAATATTCTGCTCGTGACGTCAGTAGCGTCGCGCGTTATTTACTCAATGCATCATGGGAGTACTGAAGGGTGACTTGATTTCACGGGTTTGTGATATAGCGTTACCATTGTGCACGCATCTGGATCCAATCTGTGAGAACATTAGGCATTTTAAGGGCATGCAGTGAAGGCCATCTGGTCATTTTGTGGTCTGAAACACTCTATTATGCAGAATCTCTATAAAAGCCGTGGTAAGTAGTGAGGCCGGGACTCCAGTCAATTCATATTGTTAAAATTCGATCCCAGGAGTTTTATTTGATAAGCCCCAAATTTGCGACGGAATCAACACGCTAATTACTATCAATGTTGAGGTCGACGTATCATAGCAGGGGAGTTGCGAGCACTCCTTTAATTAGGGAAATGGATGAAACCCATTTCTGTATCCCCTACGGAAATTAGCTTCTTAGTTTGCTCTGTTAAACTTATTTTTCTAAGCGGAGTGCAAGAGAGGTCTTTAATCACGAAGTTGGCGTTAGTTTTTTAGAGCACCGATTCGAAAAACAAGCAAAAATTGGAAATATAAAGTATACTGTTTTGATTCCATTACGGTAAAAAAGTGGCGGAGTAACGGTGTTGGCTTTATTTGATTTGGGAAATAAAAATCAATGCCTTTAAAAATACAAGGGAAACGTAGAAATAAGTAATTTAAGCTTGGAATAATAGAGAAATTGGTTAAAAAAATATCTGAAGAGGAGCTTTCAACGCAATGCACACGCAACAAAACAAAGACGCTACAAAGCAGTTTTTGGAAGAGGAAAGAAAATTAATTTTATGTTAAATTGGTACTATAAATGCTTAGAATGAAATCGTACATTAAGGCATAGGTATGTTGTACATTATGCAGTGGCTTTCATTCCAGTAGGTGAGTTGACAACACTTTTCTTATTATTATTCGGAATGCTAAGTTTATATTCTTAAACATTCGCTTGCTTTTTCTATGCGGCTAAATTATCGTGCTAGTTTTCTTGGTCGACAACTTACAAGGTCTCGCATTGGGTCAGGAGGCTATCAGGTCCATACAGATTCAATGGGATCTACCGCAAAATAATCGGGGGCCCACTTAAATAACTTGAGCATTAATTTCACAAAAAAACGTCATCACAATTAGGAATCCAGATTATAAGCATGGAATCCAATGCTGCTCCATGCGAAAACTACAGGGTGGCCACTAAACCGTGAAACCGTGGAAAACCATGACTTCCGTTAACCTTGAAAAACCGTATTATTTCCGGTGTTTTCCTTTAATTTGGGTATCTGTGGTCCCTCGATTATTTTTCAGATTTTTAAGTGATACAAAAGTCAGTTAAATATTTCGTCCTGGGAAAAAGTCTGGGAGGTCTACTGTGAATGTTATACTATGCGCTCTTTGTAAAAGTTTAATTCTGTTCTTGTCGAATTTTCTTCGCAGTTCTTCAGCGGCGATAACTTTGCAAATTTGGGATGTTGAAAACATCTCCCGGAAACGATGCTACAGCGTATGTAGCAGGGATCTACAGTTTTGTTGTATGTTTTTACTAGCTAAAGGTACCCGTTGAAACTCAACGGGTGTGAAAAACAAGGAATGTATCATATACAAAAGCCACAAAACCTGAAGAATACTGAGCGGTCTTCTTTGAGTCGTCTTCTGAGTGAATGAACTTAATCCCTTCCCTTGTGTACATACATATATTTGCATTCAATGACTTATTTCAGCCTGCTAGCAAAAAATGAAATCACTGCACCGAACCCAATGATTAGCATGGACCAACAAGGGGGCCTTTGGGGGGCCTTCGGGGGCTCTGGAGGCTTTTTAATATAACCTATATATTACCCACAGATATATTTTCTATCTACATGCCAAATTTCAGCTCAATCGGTCCAGTAGTTTTTACGTGATGGCTAAAGGGAAAACAACAATAGAAAATTAAATAAAAAGTTGCTAACGAACACAAAAAAATCACAAAAGAAATAAAATCCGAATTTCAAAATTTGGATTTAAGGGAAAACAACAAAAGAAAAGTAAATAATAATTTGCTAACGTCACAAAGAAATCACAAAACAAACAACAAAGTCCGCATTTCAAAGTTTGGTAAAGAGAAAAAAACGAAATCTAACAACAATTCCAAATCGCAAAGCAAACATCAAAATCCGATTAACAAAGCAAAGAAAAAAAATAGCGATAGAAAGAGATCGTGAATAATTTTTCTTGTAGTATTTGATCGGCGAAATTAAATCTAATACTTATGTTTATTTTAAAAAATCTTAACAGCGCGTTTTAGAAACTGCATTCACCGATACAGCATTGTAATCATGCATGGGATAAGCATGTAAATATCCATTGAATTTATCGATTGCCCACTTAAGCAAGCCATCATGGGGCCCTTGGGACTCTAGGCCCTTCTGATACAGATATACTTTCAACGTGATATCATGGGCCTGCAGGAAAACATGTTATTTACATGCTAGTGGCGTAAATATCTTTTGAAGATTAAATATTTGGTTGCCAAGGAGATTGATATTGTTGATTTCAAAGAAAATGTGAGATTTTTCAGTCAAAAACATGACTTTCACACGAATACGAAACGTAATAGAAAATCGATTGAAAGAATTAGAATTTTCATTTATCTTGAGTGAAAGTACCTTTAAAAATCAAAATATAAACCCACTGCACCGAACCCCATGATTAGCATGGACCACCAGAGGGGCCTTTGGGGGGTCTTAGGGGACCCTTAAGGCTTTTTAATATTACCTATATTACCCACAGATATATTTTCTATTTACATGCCAAATTTCAGCTCAATCGGTACAGTAGTTTTTGCGTGATTGAGTAACAAACATACAAAATTTCACATTTATAATATTAGTAGGATTTATGCCGATTTGAGATGTCATTATAATTTGGGTTCGATGGGAGAAGCAATAGAATAAGGCACAAAGCTCGCTTAACAAAAGAAAAATATTAACTCAATCACTATACGTCTTCGTTACATTGATGATGAAACTTATTGCAAAAAAGGTTGTTTATTCTTTTGTTTTCTATTATTTTGTAAAATTAACGGTTCATTGTTGGTCCGTACACGGTTGACCTATCACATAATTCCGTTAAATAATGAATCATCGTACTCTTAAAAAAAACATGATTTTAAACGACTCTGCATTTAACTCGAACAAAACCGTGAAAATTGGAATTTTTAACTTTGAAAACCGTGAATAACCGTAAATTTTACTTCATTGAGTGGGTACCCTTAACTATGGTACTTCAAAAAATTTTTGGTATCGAAAACTAGGTTACGCGCTTGGGAGTAATTGTTTGCAGGCTTCAAAGCTCGAATTTTCTTTTGTGACAAGGCTTACCGATGTGTATTGTTGTGAAGCAAGCTCGGAAGCGCACATCTTCTCATTCAATGAACACTCGCTGGAGTGATCATGCTCAATTACGGTCTTCCTTTGTCTGAAAACTAATCTGAAAAATGGGGAATGAGTCACGGAGGTGATATCTCACTCCGTAGAGGAAAACTTACACAATGACCCGGAGGAGGGATCCGTGAAATTATGACAAAGAAATTATTCTTCCTTCCACTGTGTGCCATCTTTACCTCCTTCTTTATAGTCTTATCGTGCCCTTTTATCGTCCTTTTTTTGTTCCTCTGGTGGGGTCGAGAACACTCTAGAGACCCCTCAACCTCGTATCTCTAATTTATCGCGAAATTACGCGATCCAACTCCTTTCCTCGACCTTCGCCGTCTCTTATTATAATTTGGAGTAAAATTGGGTTGGCTTCGGACCACATTTTGGTGACTTGAGCTGCCTTATTAAGAAAATGTATCAAGTTAACGCCCAGATGAGGTGTGCCGCGCGTTTCACTAGAGCATTTATTCCACCTTTATCGTAATAATTCTACGAAAGGATAAGTTCACAATAAACATTTATATTCCCTTGAAGAACGTTATTCTTAGGGGATACAGTCATTATCAGATTCAATTCAGTGGCTGTTCATCAACTGGTGTTCGAACCTACTGTAAAATACCTAATAAAGAGTCAGTTTTGGTTTTATTACTAGCGTAATTATCTTTCAGCTTACTCAGTATTGAATCACAATGTATCAAATTCTGTCCTGTGCTATCTTCTATTAAGAGCTGCAGAGTATAGAGATATTCAAGAGTGGATGAAGACTTAATTACTTCCTACCATTAATAGGATTTATAAGAACGCGGTTTAATCACCCTTATATTTCCTTTCTTTTGATGAGGGCCTTGAATTAAAATCATAAAACATGCTTATTTGGTTGTGTGTAGATTTATTACATTATTTCACCTTTGCAGTCATTCTTGAAAAGAAAAAAAATCGTTGAACCATTTTTCCAATTTTTACAGCACTATTTAAACTTCCCTTGTGATCTGTTTATCAGTTTAAAAAATAAGCTCCAAGAAAATAGTGAAGACATTAACACAATAAAGTTGGATGATTTTCATTTCATTCTTGACGACTGGAATTCATCTACTTAATTGAGCATTCTGATGTATCGCAATTTAGCCAAACTTAGAACAAAATACGTAGCCTTCGAGGCTTTGTGCTCACTCTTTGGTTATAAATACGCACCTATGCATTTTGCTGTCCGTCATATTTTCCTCATTTAAATAAATTATTTGGGATGGTATCTCTATTTTCTTTCGTGATCTCATTGAAAATTATCTCCCCTTCGTGGCGGCAATTCTGTGCTCGTCCATGGGGTTATATTCATTTTTAAGTTTGCAATATTTAATATATTTACAAATATTTTAATAAAGTTAATTAAATTTACAAAATTTAACTTAATTTATTATATAATTATCAAAATTAAATTAAATAACTAAAATTTTAGGTAAAAACCGTGAGAGAATATGGATTTGCAGGTAAAACGGAGCAATATTAATAGGTTCATTCTATTCCATCTTAACCTATTTCTAATCTGTGTTGCCCATTAATGACAATTAATGAATTAACCTGTATTCATTAGTATTATATTTGCCGTATGGATATCTTTGTGTGACTATGTTCTTGTCTCAATTTATGATGATTTGTCCGGTTTAATACAATTATTTTGCTCGCGTTCTTTTGAATTAGGGCGTGTTTTGCACAGAAAATACTCTTCATGGTGATTTTCAGATGGAATGATTTTATATTAAAATAAAATGTTCATATGTTTATTTTTTATAATTGCCAGATAAAGTAGATTATCTCTAAATCCGTTGAGTACAAAGTGTGAGTGTTATGAAATTATTCTGGTCAGAATAATGAAAACATTTTAGTATTCAAACATCTAAGTTAGGTATAAAATCTATTCATGAGTGAGTAAAAATAGTTTCTCTGCTGGGTACATTTGTATGTCACTGCGCGTTTAGTGAGTTTTCCATAAATTGTGGGCCTGCGTTTTATTTACTGTGGAGTAAGTCGAAAAATTCTTGATATACAAAAATATTCGCTGTTTGGTTCCTGAGAAATATAACGCTTTATTCTTTTTCCCCATTAGATTGCGATTTATTCTCCTAAGCTTAATAACATTTTTTCCTGGAATGGGATGAAAATAACTCTCATCCAAATTTACCCCTCTCCATTTCAATTGATTCGGCATAACTTTTCGAAAAGAAAAATTCAAAGTTTTTAGCTGTGCCCATGTTCATTGCGGGGAAACGCCCACTCCTTTGCATTAATGCGTCGCAAAACGGCAATTTTGCGGAAATTGGCTTCCCAGAGACGGAGAGCAAAAAATGTCGTGAATAGGGTGGTTTCCTATTTTTTTTTTATTGCCTAGATCTGAAGTTTATAACCCCTGGAGTACGTGTTTGAAGCCGTTCGATTTTTAAATGGCGTTAAGTATTTTTCCTTATTAATTAAAAAGTGAAAAAATTCAAAATGGAAAAAAACACGAATGAAAGTAATCTGACAGCATTCGCTGAGCAGTTCGTACATTAAGCCAAAAAACAATTTACTGCGGAATATTTAATGTTGATGATATTTCATATTGGAATGAAATGATAAATTCAAATTCAGAAATAGATGACAAATTGGAGGTAATTTTAATGGGGATAAATCATACAAATCCTTCGCACACCACGTTACCAAGGCTTCAAGTTTAAAAAGAGAAGTATTTCTTGAGATATTTTCCCTTTTGGAAGTAAAATCATATCGTGTCCATTTTATTTTTCCGTTGTATCGCGTCCAGAGCGCTGCTGTGCATTGAACAACATTATAGAAAAGTTATGCTCGAATCGTTAATTAAGGCGCCTATCATTCGATTAAGTGAGGAACCTCCTTAGGGGTGTACATAGAGATGTTCTTAATTTAGGCCAGGTTTTATAATGTCTGGTTAACTTTAACCTTAAGATGACGTAGACTTTTCGTTAACTTGATATTACCTGAGAGTTCTAGTTATGAATGCTACATCTGGCTGTAGGTTAGTTGTTGTGAGCGTTATCGATGGGAAAATTATTTAACTTCGGTTTTCATGCAGAGAAAATAGTTAACCGGAGATTATAAAACTGGGTCGTAATGTATTTATCTAAATAATTTTAAAAATTTAAGCGATAACGAACCGACATATGTTACTAGTTCTAGAACGGCGCTACTGAATCCAAACGTTAGCCGCTCAAGAGTATTAGAACCCTGAGTCCTCCCGCTACCCGTCAATTAACGCGTGGAGTACACTAAATCTTTTTTTATTCATTATTCTCCACTTGATTCCTCTAATCCCGTCGTGGGCCGTTGCTATCCTTATTACAATTCCTCCCGTTGCTATGGTTACGCCTACTTGGACTATTTTACTTTTTGGGTTCCATGAGGGGAATGTAGAAAGCTCCAGCACGTGGTGCAAGAAAATAGAAGCCAATTACACTCGCCCCGTGGTGATATCTCTCTCACATAATTCATTTAATTGCAAGGGGATTTATTTCCGTCTGTTTCAATTTTCCTCCTTAAAAATTCTTGGTGCACTGTTCATCTCTTCCCTCTCTCTCGTTCATGTGGTGCTTCCAAGCAAACAAAGTTAAAATTTCTCACTCGAGTTCTGCTATCTAAACATTTTTATGCATGATTTAATTAATATTCTTTCGAAGGAATGACATTTTTCTTGGATCTATTATTCTAAGAACTTTTTTCTTGGACCCTTCATTTGAAGAGCAGCACCTTTTCATTGGACAGTATTCCAGGTCGTGGACAAACGTGGTCAGGTTGGACAAAGGCAGTTTCGTTGGACCACTAATTACCCACACGATTGGATTTATTATCACAAATTTTAATGGAATCCAGTGACTGGTCCATCTCTTCGTTCCAGGGCACGGAGTAGGTTTATTTAAGTTCTAAATGGGAAATTGAACTGAGTTAGCTCAATTACCCTGTTTATTGTTATTAATTTCAATGTATAAATTCAAATCTCATACAGTTATTTTAAATTCGTTTATTGTAAATTTGTATTTATCTTTGAAAATGAATGAAATATGGTGCAACAGTGAGCCCCTAAACATGATTATGCCATACAAGTTAGGTGTAATGCGCCGTATTGTATGCGATATTTGTGAGTGCATGCTCATACGATTGTAACAGTGCTTAAATTGGCCAAACATCAGTGCTTTAAAGACAGGCGGAATCAACGGAAATCGTATTTTAAAATTTTAAAGGATTCGTATGCACCATCTGGCCATGCCCTTTTATGTATTCATTTTTTTAATTTTCACTTATCCAAAATCGTATTTTAACAGAGGCCGATCGAAAGGAAAGACTTTTTAAAGAAATGGTAAATATAGCCAGAAATGAAAAGTGTAATCTGAGTGCCATTTATTGCAGGTTAATCTCGTAAAATTTTACCATTATACCAGTAATGTATTTTTTCAATTAAAGTTCAGTGTAGTTTTCAAGTCAATTGCAGATTCAAAAGAAGCGCCACTACAGAGAATGGCTTTTGAAATAAAAAACTATGAGTAAATATATATATTATCGCTTTCAGTCTCGTTGAAAATCCGGTGGGAAAGGGAAATTATTCCTTCCTTACCCAATTAAGTCCTTCAACATATATCCTGGCCTCTTATTTTTCACCTCTCGGCATTGGCGATTCTCATCGCCGTTGCCTCGACTACGCTGAAGGCGTTAAACTGGCCTGCGCTCCGGGGTAAACTGGCCCGTGAAACCAACTCAGGAGAACCAAAAACCTCGTACTTTCCGATGGTGGAATTTTCAAAAACCTCGGGGAAGTAGCCAGCGGGCACCCAGCAAGGAGCCACTCTCGCTCAACAGGCTTGAGCCCTCGTGTGGCTTCCGATGACGTCCTCGTGTGAGAATTTTTTCAATTTCACGACTCTCCCTCACGCTCCTATCCTCTCTCTCTCTCCCTCCCCTGGTCCTGGATCCGACGTTAATATCGGTGACTTTCAGTCCTGCTCCATTGTGGCCTGAATATAAATTTTTCATGTCATGGAATCGATGGAAAACTTTGCGATTCGGAATGGTATGCGTTACAGGGGTAGGCCATGTTGTGTCCAATTGTGGCAGAAATCATTACAAATTCGAATTTGGGAGGAGTTCTGTTATGGAATTGGGCATGGAATTGCACAAACACCGGGTTCAATATAAATTCTCATTTGCCACAACTATTGCTCCCCTTTAACATGAGGCTGACCATGACAGTCCAAAAGAACGTCCACAAAAGATTTTGCAATATTTTGATGCTTCCTTCAGATTTTCACGTGCTGTACGTCGCCCCTGACATGCAGGTAAAATTAACTATTATAATACCCTTGATCCAACCCCGGGCTAACGTAATTTTGTAAAGCTTATTTTGCGACATGACCAAGAGAGGTCGAGCACCTTAAGACATATTTATCATGAATTTGTTTTATAATTTTTTTCTATAATCATCGCTTCTAAAACGTTAATATTCAGAGATAATACAAAAATAGCTTCAAGTTGGATTTAGTGAGTAAAAAAAATTGGGAATGACCATTACAGTGAGTTGGCACAACAGCGGTATTAATATGGACTGAATTTCGATTTAGGACCATCTACATTCTTATAGTAGGTACCCTGCAAGCTTCCTCATATGTCTCATGTGTGCATACATAGAAATTTAAGAACATCTTAAGTATGCTTGCGATACCAGCTGTAAGTACTGGTTATTGCTTAATAAAAAGGTATTTTGCAGCATATTAACTAATTTTTCTCGCAATCGAACAGCGTATTGGTTGCCTTGATGACTGCATTTATACCCTCTAATTCTTGGTCACCAAGCGCCCCTGCTCCGATCTCCCACGGGAACAGAGAGGAGACACGGAGTACAGAGAGATAAGAAAGGGGTGACGTGGATGGTCGGTAGCCGACCAGATTGGGAGGAAGGACGTGGCACGGGCGGAAGGGATTATGAAAGGGAGAGCAAGTGGAGTTTGTGAGAAGGGAATGTGTATCGGGGGAGGAGGGAAAGGACCGGCGAAGGGGGTTGAACCCGATACCGCTCCGTTGCCTTTCTACTCCCGTCTCGTTCCACAGAAGGATAAGAGAGATCAAAGAGATTGGTTGACTCAGGTTTGTCCGATAAAGCAATCCAGTGAATGCGTCCCTCCTTGGTATTGACGGTCCTTTTTCGTTGTTTCTTCATGTCGGTGGGGAACAGGCTTTGAGGAGAAAACGATAAAATTGGCGTGTTGTTTTCGCTATCTCCAAAAGGCCGTGGTGGGGTGATTGACTCGTTTTACAGAAACGTCCGATGTACGGCGCTTACTTCATTAGTACTTCGGGAGTAAATGTTTCTTATTTATTAAGGTACTAAGCTAAGTGTTATTGTTGAAAATTTTAAATTTATATTAGAATCTGTGTAATCCATTTTCACTTAGTACAAAAACCTGATTGAAGCCTCGTGAGATTTTGGTGAGAGAAAATGTATTTCTTTTCAGTGAATTTGATGGTAAAAGATGCTTGACGGCATCTCAATGCAGATTAAATTTAAACCAAAGTACACTTGAAGTGTGCTTCAGTATATTTCTTAAGTCTGGGAAGGAGTCTCCTTAAAAGTAAACGAATCGTCTTGAAGAGTTGCCATTGGTAGAAAAAGTACGGCGGTTGTTTATTGCACGAAACGTTATTTACAAGCTTTTATATGGAAGGTACTGAGGTGATATCTAATGCACAAGATTTTAGATGTTTACACAGAATCTGTTTGCAGCACTCTTTTTGTCGGTATTTGCAATAGGGAGTCCAATTTATTAAAATAATAATAATTTGTTTTACCTTTGTGATTTGGCTCAGCTCTAAAACTAGGATTAAGAAATGGGCTAGTTCATAAAGATATCATATGTCTAGGTCCTTCCCAAAATGAGAATCCTTAGATGCAATGCTTGAAAGTAGTGGGTTGAGGTGAGTAAACATGAATCAGTTCAGTTTGTATTAAAGAAGGGAGATAGTTCGGCTTCAGGGTTGTTAGTAGTGGAACATATGCCAAGATTATTTAAGAGGCCTATCTCGTCGGATGTGATTGCTCAGAAAATTCAAGCCCAGCTAACGAGACTGCACCCACCTTTCTCGTTTCATGAATAATAGTAATAATAGACATTAACGCTCCTCTAGAGATGGTTATGTCACTGCTAATACCTGTAACATGCTTTTAGCTGTGACTGACAATGAAATCCGGTGCACTACTGGTTGGCATAAGAGCGGAGAAAATCATTGAACATGAGAATTATTTTTGGTGTTGGAGTTAATGTCAGAACTTGGGTAGCAAGAGCGACCGATAAGGTGTCCGCAATGTTACCCTGTAACATGCCTTCCTTTAAATGCGTCAGTATTTGAATTTGATGGTTTCTCGCTCAAAATTATGGAACTCTATGGTATCTTTAGCGGTCATTAATGAAAAGATTGGTTCGCTGTAGCACTCTACTCAATTCCCCTTGCAGCTAACCGGTAAATCCTTCATAAATCTTAATTCGTACTCCCGTCATAATTTGTCTTGGTTCTCTTCGGCAACTTATCCCAAGCTTTTAACCTTCTATCATTGTTTCCATGTCTCATAATGTGTCCAAAAGTTTATCTCTTCTAATTGGTAATATTTTCATAGAGCGTTTTTTTCCGAATCCTTTGTAGTACTTCAATGGAAAAGTAAACACTTTTGGTTAATAAGTAAAGATGTCATCTCTGTCGCGAAACCATTCTTTATCAAATTCATTTTCAGGTGATAGCGAGTTTTATTGATGACGCATGTCTTCATATAATCCTCCTTCAGGTGAAGATGTCATTTTTGAGACGAAAGCGGTCGTACCTTATCATTATTAGGGTAATTTAACTGTTAAGCTAGGTTTAAGTGAAATAAAGTAAAAATCCTCTAGATTTTTACCAGCGGAGACCCCTATCTAACTACACAATTTCTTTCAATGTCTCACCATACATCTTACCTCTCCTCATCCCGTTCCTTAAAAGTCTCTGATCAGCCAAGTATATTTAGTTTTTCATCGCGCTACTCTTATTAAGTCATTTGGTCACTTGAGAACCTACGGGTGAATACGGCTTATTTACGAATTAGCACCGGAGGAGGAGAGCCACGCGATAAACTAATTTAACGCGTGCACGGTGGATAGGTTGCAGCGGCGATACTCGGCAATGGACGGACCCTTTTGATTCGTTGGGACGCGCGGGAGGATCATGTCACCCGCGACATTAACGAACTTTCCAGCTGTGGTCGGGCCTAAAGCTGTAAGTCAAGCATTTTAACGGTCCTTCATTCCCCTCATACCGCGACCCGCTCCAAATCGGAGCATCGGAATACAGTGTCACGTCCATTCGTGGGAAGATATGGACGCAATAGAAAAGTCCTCTTTAAGTGCCGTCCTTTGCCGAATATGGGCGCTGTTTCACTATCGATCTGCGAGTGTCGACCCTCCCCTCCTCTCCCTCTCTCTTCCTCCCCTCTGTCCCCTCCTCTTTTCTCCCCGGCATCACCCCTTTCTCGCCCTCTTTTCCCTCAAGCTTTCCCCCACGCCCTTCCCGTCCCATCTCATCCAACTCGCTAACCCTTATAACCTCTATCTCACTCCCTCCCTACCGTCCTTATCTAAAACTATTTTTCCTCTATCCCCCCCCCCTGCTCCTCAGCAGACGTCGGGCTCACTTACGTTCATGTTTTTAAAGCTCAGCGGTGAAATTCAGGATGTGGTAGAAATATCCATTCATATCCTGCCCAATAACCCTTCTCGGGACACTCTATTTGAAGGGGTTTTGGGGTCGCGGAACATCTATTTTTGCAACCTGCAGGAATGGAAAAAAGGAGTTGGTGGGTTGGTTGACTGTTGGGGTTACGGTATGTTCGGAAATTATGACGCATTATTATTCGCCGGTGAGCGTTCAGGAAACAAGCGAGTTCTTCTCCTTTCGTGAATTTTTTTATTTTTTCGGATGGTATGGTTGGTGGAAACTACGTCGGATGAGATTTATAATTTCGGGCAGCGGTGTTCTATCCCGCTCTGGGATACAGTTGCTTTTTTCCTTAGAGGGAGTTTTCCACGATCTTGATTCCGAGATGCTGTTTTTTTGTTGTTTGTCTGAGTGACAAAGATTTCCGCTGCCAAATATCGGTATGGTGTCGGGAGGAAATGGGTGGCGTAAACTTGCTCCTCGGGCTATCCTTTGACTCGGTGAAAGTCATTGCAAGTGCCATCTGTTATAACTTTAAAATGGTTGGGGTAGTTCTGTTCTAATAAAGACGAGTCCATATTTCTCTCGTGTTTTCCTACCGTTGCTGGTGAAGTACGAAAACTAATATTCAGTTGTAGATGAAGTTGTTTGTGACAAGCTAAGAATAATAATTTTTTTAGTGGTATGAATTTTGCAATATCCTTTGGATTCTCCTCCCTCATAAAAAGATAAGTATTTTACACCAAGTGTACGATTCACGTTCCCAAACGTCATTTCCCGTTTCGAGCATTTCAGACCATAGAGCCTATCCAAGGAAATTTCTCGTGATTATCCAAAATAACTCATTTTGAAACTTTATATTTGGCTGCCATATTTATATTCCCTTCTCTCGGACTACACCATGTCGTGGTTGAAGGGCTTGCGTGCTCCGATGACCCCTAGAGCTGCACTGGCGGGAGCAATGCTCCTGGTAGGGTCACCCATGCCAGATTGGTCGAAGGTTAGGAGAGAGACGAATGGTAGTCCGCGCAGCGTCTGAACCTCAGTGAGGCGGCTGCAAAAGGCGTCTGACCACAGTGGGGCAGCCTCTGAAGTAATGGTGTCACGTAAAAAACACTATTGAGTAAGGCCACGGAATAATATCTCAATTAAAACAAAAAACTTGAAATTATGGACAGTTCTCAAATGATAATGAATCCTGGCAACTACGGGACTCGGCCCAGAGGGCCGGGCGTTGTGCCCGGCAGCGGTGGGTGCAAGGCCCTTGCGGTCGTCATCACACGAAATCCACACACAGACGTAGTAGCAGCAGAGAAAAAGAAGATAAAGAAGAGGAACGAAACTATCAGAATAGGCACGTGGAATGTTAGGACTATGCTGAGGGCGGGGAAGCTTGAAAATATAAAGCAATAGATGGAGAGGGTGAGTGTAGACATCATGGGTCTGGGTGAAGTAAGATGGAAGGATGACGGGAACTACTTGAGCGACGACTATAGACTAATTTATAGTGGAGGGAATGAAAGTCAGCGCGGGGTTGCATTCGTAATGAATAGGAAACTTGGTAGAAAATTAGTATATGCAAAACAGGTTAGTGATGGGATTATAGTCGTTGAACTAAAGGCAGATCCAACGAATTTAGTTATAATCCAGGTTTATATGCCTACCTCTAATCGCAAAGAGGAGGAGGTAGATGGGGTATACGATCAGCTAGAGGAAATAATTGGTAGGTTACCTGGGAGTAAGATCTTAGTAGTAATGGAGGATTGGAATGCGGTGGTGGGTGACGGAAGAGATAGGCGGGAGGTGGGCGATTACGGGCTAGGAAAGAGAAACGACCGGGGCGGGAAAGTTGTGGAGTTTAGTCGTAGAAATAACCTAGTAATTACAAATACATGGTTCAGACATCATCCTCGACGTAGGTACACTTGGAAGAAGCCGGGAGACACAGATAGGTTCCAGATAGATTATATAATGGTTCGTCACAGATACAGGAATAGTTTTCAAAACTCGCATACTTATCCAGGAGCTGATGCAGACACAGACCACAACTTATTAGTTATGAAATGTCGGGTAAAACTGAAAAAAGATAAGAATTGGAAGGAGGGTACGAAAGTGGAATACGGAGGCATTAACTGGGGCAATGAAGAAGTATCGAGAGAAGGTGGATGAGATAATGGGTGAGGAACATGGAGTTAGATCAGTGGAAGATGAATGGGGAAGTTTAAAAAATGGAATTGTAGAAGCGGCGAAAGCAACGGTAGGCGTAGTCAATGTACCTACTCAAAATTAGAAAACCGTGGATCACGAAGGAGATGATAAGGGAGATGGAGGAGAGAAGGAAATGGAAGAGTGTTAACTCAGAACTAGGTAAGAGAAAATACCGAGAATTTAATAACAGGCTTAGAAGAGAAACAAAGTAAGCAAGAGAGGCGTGGTGGAGAGAACAGATCGACTCGTTAGAGAGACACCAAAAAGAGGGAAGAGCAGATGCATTATATAGGAAAGTAAAGAAACTGACGGGTGGTAATAAGGGAAGGGGAATTACAACGATAACAGACAAGACGGGAAAGGTGATCGTAGAAAGAGATCCAGGAGAGGTGGAAGGAGTATGTTGAAGAGCTGTATGGTAAAGAAATAAGGCCCATTAGGTTAGATATAGAAAGGGAAGACGATATCGACAGAGATGGCATCGGACCAAGTATCCTAGATAGCGAAATCGAAAGAGCTCTACGAGACATGAAAAGGAATAAGGTGGTGGGAATAGATGACATACCTGCAGAGTTTTTAAAGATCATGGGGAAGAACGGAAGAGGAAAACGTTTTGCGCTTATTCGTAGGATATATGAGGATGGAGTGTGGCCGGAAGACTTTGCGAAGACTGTACTAATTCCTGTACCAAAGAAGAGTAAGGCTAAAACGTGCGAAGACTATAGAACAATAAGCTTAATATCCCACGCGGTCAAAGTAGTTCTGAGAATTATAAACAGAAGGCTAGAGAAGAAGGCAAATGAATACCTGGGTGACGACCAGTTCGGGTTTAGGAGAGGGACGGGAACGCGAGACGCTATAGCAGTTGAGGACGCTAGTAGAAAGAAACCTAGAGTATGGGCAGGATGTTTTTGCATGCTTCGTAGATTTCGAGAATGACGTTTTATCGGGTGGAATGGACAAAATTAATGGGAGTGTTGAAGAAATTAGGGGTCGATTGGAGGGACAGGCGTCTGATTCGGAATTTGTATATGAACCAGACGGCGCAGGTTAGGGTAGCCAATGGAGAATCGGGATGGGCCACGATAGGACGGGGAGTGCGACAGGGGTGCTCACTATCGCCGTTGCTTTTCAACGTGTATTCAGAAGAAATGGTAAGGGAGGCATGGGGGAGGAGGAGGTAGGAATAAAGGTAGGAGGGGAGCTGATAAAATCAGTGAGATTTGCAGATGATCAAGCATTGGTTAGTCACTATGTCAATGGGTTACAGTCAATGGTGAATGCATTAGAGGTGCAGTACGAAAAGTATGGGATGAAGATCAATCACAAGAAAAAGAAAGTAATGAGATTTTCTAGAAGTAAGAAGGCGGGGCTGAATATAAGCGTGGGGAGGGCAGAAGATAGAGCAGGCCGAGCAGTTTACGTATCTGGGTAGTATTTTGGAGGAGAATGAGTTTAGTGGTAAGGACATCAGATGCAGAGTTGCTGTGGCTAAAGAAGCATTTTCGAAGAGAAGGGAATTTATGAGACGTAAAGAAGAACCGTCTGAGAAGAGACGTAAAGAAGAGGCTGGTGAAAACTTTAATATAGAGCGTGGCGCTATATGGGTCGGAAACTTGGTCATTGCGGAGGATGTGCGTAGACTTGAGGCGTTTGAGATGTGGGTTTGGACAATGGAGAAGGTGAGCTTAATGACGAGAAAGACGAACGAGGAGGTATTGGATATAGTCGGAGAGGAGAGGAAGCTTGTGGCAGAGGTTGGGAGAAGGCAGAAGAGCTGGATGTAGGAGGTTTTGAGAGGAGAGGGCATGTTGAAGAGAGTGATAGAGGGGAGAACACTAGAGAAGCGTGGAAGAGAAAGGAAGAAGATAGGAATTCTGGGCAAAATAAGAGGAGGTAGAAGATATGAAGAATTGAAGAGGGATCTAATAACGAGCCATCCTTAGGAGGGAAAGCGAGACAATGTCTATGGGGTTGGGATGCAGAATGGGGACTGTCCAAGAACCTACCAATCAGCTGGTCGAATACTTGAATGAAAGAAAAATGAATATTTACATTTTTAACCGCAAGCACGTTTCCTCTACATGTACGAAATACTCAAATATCATACAGCGTTTTTACCATGTCACATGATTTTATAACACTTTTTTCAAATTCTTTAACTTGCTACTGATTCCATTCCTTAAATTTTAGTTTTCGCAGTGTCGATTAATATAAGACAAACGTGGCTCTAATATGTAATCAAATTGGTTACAATTCTTTTTATTTTGGTGAATGGTGGTTCCTATTTACCGCTGTTGGCAAACGTATTAAATCAAAATGCATCTTTAGAGCCAGTAGTAAAAGCAGTTTTTTCGGCTTCATTATCTTTCGTGCTGTGAGAGGAACAATAGGTCAGCATTAAAATTTTCAACATTAGCTGAAGAACATATTCTGCGGTAGGCGAGTGATGGAGTAAGTACTGCTAATGCACATGAAATTGGAGGACGAGAGAAACTTTTTCGTTTTCCGTTTCTTTTCCCACTGCTGCTCACGGGACCGAAAACAAGGGCTTGTCGGCATGCTAATACTTGAGCCTGTTGGATATGACGGGAACACGTGTCATATTCCCTTCTGGAGCCTGGCCGCGTCGGGCCGCCCACGCGCACACTAACTACGAGGGCAGGAGCAAGGGGAGGCCGTAACACGTGCAGCTGATGCCATTACAATCTCGTCCGACGCATTTCCACCTGAGTTCCCTGGCTGAAATATCCCCTAAATATAAGTTTACATGTTTCGGATTTAGTTTTGGAGCTTGGTTTTGAGTGTCACTCCTCCGATGTCAATCTCCCTCGTCTCACTACTTTCTCCCTGTCTGAGAAAATGATTTGAATTCGAACATAAAAATTTTACCTCTCGAAAAGGAAAATCACTACAGGTGTAAAATGAACATAAAGCTCGACGATTGGGAGTATTTGGAATTTAAAAAAAATAATGTGATTTCAGTGGTCAGGTCGTTCCAAAAAATATACTTGCCTTTTTTATTCATTCCGCCGTTAAATAAATCTCATTTGTGCTCTTTTCCACTTGCCAATTGGCTTCGAGGTTTTCCTTCCAGTTGAGATTTTTTTGACAGTAAACAGATTTCCTAGGGATTTTCCTGCAGCGTACGCATTTTTGAGTTGTCCTCTGTTAGGACTTATCATGAATCTTGGAAGATTTTCCCCACAAATTAGCGTTCGTTGCCTCGCGGTGGAGACTTTCTATCACTTTCGTACTACTTAGATCACTTTCTGTTCTAAAACTGTGATATCCCATTTGGAGTGAAGTTAACATATTTCTCTGCCTCTGGATTTTTTAATACGTTCCCTTACCACTTCAATATTTTGCATTTAAAATTCTAATCTAATTTAGTTTCGTAAGACGGAGGGTACTAGGTAAAATTACTATTGCAAATAGCAAATAAACTACAACTTTAGGGCATATAAATTTACCTACTGCATTTTACACTTTATCAATCAGTCGGTGCAATACATATTACTCCGTAATTATCTTTAAATTGAAAGTAAATTATATCAATCTCAAGGTTGGTTGGTTATTTGGGGAGGCGACGCACAGTAAGGTCATTTGCGCCACGAAGAATTTGTAGGCACATTGGTAGGGAGGGACTTTAATGGGATCGGAGGAAGTGTGGAGAGAAACCCGGCATCGGCATTAGCCTGCTCTAAACAAAAGTCACCAAGGGGACAGCAGTTTAATGTCCCTTCCGACGGACGGGGAACTGTACTTGAAATAATCTTCACACAGCACCCAAGTAGGGGTCGGAATTCATTGAAAAATCTCCGCCACTGTCAGGAAATGTACTCGGACCCGACGCATAGAAAGCCAGTAGCGCAATACCACCGCCTCAACTTAATCCCCGATTTTATTATCAACAGAAATAAATAATGACGGAAAATTATAAAATAACAATCTCACTATTAACATCCTATTCCTTAAAAAAATTCAAGCGAATGATAATCTAATTTCGTGGGAAATAATTACCACATTCTAATAAAAATCAGATATTTATCGAAATCGGGTAATGTACTGGATACATTGTTTCATTTCTAAGTACTTTGATTAACTCATATCTAGTATGTGTGGAATAACTGCATAAAAACTCATAATAGCAAATGCCTAAATTTGATAGCAATTTTCATCATTTATTTTATTATTTGCAAAAGCTGTGTAAAGACTCCTTTCCACTACTTTTTACCACTTTAACAATTTTGTCAGTAGCATAAATCTGAAGATGTGATTTATACGTGTGAAAATGTTATTCTTATTGTTCTAAGATTGTTCCCCTGAGTACACCCGTGTGTCTTTTTATATTGCAAAAGCCTTGCTAAAAACTCAGGCAAGGCTATAGGGTACTCATTTATTTGATTTAGGGAATCGCTTTGACCTATCAAAATAACGCAGGATCAGCCTTTGGAGATAGAATATGAGATAATAACTAAAATACAAAATTATTTTAATACCGAGACAATACGTCAAAAGTCTGATAAATAGTGTCCGTATAAAATTTTCGAAACTTTAATGAAACAGATTCATTGCTTACTACTGCTACATTGAAGAATTCTCCTGTTCTAGTATACCTTGCTACTTGTCGAGGTTTACCTTCAATATTTTAATATTGTTTACCATTAGGTAATCTTAAAATGTTCTCATCTTTCACAGGCTGCTTTTTTGAGATATATAATTGAATGTTTTCCAACACTCAGCAACTAAAGTATATTTTATTATGCACTTAGAATTATGGTCGCATCGTAAGACTCTTGGAAGATAAATGATATCATTTGAAATCATTCCCAGTGACCATGTATTTTTTATTTTTTGCTGATTAGACAGCGCTGATGCTTGAAAACGGTATAGGTAATCCTAATGTTATGTCGTGGTTACATCAAATGCATATTTTGATGGCTATTTCTATCAAGAGCAATTGAATTTTTGTTATCTTTTTATGGTGCTGTAAAATGTACCTTGAGAAGCACCTTTGCAAATGTTTACCTTGAGAGATAGAGTTGACCTTGTTCTCTCCTTTCCGTCAAGAAGAACTTTGACGATGCCGGTAAAAGGTGTCCGCGCGTCTGTCCTTCGCTAGGCGACAGCTTGGGATTTTTAACCCCAAAGTAGTGACCAGTCCATGGGTGACGTTACTTTATAACATGCCTGAGGAAAGAAAGGACAAATAATCCCAGTCCTCAGGACCCTATTGTCACTTCATATACTATATTTGACAGACTATGTTTTCCGAACTCTACTTTGTGTCTATAGACTTACAGCAAATTGATTTTTTTTAATTTTTTTAGTTATCTATGTTGCAGAAGGGGTGAACCAAACTGCACTACAATTTAATTAAGAACAAACACACGCACGCCCACACAAACCTATACCCAGACTCTGAGTTGTTCAGAAACATACGCTCGTGGAATTCGAGACCCAGACCACACTACTAAATATGGAAACAAGAAGATAGAAGTTAAGGAGTAGGTTTTTAAAGCCAATGATAAAGCGGGCTGACTCCACGATGTAGATAGAAAAAGAATTGCATCAGATAAGAAGTTTAAGTTAAAATATCAAAAGCAACGGTCCCTCATGGTAAACATATGAACGGAAAACTCCTGAGTGTCGAGAAACGGCGGGAATAAAAATATTCATAAAAATTACAACATAAGTAGTGTGAGGAATAAAATGTCTGAAGGAATTGTGATGCTGAGGGATTATAAAATCGGTGCACCAGTGGCAAGAGAAATGGAACAATCATGAAAGGAGAATAGAAGATGGATATAGTAACGGTAGTGCTATTTGAGTTGACAGAAGAAGTTTATTTCATTCCCAGTGTTGATTACATTTCTGCAAAGTTTACATCCTAACTCCGTAGTTTCCGTTCCTGATCTGTTAACTTTTACTCTTTGAATTATTTCTTATAATTGGATTAGGTAATAAAGCTATATAATCTTCTTCCTATCCCTTTCCCCCACTTGTCTGACAATTTTGTTTTAAATTTTTTTTACTGCCCTTTACCTTAGTTACCTTTCCAATATTATCATTAGGCCAATCTACAGGGTAAGGTAGGTTTAAATAGAAAAGAGTAAAAATCCTTAGGTGTTTACAGGCGCAGGCACAATTTCTTTCTTCATCTTAGCACACGTCCTACCTCCCTTCAACCCGTCCAAAATACCTATAGTATATATTCTATACCTTTCCATTTTTTACCCAATTTCCTCCCCTCGATCACGGCCTTCAGCGATCTTTCACCACTCATTACCTCTTCCAACCACTCCACCATAATAAGCACTTCTTCGTTTGTCTTCCGCTCCGTCCACTGCACTTTCTCCATTCTCCTCCATGTCCACATCTCAAATGCCTGAAGCCTCTTCTCGCCTATTTCCATCTCAGAGTCCATGTTTCTGCATCATGCAACGCCTCCATATATTGAAACATCGAAGACATATCTCCATCCTTACTATTTCCTCCTCTTCGCTAGCCTCTTATTTTCACCCTTATCCATGGTCCCCATCATCAACTTCCTCCTATTGATAAACGCGTCTTTCGTTATCGAAATTTCCCATTCCGTTTTTAGCTCTGTAAAAATTCCACTGTCACATGTTCTCTCCCACTCTCATCCTCATTTTTTCACCTCCCACACCCATGTATCCTTTTACACTTTTCATATGGAAAATTTCATTTACTTGTGCTGAATTAATTTATTTTTCTGTCGGTAGTTGATTATTTTGCATATACCCGTTCGCCTGTCAGCGGAAAGTTTAGCTGGGAAATTGAGTGATGGGCTTAGTCAAAAATTTCCGGAAAAATGAAGACGGCAGGATTTCAAAAAGTCCTCGGAATTGAGTGGTAAAGACTCAGGTAAAGTCACACCGCTGCCTCTTGGTATACGAGGCGAATGTTTTTTTTCATCTCGCATAAATGAAGGAAGGGTTGAGCCAGCTCGGCCAGCGAGGAGACCCGCATATTAAATTCGTTTTAGGGTTGCATTCATGAGCAAGGTAAAGGAATGTCTACTGCGTGCCTCTGTGTGCGTCAGACCCTGATTTTTTCAGCCACGTACTTCCAGACGTGAAAAGGAAGAAGTGGAGTTCTTTGCGTGGCTCCCGACTAGGATATAGCGACGACCCACCAGGGTATTGGTCGAGAAAGGGCAACTGTGGGTTTTTTCGGGTTACGGACAGGGCCCAACCCAAAAGGGTGGGGTCTGAGGGATGCTGGGGAACCAAGATATTGTGGCTTTCTTAAAGGGTTGGCGGTGTGGCCTACTGCCGAGGGGAAGTTGCGGAGGAAATGAGAAAGAGGGTAGGGCACGAGAGGGGAAGGGTCGAGATAAAGGGTTTATGTCCGGAGCATGCGCATTCATCCTTCAAGTTACGAGAGGCGTGATGATTTCCCGTCCGTGTGAAATGGTTAATAACGTGCACATGAGGGTGTGGAAGGTTTTCGACTCTCAAGTTACTCCAGTTATTACGCTCTGGCATTATTGTGGATTGAGAGCTTGCACGTCTCCCCGCTCTTTTAATTTTTATTTACTCTGTACTTCTTTCTTTTGCGTTCTCGTTGGGATGATGCTTTCCTTTTTCAACTCGTTCTCCTCTATACAGACCCAATAAAAACATACCCGTGGATATTAAAATTCATAATTTTGTTACTCGTGCCTTACTTTACGGAATTCTGCATTATGAATTATAAACACTGCGATGACAGTAGTATTGCTAATATAATTGAATGTTAAATGATTTTTATGCAATTAAATGTTCACAAAACAACTAAGTAATTCTATAAAATGTTTCGCTCACAGGTTTACGATTAAAAAGTAATAATTTCAACGTTTTTTGCATATTAGAATAAAATGTCGACTAAAACCAGCTAATTAACAAAGACAAAAAAATTAATAATACCTATAGGCATTGGTTTTATAATTTCATAATTGAATGATATGGTTGCGGTGATTTCTATGAATCAAATAAGCAAGATATATCAAATTTTAGAATACCCATATATTGAAATGTTGAAGCTTAGAAACAGGAATATGAGTCTTGGACATTATTTGTGGCTATAATTAATCAGTTTCCGAAAAAATGCCAGAGAAATATTCAATATTTTCAGTTGCTCTATATGAGGAAATAAGAAACAAGAATTCTCTTAAATTCCACTGTTGTTTCTACAGTTCACGGCTGGTTAAGGAGGTCTTGCATCAAAACCATGGTTGTGAAAATATATAACCAATAGTGAAAATTATATCACTAACCTAAGTTCCTCAGTATGAAGGATTTTCCATATGTTGCAATTTGACAAAGCCCTTTGCAATTTGACGAAGAAGTTCCAATCTGAAAAAAGCGGAGAAATAATATTCATTTCATTTGCTTTCGTTTCCCATTTCTTCTGTGGAATAGGGTCAATACCATGAGCGCGGTTTTGTGTAGGCAAAATTCCTGAGATGGTAAATATTAGGCCTCGGCCACGATACGAGCGGCGGGAGGCGAGCGGCAGAGCGACAGAGCGGCAACGCTGAATTTTATGTTTCTATTGTTTGACACCAGGAGGTTAGAAACCTCCTTGGTTGGACATGGAAAACGCTCGAACCCAGCCATGATAGACGTGAGCGGCAGGGCTAGGTGGCGCTCTACTGCCGCTCGCCGCCAATCAGAGACATTAATTTTTTCTTGTGCCGCCCTGCCGATCTACTCATTCTGTGGTAAAGTGTCGGCCGAGAACGTTTTGTCTAATGACATTACTGCCATATCTGCTTCTGAACTAATCTTAGGTCGAATCAAAGCTCGTATCGTGGCCACTACCGCCCTGCCGCTCCGCCGCGATCCTGTTCTGCCGCCCGCCGCCTGCCGCTCATATCGTGACCGAGGCTTTAGATTTTAACATGCTTCGACAATTAAGCCTTTGCATTTACTGCCTTCCAGTTAAATACAGGGGCACCAAAACTCGGAGGAATACGAGAATGGCTCATCCAAATTCGAACTGAGTACAGCGATGTTAATTTGATTTTATTTTTGTCTAACTTTAACGTCAAATTACGCTAAATGTGTGTATATAAAATTCTAGTACATTATTTCTTGACATGATAATTATAGGTACATATTTGATCAGTGTATAAAAATCAGTGTGAGTTCATCGTGTCAATCATGTTTATAGAACTACTTCTAAGCTTTTCAAAGTGTTTTAATGGTGAAATTCTAACCTTTTTTCCAACTCTTCCAGGTAAGAATGTCTTCTGGTTCTGGAGTTTTCCTTGTGCATCGTGTGCAAGAGTATCCGAGTTAGCGGTAAAGTATTAAATTTGAGTATTCAATCTCATTTAATGTACTTTTCAAAACCATTCTGTAGACGGACGAAAAATTGTTGAAGCTTTTCCCCTTTATGCGGCCTCTAGATAGGATACAGAATATCCATCACAGGTTATTCATTCAAGGCCGGATGTGCTCGAAGGAGGTTTTTAAGTGTATAGGATATTTCAAGTACTTAAAAATACCCATAAGTAATGCGTAATGTGCATTTTTAGCGTCATTTAATTTAGAAGAGGGTATTTGATAACGGATTACATCTTTAAATTAGGTACCGTTCCTGAACGCAGATCTGTTGGAGTTGAAGAATTGGGCAGAATCAAATAATTCCTGATTATCTGCTCAGATTGGATGACTACCGCATAAATATTTTGCGCTTTCATGCACCTTCGTCTATTTTTTCCTTCCTTTATACGCTTCCTTTCGCACAAGTTTTTATTTCGCGTTCCCAGCCTACCGGGGAAAAAACAAGTAACTGTTTTGACCTTCAGCCGTGTTTAACCTTCTTAGAACTTTGAGGCTTGAGATAGAACCTTGTGTATTCACTTGATGCGCAGTAGTGATCCTAATTTCCGAATCATATCCTCTCTCATTCAATTTAGCGAGACATTCACCACGTTCACATTATGACTCAGCAAGATCTTATATTTTTGTCTTGTTTTATTCTTACATCTGAATGGCTCCAATTGGTGCGAGAAAGTGCGAACTCGATTCCATTTGCTGTTTTAATACTGTACGTATTTACCATACAATAAATTTATTATTATTATTATCATATGGTTAAGTGCAATCATTTATTTTTTATTTTCATGTATAAGTTATTTTGATAACCATCAATTATGATATCTTAATAGTGCGGTTGCCACTTAAATTCGTCGTTTAAAACTGAATGTTTGACGTAACAGGAATTAATTTTTATTAAGTTCAAGGTTTGAACTTTTATTAGGAAAAAAAATTTAAATTTGCAGGATTTTTTTAGGAATGATTTTTTATGTACAGATTTTTCCTTGGAACAACAGAAAAACGATGATAATTGAGTCAGTGGTATCTTCATCCAGTCGTGTAGCCTGTTTTTATTCTCTTCGTTTGTTTATCTCCCTTCCTTTTCGACCCAACAAGTTTTTCTCATGTGCAAAATGATCAATAAACTTTGGCGTGACATTTTATTCCTGCCTCAACTCAATGGTTAACTTGATTTTCCTTGGGGAGCTGGGATTCAATTTCTCAAAGTTTCCAAACTCTTTTGTTTCGCTCTTTCGCTTTCATCTAAAAAATAACTCGTCCCTACAACTTCACTCGCATCGCTGTGAAACACCCTGAGGCTGCTAGAAATTTTTATTTCAGTCCTTTTATTATTCCCCTCTTTCGTTCAGCCGTGTTTCGAGAGGGTACTCCGGTATGCCTCACTCTTCATTATCTTCTTTAACCTTTATGCTCAGCACGAAATGTGTCAGCGACCATGTAACTTGATATGAAGTGCTGCAAGACCGTCTCCCTAATGCCTTTTAAGAGTTGCAAGTACCCCGAGACCTATAGAGAATGGTGTTGCTAATCACGAAAGCAAAGGAAATGAGAACAGGATTGTTCTAATACGGAAATAATGTAGTCAGAATAATCTTTTGGGGACGTCCTGTTGATTCCTAGTTTTCGATATTTAGTGTTCACAGGTTTTTAGTGCTGTTGGTAAAATATGAATGCGTGCATTGTTTCGGGATGAGCGTTTTCCTCCTGGAAAGTGTTATATATCATACACGCTTGCGTGCATCGTTACAAGACGAGGACGTGCACATGAATTACATTGATAGCTCGCATTTCCACTGAAAATTATCCGCTTCGAGGATAATTTTCAGTATCCGCTTGAAATAAATTTAATCTTTGTTCCAAAAATAGCTTAAATAAGTTTGTCCTTTCGGAGGAATCATAATTCATCAGTACTGTCGATTTCAAAATGCACGACACAAAAATGCGACTACATTGGCTAAAAATGAATACAAAATTTGGACATATTCACATTGTTCACGTATTTTATAAATTAATAGTATTTGATTGTTTATATTTTCATTGGAAAGGTGAATTCTATGGAATAAATATTTACCCATTAGTTACAGTGAATTTGTGTGTGCTCGAAAATCAACGGAAAATGTTTCGTGTTAAAAGAATGAAAACATATATTAAGCAATGAGCTCATGAGTCTTATGTGCATGGTGTTATTGGCAGTAAATGTTTTCAGTATGGCCGTAATTACGATTTGAAGAGTAGTTAAATTGGAAAAGTCTCAAAATTCAGTAAAAACTTTATTTTCTTTACTCTTGAAGTTGATAAAAATCTACGAGCTTAAATAATCTCCATGCAAATAATAGCTTGCATTTTTTTTAGATATCTCAGGATTTTTTTCTTTTTAACCCTTACGACATTTACAGTCGGCTATTTTCCCACAAATAATTGACTAAAATAATCTCCTAGATTTTTCTTGTCTAATATATTCATTTTAAATAAGCCCTTGTTGACCAAAAAGAACACCCCTAGTATGCTAGGTTTGGAAAATACTGTAATCACAGCGTTGTGACCAATTGAATATGCAAAAAAAAGATTGAAACAGTATTCGCAGATTTCCGGTCCGAATGCCTGTACTAAAAAAATTTCGAATCTGCATTTAACATTTCTCCCCAGAGAATATTCGCTTAAAAGAAAAGCGAACAGTAGAACGACTCCCGCGCAAACACCGACGTTAGCGGGGTCGCGTAGGTAATGGGTAGGAGGGGGGTAGTGGTGTCCTGTGGACAAAGTTGCGAAGAGTGGTCATTTCAGGAACGTCGAAAGCGAATATTCGGGGACACCGCAACGCACATCTTCTCTCGCTCTCTATATTTCACGCATGGAAGGCTGCCGACGGAAGGAATCCTCGCTGAGGGATGAGCGATGACAGGTGAAGGGGTTTTTAGTTTCCCGCCTTCTCCTCCTCCACACTTCTCCCGTTGCCTAACAGCTGACTGGAGAGCGCAGTAGAGGTCAGGGGGAGGAGAACGAGGTGGGCTGAAAAGGATGGGAATGGCGGAGTGAAGAATCGGAGGGGAAAGCTCAGGGGGAGGAGCAGTATGGGAAAATGCCGCTGCGGGGATTGACATTAGGCAGAAGTTGAGGGGCAGAAGGCCTCCCACTCCCCCCAAACTCACACCCTGACGGATGGGAAGCGTGTGGGGGCTTAAGGGGTCGCGCTGAAAGAAGGGATGGAAAAATAGGGATAGGGGAGACGGTAAAATGGAATAAGGGGATGGCGGTAAAATGTGCAGAGGAGATATGGTAAAATGAGGAGAGGAGAAGGTGGTAAAATGGCGCATGAAAGGGTGGTAAAATGGGGTGGGGAGAATGTGCTTAAATGGGGAAGAGATGGGAGGTGGTAAAATGGGAAAATTGGTCGCGGAGTGCTGGTTGGTTGGGCGTTTGGTTTCGGAGAATTGGGGTGAGGGAAGGGGGAGAGAGTGGGTGAATGGAGGGGAAAGATGGAAAGGCGTAGATGGGAAGCAGGAGTGTGAGGAGGAGGAAGAAGCAGTGGTGCTTTGGGGTTTGGGGTATCTCTGGTGCGCAGAGGAATGGTGAGTGTGAGATGGAGTTGGGGAAAACGGGAAATAGTAGTGGCGAAGGGGCATGGGGACCCAGGGACCGGGAGGGGGGTGGGGGATGCTACGACGGCGGATTGCGAAGATGATCGATAGAATCGGCTTCACACGGGATTGTGACGGTGGCGCCCACGTGAATCAGAGCCACCTACCGGTTGAGCTGCGAGTGACAGTTTCCAGAGTGGTAAAGAGAAAGGGGGAATGGGGAGAAAAAATTTTGAGAGTCGTCCTTTGTTATTTTTTTTAAAAGAGTTTTCATTCCTCTCGACCGGATTTATTTATAGTTTTGTTCCCCCCGAAACCAGATAAAGTCCCAGTCCGGATTTGTGAATAGCACATTTTTTTCCGCTTGAAGGGATCACAATGGCGTGTTTAGGAGACTACTCGTGCGAGC
The DNA here is from genome assembly GCA_963573305.1 of Pyrrhosoma nymphula. NCBI lineage: Eukaryota > Metazoa > Arthropoda > Insecta > Odonata > Coenagrionidae > Pyrrhosoma > Pyrrhosoma nymphula. The sequence continues at coordinate 109,786,568 of OY754329.1, forward strand.
CAAAACGAAGGGTAGCAGTGGTGATCGTCGAACATAGTGACTAGGTTAATTTTGTGTCGCTGATAAATCGCCTACGTTCTTCTTTGAATGTCGCTCGGAATGGTATTTGCCTCGTTTTGACATTTCGTTTTGAACTCCGTTTTCTCTCCTTCAGTAGGTATTTGTCCGAATTTTTGTGTGCTAACATTCCCCTTGTCTTGCAAATTTAACGTAGGCAGGTTTAAGTACATGACAAAGAGCATTTTACGCTAATTTATGAAATTGCCTGCATTTCCTCTCTAATGAAATCACTACGTGAATTTCACACTATTATTAAAAACCGATCGTAGTTTCGACACTTTATGCCATCTATTAGGATGAAGAAGACAAAGTATTCGAAAATAGTCAAATAAAGTAAAGAAATAATAGTCAAATGACACAGAAACATGATACTTGAATATTACTCAATGTGTAAGATGAGAAAAACCATAGTCGATTGCTTGTGAATTAAAGTGAAAATTTTCGTCGATTATATTCGAGATGATTAAAAAATACTCACCTTATCCGTGAATTATGTAACAGTACCTATACCTATTTCTCTATTGTTTTTCCCGTGTAATAGTATTTTCTTAGAAACGTCCTTATTACACTTAGTCAATTTTTTCCTTCTTGGGTCGTACCATTGGGAGAATCAAGCGAGATGACAAATTGTACTTTATTAACATGGGATAAATGACGAAGGTTTGTATTTCTATCGACGTTTACGTTATAATCGATCTCATTCAATATGATATTTTTGAAAATATTTAGATGTTTTTGGTCAAAAGGGCCATTTTGGTCTTATCAACGATGTCCGATTGGGTAGAACGCATGCGATTTCATTTACGGAAAAATTCTGTTCTCCATGACATTTTTGCAAAACGGCATTATTCTCTTCCCCTTTGTGAAGGTATCTTGGGTGAAACATCACCTTGATGTTCTGTGATTTTGTTGTCGTTTACCATTTATCATAAATGAAAATAATGAGTGCTGAAATAGAACTTGAAAATACTTTGACTGATTCGTCGTCATCTTTATCAATATTGAGAAAGGCAAAATCTAACCTCAAATAGAAGTGAGTGTGAGTTATGAAATGATGTACATGATGAATGATAGTATAAACGTTTTTTGAGCGAAATTATAATATGGCCTTCATGCTATCTATGTACAACATCTTAAATATATTTTAACCTCTTCAGTCAAGAATTTTCGGTCTTTATTCAACTGTGATGTATTTCTTTGTTTTCAGTTATTGGCGCGAAAAAATTGTATTGTAAGTTGGAACAGGAATTTTTTAAGTCCTAAGAAGGTTCTCTGTAGATTAGATTGAAAAATTGTAAGCAGGAAAATGTTTCTAGAATCTCCAATATCTTGCGTTCAATTCACATCTTAGCGGAAGTGACCCCTTTTTATCATTTGTGATATATTAGTCTTGCTGTAAATAAGCTTAAACTCTTTTCCTGCGACCGACCGACCTGCCTTTGCAGATGAATTAAATCGTCGCCGTGATTCCTCAAGATTGACTCCATTCTTGGCGTCAAATTATCTTTTTATTTCTTGGAATTATATTTTAGAGCAAGGCGTTAAAAATGATGCTATAGAATATTTCTTATTACATAAATTTCCGAGCCATGCTGAAGGATAATTTCCCCTTGTAATATCCCCATTTTAGTTTGATTATATCAAAATTTATTGGCGTTTTAAATCTGTTAAATTTAGACCGGAATTTTTACTGAAAATACTTCATGTCATAGTGCATTAATAAAATATCTACTCGTCATTGGGCACTTTGGCTTGCCGTGAAAACCCTTCGCACCGTAATCCTTCATAAGGGTGAAGCAGTAGATTATTATCATTACGTTAATCTACCGGTGAAGGTAGATTTAAAAAGAAGAGATTAAACATCCCCCATTTTTTCAGGCGTACACCTCTATTAACCTACGCAATTTCCTTCTTCATCTCAGCATAGAAGGCCGACCATAGAGGGCCACCCACATGCCGAATAGGTAAAGACGTAGGAGGCTCACGAAAGGTAGTTCACGTGATGGTGTGACGTTAAAATACAGTTAGAATGGAAATAGAAATGGGTATCACTCCAGCAACTATCAATTTTTCATAAAAATGGAATCCAATGACAGAAGTAGTATACAGCATTTTCATCAAATCTTCTTATTTTCGATTTATATTTTCATTTAAAATTTGCTTCAATCCTTTACTTACAACAGGAGCTCTCTTCATGAAGAATGATTTACGTGGCCGCCTTGATGCCGCGAGATTGCCTCCATAATCTCGTTACACTAAACTATATTTTTATTCCTCCCATTTATTTTTTTTAAGTGGGACAGAGCGTCAGAGTGTCGGAATATACGTCATCATCAGTCAGCGTCCGTCGCCCTCCTGGGTAAGGGATTCACCCCGGAGCATTCCGTATCTATTAACAGTGCGTCTCTGTCACGCCGAGAGAAATTTCCTCCCCCGTCTTTGGAGAATTTCTCTCCACGTCCGTCTTGTCACTCTAGTGGTTCCACTCGCTGACCTTTCTCTCGTTCCTCCCAACACTACCACCACCAGAGGGACCTCATCTTGAATGTTCCCCCTCCCTCGTCCGCGTTTCATTCTTTTCCTGGCTGTTTTGAGTGAGGCCGCCGTGTCATTCCCCCCGATGTAGCCTCTCTCTCCCTTGAAGCCTCCACCACCGCAAAACCCTCATCAAGCAGACCTCGGGAGGTGGTGATTCCTTCCTTCCCTACCACCCACCCAACCTCCCTCTATATAACTCTCGAATTTGTCATTTCCCTCGGGCTCTCACGCGTAATATTCCCTCTTTTTTCCATGTTGGATTGCCCGCAGCCAACGTAATTTCCCTCCTGAAGATATGTTCCTGTGATGAAAAAACTACATCGTACCGAATCGTGCGCTTATTCTTTTATCTCCTTCGACCGTAGAGTAAGTTAGTTCAAAACTTTTAGTGCTCAAATTGGTGAATAAAATTACTTTGTTCGAAACATAATTCGACACCTCTCCTTATAACGCCGAAGGCTGCTTTCAGGGTATTTGATGAAAACATTCATGCTTACTCACAGAGTTGGTTGCCAGAGTTCATTGAAACTTATAAAATGAAAAACCTGTCTTGTTTGAAAAATGCTGTTTGAAGCTAGCCGGCCGCGGTAATGAGTAGATCATGCTGGTCATGAAAGATTGAGTAATATTTTGGGTTGATGGGTATCGATAAAAGTAGAATACTTTCCTTGTTTATTCATGTTAGGAAAGAATTAATGGATGGAACTTCAAGAATGGAACACAGGAATAAGACAAGAGAACAGTGTGAAAGGAAAAAGTCACCTAGAAAGTCACGGTGATGTGGGGTAAGATATTCTTCAGAGCTAGAATATACCTAGAGTTTTAACACTTGAGGTATCCAGGTTTGCAACATGCAGGCCTAGCAACGAAAAGGTCACCGGTTTGAATCATTCCTTAAGCATGGATGTCATGTTCGTCCCAGGATTAGAGGTTAAGATTTGGCGGTGCGATGTGTGACCTTAACGGTTCGAACTCCTAAAACCAAGACTACTGTACTACTGCAACAATAAGCTAGTTACTGGGAAAAATAATTGTTTCATCTACGGAAATGATCAAAAATGGCACTTGAACCAAGGGCTGGCTCTAGGCTCATAGGCGCCCCTATACAAATATTCAATTAGCGCCCCCCTCCCGTAGCCATATGCATGCAACATTTGTTTGAACGCAAGTACTTCAAAAAAGTAGGTTCATCATAGAGTGTAAAGCCGGTGTAAGAGCTAAATAATAATATACATAGTATGATGGATTCATTAACGCATTTATTATTTTCTAAACCAGCACTTTAAGCGTACAATAAGACGGGCATTTGTATTTTGGGGATTCGGTCAAGGGTTTTATGTGGATTCGTCAAAAAATTGGCGGACTCATCGCGCCGATGCTAAGAACACCATCAACGCTAAGAACGTTTAGGCCAGGTTATATAATGCCTGAATAACGAAACGCAATGTGAGACAGCCTTTACGTTAACTTAAATTATGTGTGAGTACGAGTTTTTTATATTACTTCAGACATTTGGGTAGTTGACTTGAGCGTAATCGACGTGGAAACGTTTTAGCATCGGTTTTAATTCATAAAAAATAAATAACCAGCGATGACTAAGCCGCGCCATAGTATGTTAAGCGGGCCCTGCTCCAAGCCGGCTAAAATTATGATAATGAAGAATAAATTTCGATAAAGAAGTACTCCTTACTCTTTTTGAATACCACACACTAAATTTATCTTGACTCAAGGTCTATAATTAGTTTTATTGGGTAGAAAAATAAGAATATAACAATTAAAATTCTTAAGTTTGTCATTTATCTCTTTCTCTCATCGTTTTTATTATTTTCCCTTAAATAGTCATGTCACAATGAACGACTAAAAGCTAAACTTTTCCGGTCAACATATTCTTTTGTGTCATGCCACCAGCGAGAGGTAGCCAACATTAAGGTGGCTGGAGCGGTAATCGTGAATCGTTGAAGGTACATTCTAATAATTTTTCAAGTAAGTCAAAAAAAAATATTCTTGGACCACATTTCACTCAAGTACAAGTTTATATGTTGAAAATAACCATAAATGCAGTAGTGAATATGATGCAAGTGTTACATTTAAAAAATTTGCTTCAATTAAAGTATTGTTTTGACTTGGATTTTCGGCGCGAAATTCGAAATTTACGAGAAAATCATATCTAAATACGCTATTTTTACTCGGAATGATACCTTGATATTTCTTAGTAGCAATTATAATAATATGAAACTTCTTATTTCGCATTTAAGAGATAATCTGTATATACGTAATCGATTTTTTTCACAATATATGCCGTGTGCCATAAGAGTACTTGTTAAAATATCATTGAATTGCCAGGAAACCAAATCGGTAGCATACAGTTTTTTTCACTTTTATCGATAGATATTACAAATAAGGACACGTATGCAAAGTTTCACTCAAATCTGTATTTTAACAAAAATCGCTCCAGCCACCTTAAGAAATTGATTAGAATTCGTAAGTCAATATACTTCCGGTGTCATTATCATTATTTGAACTAGGAATCACCTCGTACATTCCTTACATCGTCATAGTCTGGCCGCACGTTTGCTCCGGGGTCATTAGACTTTAACGAGTTTAGGAGTCTCTACTTTATTTTTCTTTGATGTAACTTGATCAACATCTTTGGTGTTTACTTGAATCCTCTACGTGCCTGCGGGTGGATGATATTGAAAGGATCGTCCATTTTGGTTTCAAACTTCTTTGTTCACGTGTTTTCTGACTATTTCCTATATTTGAAATTTCCGAAAATCAAAGTAAAGATAAAGAATAAACGCCACAATTTTCGGATATAAAAAGTTACTTCTGTTTATTCACAAGGAAAAAAACCTCACCTAATGCTTTGTTTATGTTTGTTATCAGTGATGAGAAACCGAAAAAATCAGCTTGAAAAAGAAAGTTGAGACAAAATCGCATTCGTTAAACATTGTAGTGCGTGTAATAGATCTCTTTTGTTTAAGTTAAGCGAAGTGACCTTTACTTCCGTGAATGCTGTACTTTTCCTTGATATTTTTTATCTCTTTCCGTAATTGAAAATGAATAAATATATCTGCGCAGGATAGAAATAGGTTATTATGAAGACGGTATTCATAAAAGATTGATTTGAAGAAATATTTTTAAAATGCAATAAGTGTGATATGACAAATTCATCGGAGGCGCTTTGGAAACAAACTTATTCCGTACGACGGTATAAATTTTCTTGGGAGATATATTGCATTCGAAACGGGAAAAAGGGCCCTTATTTACGAGATGCTTTTTTTATACGGCTAGCTTTTGAAATGGAAATCATATACATTCCCCGAAGACTTTATACGCCATCGCTCTATGAATAAAACGTGGGTTGCATTAAATAAATCACATTCGCCATTAGAACCTGAAATATGATTTATATATAATCTCCCCGCGGGATTATTTTCGTGACCCTCTCCACCTATCGGCCCCACCGATGGGCTCACTCAGTCTTACCGTGAATTTTTACGAGGCAAGGGGCGTGTCGATTGCATGAAGAAAACGGATTAGATTCAGGAAATAGTTTGATGAGTGACTTCAAGGAAAAAAGGTCAAAAAGCGGTAAGAGGAACTGGTTCAAGCCATGCACATGTTTTTGACGTTGGGAAGAAAGTGAGATCCAGTTCGATCGAATTGGCGGCTTGTGACTACTCAAACTCATCGCTTTTCGAACTAGGTAACAATTGAAGTATGAAGTTCTTCAAACTTATTCGCAGGATATTCTAGCAGGGGTATAGTCCCAGGAATTCATGCAAACAATTTTTATCTCTCTCTCCCAGAAGAAGAAAGCATAAAAATGCGAATAATAGAAAAAAAGTTTTTTCACGCGTGGGCTAGGTTGTGCTTGGAATCGTTAACAGGAGGTTTGAGACAAGAGGACTTTAGAGATCGGGTATTGGAAGGGGAAGGCAACCAGGGACACGACTGTTGTGTTGAGAAGCCTAATAGAAATAAATCTTGAGTGCAACGAAGACGTTTTTGCTCGTTTCGTCGATTTCGAAATACTTAATGGCTCAAATCGTCGGTTTACATATGGCTCATACGGCAAAAGTGACGGAGATTCAGCGTGGCCAATTATAGGTCGAGGGGAAAGACAGGTTTGCCCGTAGTGGCCATTGGTTTTTAACGCTTATGCCGAGGAAATGGTAAGGAGTTATGAGGTGAGCTAGATCTAGGAATAAAAGTTAGAGGAAGGCTGATAGACCTTATTCTTATATTCACTGACAACCGGCGTTAGTTAGAAAAAGTGAGGTATTATAAAGATATAAACCCATTAAATAAAAGTAGAATGGAGTGGGAAGCTAAGGCAAATTCATTAGAAATGGCTTGTTTTTGGATTGATGAAATCAACTGCTTAATGTTAGTTATTCGGAACATTAGTTCTTCGTTTTTCTATCCTGTGATAAACCCGTACCCCAAACAATTGAACCTCAGATCTATCCTTGGGGAGTTCATCAACCACTGCATTAACCGCGGTTATCATTTAGCTTCTCGCTTGCATCCTTTACTTCACTAATTTTAGCTAGAGCCCGGAGCACGTGTCTCCCGGACAGAAGAAAAATGGCGCTTCTTGGGCCAATAATTGCCTCCTTCGCCTTGGGTCGCTTTTCCCGAAAAAAGGGATAAGGAATCAAAGGGAGTGAAAAGTGACTTTCTCTCCGAAGGCATTAATTGGCTAGGTTTATAAATAGAAGAGACCATGGTGAGTGGGTGTGAGCGAAGAGGAGGTGAGTGGGTGTGCTCGACTTGCCTTTCATTTTTGTTGCGCACATAAGGTGGTTTCGCCGTCAAAGTCCACCCATGCAAATGGCTCGTAACTTTCTGTTTTCTGTTTGCTCAGAGGTGGTGGGTATCATCCCATTCTTTTTCTCCGCGGCGACCATTAACGCTCCAAAAGGTCAGGGAGACGATTTCTGTGATTGGCAGATGTCAGGATAAAAGATAAAGGGTAGGTCAGCGAGGTTGTATTTTCCGGAAATAATATTTTTTTTTAAACCACTGCCATATTTCCGCTGTGAAAGGAGTAAATGGTTGTTTGGCATAAATACTTTGTTGCAGTTTTAAAAATGAAATCCCGGAGAAATGGATTGCCAACACCAATTTTTTGTTTTTGCGATATTCGTAAGAGAATCCGAGCATTGTGTTTATATTTTCCCCGATGTAGTCAGTATCGAATAATGTGTTCAAAGAAAATCAATGTTCCGATTTGATGTTGATGTCAATTATTATTTTAGAAGATGAAAAATATGCTTGAATTCTCCGCTCTTACAGGCCACAATGGGCTTGAGTAGGCAAAATATAAAGCCTAAAGTGGGTGTAATCTTGATGGCCATTCTGCGGTCAACCCAAATTTAATTCGTCCTTTGATGAGTCTTCCATCTAACAAGTCTTATATTTAGCTGTCAATTCATGGTTTCTGATATAGAAAGGATTTGATGAGCTCGTAAGGGAAGTAGCTCGAAGTAATATGTGCTCGTAGGAAACTGTACAACTTAATAGCTAAGCTTACCGCATCCCAAGTGTCGAGATTGTTTCTGTAGCATTTGAGAAGCCATTTTACTAATGGGAATGATTAAAGCCTATGGTTGCGGGAATGGATTTAAAATTGGAATCGTTTTCATTACTGGAATATGGTGGTCTGTTTCCCTATAAAATATCTTTTTGTTCGTTGAGAAAAGCTTACTATTTAAAAAAGCGTTACTGTGACGTCATTATCTAAAAACAGCTGAACTGATTACGTTGAAATTTTGCATGCTGGTAATTGAGTGCACTGGGACGAACATAGGCGATACTAAAATTTCCTCAGGGCTCCAAGGGCCTGTGAACGGGCCCCTAGATTTTATTATCAAAAGAAAAGGATTAGAATCAGTGCCGAGGTTGGTATTTTTTGCTTTTTTATATTACATGCATCCATGATATAAGACAGCAAATTTCCCTATCAGATGGTTAAAAGAACAAAGTATTTAATTATTGCATTTGATTATGTTATAAGTTTCTTTCTTGCTTAAAAATTAGATTTGCAATTCCAAATGTATCAATCTTTCTCCCATTTCAACGGTGGCACATTTCCTTGACTACCTGTTAACAGTTGAATGTTCCATAGTTATATACTCCTTGAACTATCAAATTTCCCCACCTGATGATGGCAGAGCATGTCGAAACAAAATATATTCTCTTTAGTGGAATTTTACTTAGTTATTTTTTCATTACTTTCGTGATGAAGAAAATCCACTAAGTTATGCCTGAGACCGTTCATTTCGTAGTCAGGAAAACTGTGCAACACTATAGCTGTAACTTATGCTGACGCCTTGCTCGAAGGCCACCCTTTACACGCTTACCTCGACATCCTACGGTCTCTTTCTATTCCGAATTGGACTTCCTTCCCTCCCACGTTAAATGTTTCCAGTCGTTTATTCTCGCTTAGCCTCCTCCACCACTCACACACACGCCCACAGTCTTTCAAAGTGTTGCCATTTTTAGCATCAGCACGCCGAGTGGGATTTGTTCCGTGGAAACGTTGAAGGTGCGTTCCGACCGGGAGGAGGATAAATAAAAGCCATTCATGGAAAAAATAAAATAAAATAAATAATATGGCCGCCCCTTAAACACGGAACCAGCCTAAAATTCCTCGGGTTGGATGTCGCGCATCTCTTCCCCATACACTCTTCTTTGCTCAGCCGGCACTCTCCTCATCTCGACGGAATCGAGGTTTCCTCTGACGTCAAAGCGTGGCCTATGACGTCACGACCCCTTCACGTGGCCAAGGCGTCCGAAAAAGAAAATGAAAATGTGGCCGGAAATTTTGTGGTGGGCGCTTAAGAGGAGATGTGAATGGACGTTCCCGACGCCGCCGTCGTCTCCTTCTTAATAGGCTAGGGGGTTTGAATGCAAACGTGGTGGCGTGGTCTTGCAGGGACCGGTGCTATAGTAGATAAGGTCATGTTCAGGTGAATGGGTGAAATGGTCGTGGATCGTGGAGGGAAAAGGTGAGATGCCTTGAGGTCTATCTCTGTGGGAGGTTGAGATTTTGCAGTAGATATGAGGAAGACTAGATTGTCTAGGGGAGGAGAGGGAGCGAGGGTAAGTTTGGTTCTTGGCGTCCCCACTCCGTGTTTAGCCTTAGCTTTGACGTCGCCACTGCCGACCCAAGCGCACTGGAGCGTTCAAACATACCTAATCGTGATGCTTCTTTTTTCGCATGGCAAGGAAACGACAAAGGGTTGGTGACGTCCTCGTCCTTTTTTTTCTTCTTTTATCTCTTTTTAAGTCATTATCCCATGGAATGGATGTGAAACGATTATCCCTTGTGAGCATGAGTGTGTGCGTAAAAATAGATCGGCAGACCAAATATCTCAGCTCGCGGAAGATTCGGGATCACGGTCAAGGGTCACTCGTAAAAATAGAGTATTGACTTTCAAAAATCCATAATCAGTTTTGGAAGGGGAGCTAGATCGCAGCACCAGAACGCCGAATATTTCAAGTGGAATCATTATTTTCCTCACGTTATTGTGGCTTCGAGCTTCGTGCTCAACTGTAAAATGTCTTGATAAGGTACAAGCGAGTTTCATTTTTACCACTAGTTGACTATTTTCTTACCTTAAGTGTCAGCTTTCCCTTTTTGGTTTACTTATGCCTTTTAATTTTGTAGACTTCACCAGAATATACTTAATCAAAAAGCTAATCTGATCTGAAAAAATAAAAATGTTTTATCAGGAATGCATTCTTCAATTAGCTGTAAGATGCCCCTCAATAGTATTCCCTAGTGACTAATATATTACTTTCAAAATGATAGCTAGCATTGTTAAGGAAGAGACTGTAATAATGAACAATTATTCGCAATTCGTTTCTTTTGTGCCAATTCTACATACTCATAATGTAAATAATGAAAAATTATTCAGTAATACTGAACTATTATTGCACTCACGATTTTTAGTATATTAGTATTCATGTGTATCAAATAGAATTGTGAGAAGAAAAATTCACGAGAGGAAGAATTTAAGATAAAATAATGCTACCAAAACAAGGCCATTTTGGGGGATTTGGCTACTTGTATAATTTTTTGAACGAAACAGGTCCTAGAATCAATGAAATCTGCGAGTACCCCCGCGTTTGAAGTGAATAATAATATTTCCTCGATTCTCAATAAATACTTTTAATCTCGTGTATGTTTACCTTGATGTCCTAATTTTAATAACATTAATTATGAAATAGTTTGCCCTCATTTTTCACATGCTGTGGATAGATTTTATTAATTATTTAGAAGGGAATTGCACGTCACCGTATCCTTGTCTTAAAAAAATTATAAGGTCGAGAACCTCGAGGCGTTGTTTCGTTATGGCCATAGTACTCTGTCCACAGATAATAATGAGACTTGAAGACCTTGAATGTTAGGAACGTTAGGGTGCTAAAGTCGCAGCCTTTTCATAGTAATTGGCATTTCCTTTGTCGATGGCCATGGTAGCGGATTTCTCACCTTAATGGAGGCTTACCCTCTCGGCAGTAAACGGAAGGCAAGTCTCCTCTATATCTCTAAAAGCTTCCTTTCTTGAGGCTTTCGTCTAACATCCAATCACCGCTAAGTCCGTAGCCGAGAAGATGATGACCTTGGGGGTCGGCCTGATCAGTGTGTGTCAAGGTTTTTCTTCGTGCTCCTCAAGTAATCAAAATACATCAGAAAAGGAAGAAGCCTACTATGCATCAGTTCACTTCTCTTTGCTGACTTTTCCCCTATTCTGTATTAGTTGAAAGGACTCCTTGAATTATTTGACTATTGTGGTCCGGAGCATAAATCTCCATTGTTGGAATAGACACAAATTAGCCTTCATCATTGCTCTTCAGGAGCAAGTCATGTCTTCCTACCCACCATGCTTAGAGAAAGGACTTTCTCAAGCTTAGTAGAGGAACTAAATAATAGCATTTTAAGCATTGAGCGAAAAATAACTTCTGCATTTCCTTTTGGACTTTAGATTTGTTACTACCATTCTAACGTTAATCGGACACTTCACTTATCAGTTACAGTAAGTAGTGACCCTCGTTATCCGTGAAACTAAAATTGCTTACAAATACATAGGTTGATTGACTGTGGCTCTTATCAAACGTAAACTTAAGTAAATCCAATATTAGCACCTCTTATAAACCATTATCCAATTATCTATATAAAATAAGGTAATTCATTTTCTGCGGCTCCGTGTGCAGTGGTAATGCAATACTTGGTGAAGGTCGTAATCTGATTTATTGTTACATTCTGGGATTCCGAAAGATGGTCTTAGAGGAATGGAATTGAGGATTAAGAGCTGATAGATGGGAGTTAAGGAAACGAATAAGAAAGAGGTTAGGTTGGGAGGAGAGGGATTTGTGATGCTAATGTCGGAGGGGGCAGACATACCGATAGGAAGGGACGTCGTGATAATTATCTTTTGGAAACTGAAAGAAGAGAATGGGTGAGGAAAGAATAAACTGTATAGAGAAAATGGAAGGAAGGAAGGAAGTAGGATGGAGAAACGGAAAAGGGTGAACTGTTTTTTTTCTAGGAATAAAATCGAAAGGCCAAAGTTTTTTATTTTCCCGTATCAAAAGAACCGGTTCACGTCACATCGCTGAAATGTCTCTTTATTACACGAGTAGATTTGGAGGACTGAAATGAGAGAAGCAGGAAAGTTCCCTATCCTTTATTGTCACTTTTTCCCAGTACTCTTTCAATGAATTCTAAACAATTAGCTTGACCATTAATTTCTCGAATGTGTTTAACCCAAGCGAGATCTTGAGTGTGTCCTCCTGAGTATCTCTTACTTAAATGCATAAAAGATATTTTATGTATTCCATCCATTAATCGGCGTTTTGATTCACTGTGATAGACGGAACAAGGTAAATTAAGTTAATAAAAATTCGGCCATTGCTCGTGAACTTAATTTATTTAATGGCATTTAGAGAAATGAAATGCTTGAAAATTACTGCATAACAGCTGAACACCGGGTCGGTCTCGAATGTTTATAGGATTGATCGGAGGATTTCCATTTCGGAAGGTATACATACTATATCGCAAAATAACTCTTCAAAATGTCAAGAATAATCTTCGCTTAAAACACTGCGCGCCGAGGTATGTATAAATTTGTTATATGTATATTACCCACTGCTCACCGCAATTAACGGGGAATTTGATACATTTATACACGCTATTATCATTTTGGGTTCGATGATTTCTCGGAATGAAAACCGAATTAAATGACTTCTTCCATCGATAACAGTCATGTAACCGAAATTGATGTACTGTATATGGCAGTGAAGCATGGACATTAACAGCTGCAGAACAAAAGAGATAGGAAGCAATGGAGATGTGGTGTTACCGAAGAATAATGAAGACCGAATGGACGAGAATCACGAACGATTAAGTCCTACGAAGAGTAGGAGAAAAAGGAGTATGATGAAATCTCTGCGAAGAAGGAGAGGCAAACTTATTGGTCACATTTTGCGTCACAACAGCCTACTGAAAATAAAATTGGTAAGAGAAATTAATGAGGAAAATGACAGAGGAAGGCCTAGAATGGAATACATTAAGCAAATCATGGAGGACGAGAAAGTGAATAATTATGTCGGAATGAAGTGGTTGTCGGAGAGGAGATTGGAGAGCTGCAACAAAACAATATTTGGGTTGATCACTACTGATGATGACAAACGTCGAACTCTCAGTTAACATCGAGTTAACGAAAAGGCTACGTCTTCTTGCAGGTAGCGTTAACTAGACATAATAAAACAGGGCCTTAGACGAACACGCACAACGATACCCTCGGTGGTGAAGATACCACGTTGGCGGGATTAAAAAATGCGACCTCCGATTTGCGGGCAGGGATTTTACCATGCCGCGAACGAGGCCGGAAAATAAAATACGTCTCAAGGGCCGCCCAGCCATCATACCCTAACGCGATATGACTGCTAATATGATAATTTACGCGGGGGCCTCACTCCGAAGATTCCACCGCGCTCATTAAAGCCTTCGCACCCTTTGAATGGAATATTCCTCGTTATTTTTTTTTCCTTTCTTTCCCCTCCTCGCCCTTGAATTCCATCCTTCGACGTCCCCGCAGTCATCATGAGTGACCCACATAGCAACCTGTTGTCCTCCTCCCCCTTCCTCCCCTCTTTCATCGTGTCCCTAAAGGGAAAGGGAGAATGGTGGGGAGGGGGGACTGTGTGCTGTCGCGGCTAAAAGGCGTCCAAACCCCTGCCTCCCCCCATCAAGCCCCTTTTCCTCTAGACTGCCCCCATATTTCTCACCCTGCCCCACTCATTGAGACACCCTGCTTGCGTCCTCTTCAAACGTCCACCGTCTTCAGTGACACAAGGCACGCCCAACTCTCAAGATTCCCTGCCGCCTCTTTTGCCTTCGTGAGCACAGAAGAGGGGTATCCCTTCCCTTTCTTTGCCTGTTTGTACTCTCACCCGCCAAGCCGCCTCAGCCGCCGATCTCATTTTCGGCGCGCAATCGACCGCATTTTCGGCGCGGCGCGTATATTCGATTTTTGTCGGGGATTCGTCTCTCGTCAATCCGCGGAGGTGCGCAGCGTGTCTATCTACATCTTCGTACCAGCACTTGAGCCCCTTCAAGGACTTGCGGCAGTAGATGTTATGATACCAGCAGTAAAGAAGGGAGGGGGAAAATTATTCGTTTTCGTGGATAGATATCTTAATGTGCTTCTGTTGTAGTCATGAATGACTCAAGGAAAGTAGTAATTCTTGTACCTCTTAAGTGTATACCTAAGAAATAGTAAAACACTTAAAGGATGAAATTATTTTAAAGCATTAATTATTGCATTATTTTTATTATTGAGTGGCCTCACTATATATCAAGCCAATAGTCTGTCTCCTCTTCTGTTTGTTGATTCCTGTATTTGTTTATTTCCTCCTGTGGTTATTTTATCCACAGTTATTTTAACTCATTTTAGTTCACGTGCGTGACGGAAGCCAGTAACCAATACCAATTATTGTAGCTCAGTCGTCGTTAACCCTTTCAGCCAGTAAATATTTTTGAAGAAAATGGAATTGAATGGTTTTGGTGACTTCAGATAGGTACAATAAAGTTATAAAATAAAACATAAATGAAATATTTATCAGCAGTTATTGGTCTGGAAAATGCGGTTTCACTTAAGAACCATTACGGTGTCACAGTCCACATTAGCACATAATTCAGACAGGAAATGATATCTCGCTTAGAACATACCACAATTTTTTATTCTTGCCGACCATTGTTTAGGCATCTTTAATGTCATACCAATACCTTGATAGTGACATTATAGATGTCGAAACCATGGTCGGCCAGAATAATAAAGTGTGGATCGTACAAAGTGAGAAATCATAAAATATGATTCGGTCCCACAAAATAAAGCCTGGAACTTTAACTTGCATAATTTAGACAGTTTTAGACAGACACAACCAAAGCTGAGAGAGTTAAAAGGTTAGGTACTAGGGTTAGAGCCGACTGGCGTTTACTCGGTGAACTTTTGGCTAACGAATGAGTTACTATCGTAGAGGGCTAAGAGTGTGAACGATGCATTAACAGAAGAACAGTTTGCCCTTTCAGTCTACCTGATATTAATCCCCAATACTCATCCCCGTACTTCATATTACTCTCCCCCTTCATCCAAGAGCCTCCCGTCATCTCCGACACGCGTGTTTGCCAGGGTATTATGTGGCAAGGTGTTCCCCCTGGAGGCCCTAGTGAGGGCTCTCGTCTCCCGCATTCCCCCGCTCACCTGGGTAAGCACCTTGGAAAAGCGCCGGCGGCGCTTATTCCTGTTTCGCCGGCGTGGCCCATGAGGTAGATGACGGGAATTCCGTCGCCTCGACCGAGGTTCATCGGGCGTGCGTTATTTCGCTATTGCGTAGGTGGTTAAACCTATCCCATCGGCATGGAAGTTTTAGATTTGTGATGGATTGGCTGGTAATGGTATGGTACTTTTATTTTTCTGTGACACCCGAGCATGAAAATCATGATGAGGAGGTTTATCGTGTGGAATGTTTGCTTACTGAAGAAATAAAAAACGTAGACCGCGTTTTATAATATCAGGGGTGAGATAACGGTTCCTTCTTTCCCGTTGGCGCTATGGTTATCCAAAACGAAAACACCTCTAGAAGGGAAGTTCACAGTTATTGTCCTAAAAACGCTCTTCATCAATAAAAGCTAGTGAATAAAGGCACTTAACAAAATTTGATTAATAACTATTCAATTTTCGCTATTTTGAGCGCAATTGGAAAATAACGATAACGCTAACTCACGCGTTGTGGAGAACCGTGATCGTGTCCCTTGTTAACTTAGCAGGCAAACGAGCTTTTTGACGGTGACGTTTAATTAACGTGGTGGCTACAGACGGTTCGAGGTTTCCATCATAAATGTGACAGTAGCTTAGCAAACGTGAGAATTAGAGTGACGGGAGAGTGTATCCACGACGGTTTTAATGCCACGAAACATTAAATCAGATATTAGTAATGTCTAGCTTATAGATATTCACAGAGACTTCGGTTTAAGGCTCTCTAACTGCTGAGATTAAATCGCTATCCCGATCAAGACCTTTATCCTGATGCAGACGCTACATCCATTCCACTGGCAGAATCCGACGCCGCGTCCTTGAGTTGCCTTATTGGTACGTTATTAACTTGGTGGCCATAGTCGGTTTTGCCCAGGCTTTTACTTTCAAATTTTATGCGTATGGCACCATGAACAGTTCTAATGCTGCCTCTATGCAATGATTCTCGATTTATGAAACCGGTCGGATTGTTGTGAAAGTGCGTTGATGAGGAAAAGCAAGTGGCCTGCTGTGTATAGAACAACAAAAGAGATAAAATATCTCTTTATCTCTCTCCAAATGACTTTTTATGTCCATATAGTAACTTTCAAAAATCATCTCAAATATTCGGAGGCTCCTTCTCCTTAACTTGAGGAATATTTTCTCCAAATTTGGCTCTGCGGTCTACTCTCATTCAACTAATGCGCTCTCGTGATCAGCATTTACAATTCAGCTTATCCATTTTCCTTGAACTGAAATGATTGCTTACCCATTACAAGCCTACGTTTGGTGTTCTCCATTTCTCACAATAGTCCATTCTGGGAAAACGTGGGCCAACCCTTAATCTTTTCTTACCTGGCGAAGAGTAGCGTGGACGCAGGAAGATTTTGCGGTCATTTCCCTCCGTCGCTGTCACATTGCCCCGTTAATTCATGAACACCATCTCATCAAGAATCACACATGGCTGAATGTTTCAGTGCCACTCCTAAAGCAGTTGAATTATGAAGCATGCACGCAGAAGAGGGAAGGTAAATTTTCTGGAAGAAGTGCTAAAAGCCACTCTCCATTTTTCAAGGAGACTAAAAATGACTGAACTTATTTAGCAGCCTGGATAGAAAGTAGCAGAGTGAGTCCAATCATCGGCGATTTTAGAATATTTCGGGTCTTGTGGAGTAAAGCAGGGAATAAGGTGTTGGTACTGCTGAGGCGGTTTGAACGGCGGGGCCCATTTTATTACTTTAACTTAATTGTGAATTTTGTGTGAGAAAAACGATGTATTTTCTATGTATAGATAGCAATATTATGGTACTGTAATCCGTGTCCGGTATTTTCCTGGAACGAAACTGTGGAATTATTTCTCAGTGATGTCGATTTGTCTCTCAAGTTCTGAAATCGCTATTTTTATTGTAGCTATTTTTTGTTCTTATTTTGCTCTTTTCAAGAAATTTAGCATTTTGAAAGGTTAGTGATGTCCTAGAAACTCCTAAAGCCATTTTAAATCGCACGCATACCACCTTTTGATAAATTTTAGTTATGGTAAATGCCCCAGCGGGGTAAAAACTGAAGTGACTAAAATCCATGCTGAAGATGAAGTCAACTTTGTCCGGCGAGATGTGGTGGAACTGCATTATCAAAAATGAAAAGTATTCGGTACATTACTGTCCACTTTATTTTAAATTTACAAGTGTTTCGGCTTTTTTACTTGGCCATCTTCAGGTACAGTTGTACCTGAAGATGGCTAAATAAAAAAGCCGATACACAAGTTGTAAATTTAAAGTAAATTGGACAGTACTATATCGATTACTTTTAATGTTTTCCATGCTGAAGATGGTAGGCGTATGAAACGTTTAATTTTCCATGGCAATGATTAACAATATGACTATTGCGGTCAGTCGGTCCTGTTATATGAACAATAATCGGTCTCATATTTCGTATCGCGGACCGTAGGAGTCAGCTTTATATGGGATGAGGAAATTTTGAGAATCGCTAACCTGAATAGAACCTTCCCATCATCATGATATTCTTGCGAATTTTGAAATGAGAGCCTCATATCCCAATGGTGCTTGAATGGTGCATATTGTAAATATAATGGAGAAAAGAAAATTATTGCAATGTTAAATCAAAATGAAAAATGGCGATACTTGCGGATTAATCATGATCGAATATGGTGCTGAAAAAGAAAGTTCACAACGCTCGTCAGTTTTTCGTTTGGAATCCTTTCGGGCATGATGCCGAATTTGTTCTCAAAATATAGAAGGAAAGCATAATGGGCCCAATATGCCTAGTTGTTTTTAATAATATTACTAGTCTAGATGATTCCTCTTCATGACCTCTTATTATGTAATTATTTATATTTTTCGATAAAGAAAAAATAAGTAATATGACTAGTGTTTTAGTGTTAACATTATTAGTGTTTTTTGTGTTTTCTCTAAGATGATTTCTTAAAGTATCCTGTCACTGAAAGAGATGAATCCCGTTGGAACATTATATAAAAGAAATTCCTCTTAATTCTAAGTTTCGTTGAAAAATCAGCAGAGTATTTCCCGGCGTTAATATACGTACCTATGTGATAGCCTTAATTGAAATTTTTAATTTTATTCAGAAAATCGGCTGAAATTATGTTAATAATTATCATTTGCGTTCCATCGAATCAATTCATGATGATGATTTATTTCACGTGAAAGTTTTCATCCTGATCCTTAATGATGGCACTAGAAGGTAATTCATGAGGAATAATTGAATTACGGATCTCTCTTTTTTCGCTTATTAATGGGTTCGTAAGCAAAACGTTTGACAAATGGCTTTTCCCATGTTAAATGCTTTATTACTTAATCTCGTCAATGAGAGATATTTGTTTTATTTCACGGAAGGTTATTTCATTATCAAAGTTTCGGCGCAATGTGAAATATTTAACCAGAAAATGTTAATGAGAGCATGCGGGGCAATAGAATTATTTGAGCAGTATTTTGGAAGGAAATGGCTATCGTTTTAAAGACAATAAAAGGAGAATTGAAATGGTGAAATATTAGAATGGAGATAATAACTTTTACCATAAAAGACAGCTTAAAAGGAAACAATGAACGGTGTGGTAAAGAAGGATATAAACTTCAACGGAGTAAAAAAGGTGTCATTAGGAGACAGCGAGAGGCTGAGGAATGTTGAGAACAGTCATGGAAAATGGAAATCTTACTGAAAAAGATTTAGGTATTTACGATGGAACGGAGAGAGTTTGGAAGTTTCCTAAGCTGAAAAAGCTGATAATTCATATGTCGTAAATATGTTGCTAACGACGTGAGACAAACAGCCTACCGAAATAGTTTAGTCCATTAGAATCTTTAAACTATCAATCGGGACAATCGGAACAAAAAGTTACTTGTCAAATTATTGACTGTTGTCCCGTATGACACGTAGCGTTGAATGCGTGGAAAAATATGATTTCCCTCTGCGTGTTTTTGCTCACAAAAAAATAAAAACGTATTAATTGACGCTTTTTTAAAATTCTGTATTGCTAACAACATTTCTTGTTGAAAATGTATTATCCACATGAAAACAAATTAGGGTTCGATTACCATGAGCTAATTGGATGTGTAACAGCTTTAACTTAAAACTAAATATGCTCTTGCGAATGTTCTTTGGCTTACGACAACTTATTCAGGGAAAAAACTAGGAAAGGTCTGGTTTTATCATCAAAGGTATAGCTGAAAAACATGAAGTTATTTTCGTGAAGATGGCACTGTTTAAAATTGATATAAACTATTTTTTGTTGCTTATTCTTGAAACGCAATTAAGATCCTTTGGGGGGGTCCTGTCCAATATCGTGTTCACGGATTCTCATAACTTAGCAGTATATGAGATGTTAGGTTCGTGATATACGTGGCGCTGAAGAGTTACGAAAATTGTTGACCGCGAAGTTGAAATAAACCCTTTGGTCCTCCGATGGAAACTTACTGTATTCCGATGGGGCTAAGGACCTGCGCGGAATGTCATACTCTTGCATCGCTGGCCTAATGAAGTCCAGGGTAGCCTCTGCGTATTGGTCATTTTCCTCTCTGACCTCGACGAAGACAGAGTAGTACAATAATACTCTTGTGTAAACACTCTTAAAATCATTTGGTACTCGTTGATTAATCCACAGGGGATTGTGCTTGAAAGAAAATCCTTCCGATAATATGTTAACTAGTGGGCTTTCTCGTTCGGTGCTTTCAAAATGTCTTTCATTGGATCTCATTTTCTTCGTCAAGTTTTAAGAAGCTAACATTTTTACTTGGAAAATCTTCTTATTGAAACACTTCAAGTACAATGTATATAATTTTCAAAACGTCACTCTGGGAGTTTCTGTATAATGTCTTTACCCGCATACATCTTCCTCACTAAATTATATATTGATATGATATTATAAATGCGTAAAAGTTATTTTTCAAAACGTTTTCTTCGTCATGTACGCAAAACATGCCTTATACGTTTTAATGCAAAGAGCTCAGTTGTGATAGTCGCCCTCGCATCTTTATAAGTTATCTGTGGATTCAAATTTATCTAGGAAAAACGCAATATTACTTGCCTAATAACAATATGTGAGGAGAAGGTTCTCATTAATACAACATATGGCTTCAGTTTTGCGAGTTTATTTTAAAAGTAGAATCTAAGCCGTGCCTTATCAGGTAAGACCTTGTTTCATTGTTTTTGTGCCATTATATTCAAAAGTGAAAAAAAGTTCAGCAAAAAGTTTAGCAAGCTCATTCTACGTGACTATGGAAGAGTGCGTATTTCAGGTTTCGCTGACTCCATCCAGCAGTTATGGAGACTATTCTTGAACTTGAGTGGTTCCTAGCCGAGGGATAACTTACACTTATCCGATAACGAAGTCTTTGAAATGGAACTGGACGTTTCCATTATTTACCGCAGTGCTGTAATTATCATAACCTAACACGTGCCGAAAGTTAATACCATTCGCTATAGCGTCTTTGATAATCTACCCAGTCCATGCAATTACGGCTTTGTAAGGAGAGGTATTCGTAGACATTTGTCCTTAGCATCTGTAATAATTGCTGTCAAAAATCATTGTTTACCTTCATAAATCTTGAAATCTAAGTGACCATCAATGTATGTTTAACTAAGATGTATATACTACTGAATTTTATCAATTAAAATGCCTTTAATGGGCTGGAACCACATCATTATATAATGTCACGATACCACCTTTTCGCAAAAGCCTTTTTTGAAACTCTAAGCCACGAGTTTGGATCCTACCTCGGCTATGATTTTAATTTTTGTCTTAGGATAAAGCCTTTGTTAGACAGTGGTGAATAAAAACCCAAAAGTGGAGACTACTAAAAACTTGAGTCGGCAATATTTTCCTTAAAAAAATGGCAATGACAGCTATTTTTAATGTGTCGTTACCACCGAAAATAAGTAACCCAGTGATCCTACCCAGTGGGGTAGATAATTGATCAGGTTGCATATTCAAAAACCTCGTTTAGCTGCTGCTCTGATCCATCTGGTCTTATGGCGCAGTGATATTCATTAGGTTTTTTCCATTCCGAATCCCCATGTCATGTGTGGGCACAAAAAAACATCCTCCATTGTAATGACTCCTATATTTCACGCCGTAAATTTTTGTTATGATGTATCCCTCTCTATCTCTACCTTTCCCTTTCTTTCTTTACCACCTGCTACCCCACTTCACCTACGTTTTTTTGCTCCCAGTTTTATTTGTTTTCACCTCGTTGTGCGCACTCAGGCTTTGTATCTTTCCCCCTCTCCTAACCTTGCCTTCAGACAGGTATACGTATTCGACTGCAAACAGAGGATGGCTCTTGCAAAATTCATAGCACTCAAAATATGGGCAGCGGCAGCTCCACCTTTACTTTCCCTTCCTCTCACCATTCGTTCTCACCCCGAGTAGACGCCACGTTGGAACACGAGGGAAGACAAAATGACCCGCTGCAAAATTCATGGTGCTTCACCAGCCAAGCTCTAAAACACAATGAATGGAGGGTCCAAAATGATCTAGTTAAGGCTTATTTTCCACGAGGCGTAAAAGCCAAGGTTTATCCGGAATGAAAGCGCATCATTCTATTCCAAGAGTTGGGATCTTGATAAAGTATTGGGACTCATTTATTTCCAAACTTCACGATGAAACAATGCTCTCCAGTGGGCGAAACATGAAACTCATGATTTTAATCACCAAAACTAGGGTTTTTAATGGGCCTTTCCCTCAGTTGGACAAGCGCCCGGAAAAAATCCCTGATATTAAAGTTTGTCTTGCATTTAATCACCTCGCCGTTCAAGTTTTGAATTGATATTGGTTCGCAACTCTTTGGAAAATGAATACTAATTCATTGTATTTCGTATTAGCGCTATGCTCTTTTTTGCATTTAGTCATTAGTTGCCTGTTAATATTTCACCTTCTCTTCCACATGCATAATAGAAATTGAAACACATTTGTACTTCAAGAGATACGTCCTTGGTGGGTCTAGGGTACGTGAGAAAGACTCGAGTTCTGGCGGATTTAAGGTGGAAATAGCAACAGTAATGTTAGTAATGAGCATTTTACTAAAATAAGGGGTACAATATCTTAAAATGAATGCGCTTAAGGGGTAAGCAAATAAAAAATTTGGTAACCGTATCTGGCGTTCCTGAACCGAGGCATCAATCCATTTACAAAACCAGTTCGAGCTTACGAACTCCGCATTTACGGGAATTCACTTTGAGCGAGCACATCGTGTGGACGCAGAGCAGCTCCCATCTTCCCCAGATTCCTCCATCCCTGCGCTCAAATTAGTAGAAGCGAATGACGGTCACCGCCATTTGCTTCACGACGCCATCCTGTCGAGTTACTTTCGGTTGGCTTGATTCGTTACCACCCGAAACGAACGGGGAGCGTGCGAGCGAGGGAGATGGATCAGGGCTCCGCGCGAGACCGGTTCAATGCACGCAGTCAACACCCACCTCCGCTCCGGGGCCCCAAGGAGCAATGCCATTCGTGCACCCCCCCCCTTCTCTTCATCCGGGCTCTTTTAGTCCTCCTCCTATACCCTTTCCCCATCCCATTTCCGAGCCTTCCCGATCGGGAGTCTATATCTCATTTCCGGAGACAAGTGAGCCGTTCTCGTCTCAAATAGGACCTCCGGGCAATGCGGGTGGACCGAGGTAGACCTGTGTTATCTTGGAATTCGCCGAGCGATGGGGTCCGAGTATCGAAAAAGCGCCGATGTAACGTGAACAAGAAGTATTTGGACGAGTTAGGAATTCATCTGGTCCATATCACATTTTTGTTGCGCTTATTCAATTTGATTACATTTATCGGTATTTTTTTCACTTTCACAAAGTCAAAAATTATGCAGTTGACTGAAAGGAGAGCAGATTGTTGAGCTGCAGCAAACCAATCTTCGGATTGATGACTGCTGATGATGTTTATCGGTTAATACTCTCTTTCTGATTGTGTGAAGTAGAAATCGACACAAAATATTCGTCTGTATGGCTCACATCCATTATTAGGGACACCGAGTTTTCAAAAGCGCCAATATACCTTGAAAAGAATAATTGGGGTCTTTAGGATTTCATCTAGTTCCCATTGTATTTCTGGTGTACTTATGCGATTGGTGTATACCTTACGAGCAATCCACTTTCACTTTCTTCTTGATTATGTAACGTAGATTTCGATGCATAATATTGAAGATAATGTGAAGGTAGGCGAAGGTTATGAATAACTGAAAAGGGATTTATTATTAGAAAAAAACTGGTAGCCGGCTGAATTTAGTGTGAGGAAATACTCCCTGTGTTCGGCGAAATCATTGGAATTGCTGTCCGTGGATCTAAATTTCTATTTCTCTGGTAGAATTCCCAATGATGATAAATATCGATGATACCGATGCTTTTGATCTTTCTCCTTATAAAAATGGGGGGGTAGTATTTATATGAGTGATAATATTTTGCGGGGGTTTGTCACCCACCAAAAATATTGTCACTCGCCCAGCTGTCCCGTAATGGAATATCGTCGGTAATGCATTTCCATCGCATCACCTTTGTGGATGAATGCGCATCGCGATGCGATATGGAATGAAAAAAGCACGTCGCAGTGGCTGGTCTCTCTCTCTCTCTCTAGTCACTCTGTTACTCTTCCCCACTGAGGAGCCTTGTCACTGTGTCCCGCCTGTGTGTGAGTATTGACCCTTTCCTATTGGCTTCACTTATTCCTCCTCCATCGGTCCCTTCCCCGGAGCCAACGCCCCAACAACCAATCCTCTATCCTCGGAGACCTTTTCTTTCATCCCTAGCCCGTGGAACGCGTGGTATCCAGCCCGCCCACCTCGGGTTTTCGATTAACCAACCTCCTCATCCGTTGCTCCCTGAGGGAAGGAACTCGGATTAAAAGCAATCGACAACACGTTACAAGCTATCTATAAACATCATCATCGGCAGTTATCAATCCGAATATTACTTTACTGCAGCTCTCCCCGGCATTCTCTTTTCAGGTTTCTGCTTTCATTCCTTCGTAATTCCTTATTTTGGCATACCTCTCAATTTTTTCCATGCATTCCATCCTTGGTCTTCCTTGGAAATACCCGAAAAGATCCCCTTATTAAAATTAACAGCTTCTGTGTATCCCCCTATGAGTAAATACGTTTTATTCTCAATTTTTAAAACGTCTCTCTATTTCAAATAGATATTTGCAAGCAAATAAAGCCTGTCAAGGTCCTCAAGAGGTTTAGCAATCACCTCCCTTGCCCCGGGTTTTCAGCTTTCAAGCCAACTTGGATAGTTTAGGCTTCATAACCATAAAATTTCCTTTCAAAGAAAACATAAAATGTCCTGAAGAAAGAAAGGCTAAAGATTACACTGCATAGAAAGGGTCCGCTGTAATACCTTGATATTGTCAGCCAATACCACCAAGTAAAGACATATGATCCCATAAAGTCTTTCAAGCGAAGGTGGTCTTTGATTGTTGTGAAGATAACCCACTCAGTAATTGGATTCATGGCGTATATCATTAATACGTTTCGAGTCGGGAGAGATTTCCTGGTACCGGCTATTCTCGTCGAGGTAATTCTTGATACCTACCCGGAAAATCAGTGTTCTAAGTTCAATCCTTTCAGGTGTCACTTTGAGGAAGTCCATTTCGAATAATGACAGTTAGTTAGTTATTATTAGTGTTCTAGGTATTAATCTGGGATGTCTCAGTCTCACGTATTCTCAACTGATGCGGTTAGTGATAGCCAATCAAATGCTGACCTCACCACTTTAAAATATAAGAAATGGCTAAAATATGACAATTTATGTATTTATTTAGCCATTAAATTGTGTGGTTGAAATACAATTAAATACTCTCATGCATTATTGTAACGATTCCATACTGTGGAAAATTAACCCCAGCCATAATCCTACACTGCATGGGTTGCTATCCCGATTTATTTTACGCGTAGGAGATGAGTGCGGAAATTATACCTATGAATCAATATAAGTATGGAAAATATTTACTTAATATTTATTAAATACACACTTATAGTTTAACTTCAAAGAGTTTAAAGTTTATTTTCTGAAATAAAAAAATACATTTTCAGTCTTTTCTCACTTCCTGCGTGTTATTTGGCACCAAGTATATGGTTACCTCCACGTTGAGGCTACCGAATATGGCTACGCCGTGGTGATAGGTTGGTTGGTTATTTGGGGAGGTGATCGAAAATTGAGATATTTCGCGCCCTAAATGAAATGTATGTATGTTGGTAAGGAAAGGGTTTCATGGCCAGTTGAGGAAGGGTGGAGTGGAAACCGCCGTCGGAATTAGCCTGTTCATAGTGAAAGACACCGATCGGTCCACATTTTAACATCCCAGAGAACTGAGTACTGCTCTTGAAGTGCTATCCACGTAGCGCTCAAGTAGGACTCGGGATTCAATCGAAGAATAAATTTCCAACACAGTCGGAATTCGAACCCGGGCAATTTGGGAGGGGAATCTAGTACTCTAGCGGCCTCACCAAATGATCCCCGTGGTGATCGATGGGTCAATGCTTTTTCTTCCATCTTGACCCGGCCTGTCGCCGCCTTTGCGGCGTGCTGCTCACGTTTCTCTCCTCAAGGAAGCAAGAGGCGAGGTAGAAAGGTGTAAAAGGGAGGATGGGATAGATGAAATGAGGAAGAGAGGAAACTTTTCACCCGGGCGCCGGAGAGGTCTGATCTTCTCCGGCCAAAAGTGACGAAGAGATAACCCCATGACTTCGAGTAACATTTCTCTCGCGCCGATGTAGTCGGAAGGCGACAACGAGTAGCGACGACATGGCCTCGGGCACCAACCCTCTCCCCACTCATTCTCCTCACTCGCATGCCATCCAACTTTACGTGAATGTGAAATGTACTTTGCGTGCACACAATGCTTTTGCATCCCGTCTCTGCCCACCCTCAAGATTACCGAGTTCCCTCACGGCTGGTCCAAGTTGAACATTCAGGCGTAACTCAATAACGAGGCGTAACATAAAGTCAGTGACCCACAGTAAGTTTTTTCGTAAATTTATTCATTAATAATTCATGAAATCTCTCAGAATCGTAATGTGCATGCGCGTGCCAAAATTCTATGAATTTTTATCAACTAGTTAACTCTGTAAATTCTTGACGAAACACGACCGCTGATTGGTTTTTCTGCGTGCATGCGCTTCAACCATACCCTTACCAGAGACTACTTCCACTACTTAAGAAGAAAACGTTAACCCAAGTACGCCATCTTAACAGACAGTTGAAATAAGTTAAAGAGGTTAGTATTACATACGTCGTATGTTTGAGTGAATTGTTGATGTTATTTCATTGTACGGCAGAAACAGAATTATTTTATTCAAACATTGTTGTTAAATCGCCTATTGTATTTTAATCAATGTATCACACATCATTATTGGGGAATGCTGAATTGATATTTCTAAGTGCATTATTGTGAACCAGTATGTTTGTTCATGCAATTTATTCAGTTGATAACTGAGACTATTATTTTCGAATAATTACTATACTTCGGCTCGTAGACTCTGTGGAAAACTCTTAGTTATTTGTTCTTTTCCTTTTGATTATGCTCTATGTCTTTATAACCGAAAATTCTCGTTCAGGCCGTCAGCCAATCAGTTCCAAATTTATAAATTCCTGCTCGTGTGACACCGAGGCAATTACGTTGATGAAACTTACTTCATGAATAAATTTACGAAAATATTTATCTTGGGACAAGGGCTTAAGCTTAATCTACAATCGTCCTTGTCATCAACACCAACCAATAAAAATATTTCTGTTTGACGGATGGAATGTTTTCGTTGACAACATTTCATTTGATTCTACCTTCAAAAACCACTCCTATGATTTTTTT
Organism: Pyrrhosoma nymphula; assembly: GCA_963573305.1. Taxonomy (NCBI): domain Eukaryota; kingdom Metazoa; phylum Arthropoda; class Insecta; order Odonata; family Coenagrionidae; genus Pyrrhosoma; species Pyrrhosoma nymphula. Next base: position 109,813,811 of record OY754329.1, read on the forward strand.
CTTTTCCTCTAGCAGGTAACACGCACAGCTAGACTCGCTTCACACTAAAATGGGGTTCACGTTGAACTTTTAAGAACAATTAAGCTCAGGCCGCCGTCGCCCGTGCATCCAAAACCAACCAATGAGAATACTTTCCTCTTTTCAGTTTGATTTTTCTTTTACTTGATTGATGTTCTATGTCCGATTACATTTTTAAATTGGGGTACATTTTGTCAAAATAATATGATCGCTTGCGAAACACCTCAGCGTGAAGTGACTTCATCTAAATAACTTTTGCTTGCTTTTGCATTTCCCTTTCTTGTCGCTGGTGGCACGTCTATGTTCACCCTCCATGGTAACTTTTGGTTCAATGGAACCAATCGTTACTCTTCGTGATCGGCCAACTTGACGACGTAACTTGAACGAGAACCATCTTTGCGTCAAGAAATGTTCTCAAGGCTCGCTGTGAACGCTTTCTATTCTACTCACATGCTTAATCTCAACCGTTATAAAACATGTCCTAGTGTTCCTATGTTCAATTTAAGCTAAATTATACTCTTATAGTTTAAAGTAAACCGGCCTTCGTTCAATTCGAACAAACGTTACATTGTCATCTACATCTACATCTACATCTACATATTACCCCGCAAGCCGCCTCAATAGGCGTGTGGCGGGGGGTGTTAGGACACCAGCCGCTTAAAGATAAAAAGGAAACGCTCTAATGAAATTACGCCTAGCATTTATTGAAGTCCCTTATTGTTCGGGGGAAAAACGAATTCCCATACCTATCCGTTCGGCAAAATATCTCTCTTAATTTATCGTTTCTGTCGGACCTGGAAATATAGTGGGGTTCTAATATGATGTTCTCCGTGTCGCTCTGAAAGATATCTATTCTCAATTGTTCAAGCAATCTAAGCCTAGCGCGCAGCCTCCGAGTCTCTAGCGGCTCCCAGCCTAATTCGTTTAACATCTGTGTAACGCTGTCAGTACGCCCGTAGCTGTTTTTGACGAATCGCGCAGCTTTCCTTTGTATTTTATTAAGTTCCCGGACTAAGTCTTTCTGCACCGGATCCCATATGCTCGCTGCATATTCAAGGTGTGGCCGGACGAGTGCGAAGTAGCACCTCTCTTTTACTTTTTCATCCGAAAATCTTCCCACAATACGCTTGACGAATCCTAGCTTCTTCAGAGCTCTGCCACAAATATTTCTTATATGTGCTCCCCACGATAGGTCCGAAGTTATCGTAACTCCTAGATACTTCACTTCATCTGTCGCCTTTATGTTAACACCATCCACAGCATATACATGGGAATAGTTGGACGACTTCCGCAAGAAATGTACCGCCGTGCATTTGCTCAGATTAAGTTCGAGTCCCCACTCTTGGCTCCACACATGAACGTTGTTTAAATCCGATGATAGAGTTTCAAAGTCAGAGTGATCATTAATTTCACGATAGATGACAGCGTCGTCGGCGAATAGACGTATTTTACTGCTAATTCGAGAGCATAGATCATTTATGTATATAATGAACAAAAGGGGTCCGATCACGCTTCCTTGCGGGACACCTGATGTCACTTTAACGACATCAGAGCTAATTCCGTCAAGAACTACCTTTTGCTTACGATCACTCAGAAAGTCGCGTATCCAGTTTACTACTGTTTCGTTTAGGCCGCATGACTGTAATTTGTATAAAAGTTTGTTATGAGGTACCGTGTCGAAAGCTTTCTTAAAATCTAGAAATAATGCGTCAACTTGTCTTTTCGATTCGCCAGATTTGAGAACGTCATGAAGAAAGAGCGCGAGTTGTGTTTCACATGATCTACCTTTCCGGAAGCCGTGCTGACAGCCATGGAGGACGTTACGACTGTCCAGGAACGTCATGATATTGCTAACGACGATATGTTCGAGTATCTTGCCTATAATCGACGTTAATGAAATTGGTCGATAGTTCCCTGGGTCGTGTCTGTTTCCCTTTTTGAATATCGGTGTAACGTTTGCAATTTTCCAGTCTAATGGTATCTTTCCTTCAGACAATGACTTCTTGAATATTATGTCTAAGAACGGTGCGATCTGTGGCGCTAACTCCTTGAGGACACGCGCGGGTATTCCCTCCGGACCCGGAGATTTACTATTTTTTATCGACTGTAGCTGTTTAGTTATCCCATCACGTTGAATAGTGATTTCTTTCATCGGTTCCTCAGTGAATTGTATTTCAAAATTACATGCAGTATCGTCTGTGGTGAATACACTTTTGAAGTGGGAATTTAACGTGTTAGCTTTGTCAATATTTTCGGTGACAAGTTTGCCATCATTATCAAATAACGAATCTACGGTTGAAGATTTTCCCTGAAGCTCTCTCGCATATGACCAAAAAGATTTCGGATTTTCTTCGAGTAATTCACCAAGTACTTTTTTCTTGAAATTTAGCAATGCGGAACGCATTGATTTCTTAGTTTTTGAGCGTTGCGCAGCGTAACTTTCTTTTGCTTCAAGTTCCTTCGATTTGTCACCTACCGTAGTGAACTTTTTAACCAAGTTGTACAATTTTCTCTGTCTCTTAAGGTCCCTCCTAACATCGTTGTTATACCAACGAGGTTCTTTACTGTCGCATTTCAATTTTTGCGGAATATATTCGTTGATTCCCCGTCGTAGAATTTTTAAGAAATATTTCCATGATTCATCAGTGCTTTTATCCTCAGTTTTAGCTACGAAATCCGTGTACGAATCATTAAGCATCTCGCCAAATTTGATGAAGTTGCATTTATCAAATAAATAAATATTGCGTTTCGGTTTTACAGCTGACTCTACTTCAATTTTTAAGGTTGCAAAAATTACTCTGTGATCACTTATGCCGTCAATAATATCGAGCTGTTTTATCAACTTAGGATGGCTTACTGCAAAAAGGTCTAATATTTTATTTCCTCTCGTAGGCTTGTCAACTACTTGGGAAAGTGAGTGATTAGCAAGTGTGTTGAGTAAGACCTCGCTGATTTCCCTATTCCTAGAATTCGGTTTCACAGTGTATGAATCCCAATTTATAGATGGCAGATTAAAATCTCCCCCAATAATTATTACACTTTTACTGTCTCTCACAGTAAATGCGGATATTTGATTATCTAATTGGTAAATAACATCAATTTTGGAGTTTGGAGGTCTATAGAAAGAGCAAACATGTATACTCCTTTTGTTTCGTTGTTTAATTGTACACCACACACTTTCTATTTCATTGTCAGTTATTTCGTGGGCGGTGCTGTGTAAATGTGATTTAACTGCTAGAAATACTCCGCCACCTGCCCTATCGCTTCGATCGCATCTGTAGATTTTATATCCTGGAGGAAAAACTTCGCTGCCGCTTAAATCCTCAGTAAGCCAGCTCTCCGTTCCTATGACCACGTCTGCGTCCTGAAATATATGCTCGATTTCAGCGCGCTTGTTTTTAACGCTACGGCAATTAACTACTATAAAGTTAATGTCATATTTTGTCGATTGAGTGTCGGTTGGTTCTTTTCCACGCTTATGGGTATTAGGTGGGCAAATTTCACTGGAAGTGCTTATTACATTTGATATAATTTCTTTCACTGGAGTACGAGTTTTGGGAAAATTGCCACTATTTACCGGCTTTAGCGCTCCTAAGTTTACTTGGGTGTGAACATTATCGCAATGCGGATTTCCTCGGAGGCTGCGTTTGGTTAAATATTTAAAAATCGCACTATATGAGCTATCCTCTAGTCTAAAAAATATCTACAGTGCTCAAAAATCCTACGAGCCACCCGTTCAGACGCCTCTTTGGAATAATGCACCCCAGACGAGTTGAGGGGAGCCTGTGAGTTGAGGGGAGCCTTACTCTCATGTCATGTGTTGGTCTCATATCCAATTCCCAACTAGTATATGTAAAGGGCCTTTTACGAGAGCACACCGCTTTTTCGGAACATCTCCGTCCCTCCTCAAGATTAGACATTTTAAATAATACTCTTATGCTCAATTTGAACCAGCCTTAAGCTATGGAATGCTCTTTAAGTTTAATGTGAACCGACGTTATGTTACGTTGTGTTCTCAAGCGTAGTTATTATGTTGATTTCCCTAATGTATGCACTTAAATGCGTAGCACCTTCTGCGAGGGCAGACCGCTTCGGTACCTCCTCAAGATTACCCCTAGTTCCTCTCGTTGCTTTTCTTTACCAGTCGGCTGATCGCTTCACTTCGTTTTCCCCTTTTTCGCGCTCCCAATTTTCTTCGACGGAATCAACCCTCGGAGTAGTCTCTCGGAGCGAAAACCCCTTCCGCCAGTATATAAATCCCACACTCCTCAATTCATGAAATTAAAAATCCCCCCTTCCCTCTCTTACTCTCATGTCCTCTCCCGTCAGCGTTCGTTTATACTTCTCCCGGCGCGATGTTCCGGCCTAATGAGGCCGTTCCTTCGTCTTTCTTTCTCCCTCTACTGCGGCGTTCACCCCGGGCACTGGCCTTTTTCTTGCGATGGCACCCTCATCCGTGTTTTTTTTCTAGTCATTATAGGTATATCTTTAGCCATTCCAGAGTGTCAATGTCTTGATATCCTTGATGCCCTTCTCATTTCGCTCATTATATCGCCAAGTACGAATTCTAAGGCGAAAAAAGAATTATTTTCTCTGGTCAATATTGGCTTGCAAATAGTGCATAAACACGCGAAAAGTTATTATCAAAGTTGATTCGATAAAAAGTAATCTAATGTGTTTTATTTAATTCTAATAATTTGCAAAAATTATTCTTAGCACCGTTATGGCTTATCTCTGGTCAGTTCCTATCATCGACCGGAGTTATAATTGAAGAGCCGAACTTCTTACTAATCTTGTTTTTTCCGGTAATATTTTTTTTTACTTTTGATTGATAATGTTGAATATTTCGGGTTGTTTATTTATAAGTATGAAGAATAAGATGAAAAAATATTGAAAAGTTGGCATGATTCATAAAATTAAAGTTGAAAGTAGTACATACGTTGCATGAAAATTATTTTTTGTCACTAATATTGTGAGTTAAGTTTGAAAAGAATAAATAGTATAATAATAAATCATCTATACTTCCTATCGTATCGTATCGTATCGAGTTGGGATAGATTATGGAATGCTCACGTTTACTATTTAGTATGCTGATCATAGCCGCATAACAAAAGCCCCGAAAGATTTTTAATAGGGTGTATGAACGTCGTGGGATTTTCCTTCGATAACATCGGAGCAAGTTGAGCATTCCGTAGCTTTTAAATTTTCCCCATCGAATGTTCTGCCACCATATTAAGCATTATTCTAAACGAATGTAATTTATTTGCGACCCTTGGAGAAGCCGGACGTGACGGCGTGGCTGTTCGTGTTTTAATGCTTCTTCCTATATTACAGGGAAATTTACGACCACGTGATTCATATCGAACTCACAAACTCGTAAAGAAAGTTTGCTGAATATATTAAGAATCAAAGAGTGTATTTTAAGAAGGCTTTGAGAACCTTTAATTATTCCATCTGCACTTGAAATTCTAGGATAATTCTGCAAATATATTTGTTGCAGTTGCACAATTACCATTCTTGGAGGTTATTTAGATCCTTTTGTACCGATCGTTTCTAGGCTAAACTTGAGATATACATCACAGTCAAGCGTTATAATCGAACCGTGATAACGTTTACACATGAACAAATTTCCTCCGATACATTTTGCATTCTTTCCGCCCGAATATTCGTAATTCTTATCCTTTAGCGGCCGAATATATTCATCAATTCGAATTCGAAATGTTACAAAATAATACCCCCGGTTAGAGACATAGTCTTACTAACGTGATGGAATGAAAACCGTCGAATTTCTCGCAATACTTTCGACCTGGGTTTCAATGCTGATACATCATCTTCACCTGACGATGATGTATCAACATTGAAACCCTGGTCGAAAGTACATTTATATAGCTGAAAATTGCTCTGTTTTCAGTTTATCATGTCTAAACTCCACTCAATTTCGCGTGAATCTTCGGATTACGTCTTTCTAGCAATCTATGATTAGTTTACGCAGCATTAATTATGACAGGAAAAACAGAACGATACACTAATTTATGTATAAAAATCTCGCTTTTCCTAATTCCTCACTTTCAATTCTTTTTCCGTAATCCCTCCTTTCTTCGTAGATCAGTCATAACATCCCCTGCTAAGCACCCTAGCGTGGCTCCCGGGGTAGTCATCGCTGAGACGTCGGCAACGTTCTTCACCCTTCGTTCTTCATCCTTCTTCGTTCCGGGATAAACGCACTTACTCGGATATTTCATGATTGATCGTACCCACTGCCGCTCCGAATATTCCTGCCTCTCGAATTTTATACCACTAGCCTTCAATTCTGCATTGCGTTGCTGTTTTGATGGATATTCCTGGGGCACGATCGGCTCAAGACGCTCTTACCCCGCGCTCTCTCAGATATCTGTTTCATATCGGAAACATACCGTCCTTTACGTTTGGAGATCTTCCACTTGAGACCTCTTCTTGTGCACCTCCACCCCTCTACCATTTGCTCATTCCACCAAGCGCTTCTCAAGCATCGGAGGTGGGGAGGAGGAGGGACTCCTATCGCAACCCCTTTACGACTGCGAAATGATACCAAGGACCCAACATGCCATTAACCCTTCCCCCCCCCCCCATCAGCCAGGGCTCGACCCCTGGTCAGCTCTATTCGGCAGTAAAAAGATGATCGCGGTCATCCTTCATGGTTTGGGGGCAGAGGTCGGCAACCTTGAGTGACCAGGGCAAGCAATTCTTTCCGGAAAATGTACTCGCGTTAAGGGCGCTATGGATTGGAAATTCCGGAAGATTGAGAGGGCAAACTGTTTCCTGTATTAGCATTTTAACCCATTCGTCGTTTTCTTCAAGCGTTTTGAACGAAGAAGGTAGTGGCATAAACTGTGATATAAGGCGCATATATGACCAAATTTGATGGCTCTATCGTAGAATGCGTCACCAATAACGAGTTAAACAATGGCACCCATAATGATCGGTTAGATATCATCGTATCGCATCATCGCAACATCTTATTCGAAGGTCATACTCAATGGTAACACGGAAACGATTGATGTGAGATTAATTGATAACTCAGCATTAACCCTTAGAAGTAAGTTTCGCTGGTGCCGTCGATATTAAAGAAAAGCCAATCTGTTCATGTCAATAAATTCTTAGTTCTTAATCAATTAATCGATTCGGTGACAATTCCTCAAAATAATGTGACTAAAAGCCATGGTGATGGATTCTTTATAAAGGGCTTTTTTATCTAGATATACTTCAACGATAATATTTATACTATTGATTTGTAATTCTAGATTTGTGATTAGCTAATTTTAAATCTTGAGGAGTGATAATGTCGGATTTGTGGCACAAATTCAAGTCACAAAATTTGAAATTTGCTGTCATGTTTGTAATTATGTCACTCACCTGCTCCTTCTGAATAATCAGTAGCATCATCATCTTTCCAAGCATCTGTGACAACCGAAAAGATTCTTGCTCGATGCAAATGGCACAAAAATCGTATGTTCTTAATCAATACTTAGCTACAGTGAATTAAAAATTTTCATGCATTAATTCTAGCCGGGACGTAAAAATTCATTTTCCCTAAATTCAACATAAAATTAGAGAATCGTGGGAAAAAGTTGTTGAAATACTTATAATGCTTTGATAAAAAAACTTCCATTGACCCCTGGTCATTATTTCTTCAACTAATTTTATCTAAGCTCTATAAAATCACACCTATCCCTCTCTCTTAACTCGTCCAATGGGGATAATAGGGATTGAAAACAAAAAAATTAATCGCGGAAGGATACATTAAATTAAATGAAACGGGCTTAGTGGAAATTTCCACCAATGCGTCGAATTCCCTCTCCATTTCATTTTTATTTCGGTGAAACTAATTTTCCGTTCGAGACACGTGTTTTCCGTGGGTTAAAAATATTTTTCCTCCCAAAATCATTCGATTCGTTTTTTTTTAATTTTTTTATTCGGCCGAAAAACAGCTGCGCTCGGCTCACGCTAGGACGGGATTTATTTTGGTGAACACGGGGCAGGATAACGACGCTCGTGATTGATATTTCCTCGTCCTTATATACGAGGCTCAGCGCAACCGGCGCGGCGTGGGGGGTGTGGGACCGGAGAGATGTGGACTTAACAGACGTGAATTTAACTCCCTTCTCGTTCTTTGGGGGTTATCATATAATTTTCCGATTCCGAGCCGAAAAATAGACTGGTTGAAAACGACTGGGAGTTCAAAAATTCAGTCTGAAACGATGGAAAATTTATCGGTAAACAGTTACACATATTACCACATTTTGGACAATCAGTTTTACCGTGACGTAAATTCCAAATGCTAGCCGAGAAACGATCGGTCATCATCAGTAGTCATCAATTCGAAGATTGGTTTGCCGCAACTCTCCGTTCCATTCACCTCTCCGCCAACTGTTTAATTTTTTCATAATCATTTACTTCTTCGACATCCTTCATAATATTCCTGAATTTATTTGATTCTTGGTCTTCCTCTGTAATTCTTCCCTTTCATTTCTCAATCCATTATTGTTTTTAATAGACTGTTGTGTCGCAAAAGTCACCAATAAGTTTGTCCTTCTTCTTTGAGTTTCAAACGAAAGGCGATGAAAACTATCAAGGCTGGTTCCAAATGAATCTGAAAAAATGGTAAATAAATATGTACTTTGCGCTGCCCTCTAAAACTTTTTAACATATTGCATTTTGAGTCGTCTTAAAAAACGTGGAAAATAAAATATATAGTTGTCAAAATCGTTAAAAGTGTCGGAACTTGTTTAGATTAAGTTTCATTGGGCAGTATAAAGTATTTATTCATGAGTTAACTCGGGTTTCTAAAAGGATCAGGAAAGTGACTGCTGCCAAATTTTTTTATGGTTAACTCTGCCATCGTCATCAGGGCTGATGACGGGTCCAAGAACTTGCCGGTTTTACTTCCTCAGTTTGGGTTAACGTGTCTCCTGATTGATCGTTATTTCCCTTCTTTTTCACGTATAGTTTATTCAATGGCTTCCAAGAGTTCCTCCTGGTGGATCTCGGTTCAATTTCATTACTTTTCCCACCTAAGTTAATTTATTTCATATTATTCCTTGGCATGCTGTTTCAATGCTTGTCGCCTCATACAGATTAATCCCTATAAACATAAAGTTCCTACGCGTAACCTAAGTGCAAGCGTTTCATATGAGAAATCGTTTCAGTCCGAAGTGAAATTTTTCATCTTGAAGTAACGGAATGGTACAAAAATATTGTAATTCTATTTTGAAATTTATTTACTCGACCAAGGTTTAATATGGAATTGCAGCGATTCTGTTCTTCTCTGTTTCTTTGATGCTCAAACTGCAATCACCCGTGTTTGCAAATCAAAAGATTATTTTTCTTTTTCATTTAGTTAACTGGAGGGTTGTTTTCTGCAACTACGTCCAATGTCTTGTAGTAATAGAAAGACTAGGCTGGAAGCCTCTAGATACTCGATAATCTGAGATTACTTAGAAAATTCAGATTGCACAAGTTTCAGGGAGACTTGGAGGATATTACTTTGACCCCGCAATTCATTGTTAAAGAACAATACGGCTTTGTAGGCCTACAACGTCTACTTGTTATTTATATTTAACAATGCATTGGTTCCATCAAGTAAAGCCGTCGCTAACAATGTTGATTTTATCCCGCAATTCATCTTTAGAACTGTCAAAGGTGACAATGTGAGGCATATTCTGCCGTATACATTGATACCAAAATTCCTTCTCCCCAGACGCCATCAATGACTACAGCAAAAACAAAGCGTGACACCAATGCGTCAAAACATATTTCACCTTTCATTCTCTCTAATTTGATTCCATTTCCCTATTCCCTCCTATCTTCGTGCTCGGTGTCCTAACACCAGCCTTTTACATAGCATTACGTCTTTAGAACAGGTGAAAGGAAGTCAATAAGATTTACGTTGTCGAATGCATATGCGTACTCAAAAATTCTTTCTCTCCACGCACCTGTTACGAATATGTACAACAAAAACCGAGCGAGACGCTAGTCCGTCAAATCTAATAAACTCAATTACTTCAGGGTTCACTTCGTGGAAGCTGTACGTATCCATATTATTAAAATTCACAGCGTACTTTTCCACAGAACTTTGTGCCTGGCAACGCCGTATCATGGTGAAACCCGTCGTGCCAATAAAAGTTCTGCGGAAAAGTACGCTGAGCATTTTAATAATATGGACCGTCAAATCCGATCTCCCTTTTCATCATTTCCCTGGTCCAATTCCTTTCCTCTTTTCTCTCCCTTATACTTTGCAGATGTCCCAACACCCCTTGCAATGCACCCTATGGCGGCTTGATGGGTTGTATGTAGATGTAGTCCAACTCCTATGCATTACTTCCCCTTATGGAGCTCTAAAACTCTCCCTCAAAGCTGCCCTTCTCCGCACCAATATCCACATCGTTTGAGGACTTTCCAAAAGTCCTCCCTCCTTGCTCGCGACTCTGCCTCCTCCTCCCTCAGTCGTCTTCCGTCCAATTTCACTCCGTTTAATTTTCTCGGGGTCCGGCTGATCTATTTAGACTCACCCCAGCCTTCTACCACCCTTTCTACTTCCGTCCACCCCTCCCTCCCTCTCTTCCACAGTAATGAATTTTTACTCGCTGCCCTCCACTTGCCCCTCTTCGTCAGAGAGTCGTTCTCCTTGCCACATGTTCGTGCGAGTCCCAATTTCTTTCTTCAATTATCCATTTTTCTCTTTTTTTAAAGCGCCGTGCCACCAGTTGGAGTACGGAGTTGCTGCGGTTTATTTACCTCGGCTTAGTCGCGCGGGACGTATATTTTATTAGCGACGCCTGGAAATGTCCTCCTTATTTGTATCTTCAACCCCGGTCTGACGTACTGCCTGTATAACTATTTTTGAAGAACGAAATTTTCATATACGATGCGAAGGAGTGAAAGTGATGCGCATAATGATTTTTGCATGTTTCCCGCAAGAGGAATAGTTATTATTATAGCAGAATTTGCCAGCGTGGTATGATAGATTAATGCGCTAATGAAGTTTTGTCTCTGCGTTCGGCGGATCCTGAAAGATTGTGACTTGAGGAAATTTGCTTTGAAATGGTAAATAGGTGCTTCGGGTTCAATTTTTACTTTGCTTTTTGCGACTTAGTTCATTATGAATCGAAATCAGCATAACATATGTATAATTAACTTTTCGAAAAAGTGAGAATTATCCTATTCGAAAGAATTAGGAATTCATGGTCATGATTTTGTACCCACCATCGGAATCGTTAGGTTGTCATTTTCCTCCCTTAACATTATAGACTAGGGTTTATAATTGATCTTCATTCCGTAATTGGTAAAACTGTGTGGCACCAACATAAATGGTATCGTAAAGATACGCATGATAACATGAATGATAATACAGATGACCATCCACGCGTAATTGCTATGGTTTGTTGATTGTTAGATGTTGATTGTTTGTCCGGGGGGTCTTCGACAGGGACAAACCTTTCTTGGTGCATTATGCCAACCCCATTCCTGTCTGCCACTTGCAGACAGGGGACAAGAGCACCACGGTAGAGGTATGGAGAAGTGTCCTCCTCCAACCTCCCCAGTACAGGTATACAGGGTGTCCTCCCTCTAACTTACCCGGTCTGGGTATATCTCTCTCCGGCCGCCCGGTGGTCTGGAGGGAGTGTCGCCTCTCCATCCACGCCTGGTCGAGGTGTGGAGGAGGGTCACCCATCCAACCCCCGTCCGGGCCCAACGTTGCTTAACTTCGGTGTTCTGACGGGAACCGGTGTTTCAACGTGTCTAGGCAATTGCCCAATTGCGATGATTTACTTACAGTGTGCGTTTATCCTTTGATTTTTGACTATGGAGAAAATTTCTCCAAATTAATTAAGTTATCGTAAAATAGCTAGGTATTTACGTGTTAAAAAAACGTGATTTGACGTAAAAATACATGTGGCATCTTTGAAACATGAACTCGAACAATACTAATGATGAAATACAAGGTTTTAGTAATAGCTGCCCTATAAATTCAATTAAAATTCCCAAAATTGGTTTTGATCGCATTTATGAGATATTAATTGTTGTAATCATCTTTTATCATCATGGAAAATTTTCAGTCTAAATATTGATTCGTAGTCTCCGTTCAGTCCACCTACCTCTGAGCTCAAGTTGTCCTCGCACGATTTACATATTTTACTCTTTATTCTATTATTAGTGCTATGACGCATTTCGGACTGATCTTTTTTATTTTTTCTTGTTTCAAAAAGGCTTCTATGACAAAAAATATAGCCAGCGACTATTCATTTCGTGCTCATGACGGGCTTCGAGAAACTAATTCTTTAGGTTGATCTTTTTAAATCTATTGGTGAGCGCAGCATTTAGATGTCTTATCTGGCACTATGACAGTTCTGAACATTTTATGTTCATTCTTAGATGATTTCAATGAAGCGAAACCTTTCTTGCTTCATGTATTTAGTAAATAATGCTATTCGCACGATGTGTCCACTTGGCGTGTTGCGATTCTCATATGAAATAGCATGTACCATCATGTACTACCTATTAGATTTTAAGACTCTGTGCAGCAGGGTAATTATTCGTGAGCTTATATCACGTCACATGATCGGTAAACACCAGACAGCAATCAGAATTTTCAAAGTAGTTTGAGTGATAATTTCGATTACGCTAGCGTTTGAGGAAATAACGAGTTAATTTAATGTAGTTCTTTATCAGTCGATAAGTATGGAGGTACTCCGTTGTCTCGGCCGTGACTTGGTGGAATTTGCTTAACATTGTAAATGAAAAGTATAGCATAGTATTCCACATAAATTTATTATAACAATACGACCTAGGTTCTAGGCATGCAAACCCTCCCCCTTCCCCCCATCCCCACTCCTTCTAGATCTCTTGGTCATCTCCAAGATCTCCTGTCTCCCTCTCCCTAAACTCCGCAGTACAAACCATTACCTCCCACCCCACATCTACCACCTCCCCCCTACCTCCCATCTCCCCCCTCTCCAACATTTAAACGGCCAATTCCCAACTCCTCCCTCCCCACCCTAACATCCCCCAGCTTTGAGTGACTATGTATCCTTGGTCTTCTTCTTCTAATGTACCTGATGATGACGAGCTTCGTCAAAACCTAGGTGGTATTGTTTTAATAAATGTATATGGAATGAATAATTTATACTTTTCATTTACAAAGTATGGAGGTCATTGATTAGAGGGAAAAACACTAAAAAATGAGGAGGAAAGCCGAGCGCTGTTGCACTTATCTCATCAGAGCTTTGGGTCTTGAAGCAATGAGATGGGTGTTCATATGCCCCTGAAATAAGGACGCTCCCGAGCCTGGGTGTTTGATCCGAGATTGGACGTGCAGAAAAATGCAAGGGTTTGTCGATAGTGGCTGGTCGAACTCCACGAGTAAGTGCCTAAAAGTGTGGGGATGCATTTGAAACAAATTAAGCCCGATTGGCAAAAACCACGGGCTCGGCAATTAAAAACTCAAGTCTGTGTAAATTCGAAATTAGGACTCGCTGCTGAACTTCTGGTGTGGTTGCCGTCAATCAAGGACAGAAAGCGGAAATTCAGGACCCACCTTCAAGGACTAATGGGGTAAACTCGCCACGACATCTTCTAAACCACTGGAGCTGAATAGGGTGGCGTCGTAGGAGAAACGCCTCGCTTGAGCTGTCACAGTTTGTTTCACTTTTTCCGATTGATATCAGTTCTTATAATTTATACCACCAACTGCAATGAAGAGAATAATGCCTCCGTTCCGTTTTCACATGAGAAAAAGGCGCGAGTTAGCAAACCTGCTCGCCAATACCTACTACTCAACGATGCCAGCTGAGTGCTCTACTTCGATGGCTCAAAGCTGTGATCTCTATAATAAAGTTGCAAGTGTGAAGACTTTGAAATTATCAAGGAATTCGTTCACTGAATATTACTCTTATAACAATTTTTCTGTTAACATAGAGGGGGGAGCGGCAACTCTGATGGACTTAAGCTCGGCACAATCAAGTTTGACATTCCTAACTTACGCTGTTAACGTAAGATTCGCTCAATGTCATATCCTGCCAGTCCATCAATTGCATCCTGAAATATAAGCAAGAAGTAATAGATAAGTAGCCGATAGTACCTTGCGTTCTTTGAAAACTTGAAATTATTACGGGGTGATTCCCACAGAAAATGTCTATTACTCCGTGTTGAATAACTAGGGTCATTGCCATAGCGTTAGTTTCAGCGTATTGTTAGCTTGACAGTTTTGAAGTGTTGCAGTTATCAGGTGAACTTTGTGACAGTTATGAGAATTTTTATATACATTTATATTTTGCGTTTCTTTTTGTGGCCTTGTTGGTTTTTATATTGGTCCGTAATGGTGTTGATAATGGTGTTATATTTGCGTTTTCGCGAAATTCGCCGTTGCTATTTAAGTTAGATTTCGCGTTTTTGTCGTTCCTATCGTCTTTATAATTTTTTACTTCACTGTTTTTGGCATTTACTTCACTATTTTTGACTCTGCTGACTATCGATGTAGAATACCCAGAAATCCATAATCAACCTTCCTTCACCATCAATCCTCTAGTTTACTAATTTCTGCTCGCATGTCTTACGAGTTTCCTTTTTCCCCATCCTTCGGTCATTTTTCACTGTCGCCATCTTTTACCGCCAAACCCCAAGGTCCGGAAGGTAATATATTCTCGCAGGCTTGGCTTATAACTCCACCGTCAATAATGTGGCACTGGTCATCCTTTGCATGAAATTTACCTGGTGGCCTTTGGTCTGAAACTGGAAAAGGAATAGAATTGGGATCCATAGATTTTCTGTGTGTTGTATTGTGGAGGCATAGGTGCCATGAAGTCTTTCACCCTAATGTTATCACCATTGTTTCAATCCTAGGATAAGTGAAATGCAACCAGCCATTCTCCTCAGCTGTAAATAAATTTGATTACATTCCTACAATTTCTTCACTTTTAGTTCCCTTGTTATTTAAGGTATGTACTCATCCATTTGTCTACCGTATATAGTATTTCCCTCAATAACATTTCTAACGAACCTATTACGTCTTAGGTCCTTGTTAGTCTGTCCCGTGTATCATTCCAAATGGACCTATACTCTTCTGTATACTTCTTCATTTTACTCATATGATAATTTCACTATCATTTGGCCCATTTTTACTACTCTCCAATCGTAATTTGCAATGGAATTGTCCCAGACTTCTATTTGCGTAATAAAAGCATATTAAGGAAGAGAAAATGACTTGTTGATATTCTGTTCCAGGTCTGGCTATAAAAAACGATTAAGACAGCATTTACTGTAGAGTTGGTTTTTGATAGGTGATAAAACAATGCGTAATTTTTTTTTCCTAATCGTGGTTATTGTTGAATAATGTTGACCGTAATACAAGCATGCCAGAACCTCACTTTTCATGTCGGGTTAGGCATCCTCAAAAACAGTTTCGAGTCTTCCTTTATTTACCACATGTGTCATTGTAATCGCTGGGGGAGTTAATAGCAGGCGTAAATAAGTGTGATGGATGCTGGAAAGCTATAATTACCTCGCACAGAAGTGGTTTTTTAAATTTATATTTCACCCGCATCTTCCATTCAGATATTTTCAACGGTTGAACGATTCACGTGTTATTTCCCCTTAAGGGTATTCGAAGTTTTCTTTATAGAAAGTCACCATCAACTTTAGAACTTATTTTGTTAGTTGGCTCGTGCCTGCCGGCGCTTTTTTCAATGAATCTCTTTCCTTCCATGTGGGGGTTATTTATACGGCGTTAACGTGCATATTTTGTGTTCCCTTACTACGGGAATAAATGAGATGGGGTTGGCTATGGAATGGGATAGCTATTACTCAACATTTATCATAGTTTACGCAGAATGAAAAATTCTCCTCTCTGGGAGGTAATTGCGTATAAATGAGATTTTTTCCTGGTATTTACGGTTGGGATTTCCGCAGTTTCATGGTGAGTGAAATTAATTATGCCGGTCATTTGTTGATGGCCTGTTTTCAGTAAGCATGGTATCATCATTCTTTGTGTAATTCACATTTACCTTACGAGCAAAAGACGAATTTGTGTAAATCAGTTGAATCACTGAACGTATCTCTGCAGATCCAATTATCTCATCCAGTGGACCATTACGTAAAATTTGGGAGGTGAATATCTACTCACTATTTAACACTTTCGAAATTACTTACTCATCTTTTTGTACATGGTATCTTACTGATTAAAAATGAAAATGCTTTCTCCAGACCGGCATTATAAAACGTCTTCCTCTACTACTGACCAAGTAGCAATCATGTGAAGACAGCTGTTATTTGACAGTATCGATACATACCCATCGATGGAGTTTGTGAATAAAGTGTCTCGATTTCTTTATCTATAATTAGTTTTTTGATGTATCAGCGCGGCCACAAATAAAGAGATGGCCCTGGAAATAATGAGTCCAATCAAATTTCTGAGAATATCGTCGTTAAGGGACGAATCAGTTTTCGTGAGACAGTTCATTTATTATTTAACTGCACGTTATATAAATGGAATCCTACATATTTTAATTTTCTAATTTCATTCTCAAGACGCGAGTATTTTTCAAAATTATTTCCATCATCAGAAGCAATGACTCTCAGATGCCTGACAAGGAACGCCGACTCTCAGCCCGCAAGCAAAGAAGCCCAAAGAAGACAAGTAATCGATTATCGATTCTCATTAAAAGGTTATTATAACGAAGAATGACGGCGCGGGTAACCGGTCGTTGGCCGTATCTAACGTGCTCTCAGGCTACCGTCCAGCCGTGATAATTAACGAAATCTCATCCATTAGTTCCTTAAAAGTAAAAAAATAAAATAAGATAAATTTCCTCGATTCTCGTCACTTTCCCGGAGTCCTCCTACTTTCCCGATGGGAATCGGGTTTTCTCCTTCGAGGTCACGCGAAGCTTCTTCAAAATTCTTCCCATTCGCCCCCCTACTAAGTGTATATCATCTTTCCCCACTACCCACCATCCACAGGGAGATGTCCCGCTTGCTGATTGAATGCGCGGGAGAAAGGAAGGCATTCTCGGCGAATATGGGTTTCTGCCTCAAGAGAGAGAAAGGAGAGAGAGGCAACGGTGTTGGAGGCTGAGGATGGGAGGATTTAGAATGTATAACCGACGTCACCTCTCACGTTCGCTGGGCAATCGACGCCAGAATCCCCGCCCTTTTCACCTCGCCTAAACCCCCTCCCCTTCCCCCCGCTCTTTCTTTTTCAACCTCTCACCCTCTGGAAACCCAATGGCATCTTTTCATTTCTATGTCCCACCCACTCCTTCCCCAACCCTCTCTCCCCGTATGAACCTCATATAACCCCACTCCACCATCCTTCCCCTCTCCTCACGCCCCCGTCTACCTCGCTCGGCTACATCGCATTTCCATTCCGCAGGAGTTTTCTCAAGGGAAGACAAGATAGGTCCTCCCTTTTCCCTCCCCCAACTGCTTCCCTCCCCCTTCATCCACACCCCCTTATCCATATTCTTCTCTCTCGCTTTCTCCCCCAAAGGCCTGCTGCGGTGGCTTCTTATGCCTGGGGTCCGGGATCAAATTCCGGCAGGGACGTTAATGGTACCGGCTTCCCTTCCCGAGGGCCCTGGTTTGAGTTCCGTCTGTAAAAGGATGTTTTTTTCGGAAGAATATTCATTTAGACTCAGGGTGGAGAGCTCTTCAAGTGTAATAGAATAGAATTAATCGAAAAGTTTTTTCCCTGGAATAGCTGTCCATTTCGAGCATACAAAAATGGAAATAGTGCTGCTAGATCTCAGAACAAAAAAACCAGTGAACATAGCATAAGCGATGTAGAAATGAACACTTATCAACAAACCAAAAAGATAAAATGCAAAAATTAGCGATATGGAACATATGGCAGATGCAATATAAGCCTATGCGGAGAAAAATAAATATATACATACAAGGAATCTTCATTACAATTTTGAATTAGGAGAGTAACTTTGTAATTCTACATAAATTTATTTCATTCATGACCTACGTTTCGACATAGCTAGTCATCACCTGATGATAACGTGCTACTCCGAAACCTAGGTCATGTGTGGAATAAATTTAAGTGCCATTATAAAGTTACTCTTCTCATTCAAAATCCTAAGCAAATTCCATGAAGTCACGCCGGAAGCAAGGGATTATTTTAGCATGCTATGAAACTTAAATTTCATCAAATCATTCGCATACCAAGAAAATTTCAATATATTCAATCGTAATTGACAGTTTATCTTTTACAAACAAACTACATATCATAACATATTCTATAAAAAAACCTGGTTGAACGTGGAGACTTAGCTAGTATTAACTAAGAAGTAGTCTTAAGTGCTTCTTTTTGTACTTCTTAGTATTCCGTTTTTTTGATGGTACATTGTGGACTATGGTCCCCAGAAGTCTTTCATTTATACTAGATTAATGCCTATACCGAGTTTCACTCAACCCTTCCTCCATTCATCAAGATATCCTTACCTCACCAGCCTACCGCTACCCACAGCCTACCGATCTATCCCCAACGGCGCAAATGACCTCAGTTGTCAATCGTCTCCCAAAATCACCAATTTATCAAACCAACTCATTATGAGAGGCGCTAATGGGTCCAGAATTTGTCTTCTCATCCGACGGACGGAATAATACACGAGCAGTGATCTCCATATAATATTTCATTTGAAATAGGTATGCCAGTGAAAAATTTGATCTACTATAGCCAGCTGACAGCCTAACCAATCACACGTACTAGTGTTCTACATGACTACTTTTTTGTAATCACTTAAATTATCTCAGATGACGGTCATCTCCCCAAATATTCAACCAACCAACCGATCTTATTTCTTAAGTTGTTGGTACAACAGCTCCTTCTCTCCTCCAATCTCTTAAAGAAGAGCTTCTTCCAAAAGTCTCAAACATTTCCATCGGTTCGCTCTCGGTCGTATGTTTCTGGATTTATTCCGGCGAATCGTTTCGTGCGGTTTCCACTCCTTTTCTCCCTCATCCCCTACAAAACTTCTCTCCACCCTCCCATCCCCTTAACCTTCCTCCATTCCGTCATTCCCTTTTGTTTTTCTTCTCCTCATCTCGCGGCTGTAGGGGAGGTTTTTTTTGCGTCGGGTAGACTGAGAGAGAATAGTTTCCCGGCCTTTATGAAGAGCGCCCACCACACACCTCCCCGCCTCTTTCTTTGTTCGTCCTTCTCCTAATTTGCTTGCCCTTGAATCGCTGTCCGCATATATATATGTATATATATATAATCCGTAGCTCATTTGCGTTGCTTTGATGGAGGGATTCAACTAAATGAGGGAATTAATTCTGGCCGCACACTCCACGGGGGGACCTAAAAAGGGGCCGAGGCGCCGTTTCTCTCTTAGTTTTTAGCATGGGAAAAATGAAGAAATTTTAATTGAATTTCACTTCCCATTACTTTGGCGTGGGTATCCGTTGCTTTATCTCCTCCTCCGCCGAGAAGAGTCCTTCCTTCCTAATCCCGCGCCACGCCTTGAATAGGGCAACCAAGGAGCCCTCGCTATTTTAATTTACGGATTGCCTCTTCGGATCGCGGTCGAAAATTCTCGTTTTCATTAAGGTTTGAGGGTTCCCGCGCAATGTTCAATTATTCTCTCGCCGTTTCTTCTTTATTTTGCGATTTTTCGCCCACCTTTCTTCCCCAGTGGCGTTTTCTTCACTCTACTTTCCGTCTTTCAAGTCGTAATTGCTCAATCCATTCCATACGTCAATTTTTGAATAAACTCAATTGGTGTATTAGACTTAGTTTTAAGCAAATTATTTAACTACGAAATATAAGCACTCATTTGAAGGGTAATTATTATGGAGGGAATTTTCAGCCACATACATCGTTGAACCAGGGTTCAGCCTCTCTTTTCTGGACCCTCATTAACTTAATTCAATATTTTTGGCATGTAACCAAAAGGTATAGCTTGCTAAGGCAATGAAGATAAATTATCTGAGATGAAGTCATATCTTTCTAACTCATGATTACTGTTTATATTCTCATTTTGTTTATCTTTCCTTGTCAATTTAATTCTTCTGAAGTTGATATAAGGCTGTTTTTATACCTGATTTACTCTTAATTTTCTCTCCACTGACTACCAAAGGCACCTCGAGGAAATTAAAGCATTAAAAGGAGCTTTATTCCTTGAAATTTTTTTTTCTATCGGCTTCGATTTGCGAGATTATGTTGTTGCTCCCATAACATACCGATTAGGTCGTGTCTTATGATCGGATCCCGGATATTTTCGCATACCAGGATGTAGTTTTAAATCTGGCCTGAAAATTTTTTTCTTATTCTTTACTATAACTGACCGTAATAACTCCCGATTTGGGGCATGAAAAAGTTATGATTTGCATGCTCCCAAAGCTGGAAAGCGTACACTGGCATTATCCCTTAATTTTTTATGTTTATTTTCATTTTCACCAATTTTTAAAATCTCTATTCCCCTTAACATAATTATATCAATTTATCTTCTAATTCTCAATTGCCTCCTGGGCCCGTTTTGCTTTCCCTTCCAAATTAGTAGCTTGAGAATATTCATTCATTTGATATAAATATCGGACCAAAGCCTTAAAACCGTAACTGATGACTGCTGGCACCCTTTTTACCGCAAAACCCCTAGGAAAATGATGCTAATTGATGAACTCTTTCCCGGAGATCAGGGAGTTTCACTCTTCAAAACCTTGCACTAGAGGACGTAGACATAGAAAAAAATGGAATGAATCACTTCGAAACGGAAAGACATAAGGCGTGCGCGCGTCAAGAGGATAGTAGGCATGGGGAAATGCACGGGGACCGACGGGTCTCCGCTAGGACGTGGGTGCACGAAAAGTGATGATGCATGGCCCATACGGAGGGAAAGACTCACGCCCAGAAGAAAGCGGAGAAATACGGGAACGCGGAAACGATAGAATAGGGTTGGACTCGGGCAGTTCCCGTGGTCGCCCGTGATCGATCAGGAATACGTCAGCCGATCGGGGAGAAAGAATGAAAAAAGCATGGAGAGAAGCTTCGGAGTGAAAGTAATCACGAGGCGCTCCCGCTTAAAATCGGCTGCACAGTCTCCCACGCTTCAACGCGGACTCCTTCATGTGGGACGTATGTCGAGGGAGAGGGTGGGGAGCGTTGAGATGGCGGAGAGACTCCTCCCCCTACCCTGCGTCCTCCTCTCGTTCCTCACCCCTTCATAGGCACCTGCCCTCGGGGTCCGCGTCAAACATCTTCGCCTCACGATCTTCAGCTCTCTCCCGAGGTATACACATCGATAATTCCGCCCAACCTCCGTGTTCTCCCCTACTTCTAACTCTCCTTACTCCCGAAAGAATCCATTTTTACCCCAGAATGCTAGAGACTCGGAGGTTACACGAGAGCTAAAGTGATCTTTAAACGAACCCAAAATGTTCATTTTTCAAAGGAAATTTCTGGAAAATTTTATATTTGCAAGTCAATTTCTTTCACTCATAGCCCTTATTTTTTGGAACATTATCTTTTGCTTCCAAATGATTATATAGTTATAGGAATACTCTGTTATTTTGCGACAATTTGAGCCGAAATCATGTCTTTGGCAAACCCTAAAACCATATTTTTTAATTACGACGCGGAAGATAATATTTTAACCCCGCTCCAAATATCGAGAATTGACAGAGGCGACTATGTAAGAGTGATACACAATTCAGCTGATAGGTACAAAAAATCCCTCACTCAATTAATGACTAAAGAAATATTACCACCATTACTTTTTCCTACAGGACATCTGCAGAACAGATAAAATAGGAGATGTTACATTAGAGGAAGCGAGGATATTATTTTATCCCGATGCTACATCTTTAGAGCAGATAAAAGCTACAAAATAAGAGAATTAGACCATCAAACGGATTGGTTTAAGAATAACATCTTTCCATACCCCAGTTTCATTTATATCAAAATCAGAGCGAGACACTAATCTATCAATACATCCCTCACTTCTGTCTTTTCCCTCTCCCATTTACATTTATCCCATTCCCTGACTTCTTCATGGCTGGCGTCCTAACACCCCCTGCCACACGACCTCACGGCGTCTCACAGGATTGTATGTAGATGTAGTGCCCTCTTCCCGAAGTGCCCTCCTCTCCATCATAGCAACCCCCTCCTCCCCCCTCGCCCAACTCCTCCAGCCTGCCATTCCGCCTCAACTCCTCCAGATGTTTTATTTTGGGTGTTTGTGTGAGAGAGAGAGAGGCAGAGAAAGATTAGAGGAGCTCTGGTATCGATTGTTAGAATGCGACCATCTCTCTCTCTTTCTCTTCCCTTTCGTTCTTTCTACCCCCATTCCACTCGCCTCACCTGCGTCCCACGCGCCCCCGCGTCACGTCGCCCCCTTCCTCCCTTCTTTCCAAACCTGTCCCCCTTCAACACGCCCCCCAATGCGCCTCCTCATCCTCCTCTCCCCACTATTTACAATCTTCCCCGCCCCTCGCTCGAAGAACTCCCCCTCCCGAGTCCCACCTGCTATTCATCCCCCGCGAACACGTCACACGTATCGCGCTGTTTCTATACTCAGGCATGGAGTTGAGTGTCTCAACCCGCACCTTGCTCCCCTCTCTCTCGTTATATACCTTTCTATCCATCTTTTTACTTAGCCGCTTCGCTACGTGTACTCGCCTCTTTTTCCCCTTTTCCTCAGAGGCAGTATGCTTAGAGGGTTTAGGTACTCCATCCACTAAGGTTATATCTCCCAGTCCTAACCCAAGACCTTTAACCTTAACACGCTCTCAAATAGCTATGCCTGATGCAGGATTCGACCCTGCTAACTTCGGTTAGTTATTTAGGGAGGACACTGACATTTGAGGTCAATTGGACCATAAAGCGGTAGGTTGGTAATGGAAGGATCATTATGAGAATGGAGGAAGCGTTTAGAGAAACCACGCGACAGAATTTGCCTACTCTTAACATAAGACACCAAATGGATCACTGTTAAACTTATCTTGAAGTGCTCTCTTCATAGCTTTCCAAGAGGGGTCGGTATCTCCGAAAAATAATCCCCACTTCAGCCGGGATTCTAACCCAATTTATAGGCAATCCACGACAAAAACACAGTCCCCGCGACTTTTGGGTTTCCAGACCGGTGCGTTTACCGAACTGAAGAGTCATGTTTGGCACTCCATCGGTATTCCAATGCGGTAGAGAAAAACATGGCTTGAAAGGCAGAGTTACATTTTTGTAATTGGTTGAGGGTCTTGAAGGGTTCTTAATTGCACCATGAAACTTCTTACTTAGCTAACTGGTCGGGATAATCTGTGGGCCAATTCTCGATACGCCATGATAATTATTGCATGCAAAAATAGCAAGTTTTCGCATGGATTAGTCAATTCAGCATTCCCCTGGCGCCAAAACCTGTCCATATGCAATTAGTATTGTGATATAAATATCAAGTGGGTATCTATCTTGCGATACTTGAATAAAACTATGCAATAATCTTTTATTTTCTCATGCTATAATTATAACGGTGCTACAAGAATTGACCACCCGATCGAGTTTTAAACAGGCCCTCTGAGTACTTCCAACAACCCATTCGTATCAATTGATGCTCCCTTTTGACACATATTTACGACTCCTGTATAGACAAACAATGTGCACTTGAGTGACGACCGCAGTAAGTGGGAAACCGTGCGTGAAAATTTCCGAAACTGAGTCGATGCGAATTCAGAAATATTGCCCATATTGGAAACAGGGCGTGTTTTTCTGTGACCAGTCTTTTTTTCTTAACCCTCTCTCTGTTCCGTCCAACCGTCGACCTCTCCTCCACCAACAGCGCATATTATATTCTTACCCGATACCCTCATTTCTATTTACGCTCGGCGACGTTTTCCTTTCTCAATAGATTAATGGTTTGGGGTCAAGGTGGTGCGATTTGGATGCCAGGTGCCCACCTTCCAAAGCTATAAATTGGTTAAAAAGCTCTCTTAAAATTATGTTGAACTTTATGTTATATGAACCTATATATCCTTTCAATTGTTGACATCATAATATAGTTTAAATGAACAACCCTTTGTGAAAAGAGGTGATAAAATAAACACATACGATGATCCATTAAAACCAACCAACGTTTACATAATCAAGTAATAACCAGCATATTTCCTATAATTGTGGTTTCACGAATGAATGGTACGTAGACACGCGCACGAGTGTAAAGATATTCGCCAAAGAGGGTGAAATTTTCCATGAAAAAAAATTACTTGACTTGACTAGGAATCGAACTTGGATCTCCCAATTACCACCACTACCAAGCCATCCTAATCCAAATCGAATTTCAGCGTTTTTTTTTATAAATCTCTTTGGCGAATAACCAGAATAGCCAAACTACAAGGAAATTTCACCCCCTTTCTCTCCCAATTAATTTTTCCTTTCCTTCTCCTAAAATCAGAGCCGGAAATATTACACTCCCTGCCACACGCCTTTGCTGCGGCTTCGTGATATTATGTAGCCTAATAAATTGTCTTGTAGCTTTGAGAAATGGACCCATTTGTTGATGCTCTAAAGTCCTTTTTTTCTGAGGACTGTAGGCACGGATTGCTGTCTATCTTTTCTCCTTCCATCGAAGGTTTCGTGGATAAAGTTTTCCGAGAACTGCCTTTCGGTAAGAAGCAGTGTGACCCAATTTTGTTATTTTGGGGCTTCCAGAACTTACTTATTTCCTCCAAGCCGTCTCCATGAGTAATCACCTTCTTGGTTTCCCATTCGGACCAGTGAAATGTCCGCCCGCTGTACAAAATCTGCTCGTTTCCTATTTCGAGAAGATTGCCTCATTGGTATTTATGCGGTTCATTAGTTACATCCTACCCTTTGAGGAATGTGTGTTTCTCTAATTAATTTGATTAAGTCACATTATCCCTTTGTGCTCCACTAGGATTTTCTGCTCGGCGGGGCATCAATTCCTTCTCCCTCTCCAGGACAACTAACCGATGATGAGATACGAGCTCTTTTAATAATACCCCTGCAATAGAAAATGCCATTTTCTCGTCAAAGTTATAATTTTTGTTTTCTCCAAATAAAACTAATACAATCCCATCTCCTAAATTCCATTCCATATTTTTGCATTTCAATTGAAAGGTCATCGAATCTTTTTAGAGTTTCTCCTCCTTTATCATACTTATTGGAAAATTCACTTTTTTAAATCCTTTTTTATCACCTCCTTCCATCCTCGCAGGTGTTTGTTCTCCTTGATGTATTTCTCTACTAAATTATATTCAACATCGAGTAAAAAGTATTTCGCCTTCAAAGTTGCCGCATTTGGTATGATTAATGCTACGGATGCATAAGTGATTTTGATTTCCATAAGTGGATGGATGTATTTTTCTCATTTTTTTTTAACTTTGGCCATGAGTTGCTGTGGTATCATTATTATTTTCAAATTTTTATTCCATCCAATGCCCTTTTGCTGCTATCGTTACACGTATATCACATAATCCAAAGATTAAGAGTTTGTCCTCATTCTGGTTCGAATGTCGTGTTATGGATGGTGAATTTTTTAAATGCAAGAACAGTCAAATTGCTGATTCTGAGTTCTTTAGTTTCCTTATTAAATTGCATTTAAATTATGCTTATTAAAATTCGTGCTATCATCTAAATTTTTCTCGGTGAATGGAAGTTCTGGTGTAATTTTTATAGTATCCCGTTTCATGAGAGACATGATGAGCAAAGGCCTGGCCGTTTCTCTTAATTCTCCAGCTAATACGAAGAACGTTAGGTCGGATTCCACTAAAACGGGTTCGGGTTTTATTCTTAATTTTTTTTAAATAACGTTTTACTGAATTGCATTTACGATGTACATTTGCATCTGCCCTTTAAGTTCCTTAAACCCTAAACTTCTGCTGCATATCGAGATAAAGACGTTCAGATTGTAGGTAAGTGGTCATTAGTTAGCCTTGCTTCATTTAAATATGGTTAATGATAAATGTTTGGTCAAACATCAATGTAAGAAGTTATTAATAAATGGCATACATTTAAGAAAATTAGATGAAGGAATAGTTCATTGCGTATTTGAGTAGCCAATTTTTCTAAAGTGACAAAACGATAAATCTTTACCTTTGGCCTATTAGCCCTTTAATTTGTGCTTCTTATTTCCCTATCGTTCGTTTTTTCTTTGGTTTTGAAGAGCAAGTACAATAAATCATAGAATTTGAATTATTAAAACCGCTAATTCAGTAATATTTATAAGGAATATAGGTTTCTTCTAATGCAGGTGATTGCTTTGAAAATTCCATACAAGGTAAAGATTATTTCTCTTAATGTTAACTTGTGAGATTCATTGATTTTCAAATATACATTCCCAAATAATTTTGAATTTAATCTCTATTTACCCAAGCTATTGCGTCAGTTGAAAACTCTATCAACTCTTGTAAATTTGAGAAAATGCTGTTTGAATTCTAGTTTTTTAAATTACTGAGTAGCTAATTGTAAGTGTTCTAATATTGGCATTGACGCTGGAGGTATTTCCATTCAAGATTAATGGAGATGCTATATTTCGCAGTTTTTAATACCTATGGTGCATCATCTGCAGTGATTTTTACAGAAGCTTTTAGCTGAGCAATTTGTGAGACGCCATATGTCAGCGTCGTCATTACATATCTGGTTTGGACTACTACACTTCGTTATACTCGCCTTTCTTTCAATTCCGCCTTTCAACTCAAATTAAACTCCAGCCTTGTTTTATCCATCCTTATATTTCATCAGGTAGGGAAAAAGAACTGAAGCATGGAAATTTGAGGTTATGGACTACATAAGAGTCCGTCGTTTATGTTTATGTTCTTAACCTCTCCCATTCAATAAAAATATTTCGAGAGAATATTCGAAGTGAAGTTTTTCCTTCCTTTTGAGGTTATCCATAAAAACTTCTTATCTGTGAAAAACTGTAATTATTGCGATAGTTATATTTTATTACTAACGGTAAAGTTCTGGAAAGATAAGAAGCTTTAAAGAGAACCCCCTTTAGGGAGGTTATTACGGAACAATCCCCCCCTACGACAAGTCCACAAGGGAAAGATATTTTTATATCCTCTGTTTCTAAATGCGAAATCACGACTTAATTGCCTTCGACTTCTTTTGCTTGACGATTTTAAGTTTAGAAAGCAAATATTATGTACAGTTTTGGCCAAAATTGGCACTTTAATTTGTTGCATCAAATAAATGACCTATTTGTGAACCTACACTACACCAAAAATTTACATTTTTTTGCCTGAGAGATTAGCATTTTCCTTGTGTTTTAGTTTTTACTATATCCAAACTTGCTAAGAGACTGCTTACTATGTAAAAATTACTAAGGAAAGAATTTTGTTAAGCTCAAAGAACTAATTTAGGAAAATTATCTTTGTATTCCGCTAGGCTGACGTTAGACCATATTGAACGTATCGCTTTGTATATTGGATTTTTATTTTAAAGGAAACACCTTTTTTAGCGTTCGACCCTAGTTCATTCATCGTGAAACCTTGTACATCATATATCTTTACTCTCGCTGAGTTGTACGCGGATGGGAATGTAGCATTTCCGTAACCCCTGATCAAAAAGACTTTCCCTTCTCGTACTTCTGCATTATTGAGACAGGAGTGGGCAAAATTTGAGACGGAGGAGTCAAACCTCAAACCTTTGCCTTACAACAATTTAAAACTTATTCGAGATTTAAATATATTTATACAAAGAAGTAAATTTTAGGCAATGTGATTACAAGCTATAATATCAATGAAATTTAAATTAGTTAAAGAAAATGCGCATTTATGTGAACAAAATCTTTTTAAAATGGTATACATGAAACTACGGTAGTTGAAATTTCGTTTTCAATTTTATTTTAGAGCCTCATACGTACGAAACAAAAGAGCCCGAGAGCCGCAGCATGCCGATTCTTAAATTGAATGAATATCCGTTGAGTTATACTTGTGTGTCGTGAGATAACGAGGAAGGATCAGTTGAGCGTTTTAAGATGCCTGTTGGCTTTTGACTGTGGATTGTACCGGTCGAGTCGTTGCCCCTAATGTGCCACCCCCCGCGATGCGCAGACGCCTTTTTGGTTGTCTACCAGCCATGGATAAAAATGGCTACATGAATTTTTCTCATAATAGCCTCTTTGCTTGGGGTTGCGCAATCGTCAGCACATGACAAGAGGTATTGGAGAAAACTCCGATCCATTTCCAGAGATGTTGGAGGATAAATGTGGGATAGATCGGGAAAATGATGATGAAATATCGTGTAATCCGCTAGAATTTCTTCGATCTATTCAAGAAAATGCTGCTCTTGAAGAAATCCAACGCGAGAATAATTCGCATTTAAAAAAACGCCTCGTGAAAATCACTCTGATTGCATGCATATAATTCAGTATCATTTTTCTATACTATACTTTCTCAAATCAAAACTTCTGATTAACGTGTAGCTTAACTATTATACTTCACTCCGCGCTTCAATGTGCTGAGAACACTTCTCGTAGAGTTACGGCAAACCGTGAATTCCTTCAATTCTTAATTCTTTACATGGTAGTTTTAATTTACTATATTTGCAAAATGTCATCAAAGATTGAACATTATCTGTGTACCTAAATGAATACTCCGGAAAAATAGAATTTTTAATAATCTAAGGAAAAGAATACGTTCAAGTAAAAATTTATAGGCATTTTGAATGAAACAACAACAAAAATGAAACAAATCACCAACACTTCGCTGTAAAACTGGTAGTTTTTTTCAATTCAGTGGTATCTTCGACGCTTGATTGTCAGTTAGAAGCCATAATTATTCATCGGGAGAATATTATACTCTAAATGTTACAGTATAAAGCTACCGCTTTTGCGAGAGAAGGGTGTTGCTTATTGTACATTAGAGTTAGGTGTCACGAATGTAGATAAAGCTCCATTCATGAAGATTGTAATGTCTTTTTATCCTGTGATTTATTATCTAATTCCAATACCTAGCAATGGAGTAAAAATACTTTCCTATTCGATGGGTATGTTGAACATTATTCGTTATGACACCAGTTACTGTTTTAGAGAGGGGTTTCATTCTGAGCGAGCCAATCGTTCAGGGTTTATAATTTCTATGTGCGAGCTTAATCCTTTTAGGATCATCTTTCTTGAGAGTTATGCTGGAATTTCCTGCATGCTATTTGTATTTATTATAACTCGCAAACTAAGAGAGTTTTACTTAAACTGATAGGTGCATCTTGTAACATGATGCTTTTAATGTTTTCCTGTTTTATATTTTGAACTAACGTCATCGATTTTTATGTAAATATGAACTCATTCTGGCATAATGGAATTTTTCAGCTTGATCCCTTATGGCCAAAACAATATGTTAGAAAAAAGAGATAACGTTTTTTTGCTATCTTTCTTCACTGTTACAGTCAGGATTCACGTGATCCACGCATTTGAGTCACTCTTTGCTCATATGTTTTGTGTGTTCAGCTTATCTGAAAACAGAGCCTTTAGATAGATATTACCGTGCGTCAAAGGAAAGACCATTCTCAGTGACGTTAAGCCGATCGAAAGACGGTTTTAATTCGTTAATGGTGAAATAATAATTATGACTCCATCATTCTTATTATTACCCAAGAAGTATTTAATGGAATCAGTCATTAAGCATCCTTTAACATTTAAAATCCTACCACCACAAAATTTTTGGAATCTTAGTCTCGGTGTTTGATTTGGCAGCATTTACACACTTGTGCAGCAGTAGTGCACAAGTGGTAAAAATAATTATAAATTAGTCGTTTAGCTATTGTATCTACTCCAAGGTTAGGACTGATATGATGCACTCAAGCCGTTTTATAATCTCTGGTTAAACATTTTATCGGCGTAATAACTGATGTGGCTACCTATTGATAACGTTTATGTCAACTAACCGAGTCTGATCTAATTGAAAAAAGCCAAACTCGCACTTTACATCACATCAACGTAACGACTAAATCATCTAAAATTCTTAAAGTTAACCATACATTCGATGGTTTCTACTTAACATTTGCGGGCTTTCATCATAAATAATGTAAAAACACAATTAACATTTCCACCAAAATTCATTTAGATATGACAAGTTTCAACGCAGCGCCTGAAGTTGACGACGATGAGTCGAAACTAGTTATACTAGACTAGATTTTGTTGGAAATATAAAATTGGTTTTAATTCAGTTAACCATACATTATAAAAGTGGGCCTCAAAATGACTCGTTACACAGTGCTGATAAGCAAAATTATTCACATACAAATCTATTCAGCTGTAGAAGGTACCTTAATTGTTCAACGTTTTCCACCCCTTTCGTGTTCAAAACAGGAAGAAATAAGATACTTTTGGTGACCTTTTGCGGAACCCACTCGCGCAATCAAGGTTTGAGGTCCCCTTAGTTCTTTTCTCTTGGGCGATTTACCGCGAATAAAGGTGGAAACTCGGTGGATTAATTAGTCTCGGAAATCTACCATAATGAATGACGGGGGTGGGGTGAGACAAAGAGACAGACAAGGAAGTTGGCCTTTGCTCGCGTTTGCCCCACTACACCTCGCATTGGCCCGTTTACTTCCCACCTCTCCGTGAGCCGGAGCAGGGAGTACTTTGTCGAAGCTGCCCAGCGGGGCGGATCGGGGGTATGAGCCGGGATTTCTGAGGGGGAAGACGTTTGTGCACTTACCTCCCCTACTTTCTGGTGCTGCGAGTCTGCGAGATCGAAGCATTAATGGAAAGGTTGGATGAATGGAGGGTGCAGGTGGGTGCACACAGGGTAGAGATACGGACGATGGAGGGTTGGGGTGAGGAGCCGCTGCAAAGGGATGACCTCTAGCGGGTTTCTTGAGAAACGGTCGGGGTACAAGGGGGTGGTACAAAATGGATAGAGACGACCGCCTGGCAACGAAGGGTTTGGAATCGGGGAGCATTGTGCTGTCTGCAGAGTTCTTCCAATATCTTCTCCCCCTCTTTACTCGCACTTGCCAAGAATCTAGAAAATTGATGAAATCGAATAATATACGTTCAGAACGTGGGTCGCTCGGCACATTACTCTGATTGCTACAAGTTTTGGTCTCTTATTTCGATATTCTTCCGCGTAAAGTTATTATAGATGGACAAAAAATATTCCCAAACCCCATCTTGAGTGGTTAACATTTAACTTCCCAAACCACTTCATGAGTGGTTAACATTTGCTGTGCTGATTTACGTGATTTGTTTCTCTTTGACTTACACGTATACTTTGACTTACACGTATACACGTATACTTACACGTATACTTACACGTATACTTGACTTATACGTAAGTAAACTTATGATTATTTCTTTAAATTACTATGCTATGTCGCTAATTTTCTTCTTTCTTCCTGTTCTCGTCATCGCCAGGTATATGACATTTCAAATCGCTCCTTTCAAATCTGTATCATTTCCTGCTTCGATAAATTTAAACTTCAATCATCTAGTTCGAGAACGATATAAAATTCTATCTAATTTTGAGCCCATTTAGAAGTAATATAATTAACTCAGAGCATTATGCTTCTTTAGCATCAATGAATTGTCCTTGCTATTTTCTTTTAACCATTATATTATTCCCATCAAAAGAAAAGAAATGATTGAATTGGTTTGGTGAAATGTGATAAATGTGAAATGCTGGCAACTTTGAATTTTGCTGATTTGCGGTTATGATATCTGGTGTTGGAGCGGACGCGAAAATGCGGATATCGTTCTGCCAAGCATATGGTTTCAACATTATGAAGCCAAAACTATCGTAAATTTCCAATAATATGTCAAATTAGTTTATTTAACAATAATCCCATCGTGTAAAAAAGCAAAACATTCAAAAGAAAAATATTATGGACGTAATCTGCTCTGCTTTCCTCGCGTCTTTTTTTTTAGTACTTTTTAGTTTTGCCTCTCTGGTTATTTACAACCTCTCTACAATCCACCTAATATCGTTCTCCCGCTTTTCCGCTTTCTCTTGTAGCTCTGTCGTCGAAATACTTTTTTTCATCTACGTATCCTACCCTTTCCTAATTTTCTCCTATTAATTATATTTCTTTTCCTTCCCACTATGTGTAATACTTCTAAGTCTGAATTTTCATTCTGGCCATAATAATTTTTCCATCTTTATCTAGGCTCGTACCTCGAAGTTTTCTAAAGGTCCGTGATTCGGTTTACATTTCAGGAAACCTTTCTCCCAAGGCAATTTTCCCCGTCTAAGGTTGCACTTTCAGCTTTTGAGGTCATCTCCATTCATGCAATCTTGGTATTGGTTAAGTGCAACTATCCTCGTCTATTGCTTATTCCATTATATCTCCTTTACATCCCGGATATTTGACTTCCCAACTACTTCTTTAGTTGTCCTTGTTATCTGTCATTCCGTCTTCCTCTTGAGGCTTTCCCTTCTAATTTTCCCCTGAAGTGTCTCTCTAACACTCATTATACCTTAGGGAACGCCCAATCCACAGCTTTCTTTTTCTGTTTACATTGTTCAATAGAGTCCTTTTTTCCTCGTTTCTTTTATATACTTCTTTTTTCGTCACTTTTTCCGGCCGTCCAACTGATCTTTAGCGTTTTTCTCCAATGCCAAATTCGGAGGATAAGCCGGATTGCGAACGTATACGTCGAGTTGGTGGTTATTCGAAATACATTTGCTAATTATTACTGATCTGCGCTTATTGATTACTGTTCAATTAAATTTAATTTAAGTGAAAATGACCTCAACTTAAATCACCTTTTTGTGCCCGAAGAACTTCTACTTCTCGGAGTAAGACTGTACCTGTATGGTGTAAAATTTCAAGAGGAGTAATGGAGTAAAAAGACTTTGTTTCTTACAGTAGGGTAGCACAAGGACTGGGTTTTACCAAACAAGTTGTTTCGCACCCTGGCCGTCCATTTTATCTCTAGCATTATTTTCCAACGGAGAGTGTCGAAGGTTAAACCAGATTGAAAAGGCTAGACCAGATGTTTCAACTCTTAGAGCAGATTTTTTTGTAAATACTAAGACATGTGCTGTCCATGGATGTCCTGTACGTATTGCTTACCGTTCAAACAAATTCACTTTAACTCGATATTTCTGCAACTTTCAAGAATGCTTCCATAGTTTCGGCACTTCGAAAGAAGCTTGCCTCATATCGGTGTTCCCTACGTATAACTTGCCTTCCAAATGAATGTTATTCGGCTCGACGTCACTCGAAGAATGTATATGTCCCTAAGATACTCCTCACTAATCGATGTCCAAATGCACGTATGTGAGGTAAAATTTCAAGAGGTGTCATCGAGCAAAAATCCTTCGATTCGGTGGGTAAGCAAAAAGGACTACTGGTTTCTACCAAATTACTGGGATGACGGTGTCGTCGAGAGATTTTATGCGGATCAAGGGACGTGTGGGTGTATAGAGCGAGAGAGAGATTGGTGTTGGTGGGTGGAGGGTCGCGAGGGGAGTAGGTGTACAGAGGGAGTGACAGGCGGTGGCAGGAGGGTAGGAGGCGGAATGCTGCCGCTTTTGGAGCCGAGCGTGGGTGGGCGGACGGCCGGGTGGCTCGACGTCGGCGTCGGCTGGGAGTGCGTGGGTTGCTGGCCCGTATGCCCATGCCCGGGCACCTAAAAGACCGGGGAGTTGTGCGTGGGCGAAGCCGCCGGGGCGAACCAGTCGCCGATATCAGAGAAATCTCCCGCACACCCGGGTATGTGAAGGAGCGGATAGGTGAGGGGTATGTACCCTTGCAGAGCTCTGGCGTGGGTGTATTTGGAGAAATCCGTGAAAGCCTTCCCCTCCAGCTCTAGGTGAATAGAGAGAGAGTAGAGTGGTGGAAGTGTAGGAATAGCTTTCCCATTAAGATTAATTTCGTGCATTTGGAACGGGTTATTGGAAACCAGGAGGAATGGATGTGGAGCGGAATGAGTGTTATTGGATTCTCCCTTTGATTCCCTCGCATCCCGGGCCTGAATCTGGGAATTACTTAGTCGAGAGTTTAATTCTTTGGTAGAATTCAACCGATGGTTGTGTTCGGGTGTGGCGGTTTGCAATGAATTTCATTATTATGTCACCTTGTTTTCTCGTTCGTTGTATCCACAGTCCTCCGCATTTCACGTGTGGTCGTAAATTTATCGTCTCAAATTCGTGTTGTGCATTCATGGTCCTGACGTTATCATTCCATCATACAAACAATTTACGCCACTTTTTCCTTGCTCTGGAGCACTACTGTCAATATAGTCGTGTTTTTACCATGATACTGTTATCGTGGTTGAACAAATAAATTTTATATCTTGTTTGAGTTTGGGCTGTTATAATTTTATTCGTGGCAAGTGTAGTTTATTGATAAATTCGGCTTATCTTTATTAATATTATTTAGTTGGTTGGTTTATGATGACATAATTGAACTTGGGTGTAGAGAAGTGTTTTACTTCAACACCTGACCGTATTTTTTAACTTACCTCTTTAAAGTTGAATAGAGGTTTCATCTTTTTAGTTGATTCAAGAAGCTAGATTACACTCTCTATGGATCATGTTTTTTTAGCAGCTTTATGATCGGTAGAAAGAACCAAATAATACTAATAATTCAATTCTAAATTTTCAAGGGATTTCATGCATTAGGATTTCTTCTTCAGAGAATCAAAGAGTGACTCATAATCTCGCGTATCCTCCATTGAGCCAGAATGCTGCGGCTGTGACTAATTACCTGGAAATCAAGCTACGGGCTTACCAGTGGCAAGTCGCGCATGTACCTATCAGCGTACCTAGCTCTCGCAGATGGAACATTTCCCTGGGGAAAGCACGGAAGCTGCATTGCGCTAGGTGTGGTTTAACTGTTAAACTCAGCAGTCTGTTAGCGTTACGATGGCTGGAGGCCTGTTTATAAGTCGCACATAGGAGTAGAAATTATTTTGTCACCCAAGTTTCTGTTGTATTCTCCGATTGATTTGTTTTCCAGACGGACTTGTAGTTGGTAGCGGAATTCGTTGAAATGGGATCTTCTCTATTTTTTCAGGGACGATTTTAAAATGTTCATATTTTAACGTGCGGATGGGAGATGACCGCAATCATTGGTCTCATTTCAATGAAAATGACGCCAAAAAGCTTATGTAGCTCATTTACTTTACTTATTAAGCTTCGACCGTTTTCATTAAACGAAAATAGTTTTATTCTGTAAATTTTGGTTCTGCTGTCTGTACTAGTGGATGTTGGTTGAATGAGCATCATGTAAAGAGCAGAGATTTGTATTCATATGAGCATATTGGCTGATTTGGAAGGACTTTTCTGCCTTAGTAATAATGTTCTCGTAACTCATGCTGATAAAATAGGCCAGCGTTTTTTAAATTCAAGGTTAATATAAGCTATTGTTGAAAAATAAAAATGAGCAGTTACGATAATTTTTCTCATTGGATAAGAATTTTTTATGGTTACATTATGGTATGCTTTGATTTTAATTATTCTAATAATTACGTTGCAAAATGAAATATGACCCGAAAAATATATGGTAAAATAAAAGGCTGTCAATGATTTATCTTGTGCGTAGCATCAAGTTTCCCTTTAAACACGGTATGCAATCTGATTTTTTTATTTCTTATCTTTGATTAGCTGATTGGAATAATTGAAATAAAATCACTGTACCTTTGCATAGAATTCAATTTAATATCATTCACATAATTTTTAACCCAAAAATTATTAAAATAGGTTAAATCATCTGGTGAATTGTTAATTATCTTCATTAAAAGCTTAGTCAGGAATTCTCTCTCTTGTAAAGAAATCTTCCTATTAGCAAAACGTTAGCTGCATATAATTTCATAATTAAATTTTTGAACTATTATTCATAAATGAATGCCTCAGATCCCTAATAATCGAAAACATTTCATATCTTCTTTCACTGTGAGCAGATTGTAGGAAGCCTTTAAATCTAGACGAGATGCCAATTAACTTTCCAACCAAACGTGTTATCGTTTTTTTTGCCGGTATACCGTATACCGGCTCAGCTCATAAATTTCTTTCTGTAAGCTAAATTATCATCAGCTTTCATCAGTTCAAAAAACCCAAGTGTCTACTTTCCGCTCATAC
The DNA here is from genome assembly GCA_963573305.1 of Pyrrhosoma nymphula. Taxonomy (NCBI): domain Eukaryota; kingdom Metazoa; phylum Arthropoda; class Insecta; order Odonata; family Coenagrionidae; genus Pyrrhosoma; species Pyrrhosoma nymphula. The sequence goes on from OY754329.1 coordinate 109,849,841, forward strand.
GGGAAACTGTAGAGAAGTAATTTCTTGAAAGCTCATGACAATCTCAGTAAACTCACAAGAGTCGGGTTCTTCCATTCATACTTTTAAAACCACTAACCATCGAGAAATTAATCTGCTGACGAAAATATTATCCGAAAAATACTCTCCAGTAGGTTCTGATATAAGAGAGTTCATTAATCACAACGTTTGGAAGGCCGAAATTTTAGTTGGGGGCTCAAATACAAGAGTCTCAATTAGGTGTGAAAATAGAGAAAGCATGTAAGTTGTTGCCTCATAAAAATCCATTCACCGCCAATATTTAATAAGAGATTAGGAATTTTATATTAGAATCGCTTGCGAAAATAGAATTTCATTCTAGTACGCGAACGATCGTTAGGAAAAGTAATTTGTAAAGAGAAAAGTTTTGTTTCGGGACCTTCAGAAAAGTTTCGTTTTATCGATTTTTCGGATGAGTCTTCCGCAGAAGGGATTTAATTTTTATCACATTTTCCCAAATATCTGCCTATATCAACATCACGTGACGTCTTTCAAATTTGTTCCCTAACATATGTTTTAAATGGCACCCTGACAGCTTAATTGTTCCAACTTGATGCCATAGTGTTTTATGGCTACTTTCAACCCTGTATAAACGGAGTAGGAAGCAGTGATGTGGCTGTATAGTGAGCTTAGTCTTATTATGTTCACTTGTCAAAATTCCCGGGAAAATTTAGTTTCGAAGCATTTAGTTTAGTTTTGAATTACGCTTCAATTTACGGGACGCCCGACCGAACTCCTCCTGTTGTGCCATAATTAGCGGTTACCAGTCCTGCCATGGTTTTTTATGTTTGATAAACTCATTTAATTGCAAGAAAGACTCATAAATATCTCTTGGGAAAATAATATACAAGTAGGAGTTACTTTCTAATTCAAGTTTATGTTTGAGGTCGCAATACATGGGAGATAATACTTGAGTGTCAAATAACTACACTCCTCTAAACTAATTTTTATTTATCAAACGAGAGTAATTACGAGGATAGTAAATTCTTATTGCTTTGTAATTAAGTTTCATGCTGTTGGGCGGATAAAATAAATTGGAATTTTTTATGGAGCGAGAAGGCGGGGAATTTTTTTTCCAGTATCGTGATTATTATCAGTGTAATATTTTCAAATTTTCTGTACGAGTATGATAGTATTTTGAAAAATACCTAACAGGACATTTTTTAAGGATAGACTGATGCCGACACTGGGATTCTTTCCATTATTAATCCTTGCCTTACAAACCTACCAACAAATCCTAAATAATGCAAATGTCACCCGCCTTCCGACGTAACCAAACAACCGATCTTCCACTGGCGCACCGTAGTCGATCAGCTTCCTCAGCCTCCTCTAATAGTTGGTAACTATCGCACTGAAATTAGTTTAAAAGTCATCAGCGTCAATTTTAAAACCTATAGTTGCATAATTTATGACGTTTTCTTGCGATTCAACTCATCACGAATTATTTTTTTGGGAGAGCACGCAGTACATTTTTAGTAGAATATTTTCGTCGCGGAGGCTATTCATTTCCTCGTATATTTGCGTTCCCGAGAGATGTTCAATTGGCCGCAAAGATTCAAGTCATTCCTGCTGAGGTGAGAGAAAAAATGTGACCTAAAATGTGGAGATTTCGTTGGAATGCTGTTAAGGGTGGTTAGGCTGTAAAAACTCATTCCTGAAAAGGTGATAAAGTAGCAGAAAGTAGACTTATTTTCTTCGCAACAATTTGTGTACTGGATTTGATCAGTACCCACAGCTCATTGTTGTATACCTAACTGAAATTAGTTTACAAATGAACGATGATATCGACTGGGAAACCTATTAGTTGGTAGTGTTTGATGTTTTCGTTTGAATCAACTCATCGCGATGGGATTTTTTCCGAAAAGTGTACGCGCGGGAGTTATTGTTTCCTCCCACACTCACGATTTTCCGCGAGATACTGTATTGCTCGCGATGATTCAAGCCATTCAAACCGGTTGTGATGATCGCCGTTGTGTTTTGAGACAAGAAAACGAATCGGAACGATCACAGCCGCGTATTTATCACCCATCTCATCGCTCGCTTCTCTTTCATGAAAAACTTCCGCGAATTGCAGCGGCAGCTTTTCCCATAGATCACCGCCGATGGCCTCAATGAAAGTATTGTTCCTTTTCGGGGTGCTGACAGGCTGAGAGGGATGTGCCCGAATCCATTCGTTCCTCGCGGCCAATTAATAGCAGTTTATATTCGTAAATTGTTCCATTAGCACATTGCTCACTGGGCACAACCGCTGCGGGCAAGTCATACTTTAGTTCCCATTATGACGTCCAATTCCGTTTCGGTGATAACGAGTGTCCCCTCATGGACATCCCTGATTACTTGCAGGCGTAACCCTCTCCAACCCCCTTTCTTCCTGTCCCATTCGACATTCGGCGTCGCTCGTGAGCTCCTCTCTATTTATGACCTCATCGTGTGGTGGCATGTATATCCCAATAAGTGAGGGTTAATTTATGGCGGGCATGTCGTATCTGCTCGCTCACTTGCATAAGCGCGATCGTTTGATGGTAGATAACGAGTTCACCCGCAGAAAATTTCCTCTAGCCAAACTTGACTAGTTCAACGACATCTGAAACCTTCCGAAACACGAAGATTCGCCGAAAGCTACTTTGTTGTTGATAAAGCTGCTTATGTAAATGCTTACGCCTCTGGCAGTAGTGAAGATTTTAATAAAGCCTTACTTATATACGTAGTGTGGCGTGCGAATTCCGATCTTGTTTTTTTTTCATAATTACATTAATTACATTCTTTAAAAAAGCCAGAGTGTATTTGTGAAACCATGAAAGGAAAAAAAGGTTTCAGACTTGAATCTTGTACATGGCAAGTCACGCTTACACATGGTCTATTTCCACGCTAAATAAAAAATGTCCTCACACCGTTGTTATGAGTTTCAAAACATCATATCCCATATCAGGTATAAAATTCATATTCAATCTATGACTGTACTATAGTGTATTTCATTGAAAGAAAAGGTTTTTTTTTCTTGAAGTTATTGATGGACACGAATAAAGGTAATTAAGGCCATATCCTAGACCAAAGATATCTACACGCCTGAAAGTTGATTCTCTTCTAAAAATTATTTTAATTACTTTGTTTTGCTTGTATTTTAAAGCTTTGTGCTTCAATTGGCAAATTGTTAATTGAGTCGTGGAGCACTGGCTCTATTTTTTCATTGTTTGAAGTAAGGGAGTCAAAACTATCGCGCAAACTTAAGTCCTTACTAATCAACGCTCCTTAGAAACTAATTAATATCTCTACGTGTTTCCTCTGCCTCTCGATCTTCATTAATTTTTTGTCATCTCTGTATCCAAAGAATTCCCTTCTTCATCTCCAATTCCGTGAATTGCTTTAAATTAACGTACCTAATATATCTGATTTTCTGACTTATCTTGTGCCACTCAGCATATATTATATCAGCTTATACTTATCAATTTTCTATCCGCATATAATGGCCATATTTACAATCTTAGAGCATGCAATCTTAATTTATATATGAGTTTTAACTTTGTGCAGGGCGATTTTTATACTATATTGTAAAATTTTAATGCATTTTAATAATATCAGTTTAGGTTTCCGTAAATTAATGACGGTTTTTGAATTTTTGATCTACTTTTTGAAATATGGTAAGACTAAATATAGATTTAGATTCCGGATCTTTCGAGTCCATTGCTCGCAGGAACATGTTTGGATTCGCGTTTATTACTCCACCTAATTTTACCCACCTAATTCTACTCTAATGTCGACCTACAGTCTAATGCTAATAGTCACGCCGTTGTTAAACAGTCCGGGTTAAATCTCGCATCTGGGCCATTCCATGCCAAGTGGTCTGATTTTAGAGAAGTGCCCCGCTCGACCATCACGGATTTCAATGAAATTTTATTTGAACATTAACGTATACCTCCAATGAATATTTGTAAATTTTTACGTTCGCCGATGAAGTGCTTGCTGAGATATAATACTAAAATTGTCTGCAAAAACAAACAGGACGATACACAACAGCATGTATGTGGCGCCACTACAGCAACGTTCTCAACGTTGTTCTTATTTTTAGCGCCGTATGTGTGTCAACTTTTTCAAATCATCAAATAAGGCTAGATCGACTTAAAAAAGGTCAGCAGAATCGATTATCAAAAGTGGCGCTTAAGAACGCGGCTCGAAAATTCAATAGGTACTGAGTAAGCTATCTGTGGAATTTGGCAATCCATGAGAACCATACGAGCTTCGGCTTGTGAGCCATATAAAATATCCACTGTAGGCTTGGGAACCTAGGATAAGCTGCCCAACATTTGGCTTGGGAACCAGACAGATACCCACTCAAGGATTTGGAACCTTGTCGAAGAAACCAAATTGTGGGCTTGGGATCCTCAACCAAGAAACCCACCCATGGCTGGTATTGCACGGCTATCGGGTGTGACCCCTACGGCGATGTGGTTACTGGTTCAAATGCCTGAACTGGTAGTGACAATGTCACCACGGACCAACGCTTCATACTAAAATTGTCTACATAAAACAAACAGGACGATACCATGCATGTGTCGCCACCATAGCAACGTTATCAACGTTGTTCATATCTTTAGGGCCATGTGTGCTCGCGATGAAAATCCAAGTCTAATTTTTTAAGAGTTTTGAAACATGCTCTTTCAAATGAAAATGATTCAAAAGAGTATCCAGAAGGTCTTTTTTTTGTAAGAGCGGGCAGAAAATAAACTATTTTTGCCGTTTTGACAAATTTCATCCTCAAAGTTGTCCCTATTTTCAGGGCCTTATATGCCCGCAATTAAAAACAAGATATACGTTTTCAGAGGGTTAAAATCATTCTCTTTCTAATGAAAATTATCCAAAAGAAATTCCAGAGGGTCTTTTTTTGCAAAAGCAGGATGAAAATACCATATCTCTGACGTTTTTACAAAAATTGTCAAATTTTGTCTCAGTTTTTAAACTAATGGAAAGCACTAAGGGAATGAAATTTTATATTCATAAACCATGTGTTGATATGTTATCACGCGTTAAGTTTCACGTTGATCATACCTTTACTTCCTGAAATATAAAAAGCCAAAATTTTATTTTCTTTTTTCGATCCGCAATTTTTAGGGCCAGTTTCGCCCTGAATTTTCTGCAAGGAGGTCTCTCTTACAGTTGTTTTTATTATTTTTTTTGATAGAGCGTAAAAAGTTGTACAATGTAGCCAATTTTTGTTTCTCTAATCAAAATATCTTCTGAGATACTACGCCTCAAAGTTACCAAAATCTCATAGTCATACTGAAGAAGGCTGCGGCACGGGGTCAAACAAAGTACTATATCTCAGCAAGTATATCATCGGCGAACGTAAACATTTACAAACATTCATTGGAGGTATATGTAAATATTCAAATAAAATTTCATAGAAATCCGTGATGGTCGAGCGGGGTATTTCTCTAAAATCAGACCACTTGGCAAGGAATGACCCATCTGCCACAGGGAGATGTGCTGTCATGTACAGCTGCTGATTGTCATCACAGACTGATTTCACTGCAGCATGTTACATTTTAAGAATATGATTCCTTGGCTAACTTTATAATAAGTTTCGTTACTTATTTACCAAAAATATTAAGTGAAGGCTCAGCATGCACTTTTTTTTAACTTCTTCCTGTCCATATGGTACACCTTCGCCATAAATTTTGTAGCGAGAAATTCATCAAGTGACATTTTTTAAAATATACTTTTCAATGGGTTATCTAAGCTTTTGGGATCATTTGATTTCAAATTAACATTCCAAAAATGAAAAAAATGAACGATATAGACGTTTTGGATGAGTTTATCGAGAAGGTGTCGTCATCGCAGCTTGATAAAGTCAATAGTCAAAATCGACAATTCCTAATGAATTAACTTTTTATTGTGCATCCTTTGTCATTTCAATGGCTATGATATAGCCATTGGCGAATCCGTGGTGTTTGCTTTACAAATTATTGTTCCTTCCTTTTATGGAATTCCAGATTCAGTACACTATCTTGTTATCTGGAAAAACATTTCTCCAATTCGATGCATTGTGACAGAAAAATGGCTTTCAATTCATTAAAGAACAAGTGTTCATCACAGAATAAAGCAGGGAGGTATCACGTGTTTGTTTGAGTTCTCCAACAGAGACCGTGTCCAACGAATACGCCGTCACATTTTACTTCTCTACTAATTAGCAGCGAGCCACCCTCACGTGGCAAAAGGTACCGGGTCACCCACATTTCAAATCGCGTTCTCGAAACCGTCCCGCCCACCAACAACAGTAAAGGCTCAAACGTCCCCTCATCCCCTGAAGCACACACAGATACACACGAACACAAGGAGTACATATTGATCAAGGAGTTATTTTTAGACGCCCATCCTCCCCATTTTGTGCCTTCCTCTCCCCCCCCCCCCCGTACCCTCCAACAGGGAATCCTTGTCCCCCTTTTGGCGAGAAATGGAAATAGCTTTCGGACCCGGGAAAATTATCTCCTCTCTCTTCCTCTCTCCGGGAAATCGCAGTGATTGCCGGAGTTGATCGCATACTGTTTTCTTTCTCTTCCTACCACATTTTACCATTCTTCACTGAAAAAAAGATTTTCTTAAATCGAGAGGCGCCCACTTGATTTAAGAGTAGGTCCCACTAAAATTGGTGCCCAGAGTATTTTCTTAATTTAAGAAGGGATCCCACTAGAGCGGTGGCCACAAGAAAAATATTCTTAAATTTAGAAAATTCTCTTAACATCGAATAGCGTCCTCTATTCTTAAATTAAGAATACCCTCTTGGGAGATAAGTATAGTTTATTCTTACATTAAGAATATTTTCTTCCCATTTTAAGAATTTTATCCTCTTAAATTAAGAATATTCAGGTATGGTAAAATAAGTGCTGCAATTTTTAATTGGGGTAAAATCCGTTTATTGCATGAAAAAAATACAATTTCAGCGCAAGTTTGAAATTGCCATGGCACTATGATGTCCTTGTTTAAAGGCCATGTTTAAAATTGGCATATATCAAGAACATATTACGAATCACTCTGATAGATAGAAGGGTGCACTCAAAACTATACATTCAGGGCTTAAACACTCAGTTTGATTGAGAAGAATCTACTATGTCAAAAATTTCAATTAATGACGTTCAAATTCTGATTCCTTCCTAACAGTACACGTTAATTCAGATTTATTTTTTAGACTCATTTACTCAGGGAGAATGTACTGTAAAAAAAGTAATTAATTACAAATGGTTGTCCAAATCACTTTTTTATTTAAAATAAATACCAATTTCTGCTTTTTACACTTCACTAGTTTAATTTTATGAGCTCATTTCCATTATCGTACTTCATAATTGATATATTCTGTTCATTTAACAAGTTGTGGAGAAGATGTAGCAAGTGTACCCATGTAGAGTGTATTACCCATAGGGTAAAAGGAATCTAATTGGGGACCCTCGAGGGGAAGAAAAGCTATTAGTGTTATTTAATGACAGCCTAAACAATCGAACATCATTATACCAAAAGAGTTACAATCAATGCCAATTAAATTGCTAAGAATGACATTGCATACAAATATTACTCTACTATTTCAAGTATCAGCTATGAAGATAACAGTGCATTTTATTTCATAATTCATAGCACCACAAGTGTAAATACCTTATGACAGTACATATTTAGGGAATCGATGTATGCATATCCAATGCTAACCTATGAATAAGAAATGCATAAATAAATGTTTCATGAGCGAGGACTCACCAATTCTCAGAGCAAGTTGAAGGATTTTCATCTTGTAATGAAAAGATAAATACAAGCTTCAAGGCCCAAAATGTACATTCTTTCAATCCAGGTTAAAAAAAAATCATTGAAAAGGGGGAACATCAAATGGAGATTTAGGTGATATGCAAAAATATCCATAGTTTCTGTTCATGGTCCCAGTACATCAGAAAAAGCTTGAATAGAAAAGGAGTACATACATAGATTGTGATTTAATAAAAAGGGTATGAATATCTGTTTTTATTAGAAAATATCTATTCCAATTTCAGAATACAAAAAAATAGTGTAACTGATAACGAATCAGAGACCCTTCCTCATTCAACAGAAACTACTTAATACACCAATACCATAGTTAGGGTTACCACACTTGAATGACGTCTTAAAATTTTCCTTTGAAACTACCTTACAGACCTCAATATTAACAATTTTCATGCATTGAAAAGATTTTATAATATTTTTACAAAATTATAACATGAAATTTTATTTGAGAGGTTAATTTACTACCATAGGGAATGGTATACTTTAATCTTTTTGCGCGCATTCATGACATACAATATGCTGAATAATGTGGCATCAGAATATACAGGAAATGAATTATAACTACATAGCAGATTTAAAATAATCAAACAAAATGCATTAACAAATGAGGATTCCAATTCCTACCCATACTTGCTCCAATTATATGCCAAGCTTTTTGAATATTTTATTATTGTCATACAACCTAGCTGTGTACCGCAGGCCATTGCACCAAATGTCATATGTCAATGAATTACATAACATTATGAACTATACTCTTTGTTTATTTCAATTCATTTAAATTTCTATTGGTAAACTACGAGAAGGTCATGTTTAGGTTAATAGAGGAATTAAAAGTTGTTAATTAACTAGTAGCGAGAGGAAGAGCCGAGAAGATCCTCACAACGCGGACAAAACATTGTGTTTACACCCACCGCCATGAGTTTACGAGCGAGCTTCAACTGCTTCAAGCTAACCCAATACCGCGAAACAAAGTAAGGCATAATGCATAGCCTGCATAGTGACCGCAATGTAACGTAATGTGGATTTCAGGTGGAAACATTTCAGGTGGATGATCTAATTCCAATCGATGGCGTGATATAAATATCTTTTGACCCCCAACGTCTTTGACACGGCAGGTGGTAGAAGGATACAATGTTATAATAGAGGTAACGTATTAAAGTACTCACCACAAAATGTCACGATAACGTACCTGAAAGCTGTCGGAAGCGGAGAAAACACAGAGTGGTGAGCAATCTCAGCAGCACTAACATCAACTGGCATGTTATTATTTTGATGAATGCGGGATTCATTGGCAAGAAGATGCCGGTCACAGTTCACCTCTGAAAATGGTAACTGCTGTTGCTCTAATGCTATTTTATTGAATTTGGCTCAACTCCAATGTTTATCCGAGATATTAAATTTTAAGGACCATTTACATTTTAATTGAAGATATTACGGAATGAAATGCGAAGTGAACTCATTTAGAGCATATTTATTTTGCGGTTGCTAGGTAAACGGCCCTTAGTAACCCGAGTGATTACGAAAATATTCTAACATGAGAATATTTTCTTAAAACCTGCAAGTTTCAGGCCGCGACCGCTAGATGGTATTAGTTCCGACTCACTCAGGTTAGAAAATCCTCTAGAATCTAGAATCCCATCTTAGATGTCAGCTGTAAGAATATTTTCCTCTTAATTTAGGAATACCTTTTTTTCAGTGTTGTCTCTGTTGGATGCGTTTTCTTAATTTTTTTCTCTCTGGTGGGAAGTCCGAAGATGTATATATCTCCTGTACCGACGTTTCCAACTTCCCATCTCCCTCAGGAGAGGAAAGTAAACGAGGGGTAGAAAGTGGGAAAACCATGGCGCCCTATTCGCCGCACCGTTTCGGTCGGGCCTGTTGCCTCTCGTCCATTGAAACGCCAACTCCGACGTCGCAAAGTGCCATCAATCGCTGGGCGGAGCTCTCAACCCCTTACTTCCCCATCTCGCCTCCCTGTTTCCCCGTCCGAATACTCGCCGCCTACGCCCTCCACTCCGGACTCCGTATCTCTCTACAACAGGGGATATTATTCGGGAAGAAATCGAAGATGTCGAGCCTCGACAGAGACTATTTTGACGTCGCAACCTCTAAAAATCCCGATTTTTGCCGCAAAAAGTTCAGGTTTTTCGAGGGTGTGACATCACAACGTAGATACATCTCAACCCTGCATCTCGGTATAAAGGGGTCTTATTCGGGAAGCAATCGCATTTGTCCAGACTTCACGGTAGCGATTTCTATCTCGCGTTACTATAAGCGGGATAATATATAATTAGGTATAAAATATATGGACTTTCAGCGGCAAAATTTATTATTATGAAACAAATGGACATTCAATTATTTATTTCGTTTCGGCCAATTAGGACCACATTTACACTTTACAGTATTTCTGTGTATCCAGTATCTCTTCATTTTGGCTGAGAAGGTGGCTTTCCGCTCTTCTGTCCATTTAGCACCATCTTTTTTTCCTTTTCTGAAAGATCCTTTGTCTCGCGTACCCAGGCCCTGAACTCGTTACCTGAGCCATCGCATGATAGGCTCCTACTAGTTCATTTTCCACAGTATATGCCCACGGAGTAGTACATTTCTAAGACTAGATAAGATTAAGAATATTATTAGGTATTCTGGTATTAGACATTCTATAAATGTGGCTGTAAACATGACAAAGTTTTCTCATAGAAAGTGACATTTTTCAAGATTGAGAGTTGAGTTCGACATTTGGTTTGAGTAGATGTTTATCGTTTGAGTTTTAATGAACCTAGAATCTAAATTTCATTGCTTTCAAGTTATTTATTCGATTAGTATCTTTTCAAAACTTAATAATAAGGCTAACACGTTCAGTGTAATCACCCTGCACGTGTTACAGGTTTCCCAAGATCTTTAGCCAGCTGCTGCGCAATGCCTGTCTCTCATAGCTACTACTGCTAATCGGGATAGGGTAAGGTAAGATTAAGTGGGGAAAACAGCCCTAACGTCTTGCCCTCTCCGACTCCCCTCCTCTGCTCTCATCTCTCTCGGGACAAGTTTATTCAAACCGTCGGCTGAGCGAAGTCCAGCCTTCAACTTCTCCCCTCTCGGGAAGCGAGGCTCAAGCGAAGCGACGGGGAGTTAGTTCGTAAAGTTTGATGCACGGTACAAGGGCGATCATCAAGGTTCCCTCGCAACTTCCTATGTTGAAGAGCATGATGTGACGCATAAGCGTGCTTCAAATTGCCGTGACTAATGATTCAACTGCTCGTCCGCAGTCAAAAGGCATTTTGCCTCCGCGTAGAAGGGAGAGATTTTAGATTAGATTATTGTTGGGGGGGCTTTCGTCAGGAGCCCGGGCACTTAGACCTTTCTTGGTCCATTGTGCCAATCCCATGCCTGTCTGCCACTTGCAGACAGGGGACAAGAACACCTCGGTAGAGGTATGGAGGATTGGCCTCTCCCTGCCTCACCCCAGTACCAGGTATGGAGGATGTCCTCCCTCCAACCGGCCCGGTTTGGCCTGGCCTGGCCTCTCAGGCCTGCCGGTATAGGTATGGAGGGAGTATCATCTCTCCATCCATGCTTGGTTGAGGCATGGAGGAGGGTCACCCATCCAACCACTGTCCGGGCCCAACGTTGCTTAACTTCGGTGTTCTGATGGGAACCGGTGTTTCAACGTGGCTAGGCCCTTGCCTTAGAAGGGAGAGAGTCATGATGTATTCGAGATGATAACTGATCATTCTCGTCGAAACTGCTCATTTTAGGGAGAACTTCGCGAGCCATGCAAAATTTATTTTGTGCCGACTAAGTCTCAAGAAATAGCTATATTTTGAGTCGGAAACGAAGTATATTTATTCCGTTATTGGTGTCGTTAATTTTCAAAATGCTCTTTGTTCGTTAAACCAGACTCTTGGTCCGTTTGCCATTTCAGGACCCGATAGGTCTCTCGGATTTTATAAAATTGTGGTGAACCCACGATTTCATAATATCCGAGGTCATCTTACCCAGCTTTGCCCGGACTTAGCTAATACCGGCTTTTCCTTTGGGTATTTTAAAGCCGGGAGGGAATGTTGGATCGAAGGCTTTCGCAGCGTCTCGTTGTATCTGGTTCATCAGGAAGTTTTTGGATGATGATGGAAAAAGGTAAACACCACTTCAATCTGAAGAGACTTGATGTTAAGGGGGAGAAACGCTGTCAACGAAACGCTGATCTACGCAGCTGAACCGGGAGATAGAACCAGATCCCGATAAGGAATGCTGAATGAAGGTTGATCATATGCATAAAAGATTAAAAAGTGTATTTCTACGCGCAACTTTTAAAATGATCCAGTGTTGTAAATAAGCAGCTCACTTTTGTCTGCTTAGCTTATGTTGTAGTTCATGACATCCAAGGAAGCGTTTTGCCCAGTGCTTATAGTATTGAGTCCGCCTGAATACTAATTAGAAACGCGTTTAAATCTCACAATATTAGATTATGTATAGGTTGATTACGATGCTTTTTAGATATTAATGAACACGCCTAACAGTCATTTCTAATATAATGTTTTCAACGGGCAAAAGAACCATACAAGATTTTGAATTAATTACTTCTTTTTCGTAATAGCCCTTTCATTTTAGTGGTTTTATTACCTGAATGCAATTTTTTTGTGAAATTATCAAGGCCAATTAAATTTATGGATTTGGTGTAAAGTTTTCGTGAATGCTTTTGGTGTAAACTTTGTGAAATTTCTTTGTGTGGATTTGGTGAAAACTTTGTGAAAATGCATCTTAAATCCTACACCAATTTATACTATTCTCAAAAATATTTACAGGATACTACCGGTTTCGTGAGCCGAAATGTGGAGATAGCGATATTCATTGCAACTCCAAGCTTTAACCCGGGAAATGACGTTGCGCTGTCGCGGAAGTGCCCGAAAAAATAAATGAACGAAATCGTGGGTGTTGTGAGCTCCCCGGGGAGAAAAATGAAATTCCTGGAGAGGAGAACAAAAATTTAGAGATGGATCCAAAAAAAGAAGACGAGTTTTAATGGCAGAGCGAGAGAGAAATATAGCGGAAAGAGAAATGGTGTATAGTTCGAGCTGGTGTGGTGGGAGATTGAGTGAAGCTCCATCTTGCGACGACTCTTCGAGAAGGGAGCGGTGGGAGTGTTTCAGCCGTCCGCTGGGTCAATTTGCCTCACCATTTCGTCCAGCCAACCAGCTCTCAACTCTCTAGCTAGGCCACATTATGAGTTAGCCGCAAACATTTGGAGGGAGGACATCCTCTATACCTAGTACTGGGGTGAGGCAGGGGGAGGCCAATCCTCCATACCTCTACCGAGGTGCTCTTGCCCCCTGTCTGCATGTGGCAGACAGGCATGGGGTTGGCACAATGGACCAAGAAAGGTCTAAGTGCCCGGGCTCCTGACGAAGGCCCCCACAACAACAATCTAATCTAATCTAGCCGCAAACATTTAGAGCCCAGAGCGGTAAGATTTAACCCACGTTCTCAATTAAATGTAATTAAAAGCAGCGCGTTGTGTTTTTAAAAAACTGCTGAGAGCGAACCGAAAGTGAGATTATTAGAAAAGTATTATTTCACTCAAGCTCTACATTTGTGGGACCGACAAAAGCGACAAAATATGAGGTATTTATTGCCCGAGAGTGAGGTATAAGAATTCCTTTTCCCGTGCAACATTGGTTATTACCAAAAACAGAGTGAGACATCCTTTAAAACACATCTGACTTTTCTTCCCATCCCAGGTCTAGTTCCCCATTCCTTTCTCTTACCCTTCCATAATTATGGCTGGTGCCCATGCATCTCCTGCCATACGCCCTTGTGTTGGCTTGCGGGGTAATACGTAAGTGTAGATGCCTAACTCTATACACATCCCTGCCATCTCATTTCTAGCTCTTCCATCTCGCTTGCGCGTAGGGGTAATTCCATGGAAAAAGTTACATTGGGGCTGTTTTAGAAAATAATGAATGAACCTCTAATCTATTCATGCTTGGCAATTTTGATGTCTAATTTGTTTTGTGTTTTATTAATCTGTACTGTATTTTACACTATCTACTATTTTGAAAATAAAACTATCGCCAGAAGAAATGATGTAATACTTGAATGTTGCAGATCCAAATAAAATCACTACATTTAGTCAATATTTTAAACACTATTATAATGTTGTGGCATAATATTTCCTTTAGAGTCAATAGAATTGACTAACTTGGCATTCTGAATAGCTATTTAGGCTACTATAAACTTCATTACTAGAGCTTCAATTAAAACATGAACGACTAATTAAATTTTGTAACGTAAGTGACCACAAAGTACAAAAGTTCTTATCATACCCATAAGCAAACCTTCGTTAAAACGGCCATGAGTCAACCGCATGTGTGACAGCTGATGGATGGATTAGGTTGGTAAACTAGAAGTTTACACGCTTGGCAAACATTTCTTGAAAATATCATATCACAGTGACTCGGGGAAATTATTTTAACCCCCGCACTGCATATCTATAACTCACGGAAGTGACATAATAAGAGAGATACACAGTAGATCATACAGGTGAAATCCCACGCACCATCCTACGCACAATTAGTTATTGCAGCAAAAACAGGCTGGAACACTAACCCCTTTCACATAATTTACCTTCACGTCCTTTTCCTCTTCCAATTCCATTTCCCTATTCCCTCCCTTCTTCGTGGTTGTTGTCCTAACGCCCCTCGCCACACGCTACCGGGTGGGTTGCATGGTAGTAGGTGGATATCTAACTCTATATACATCCTTCCTATCTCTAGTTTTTGTCTCGCTTTCCCTTACCCTCCCAAATGCACCCCCAATCCCCATCGGTCCTCATTTTACCCAAGTCCCATTCAAGTAGTTTCCATCCCTCCTCTCATATGGAGACCTCTCACTCCCCTGTTACTAACGCGTCACCCCTCCCCCTCCCCAATCCCCGCTTGTTCCAATTGATCCATGGAACGTTGGCTGTTGGCCGGGGGACGGCAGAGGAGGAGGGGTTGACCGGGGGCTCCCTGACTGGAGGGGCGGTAAAAGCCTCGCTCTCCTGGCGCGTGGGACGTTCGAAGAGATGATGACGTAGGAACGCGGGATGAATGAAGTTCGGAGAGGGGAAGGTTTAGGTTGCTCGGCGCCGGGTGGGGGGGGGAGGGGGATCTTGTGCTGGGAGCGAGGAGGGGGGGGGAAGAAAGGACGGGGATGGGAAGGATTTGGTTGGAAAGAAGGGGAATTCGACCTTTTAATTTTACTGTTGCCGTCCTGAATACTCTCCCACACGGCTCTCGAGCTGCTGCCTGAAATTCGCGTGGTGGGAGATACGACGACGTATTCACAAATGCTTAGCTGTAATTCTTGTTTTGATAGGGAATTATATTTTATCGACCTCAAAGTTTATAAAAAAAAGAGCTAGTGAGAATTGCGTTCATTTTATTGGAATGTGTAAGTTTTTATCATTTCCATAGTAAGTGCTTAGGTTTATATATATTAATATGTAAAAAAATTATGAATATTGTTTATGTTGTTAACTTTACCACGGAAAGATAAGTGTAGTATTAGTACTTTGTTTTAACGTACTCCGACTTCTGAAGTCAGTTAGCACTTGCCACTTGCAGGCAGGGACAACAGCTCCCGGGACAAATTTGTCGATCACTCATCCATATTCAAGATTATTGTGATTGAGCAGTGAAAGCCTATTCGTGTTAAGGATATTTCCCCATTATTTCTGCTGAGTTTATTTCTTCTATGTCCTGTTTTGTGAAAAAAGCATGGATGTTGTCAAGGTTATATCTAAACTTCGGGAAATATTGAATGATCTCGTTTTCCTCCTGCCTTAAAAGCACTGATTTATGAAGAACGAGTCGTTCTTTGAAGCTTCGGCGGGCATGGAGCCTCTAATCTGGTGGAACACCCGATAGACCTTTCTTCATGTGGACATATTATTGCAATAGAGCAGTATAGCCTCATTGTGTCAAGAAATATTTCCTCTTTGTTACTACTAGCTTTAAATAATATAGCAGATTACGTAAAGCGCTCTATGTAATAAAAAAGGGCAATGCATGTAATCGCCAGCAGTCATCAATCCGAAAATTGGGGTGCTGCATCTCCTCTCCAATCCATTCTCTTTTCAGATAACTGTTTCATTGATGTATTAATTCTTATTTTTATATCCTTAATAATTGCCTTCATTAATTATTTCATTAAAGGCATTCATATCATTCTATCCTCGGTTTTCCTTGGTAATAACTCCCACTCTCTGTGCTTTCCATTATTGTTTTCTTGTTCCATTGTTTGGAGGCTGGTATGTCTCATTAAGTGTCCAACAAGGTTCCAGGTGTGTTTATTTTCCCTCGCAGTTTTCACTGATCATCTATTTTCCCCATATCTTCTTAATGTATTAGTACTTATTATCTAGTGATTCTCTCAGCCCATTTTATCTTCATAATTCTTCTATAACACCGCATATCCATTGATTCCAATCTTTTCTGTTCTACTCTGTTATCGTCTAAGTTTTACTGCCATATAATAGCACACTCCCTGCATGCATTTTAATGAATTCCTCAATTAAAACTTCCTTCTTACATAATTACTTCCAAACTTTTGTTGCAAGAAATGATAAAACTGCTTCTGATAGATTTTCTTCATTTTTTAAACTATTCTCGCTATATCATTCCTGCTTCTTCCATCAATATCTAGGAAGTGGGCTTCATCATGACCCCACCTCCCAGATATTAAAGAGTCTCAGGCGTCACCAGGAGGAACCTTTTTGCGTCCAACATGTAAAATGTTATCTCCATACTCCTAATTTCTTAAAAACTGTCATGGTTTCGGTGTTATGTACCATTTTCACGTAACTTAGTCTTATCATACCTGGACCATTGCAAAGGAAGAAAGAAAAAGACTGGATGCTTTAGAAGTGTGGTGTTATCGACGAATGCTGGGAATCAGTTGGATGGACAGAGTTAAAAAAGAAGAGATGTTTAAGAGAGTGAGAGAGAAGGGGAATGAACTATGGAAGAGTCTTGTGAAAAGAAGAGCAGAATTTGTAGGGCATATATTGAGACACGAGAGTCTAGTAAATAGTGTGTTAGAGGGAATGGTGGAGGGGGTACGATACAGAGGGAGGCCAAAGTAACAATATCTGGCGCAAGTGAGGAAGGATGCTGGGGCAACATCCTAGGAAGAAATGAAAAGGGATGCTCAGAAAAGAGAAGAATGGAGTTCTATTTTCAAACCAATCTAAGGATTGATAACTGCAAGAGAGGAGAGTCTTATCTTATTGAACATCTCCGTTGTCTCAGGCGTAACTTTATGGAATTTGCTTAGCATATTGAATGAGAAGCAGTAACTTAGTAATTCCACATGTATTTATTGTAAACGACCCGGGTTTCGACGTAGCACGTCATCACCACCTGATTATGACGTACTACGCCGAAACCCGGGTCGTTTACAATAAATACATGTGGAATTACTAAGTTACTGCTTCTCATTCAACTTATTGAACATGTTTGTTCTCAGATATTGAAATTCTTTCACCTCTTTCGGTTTTACTCGTCCGTCTGCGATAGTGAATATCTCTTCCTGAAAATTAAATATTTTAATCACTGTTTTAAAGCTAAAGATATATATTTTTAATTTTTATCAGTTTTGGTTTTGGCCTTTCCTCTGATTCCTTCGCTTCTAACATTCGACATATTAATCTTGTTCTTCAAGTCCCAGATTCTTCCCCCCCCCCCCCCCCCCCCCTCCGCGGCTCCGAGCTACTAAACCATGGCTCACGTCATGGGTAAGGGAGATACGTGGACTTACATTCTGTATACATGTGTGCATATATATTTGTGTATGTACCTCGACCTTCTCACTCGCACCCATTTACGCTCACGTATACGCGCGAGCATGCTCGTTCGTATCGCTGAATTCCCAGCCGTGGAGCCCTCTGACAACCTCCCGTTATCTGCGGCGGAGCGTTAAAAATGGAAATGGAATTTTTAGGAAAGTATCGAGATCTCCTTACCCGTCCATCCACACCGCGGGGTTGCGAAGTCGAGAGAGATTCGATGGCGATGCCTGCACCGGAATAGGGTTCCACAGGCTTGTTGTCGCTCGGAATCTTCACGCAGCATTGGAAAGCAAAATCAATATTAATAGAAAACGCATTTATTCTCCTAATATCAAATGACTCAAGGGATTAAGATTGATTGTGTGATTAAAACCATAACACATGTACTTCTTCTTTGAATATAATTTCTTTCTCGGAGAAAATCGTAGGGAAAAGAGCAGTTCTCTTCGAAATAGCGCTTACATTGCTGTATCCCCGTGCATCCCCGTACATTATGGATCCCCGTGTATATGCTGTGGATGGCGTTAATATAAAGGCGACAGATGAAGTTAAGTATCTGGGAGTTACGATTACCTCAAACCTATCGTGGGGAACACATATAAGAAATATTTGTGGCAGAGCTCTGAAGAAGCTAGGATTCGTCAAGCGTATTGTGGGAAGATACTCAGATGAAAAAGTAAAAGAGAGGTGCTATTTCGCTCTCGTCCGGCCACACCTTGAATATGCAGCAAGCATATGGGATCCGGTGCAGAAAGACTTAATCCGGGAACTTAATAAAACACAAAGGAAAGCTGCGCGATTCGTCAAAAACTGCTACGGGCGTATAGCGTTACGCAGCAGTTAAACGAATTAGGCTGGGAGCCGCTAGAGACTCGGAGGCTGCGCGCTAGGCTTAGATTACTTGAGCAATTGAGAATAGATATCTTTCAGAGCGACACGGAGAACATCATATTAGAACCCCACTATATTTCCAGGTCCGACAGAAACGATAAATTAAGAGAGATATTTTGCCGAACGGATAGGTATGGGAATTCGTTTTTCCCCTGAACAATAAGGGTCTTTAATAAATGCAAGGCGTAATTTCATTAAAGCGTTTCCTTTTTATATGTAAACGGCTGGTGTCCTAACACCCCCCGCCACACGCCTATTGAGGCGGTTTGCGGGGTAGTATGTAGATGTACATTAAAGCAGGTTCATATGATTACCCGAATTCTCTTTTTTATGTCAAATTTTCTTGTAAAATGACCAATAATATGTTCAAGTTCAAGAGCAATAATATGCTCAATTAACACCAATGACCAATTTTACTCTAAAAAACTGCAGCATTTGATATATTTGCATGTATATCATGTGGTGGTAACACATGATCCCTTAACTCTTTCTGCGTACTTGTCTATGGTACGTAGTTTCATAAAAACCATCAAAATCTTCGCAAGGAGCGGAGAGTAGAGCATATTCTACACGAGTTTTTAACTCGGTGTCTGCGTCGAAAGTGTATTTTCCTTGTTCATTGTTGCTCTAACTCTTTCTGGGAAACTCTACCATACAGGAAGCAGCAAAGTTAAGGCAATAATGATGTACCAGTGGGTGAATGCAAAGGGATGTGGCATCGAGCTCTTCGTAGGAGGAAATACCAGTGTGTTCATGCATTTTAATATTTCACTCGGGATCCTTAGACATCCTTTGTGAGTCACAGGAATAGAGTCGTGGGAAGCGTTAGTTGAAAGTGGGCTTGAATCTCCCACAACCTCCCTTCCATGATCACGATATGTACGGTCAAGCGCTTCTCTGCATCCCAAGAAGGTATAATGGTAGGATTAAAATATACGAAAATAATTTAGAGTGATGAATTTGGGGTGATTCGAGAGTTTTATACGGCATGAAGAGGAGTGTAAAGTATGAAATGCCGGTGCAAGACATATTGAAACAAGTAAATCAGAATATAGAGAGTGATGAAGTGATTAAATAACACGAGGGTTGTTTCCTATTATTATTTACTTAGTTTAGAGAATATTTTAGTCTACATAATAAAAATTTGGTGGAGGTATGAAATAGCTATTTGAAGACAGCAGACCTATGGGTTGGGAGATACTGGAGAATCGAAAGTTACACGTCTGGCAAAGGACATTCGATAAGTTCGTCTCACCAGTTTCAGGTCAACACGGCGGATATTATTTTACCCCAAAATTACATCTGTTTGGCAGAGATAAGCGCTAAAAAAAGGAGAGACTCACTGTCGTACACTTAAGAAAGGACCAAGAATTCTTTCTTCCGGTGTACCTACCTTTTGCAGCTACAACGACCAGTTCGAGACACTAATTCTACCAAACACGCCTTACTAATCGCTTAGCTTCCCAATGCCTTGGTATTATTTCCTTCCTTTTTATGGCTGGTGTCTGCCACACGCCATAACGCGCGGAGTTGTAAGTAGACGTAATATGAGAACTGGTTTGAGAACATTTGATTTTAAAATGACCCAAAGCATTTTACTATCTATGAAAAAGTGAAAATGTAATGTGGTTGCACTTTATTGAAATTAGTTTTCATTTTATATAGCGCTACCTTTAAAAAATAAATTATTATTCTTTATACAGTGATGACTTATGCTTTAATTAAGCGTATTAAGCATTCCTGGCGAACAAAATTTCCTGCATAAACGCCGTGTCGCATCATCACTGAATATGTGACGGAGAAACTAATATATGAATGGGCGATAGGCAGGAGAGAATGGTATTTTTTTCTGACAAATAATGGTGACTATGGAGCCATCCTCATCATTGTCTAGTCCCCGGAAGTCTGAGTGTGATTCACAGAATTTGGGAGGAATGCGAGTTGATTTTTTCCACCTCACTTCTCCGGAACCGCTCTGTGGGAAAATTTCGAAGAGCATAGCAAGAAATATTCATCTCGGACTGATTCATTTCTAGTGGCTGCCGCACTCCAATTAGTATAATGGGAAACTGGGGAACAGTTGTGCCGCTGAAGTCGAATAAACTTAATAGTCATGCATTTTTTACGGGTATCTAAGTAAAAGCGAGAAATTTTGCTGAAAAGGTCTAATGCTTTACAAGTTCTCCGTCCGTGGTGCACTTGAGTGAGAAAAAATAATCATTGATTCGTGAAACTAGAATGCTTATTTCGTGTTGTCCTTTCTCCTCTTTTCATTTATCAATGACACTTTCTTTTTCATTAATACTACTGATATATGCAATTTGCATTGGATTAATTATCATCTCTTTTCATGGTGAACGCATTACCGTTATGGATAATTCAAACGCTTTCAATTGCCAAGGTCAAGGAATCCAGTCCTATTTTTTCATGAGTTTTGTATAAACTGAGTTGTTCCAGCTCTAAGACGACGCTTCAGCGACGTTCCAGCTCTAACTCGGCGTCGACGTTAGCCTAATCTAAACGAAAGGCGCCAAGAGGACCACAGTTCAACGACCCATCCGACGGACGGAATACTAAACTTGAAGTGTTTGATAACTCAAACGTTTTGAATAAATGTGCATTTTTCATTATGCATTCCACGTGGAAGCAAAGTAGGAATGTGGTAAACAATGAAAAATTTCCTCCACAGCTGATTCTTGAACTTGGGCCCTCAAGATCTCAAGATGATAGGCCGGGACTGCAGCCACCACACCAGCCCGATCTCAAATATTCTAGTTTCATCTTCAAATTTTCACTAAATTCAGTATTTCGTCATCAAAATTAATAACAATTTTGGATAAAAATATAGACCTTCATCAGTTTTGAAAATAAGCTTAAAAGAAGCAATGGCTATGGCAACTAAAATGGATAGGCATTCAAAGGGCTGCTTAAATTTTATCATGATTTACGGAAGCCGGAGAGATGGGCTAAGCTCAATTTGGCTAATGAGATAACCAGATACAAAACTGATAACGGAAGAAAGGGATTTCAGGCGTTAAACCGGGAAGAATGTACCATCACCAAGATCATTGCCTCAGAAATGAAACATGCCATTTCGATAATTGTTCAATGTTATAGAGTATTTCAATTGACGAATATTTCGTGCATTGGCTATTTGCATTTTTCGAAATGAAGATCGTATTCAAATACGCAGTTTTTTACAGACCCTCTAATGTGGATTAGATGCATCTTACTGCCATTAAAAAACAATCTAAATATGTGTCTAAGCTAATTTTAGTGCTTTGTTGCTATTCGCAGTTTTAATTATCTATGAAAAGCGCAATGAAACGGGTATAAGTACAATGTGATGTAAGTTGGTATCATTGAGTAAGATATACTGGGCTATATATATCATGGGCTACGGGGAATAAAGGACTCATGGGTCGAAAGCCACCGGAAGAAAGGTTGAAATCTGTGTACCAGCCATTAGCGACAATAAATTTCGTTCCCAATTAACGCTAATAAAATCGTAATTTGGAAGGAAGGCATTTTTGTAGGAATAAATGTAACCGCCGCAGTGTACACAGGGAAAACAAGTAGGAAGTCGATGGCAATTTTTCTTCCTCTTGTAAGCAAGAGGAAGGGAAAATGGCAAGAGGAAAAGATAGAGACAAGACTTAAGGATTTTAATCAACGGGGAGCGATGATCAATGGGGTAATTAAACAACTAATGATGGGGAAACGCTCGTTTGAACGGAGACATCATGAGGGAGACACGTGACTCCAATATCCCCTTCTCTTGACATCTTCTCCGATTTCAGCTCTGCATTTTCAATCCCCTCATTAAATACGGACCTTCTCCACTCGCTACTCTCTTTCGTTCTTCCCATCATTCCCCGCTCCACTACCACCACGACTTATATTTCACCAATCCTTGCCCTTAATTTCTTCCAGGAAGACTTTCCTCCCTAGATCGAACAGGTTCATTGGAGATTTTCGTCGAAAAAAATCGCATTACTTTCCGTCAAGTTTTCAAGCCAACTTGTCCTACTTTACTTTTCATACTCCAATGAAACCAGGACTGCTGTACTACAATATCAATGATAGAATAGGGTTTTCGCATGAATGAGGGAATTGCTTCAAATCTATTCTATTCAATAAATAGATAGTGCTTCCATTATATTGCATTTGACTTATCAGCACTCAGTTTTACCTGGTTTGTTTAATATTTGCGTGCATGTTTTCGAATTGATATAATGCTCGAAGAAAATTCCAAGCTCGGACTTGTGATTTATCATAATTCAGGTGAGTCCGGCAGCTCTAGGATATAATTGTTCATTTTTATCATGCGACCCGTTAAGCCTTGGCCTGGAACTAAGCTGATTCCCATGCAAAACGGCTCCCTGTTTCACTTGGCCAGTGAATGTAGTGTTAATTAAATAAATTGCCCTTCGTGTAAAAATGCACATTTATTCAAAACGTTTGAGTTCTCAAATAATGCTTACACAGCAATATAATGTAACTAGTTTTCTACAAATATAATCCCCATGCATTAATCCACGAGTCCAACAATATTACATTAATTGAATTAATGCCCCACATTTTAAATGATTACATGAAAGTTTTTAGCTAAAGCTGAATATTTTATAGATTTTTACTTATATTTTATGTTTTATATTTATTACATCTCGCACTGAATAAAGCTTTATAATAAACCGAATGGAAAATTCTCCTTCAATTGTCTATTTGACACGGCAAACTTGCTGGTGAATATATTAGAAAACAAATTAACTGATTCTGCATAATTTCTCCCGTCGGTTACAATTTATGAGCTCACATGTGTATGAGCAGGGTGTTAATTTAAAAATTATAGAGGCCATTGGAGATTTAAATAAATTAAAATAAGATTCGATTCACGACTAGGAATAGTAAGTATACTAATGGCAAAATTATCACATTTATTTTCATCCATAAAGTGTGTGATTCCTTTTCGTAGCTGGTTTCTTTTAACTTCTTCAGCGATGTGGCTACCCTAGTTTCTAAGAGAAGACAGTTACGGCTAGCCAGGGAGGAAAAGGGAGTGACATATTACGCAGCTATCAGAAAATAAGCAAAAAAGAGGTCACTCTGACACCTTCATATCACTCTATCGTTATTGTTTTGCGAAGAAGGTTACAAAATTATCTGCGCGTGCAATTTCAAGCAGGTTTAATGATAGTCCTTCCTCAAGTATTTTATTTTTTTTTTCATTTCAATGGAGGTTTTCTTAGCATTATTGCAGAAATTAGGGGCCCATTGCAACAGCATTGCATTACAACAACATTAGAGCAACGGTTTATTTTCAAAATACTTGTTTTTACAGTTACCTACTATTGTTTCTTTGCCTGTTAAGACGCCAAATAATACTTATTCTCGAACTCCTTCTTAACTTAACTATCAACACCTTTTTCCTTCCGAAAACCTACTACAGCCATTATCAGCCATGTTATTTACGATACAAGTTGGAACCCAATATTATCTTACCTACCACGAATTTCCCCATGAAGATTTCTCTATCGAACACTTGTCCCACTCAATTTCTACTTGATCAAAATAAAATAAACGTTAGTCTAAGCCGTCTTTTTTCTATAGACTGTTTACTTGGCCATATGGCGTCTCTCAGATTTGATTTTTGGAAGAAAATATGGCCTGATCTGGTGAAAGTGACGGATTTCTATTTCAACGCTAAACATTTTTAATTCTCCGCAAGATTCTCTTTTAAATGGTTTCTCTTATTTGCATCACAGCTTCGTTCTCCGTTACAAATATCCCGTGTCTATCTTAAGCAGTTTTGTGCTAATGACCCCTTATCTATTTCTATCTTAAGCCAAAATGTTTCTGAATTACGCGTGTTTTTCCCTATTTATTTATCGTATTGATAAGAAAAAGGAAGGAGACTTGTCCAACTAATAATTTTCTAATCACATTATTCAGCAAATATGCGTGGCCAACATCTGCAGTTCGCCTCAAATTTAGCCTTGATATTTTCTAAGTAGAAAGTATCAAGGCTAAATTATTTAAATATATTTTTCATACTAAGTGTGTTTCTGTAATGTTTAACGTTTCGGATAATGGTTTTGTGACTGCATAGGGCTTATACCGCTGCATTAAGAAAGCGTGTATATTGGTAAAAATAACGTGTTACGAGAATTGATCACCATAGCCCTGTTTAATATTCGGAAATCTTCTTTGCGTGTTTCATCTCATCGATTCGCCTCCATTGACAGCACATTCTTCTCCCAGACTTGTTTGATGCTCATTTTTCATTAATCAATGAAAAATATCATCTCCTTGAAGCTTCAGAATGTAGTATTTTTCTGAAACGGTTACTATAAATCTCGTAAGTAAATGGCCGCTCTCTCTAAAACCGCATGTATCCTTTAAGGGTATTCTTCTCCGCATGTATTCTTCATTCAAGTTACTTTCACGTGTCCAGACTTCATTATGGCTTTCCATGAGGGTGCTTTTGGTACTACCAGGAACATTGTTTCCTTCAACCCTTAAGTTTTTTTTTACTTTTCTACCTAGGCCTATAACTTCGGAGACCTTGTCATTGAAAAACGTTCTATATATTACACGTTTTTATAAAGCTGGTGCACCACGTAGTTTCCAAGATTTTGAGCATGTTTATTATTTTGTAGGAGACTACATTCATAAATATAAAGTAAATTTATTATCTACCTATTTTATGATTAAATCCGCTGTAACTACTTTATTCTCTCACATCTATCCTATACTGTAAAAAGAGTATTTAGATCAAATTCAGTTTAAATAGAGAACAAAGAGACCTTTAGGAAAATTCGCATAACTTTGATCACACATGTTACAAGCTACTGTGTGTTGGGTTTCCCCTTATTAGGTGCAAAGACTAGGATATAACTAGCAAATATTTGAAAAATCTGATTAATATTTTGTGAACCATTACTGCGTAGCATTATTTAGAAGGGTACAGTGTGGGAGTGTAGGAATTTAAGCAACATGACAATTGGAAATTTACAAGCCATGTTATTCAACATTCAGGGAATGCACCACAATGCATACGTCCATTCGTAGTGAGGTTTCAGACATGCAAATCGTAAAATTATGAATATTTTTCTAAGGTTTTTATCATTTTTATATCCTTCAATTTTTCAATATTTACTTGGCCAATAATGCATCTCTCGTATAATAAATTTCACGAAAAATGAATGAAATCTTTGTTCATGAAAGTTGATATTCTTGTTTTTTCTGCATTTATTAATGCACAGATTTTTTATATTTTCTTTACAAATCCATAAATATTATACAATTAATTTCGGTATTAAAGTGCGCATACATTATTTATTATAGTCATTTCTCACGTTTAAGTGCGCACACGAATATTGGTTTTCCGAGAATGCTGTATGGAGTCTTATCGGAAAATACATAAATTTTGTGGAAGATCTTTGGGAAAGTTTTTCCAAATCCATTCGGAAACTTTGCTCATGAATTTCGGAAGATAATATTTGAAATATTTAACCAGCGTTCTCTATTTAAAGTGAATATACGATAAGTAATGAATGCCTCTCCAAATTTTTTTCACTATCAATAAGTGAACGAACAGTGAGGAAGGCATGCAAAGTAGAGTACAGTCAATTAAATGGTTTCTCTCAAGGGCAATGAAATTCTTCATTTAAGATTAGCGAAAGACTTTTGCGTATAAATTGTTGGAAACACTTTGAGACTGAGGGAAACTGCCTGTGAAAGATTGATAAATTTAACCGCAGACGAAGAGCGCAGCTATTAGGAATACGTCCAGCAGATAAGGGTGCCACAAGTAAAAAATTATCAATTAATCAAAGGGACTATGACAGAAGTTTCTCTCGAAGAAGCGGAGAGGATAGGTTGAGTGTTGAAATTGATACTACATATAATAATTCCATATTCTGTAATCTTGAAAATCATTTCTCGTTGTATTTCATCGCTCATCGTTTGCGGCGGATATTCCTGTGGACCCGCGGCTGGAGTAAATCCTTGATGTTTTTCGAAACGAAATTAAGGCTCAGGCTTTCTCGAGTCTCTGGGGGCTCAAAAAAACAAGGAGTACCGATGTCTCCTGAGTTTCCCTTTTAGTATCCGCCGAAATCGGTCAGGTAGCGTATATTTGATTGACTTCGGGTACTTGAACAAGGGACTCGAAATTTGCGATATTAAGTTAAAACCGAATCGAAACGGACGCAGAACCCGAAAACATTGGCTTTTTTTAACTCCCCTCCCTGTGATAGTAGACATTTTTTAGATTTGTCTGGCTAACCAATGATGAAATACATGAATTTTGATTTTGCTCCGATATTCTCTTGTCTTGTTCATTGCTGCCCTTGCTATTTTCTTGCAATTCTGTTTCACGAATGCTCATTTCTCAGTCATTCCCCAGTCTCAATCTGGCCCCAATAAAATCTCATTGCTATTATTATGTACATCCACGGCCGACGGAATTCAGCATGATTCCTCGAGAGAAATTAACAAGATGTACTACGCTACTATTCCTCTCTGCTCTTGCTCTCCGACTTTTCCTTCCAAAGGTCCAAATGGCTAGCACGCAGGCGTGACCTGATGTCATTAATCAGCGTACGCAGTAATTTTCTAACTAGCGGGGCTTGAAATGCTTCCAAATCCTCGTTTCTAAGCCATGTGTGCTGCATTTGAATGATCAATTCAAAATCTGACTTTTAATATACAGATTTTTCGGTTATTTTCATAGGGAAAATATGACTTTAAATGAGTTTTATGTAGTGAAATAAGGCGCTGCTTATTCTTGCATGTTTTTTTTCATGCCCTAAAACAATCGTGATTTCCAGTGTCGGGGATTTCGGGGTGTCAGTGTTAATAAACACGTGTACCGAAAACGAAAGGCCAGATGAACTCCGCAAAACCTAACTCTGTGGTCGTGCTTACAGCAAATGTTGGTGACATTCATGTCACTTCTCACGCAGGATGTCGTTTACCTCCCCTTAAAGCTTCTGCCATTTGTTTTATGAGCACAATCACCTTTTTAAAAGGGGTGCCTTCTTAGTGCCAGATATTCTCTGCCGAAACTCCCTCTCCATTGAACTCTTACATCCGCTTTCAGTTTTTCCACTCCTCGGGCTAAGATTTTAGTATTTCAATCAATGATTCTCAAATTTTACGTGAGATTCAATGCATATTTATGAAACACTCACCAGATGTGAATCGGTCTTTAGGTGAGTGGTTTCGCGATAAGTGTGGAATGCGACCCCGAAGGGTAATATGACGCAAGCATACTTGTAAATTTTAATAAATTATGCATTTAAATAATATTTATTTTCAAATCTGAATTCTCGTTAACTATTTAAATACTTAACTATTTGTTATTGAAAGGATAAATGTAATAAAAAATACTGAAATGCAAAATTTCGGAAATTATTTAATTTATTTTGTGAAATACTTTTTGCCGGTGATGCCATCATTTTTGGTGCTCGGCGGGACAACGTTTAAGAGTCTACAATAAATGATTTTAATTCATATCATGCCTATCCTTGTATAAAATGATAAAATAAATAGTATTATATTTATTTAGATCCCTCTTTTATTTTACTTTTATGTTTTTTTACTATTTGAAAAAAATAGGATTTTTCACGGTGAGAAAATTGTATTTAAATGGAATATACATGATCAAATGTAGTATTTTAAAATCTTCGACGTATTTCTGCCAGAAAAAGTATTCATTCAATTTATTTAAATATTTTCCAAGTATTTGTAATCATCAGAAGTCATCAATCCGAAGATTGGTTTGCAGCAGCTCTCTACTTCACTCTTCTCTCTGCCAACCGCTTCATTCCTACATAATTAATCACTTGACTGCTGAAGGCTTTACTTTGTTGAAGTTACTAGTACTCATGATTAACACCGCTTATTACTTTTCTACAACATTTAATTAATGCACGACGCGTTTCGCCGCTTTACGGCATCGTCAGGTTTACAGAATATATAATATACATAAGTTTGTTATTTCAGTTTGTTATTTTGTTTGTTTTCCGCCTCACCAGCCCTTAATCATCGTGTCTTTCATTTTTCCTCCCCTCAACCATGCCCCAATATCTGGTTTCCCCCCTCCTCCTTCGTAACTACAACAACAATAACAAACTTATGTATATTATATTTTGTAAATCTGACAATGCCGTAAAGCGGCGGAACGCGTCGTGCAATATTAAAATGTTGTAGAAAAGTACAAAGTGGTGTTAATCATGAGTATAATTAATCACTTTGAAGTCCTTCATGATTTTCCTTATGCATTCCATTCTTGGTCTCACTATGTAATTATTCCCAATGATTTCTCCTTCCAATATTATTTTCATCAGGCTTTGTTTCGCAAAATGTGTCCAATAAGCATGTCTCTCCTACTTCGCAAAGTTTTCATTATGCTTCTATTATCTCCAACTCTTCATAGGACTTCTTCGTTAGTGAATTTCTCCGACCACTTGATCGCCATAATTCTTCGGTAACGCCGCATCCCTATTGCTTCCAATCTCTTTTTCTCTGTAGCTGTTCTTGTCCAGGCTTCACTGCCATATATGAGCATGCTCCAACTATATGTTTTAATAAAGTGCTTCCTTACCTCCAGGCTTGTGTTACTAGCTGTCAGAGTTCATTTAAAATCTATTTTCTTAACATTATTTACTAATGATCTGAGTATAATTTGTTTAGAAGTGCGTATTTGGTTGTTTAAATAGCCGAAAAGTATTTAGTGACGAGTATGGACGCGCACATCTTCCCGCCCTTCGTCCATCCTCTCCCACGTGGCGGTTTCAGAATCCGGATGAGGCCGTAATAAGAAACCTTTTCCGCGTCCGCCTCGCTCCGCGGAAAGCCTCATAAATACTCCAACTCGTCCCTTGGGCCCATGCGTGCGAGAGAGAGAGCCTGGTCGCGGTGGCGGATGGCGCAGGAGAGGAGGAGGGACGTGGAGGGGGAATACCTGTTGAAGACGTCCGGCCTCGGACAGCGGGGATGCGCGTGGGTGAGGTCGCTCGGGGGCGGGGGCGGTCGATCGAAATGTGAATGGGGCCCGGGAATACGGGGCTGGGACGCGGAGGTGTGGGAGGAGGAGGAGGTCGTTGCGACGAGGTCGAATGTGTGTGCGCGCAGCAGGTGTGTCGCAACACTTTTAGTGGAGGAGAAGAACGGGCTCATCCTCTACATGCAACCGCCCAATCGGGTTTATTAGGGGTCAAAGCTTCTCGTACTTTTCTCACGCTCCGTTTTGCTCATATGTCGCCGCAATCAGTAATTGCGATGAAAATTCCACTGAGGATAAGTCTTGACCGAGACTCGAACCCGGATCCCTCGTCATCGCGGCGAGTGCTTTAACCAGTTAAGCTACCAAGGCGTCCTTCTCCCCTGTGGATTTTGTGAGCACTCGGCGCGATGTCGAGGGATCCGGGTTCGAGTCCCGGTCAAGGCGGACGATTTTTCCTCTGTGGAATATTCGCACTTATATGCACTTGCGGGTGACTCCGTAAAGGTAGTAATGATATCCGTGGCTAGCTCCGGTATCCTCAATAGAAGCCATTGTTATATCCTGGTCCAAATTTGTCCCTGTAAATTTACGAACGAGATTAATGCCAAAATATATGCGGTGACTAGCTTTTGACATGTATCATGTTCTCGATGGTTGGTTTATCCATCTTATTTGTAAAGCTCGTTACTGTCCAGTGAATTGGAGATCTTTTATACAAATACTCATATGTTAGGGCTGAAGGAAACTTTGTCTATACAGCAAAAATTTATTATTATTTCTCTGATATTTACGGTTATGAAAGCCAACGTAAATTTTGTCTCTTAGAATGCGTCACTATTCTTTCAAAATGCATGCCAAAATATTTTGCAGTTCAGTGACAGTTTCATGCTTTTGATTTTGATTTTACATCTCATGGTTTTTTACCTCGGTTAAGGTGGAAAAATAGTGGATTTTGTTATTTATGTACTGTTTTATCGTTGATTGTAAGATGGCTTGCTAATTCTTTTTATTTTGAAGCAATGGCCTTGCAGCGTCTCAATTTTTCCGCGTAGTTTTATGAGGTCAGGTGAAATCGTGCATGAATTTTTCAACAGCGCATTCTCTATGTTCGGGCATTAGGACTGAATCGGCTGTGTAAACATTGAATTCGCTCAAGAATGAACTTGGGTTATTTTGTAGGCGTTAAACTCCTTCACGGAACTCTATTATTTCTTGGGTTAAACTGTGGCTGATAATTGCGCCTGTCGTCGGCGTGTTACGGGGAGAGCCAATAAATACCTTCTCTAGTCGACAATGAAGCCATCGTAAACGTTCTCCTTAAAAGCTCACGCCATTTCTCGCGGAGATATTCTCGAGCACTTGAAGTAACTTTTGCCCTTGCATTCTTAAGTGTCTCAAAATGTTGGAAAGAATAAATTCCTCCCTTGAAAAAGGCGCGCGGAATTTAAAAATATGGCTCGGAAGCATTAAGTTCTAAAAATTAGAATTTTCAATTCTATAGAAAGTGAAAAAGGTAATATCAATTCAAATAGATGCTTTTTGTGAATTAACTGGCTATTTTAATTTTATGAGACGATATAAACTTTAGTAAGGAATTGGGAAATGTGAAATTAAGTGCAGTGTAAGTAACCTTATATTCTTCTGAAAACATATGTTTTTACGTCATTCTTGGCTATTGAGTCACTGTACGAAAGCAGTAAGCACCGCGAAGTTCTCTGTTTGAACCAGTTATGGTGTTAAACTGTTCAAATTACCGGCTGGACCATATTTCAGATATGCGAGATTACTTATTGTCTCCCTATTCAGTGGCCTTTAGTTTGAGTCTCATTATAATTTTTTACCCTTGTAATGTCATCATCAGTTTTACTCAAAACGTGTACTTTCTTCAAAACGCATATAAATACCTCGGAAAGCTGAAAAATATTCCAGTTCATTTTATAAGACGCTGTTCACTGTGCATTAAACTTGAATCTCTGATTTTCTTGGTGCACCATTTGTCAAAATACCCATAATTCTGAAGTTTAATTTTAATTTGCATAATACGTTCTTTCCAAAGCTTCCACAGAAATAGCTGATTCATATTTAATCACATATGTATGGATCGGACTTGAGGTGGGCGAGTGCTGACGTGAGAGTGAGCTCTTAGCGAACTCTGTTGACATGAAGAAGACATTATTGATCAGATTGCCTTTCATGAGTACACTGTGATTCAAACACACGCAAGTAAAATTTGGCGGAGAAGATTTTAAATATTTTGAGCTCTGGAAGAAGTGCCGAAGTAGGCTGTGGACTGAATAGCATTGTATTGATTATGAAACCTTTGAGGCATTATCAATCGACTGAATAAAAATATTGTTTTATGGTTTTGGAGAACAATGTTGCAAACAAAATGTTTTTACCGTTAAAGACACCTTTCCTTCGTTAATCTACACTCGTCCTACTATCATGGTGGAGTGGTTAGGAAGGATCAAGAAAGACAGGTCAATAAGTTGGAAAGTTTTCCAAATGACTCTGGTCTTACAAAATTTAAGATAGATAAGATAAGATAAAGTTAGTTTGCTAGTCAAAGTCAATTTAATGCACGCGCTAACCCGTAAATTCGATGGTTTATTGAAGAGTTTCACGGATAGAAGCCGATGGCCTCATGAGCTCAACGCATTATCGTTTCAAAATCCGCTGACGACCTTAAGTTTCCAATGCCTATAAGTGGCTCAAGAATTAGGTAGCTGAAGATCACTTGCTGACACGATTAAGTGCATTATTTAGGAGGTCAAAAGCCTGGGAACGGATATAAGCAGGTATGCGTTCAGTGAACCTCTCTGGAAAGAGACAATACATATTGCCGGCATTCGCTCTTTCGCTAAAGATAAATGTCGAAATATCTCCTCTTGAGAACCTATCCTCAGCTCCAAACGTCCTTCATTGTATTATAATCTAGTAGCTAGATAAGCCATTGTGTGGTAAATTCAACTGTATCTGGCGAAACTTCGTAAAAATACTCCAAATTGAAATTTATTGTTAGCATGTGAATGTTTCTGTAATTTTACACTAAGTTTTTTTTTATTAACTACGCGTAGTTTTAAGAAGTAGTAGTAAATTACAAACAGAATCTCCCACTTAATTTCCATATTATTGCACTTCTCATTAATTCAATGTCATTAAATCAAGGATATATGATTAATTAAAATACCTATGTGGTTTGTTCTGGGAGTACTTGTGGAACTGCAGAGTTTAATTTTATCCTGTTCATCTAATTTTCTTGAGTATGAATAAAAGAATATTTCATCCGTGTTCTTGATTCACATCTTTGCACCCATGTTCAGCCAAGAGGAGCTTCATTTCTTCACCATATTACTAGGACATTCATTACTGGGACAAGTAAGTTCACCGGTGGAATTACATTGTAAAAAATATTGCAGATTTTAACTCTCTCATTGCACGCGCATCCCTTTGTGGCATCGCTGGTAATTATTGCCTTTACATTGAGCTGGTATGATCATCATCAAATGGCTTAAGGGGGTCAGAGAATAGATGAGTCAGCCCTTTCCAATGGCATTCCAGCGTACCTCTACGGAGTAATACCGAGGCGTATCGAGTGCCTGTTTGCCTCAGTGTTTAATAATGGCATAACTATAGCTTCAAAAAATCGAGCGTTTTGAAAATGCCAAAGAATGCTGCGGATAGATGTGCGTTTTTCACGAGGTTTTTTCCCATGGTTTGAGTTAGCGGCTTTGGTATTGCAATTCATCTGTTATTCCTTCAATCAGGATAGTGAGTTCTTGCAGCATTCCATGTTAATACTTTTGCTTACTTATTGTTCCTTCTTCTTTATGCCTCTCCATCCGCTCTGCTTTCATGTATCTTGCCGTGTCTCGTGAATGCCCTCAAAACGAACGAAGTTTTGTGTAGTAATTTGACTTCTTCCTGTAGTGTTACAGGTTACGTATTCCCTTTATTTTTCTCGTTTATCAATTTAACAAGTTGATCTCCAGCATCGGCCAACTTCTCCAGGTTTTCAAGCTGCTCATCATCTGCAGTTCCATTTCCCAGTGGTTGTCTTTTGCTCATCGAGCGCTATTAACTATTTTACTACACGAGCGTTTATATTCCGGTTTATTCTTAACCGTATGTTGCATCATGAATTACGATGGTTCGAATAGATTAAGGATACGGGCACATTTAGCTTATGAGAAATATTTTGTCGTTGTCTGCAGTCCCTTATCTAAATTTTGTCGTGCACAGCGAGCAAAATGGTGCAACTCATGCGGAGGAAATGCGGAATACTGCGTACTTAAGCCAATTTAAAATTATTTAATAATTTCAAGAAGGATAGCGTCATAATTTTTATTACTATAACAGCGATCTAATTCGATTATTAACCTTAGAAGCGTCTCAAAGTCTAGTCTTGTAGTTGGCGGGTAGGCTATAGTCCTAGCTTTCCATGCCTAAGGGTCGCGACCTGAACCCGATGGTTGCAAATATTTTCAGTGGATTCCAAAGGATTCATTTGAGAGCCGCGAGTAAAGCATTTCAAGTACTTCCTTCGTCCGCCGGAGAGGGCGTAAAACTGTAGAACCTGAATCGTTTTTCCTTTTGAGTACCTTGGACACCTGTCAACTCTTTTCCATTCTCTAATTACCCTACCTGTGCTCATCTGCTCACTTTTCCCTTACTAGCCCTTCTTCAGAGGCCTACGTATATGTGCACACTGCTCAGCTTATGTTGTTAGTTACCTTATTATTACCGCATTATCTAAAGGTATAGATCTTTCGTAGCGACATCTAAATAACCTCTACTTCTTTGTTTAGTTCTGCGATGATAATTTTTGATATTCTAATCCCAATCAGAGCCTCCTCTCGATGAAATTAACTCGTGGAACGTCAATTCGTGCCACCGTCTCATTTATATAACCGGCGATCCTCGGGGCTCAACCCCTCTCGTAAGGGTCTTGGAAGGGTTTCGTAGGAGGTTTGATAATTCTGCTCCGCAAATCTAAACTGCCGTGTAAACTTCAAACGGCCGAATCGATCAAGTCCACTCTCCAACCCCAAGGGTTCCGACGCTCCTCCGCCCCCCCCCCCCAAACCCCAACTTCGTTGGGCGGGGGGAGGAGGAAGCGCTTAAAACGGCGAGTGGATTTTTCGGACTCGAGGCTTTTAAGTGCGCACGGCCAACACAAATGGATGGTGCGGCGAAGGGGGTGGAAAGAGGATTTCGCCTTGGGTGCTGTAGAGGTAGAGAGTCGAGAGTGTAAATATGTGCGATATTTGAATCATAGAATCACGTATCGATATAAATACTGCATCGCAAAAAAGCGAAAATAGATGAAGAGACTCTAGGGGAAGGTCAAGGGATTAATACAAAGACCAAATATAGAGGAAAGTACATAAGATGAACTAACAGGAAGTGAGGGAACTAGCATTAGTTAGGGAAGGACGGCGGGTTGCTGTTGACCAATTTAGGGATTGAACGGCCAGTGACTGAAGAAAACGAAACATATCTTACGAGAAGACGAAGAGATTCGAGGGAGCAGAGATACGTAATATTAGATTATCTGTATCGCGTAATGATAAAACTTTTGTGTTGCAAAAGACACGATACATCGTAGGCCGCATTACATTGCATTAGCATTTTATCTATCGATATGCTTTAATTGTGAAGTTGGGTAAAATATAATTACATGAGCACTGCACTAATCACATTATAATGCATACCTGTATGCATATGCATGCATAATGGTCGGGTACATTGTCGTGAAATATCCAATAATCCATTAAATGGCATGTTACGTCATTGAACAATGCATATCCCCGTGGCTCAGTATCACATCACGATATCTAATGAATAATTTCGTACATCGAAGTCGATAATTCATGGAATACCACCACCCAAAAAGAGTTTGTTAACGTGTAATTACGCGGATCGCGCCTGTCCCGCACGGATCGGCGCTTCTGGTTGGGAGAAATGTTACTCGGACAGGAGTATTTTTTTTATTAAAAGGGAGAGAATTGGAACACCAATTCCCTCCCACTCCGTCTTCCCTTGAAAGGGTAGAGCGGATTTCCTCTTTATTGTTTCAATTACAATAATATTTGGGGTACCTGTAGAAGGAAGGGTAGAGGGTAGAAGAGAAGCCTGGCGCCGGAATTGGCCTAGTCTTAACGAATAGGTGAACGGTAGAATGCAAGAGGGCCACAGCATATCGTCCAACGGAGTTCTGTACTTAAAATACCTTCTCGTGTTCCCAATGTTAAGGATCGAGTAGTAGTCGTGGTAAACTTGAGAGTCAGGTGCTCTAATTGTTATGAATATCAGATCACGATTATTCTATGAATAATGTGCAACATAATGATGCCGTAAGACGGCGGAACATGTACTAAAAATCAGAAAAATTTGTAGAAAAGTACAAGTGTTTCGATTTCAATTATGAATACTAAGTAGGTACTTCTACAAAGTGAAGCCTGATGTAGTAGTTCTGAGACGAAAATCCGAAGACGGGCATAGCATCCATACCCGAGTGGCGATTCGAACCCGGCGACGTCGACACGTTATTAATCTGGCTACCGAGATCGGCGTATGAGTCGAAAAAAACAACGAAATATTACCACAACAGACTAAGGAATCGAAATTTAGCCCTCAGTGTGGGAAGCCGGCACTTAAGTCATCGAGCTAAACCTCTTGAGAATTCGAGGATATCACATATTGCAGTCGTTAAGTCGCAGTATCGAATAGCCCTTTTTAAGGAGGTGGAAGAAGAAACTCCGGATAGAGAGAAAACTAGGACGAGTAGGACCGGCAGGTCCTACTCGTCCTAGGATCTCTGGGAAGGAGTGAGAAGATAGGTAACCAGGATAGGTACTTCAGATGATATGAAGGGAGGTAGAGAGTCCATACGTTGAACTGGAGTGAGGTCGTGAGAGGAAGAAGTGTTATAGGGAAAACAAAATTTGAAGTCACTCGCTTGCGAAGACCATGACTTATGGGAGAGGATGCATACAAGATAGCTGGGTCGTAAGTACTGATGGTCCCTCCAGAGGCCTCCGCATTTGTCCTCCGGTATCCTCACCCGCTAATCAACGCTTGATTCACCCTCATCGACCTCAAACTCTCCGGGGGCGATTGCGACCAAGTTATTCCAAGTCTAAACCCTATCAAGGGCCAAAAAGAGAGTAGAAACGTTGCATAAAAAACACATCCTAACCGATAGAACACCAAGTAAAAGGCACGTCCCGGGCCCTCCGCATGGGCAGCCACTACGCCAATCCAACTCCCTGACATCTCATGAATATCGCACATAGCATTTTATATGTCGCAGTGTCGCATTAGGTATTCGCAATATTTCCTCCGATAAATCGCAGTATCGTATTCGGTAATCGCAATATCGCCTTCGATACCTCGCAATATCACAAGGCCCCCACCTGGAGAGAGGGAGAAGGAAAGAATAAAGTCCGGATAGAGAGGGAAATGGGGTTGGTTCGGTGCGTCCGTGGCGGTGGGTGGGAGATAGACTTTTTATGAGGGACGGAATGGGAACGCGGGGGAGAGATAAGTGAGATAAGTGTGAAGTTGCGGGGGGGAGGGAAAAAGAGGAGAGTGCGAGGGAGGTGGAGGGGTGTTGGGGGAGAGATGGGGTGGAGGGGAGGTAGGAGGGACAGGCGGCAGCAGCCCCCTTAACATCGATCCGCTCACCTGAGGACGACCTCTCCGGCTCCTTCCCCCGCCCTCTCCTCCTCACGACCACCTCCCAACCCCTCCCCCCCCCCTTCTCCCTCCCTCCTTCCCAGTTCCTCAGCTCTTCCACCGCTCTCTCCCAGAATGCCTCACTCTACCTCCTCCTCCTCCCCTTTAAAGAGAGGCCACCCCCCCCCCCCCGCCCCCCACGCTCGGATCCGAAATCTTCCTCGGGAAAATAATATCATCGTGCCTCGCATAAGAGTGGATTGGAGCGGATAGCGACGCTCCCTCTTCAGTCCTCCCCGACCCCACGTCCTCTTGCCTCACCCCCTTTTCTCTCTCTCTCTCTCTCTCTAGGTACGTGCGATATTCTTATTCCAATATCGCAAACCACTGTAAATTTTCCGTCGGAAAAGAGACCATGTTTACGCGAATATCTCTACAACTTTGGGGAAACACCTGCTAAACATTTGCGGTGTTGCATTAAAGAAACTAGGATTTATCAAGCGAGTAGTAGGTAGCTTCTCTGATGATAAAGTGAAAGAGATATGCTACTTCGCTCTGTGGGGTTATTTTGTAATCTCACCTTTTTAATGACTCTTTGCGGGAAGGCGGGAGATCCGTTTCGCTTTCTTAATGATCAGCTCACGATCGGCCATGGTCCGATGGTGGCTCCATTTCACGTTCCTAACGACAGGTGAGATGGAACTAATGCAATGCGGAGCCAAATGAAACGGATCAAGAATCGAAAGATACGGATCAAGAGTCGAAAGAGCGGATGAATCAAATAAATAGACCGGCAGTTCACCACTTGAGAGCCGAAGATGGTCACACCGCCAGGGTGGCGGAGTTGAATTACGAAAAATGACGCAATTTTCCACATTTTATGATGCATTCTCACTTAAGTGAGATTACAAAATAACCCCCCTGGTAAGGCCACATCTCGAATATGCCACGAGCATTTTGGACCTAGCACAGAAAGATTTTATCCGCGAAGTAAATGAAATACAAAGGAAAGCCGCAGCCTTTGTTAAAAACTGCTACGAGTGTATAGAAAGTGGCACACTGTTGATGGATGAATTACGCTGGGAACCGTTAGAGACCCTGAGGCTATATGTTAGTTGTAGATTACATGAAAAACTCCGATCAGGCGAGTTTCAGTACAACACAGAGAATTTTACTGGGTGCAAAAATTCATTCTTTCCTCGTACATATCAATAGTTATAATAACAAGCAAAGCGTGACACTATCTTAAGAAAAATTTTAATACACAATTCACATCTGTTCTCTCCCCCATCCTTTTACATATTCTTACGCCTTTCCATGGCTGGTGTCTTAACATCCCCTACCACACGCCTCTGCGGCAGCATGCAGGGTAGTATGTAGATGTTGATATATCTGCATTTACGTGATACCCTGCAAGTCACCTTGAGCGTGTCTGTCAGGAGGTGATTCCACACGAGGCGTGCACTAAACCTCAAATACAGTATCATAATGTCTTTCGCTATTTTAGTAAATACAATATACTGTTGTGCAACGCACTTGTAAGGAGATTTCATTTGCTGTACTTTGGCTAACTATTATTTTACTAACACGGGACGAACACTGTACTCATGCATCACGGGGACCGTTAGTTAGATAATTTCCTATAATTTTATATCACATTGGGGATTATATCAAATTTTGTCGTAATTAGGTGTACGAACTTCGTCAAGTTATCTCATATCTCATCATATCACAATGCAATGTATTGATTCACTCCTGATATCTCGTTTCTCATTATATCACGTATGCCATGACATTTTGCATGTTTTCTGGAATCGTAATGGTATAGTTTTCCCACTGATATCGCACATGGTATGGTATCGCTTAAACCTCGAAATAAAAAATCTCCTGACACCGCATGCCTCATGATATCGAAAGGATATTTATCACAAGGCCTGGACGGAAGTTATCACCATGCAATATCTCTGATATCCGATGCTTCGTGATAGAGCACACCCCTAAGGCTCACCTTCAACGTTCCTTTCACCCTGCCTCCCCCATCCGATCACTGCACTCCTTATTTCCAGATTCCACGGAGCGGAATGCAAAAGGACGCGAGATGCATAAATATTTTAGAAGCGTGACAAATTGGTATCGCGCCAGTTTTTTATTGGAACCCCGCGAGTCCCACGCGCGCCGTTCTTCTATTTTCCGTCATTCATCCTCTGCCCCGCCGCGAGATGCCGTATCGGAAGGTACGAATGACATAGCGATGCTCTGCGCGCAATTTTTATTTCCCTTGCTCCGCGGACGTTTTTCAGTTTTATCCGCTATAGAGCGCTCACTCGTGTGGGCGATACATAACGGCGACAAGAGAGGGGAAGCGGCACTTGTATACTATTTGTCGCACCGAGCATTGACTTCTCCGTGAAACCTTATTTAGAGAAGTCCCCTGTCGTGCATTTTCTTTGAGGACAGAGCATCGTAAAAAGTATTTTACACAATTCGGGAATATTTTTTGTTCCTTATGTGTAACTTGTATGAGTGGAGTATCAGGGGTGGCTCAAAGGAAATTTTTCATCCAGGTAAGGTTGCTTTGCGGAGCCCCCACCTAAATTCGTCTTCCTGGCGAAAATTCCATGAGGCTTTCTCATGAACAAACTTATCAATAAAAAATCATCATAAATCGCATTACTATTCAATGTAATTATGATGTTACATAAAGCTATTTTTTAACGGTTAGGTCTTAATTTTTACCCCCCCCCCCATCTCCCCAATTCAGCTCCCCTGGTGGTCGCCCGGAGGGCCAGGGCATTAAGACTTAAGGAGATTGCCCCGAAAACTTTTTCTTCTTGTGGCCTGATGAATAAGTGCATTGGCGTCAAAATCTAAACACCTGACTCTAGTTATTGCTACAACCCTTTTACTGTGGACTACTCTGAAATATTTTTACTATACAATATTTATTCCGCGTGGATCCGTTGCCAGGTGTACGTCGGAATAGGGAACTATAAGCCCATCAGGGCAGAACACCCGTACCCACTTCGTATTTTCCCAGTTCTCTACTCGTGACTGGTCGTCCGTGATCGATAGAAGCTGTCACTTGTCAATATCCGTTATCACCATTCAAAAGGGGAAAACCGAATTAGAATCGAAGTCCAGAATATGAGAAAAATGCCATTTGTTCATGGCCCCGAGCATGAATATTTGAATTAAATGTGTAATTCCATGTGTCGTAGGTGTAGGACAAATGAATATAACTTTCCATAGAGTACAACTCCAGTAATAATCTAGAAAGCGGAGGTTTTGGGTATGAGCTAGCCTGTAAAAGAATTCAGTAACGATGCTGTAATAGCGTATTTGTATTTGTTTTTTTCCCAAATGTATTTCGGTCTCAAAAAAATCATGTCGTTCGTTCATTTTCCTTGGTTTGAATTCAGTTTTACTGGTGAAGCAACATGTACAGAAGACTGTGCGAGCCACTTCAACGATGTCTAAAATTAACACACGTGCCTTAAAAGTATATTTTTGCATGATTGTATAATCGTTTTGTTTTTAACAAATTTAACAACAGTGTTAATCAAAACTCTCGTTTTAAATTAACCATTTGTACCATATAAGCATTAATAAATACGATAAATATTTATGTGGACACAGGTTCGATGTCCAGATGCTCTTCTTAGCGTTGACGATTAGAAACAATATTTGTTTGTTATTTGTACCACTATAAAATGGCATCATGCTGTATGTAGTCTATTCTTTAAATAAAATAAATATAATTGCTTGCTAAAAGCTCTATAAGCTAAATAAGGTAATATCTTAAATGCTGTAATATAACATGTTGTAAGGGGCAAATGAATAAATGTTAGGATTGTACTTTGGGGAAGGAAGTAGCCGGCGAAAATTCGAAGGAAGAAAAGGGAGTGCTTGAAGCATCTGGAAGTAAAGGGATGTGGAAAGCCGTGATAAAAAGAAGACTTAGTGATGAAGACAAAGGAGGCAAATGGGCACTTCGTGTGGCATCAAAGGGGGTCGGAAATGTGCAGAGCGTAATGATAAAATACTGCAATGGGTGGTGCTTCAAGGTGAATCACGGCGTCCTACGAGTGTTTTCTCGTACCAACGAAACCCTATGTATAATCATTGGAATGCCAATGATAAGAATCTTAATGAAAGATCAAAGAAAGACCATGTACATTCTTTTACTGTCACACTTCAAATATAAATCCTTTGAATTGTGGCTCTTACTAATTAAATTCGATTCTGGGTAGGGTAGGTTATTTTATCGGTGAGGTAGCGGCCCGCAATTCCCTCACCATGGTTCCAGATGATGAAACATTCGTTTCCTTTGAAACATAACGTCTTACCGATAGCTCTAATCTGTATGATATTAATGGAGGTAATAATGACGATTCATATAAGAATTGAACCATTTTTCATTGCAATTGTTTTCAATATAGATCACAGGAAGCTTAGATTGAAGAAGATCATCTTCTTTTTATGCTTCAATTCGTGTCAGGTGTATTTCAAGATATGGCGTGAATTTTCAGTTTCACTTCTTTGTTGGAAACACGACAGTTAAAGCTTTGGATTAAGATTCTATGCTCTTCTTGGGTGTTTATAACCGTTTAAGGTGCCAATAACTTGTTTGTTGATGTAACTAAAGTCACTCACACTCACCATTTTTAGAAAGGTGCCGGGATAATGAAAGCCATAAATTATATTTATCTTTCCCCGATTCAAAGATTCCATGTGACATGTGACATGAAAACCTATGTATTGATAAACAACACTTATTGTAAGTGTTGTTTATCCTAAGATATTAGTACTGAATATATTCAGTACTAATATCTTAGGATTGATGAATGAAATTTTATCTCCTGAATTGGGTAAGTTTCATGTAATTCTTAGGATTGCATATATCATTCTTGAAAAGGTTCCCACATAAATGTTAATCGTGAATACTCTACCCATAAGATTAATAGTAGAATTTAAAGGTGAAAATGTTATTTTTGCTTGCTTATAGGGATATCTAATGTCTTTATATTCAGAAACATGTTTTAACGAATGATTAAAAAATTCTATCGGTTGAATTGAAAATGATGGTAATATTGCTAAAATGTAACTGCATTTAATACCCTAAATCTTACACTTGTTAATATAAGAATCCGTTAAATGATAAGTTAAAAGATAAAGTGTTGCCATTATAATTACCAAGTTA
Source organism: Pyrrhosoma nymphula (assembly GCA_963573305.1). Lineage (NCBI taxonomy): Eukaryota > Metazoa > Arthropoda > Insecta > Odonata > Coenagrionidae > Pyrrhosoma > Pyrrhosoma nymphula. Next base: position 109,892,282 of record OY754329.1, read on the forward strand.
TTTGAAAATCTCCCTAATAAGGTATTTTATCATTGGTGAAGGTATTTCGTATTGTTTCGGTTTAGATCATTTCGTTTCTAGTTTCCATCGCGTTAGTGGCTTCATGACCGACGACGTTTCGACAGCTTAATCCGCCATCCTTCTCAGAGTGATTAGCATTTTTCAGTTGCCATCCAATTTATCCCCCTGTTAGTTTTCTCTATTCATCTGGAGACATTCGTTGTCTTGTTTCTTATGAAAAACTTCGTTTTGTTACTTTACCGTGAGCACTAATGACATATGAATGATCTGGTGCTTTCTTGGTAGTACTAATGATATACAGTCCAAACTTCCTGAATTTACTAACTCGCTTTAATTGGTGACAAGACTTAGGGGAGATTATCGATATAAATATATTTTTATGGACACTACACGAGCGTGAGTCCGCATAAACTTTGTCCGTAAGATAGGTATCTGTTTGTCTCTTCCCGACTCCACGCCCAGAAACCCTTCACCTCTTTTTTTACTTCGAGAATTGATTGGATGTTCTTCTTTTCCTTTCCAGGCTGCCTCTTCAGCCAGAGCCTGTGCGACGAACAACTGGAGTGGTGCTTCGATGGTGAGTTTCGGAATCTCCCCTCCCCTTTTCGAATGGAGCCGTGAATCAATCCAATCCTCTCTCTCCCTTTACCATTGCGAGGGCCATTTCCGCACCATTCCGAACCTCCTCCCTTCCCCCTCCGCCCCTACGCTACCCTCAAGGCCCCGACTATAAATCCCGCATGTAACACCTTCCGCACATCGGAATTCCTTGCCTACGGACCGCAAAAGTGGCCCCCATTCTCCTCTCATGCTACTCTCAGCGCTCGGCGGCGAGAGGTGAATGCATTGGCGATGCCTTCAATGCCCGAAGCCCATTTCCCACCTCCCTCTGAATTCCAACACAGACTCCATGTTCCCCTCATCTCCGTTTTAACGTTCATTAAAAGCCGCCTGAATGTTTGTCCAGATATCCGTTATTCTCTTCCCAAGGTTTCAAAGGTATCGTATTCGGAACACCTACTCAATTTTGAGCAGTGCTTGGCTAACTTTTATTCAGCTCTAGTCCGTATGTTTCGCTGATTCCTCTATCTGATTCATCTTCCACTGATTCCTCTCCATTTCCTACTATCCTCTTGCGGCGCGCCATATTTTATTGTCATTCAAATGTATCCATCGATATGTGTGTCAAACTTTATCCACCAGAACCATGCGTTCAATCAGGACCGTGTTGAAGAAACCGCATATTCTACGATAATTGTCCCGCGCACCCTAAATCTTGCTTCATAAGGATATTTTCACGTATACATAATAATTACAGGTGATGATTTAAATTCTCAATATTGCATCAGATATTGCCAATTTTGTTTTTCAGCGACCTCCAAAGCACATGGTTACAGATTATTAAGTCAATTTCATAAAATTTCGTATTTTGGCCATCTTTAAGGCTTTTGGTCCAATGTGCGGCGCCTGGTAGATAATTTTAAGGTGTAGATTTTCAGCATGATAACAGGGTAAACAAGGAAGCGTGGTGGCCTAGTGGGTAGAGCGCTTGGCTACTGATCGAAGGGTACCGGGTTCAAATTCGGGTGAAGCCTTGGACGCCCCCAAACACAAAATCCTCGGAGTGGCCCAGGGAAAGGAACTGGCCCCCCTACCACACGCCTGTGGCTTAGTCCGGGAGGGAGCTCTACCCTCAACTATCCAAACCAACCTACGGGTTGAATCACTGAGTGAGTGAACAGGGTAAAACTCAAAATACAGTACTTTTACTATGTATTTTAGAATTCGACCGACCTTTATTTCAACGCTTTGTGCCATTAATCTAGCCTTGATTGAAATCTATTCTATAAAAACGCACCCTTTTATTAAGAATTAAAATAATACTGTTCCCCCATAAGCAACCGAATATTTCCCGTGCTCGTTTTGAAAATTCACGTTATAGAGGCATTTGACGTATTATGATGTTTTTGTATTAGATTTTTCCAATCGATTAGGAGCATTAATGGGCTCATTTTATTTAGGGTTGCGACTAATTTTGAAAAAAATATTGCTTTGGATAATCGCATTCTCCCTCGTGGAGTATCAAAGCTAGGGTATTCTTCCTTAAGTAACATCTTGGCGCCAAAAAAATGACGCCATGGTAGGAGACTGATAATAATACCAACCTTCAAATGACTCACGTAATGAGGCTTTTTCCGATGCGCTAAGTACTCTCTCCCCTCGAAAATGCAGTTTGGGGTGCTATTTCCATTTCTGTAATGCGTTTGTGAACGAAATATCCTTTTATATCGAATTTTGGAAAGTTGCTAAGGGGTTTAAATGCAAAGTGGTGAATAATTAAAGGTTTTCGAATTATTGATGCCGATATTGGAACGGTTATCTGAAGCTGAATCTACCACAGCCCATCATTCCTTCAAATAAAAATTGGCAAACTGTTAAAGGTCCAAATTATAAAAAGTCACTGCTTTAAGCGAAAAAAAATAGTAGACTTTGATCGGGAGGGACATGGAAGAGAAACTTAAAATGTTGACCACATGTGGAAAGAACCAACAACCCTCTTCAAATTATTTTAATCAAACAAGGCATTTTTCACAATTTTGTCTCGCTTTTCACCTCTTTGTCAGATGTTTTGGCTGCCTTTTAAACCCTGAATGCCCTTCAATCGTCGTGCATTCGTATCAAATCTTATAGTTCTTCTACTTTAACCACGCTGATTTAACTACAATTGAGGAAATTTAGGGGATCTCGTCTTTAACTGCCCGTAGTTAGCATCTTGAATTTTTTATTTGTAAGTAATTAACGTTTTTATGAGAATCGCGCCTTCTTTAAAATGAGCAGCAATACTTTCCTTCACAAGGCTGCAACTCAGGCTTTTCCTCGGTCACCCGTTCAGGATGAAGTACGGCAGGTGCTATTCGCTGCATGTTACCTCCTCCATTATGCCACTATGTCCTCTTCGTTAACGCTAAGGTAAGAAAACGATTTGCAGCGAAGTTTTAACCTTGCATGTCCCAACACGTGGTGACTTAGTCCCTCTATAAGAAGCTCTTCTGGCACAGATCGTCGCTTAGATTATGAGCAGAAACAAGGTGAATGCATGATGCACTAGTATGAATTACCCTGGCTTACTAAAATCTAATCCAATCGTAATAACCATGTTTGTAACGCGCCGGTCGGGTTCGAATCCCGTCCCTAGCACGGTCCCAGCTGGACCAAGGAGTAAGATGCTAGGCTAGACGCTACGGACTGATTTTTAGCAATTGGATCACCAACAAATTGAAAGTCTTCAACAAATATGAAAATATAAACAAATTTTTGTTCCATCCATATCCCTATTTTTGGGTGATGAAAATGTGCTGCAAACTTTCGAGTCATATTCCGCGTCATAATAGTTATTTTCGTTAAACTCTAATGTATGACGACTAGCGCTTTGCACTCTGGTACGATATTCTTGTGCCAGTCTATCAAACTTGTCAGATTTCATTAGAGTGGAGATACTTAGTTTCCGTTGAAGCGTCCTGATATAGTTTTTATGACCCAGGGCATCAAACTTTCCCTAACGCAATATTGTCCCTGCCACACATGTCAGTCTTCCCTTGCCCTCCTTTTGTCCTTTAACAAGCTACCACTTCGTTTGATGTACGTAAACCCGGAGTAATTACATACCCTTTTCTATCAGCCTCATAGCCATGAATAAACATACCTCTGAAATTTACCTTAATAATAGAGCATTTTGAATCATCAATGACGACATTGAAAGTACTACCATTTACTTCTCTTCTTTCACATAGCAATCAAGTCGTTTTACCAATCAGAATTGGTAGGTCCAATAACAGTTCTCTCCTTGCTCACAACTCTCAAAATCATATCGCAAATTGCTAAAGATTAATCTTTAAATACCACCACTTTCATCTCTTTATGCATCCTGCTATAGAGTCAAGATATGGTTAGGTAATTCTTACTCTATGCTCATATTCAACTTCACGGTTCCCGAAATACCCACTCTATGTCTACCTGCCATTCGCTTATAACCCAACATTCTTACCTCCATTACACTCTTCATAATCCTGTTATCCATTTTTATACTCTCCAATCTTTATCATCTACCTCATTCCAATCTTCACCACTAACATTTTCGCTTTAATTTCCTCCTCTTAGCAAACACTTCTTGGCTAGAGGTATTCTATGCCTTATTTCTTTGTCACTAAACCTAGTCTCCTCCGCAATATCGCATAGAAACGTTATGCCTATTCTAGACACCTTATTTCACACCTGTGCCTAATTTTATCCTTTTACTTAGTCATGCTTACCGCTTTTATAATTCCATTGGTATATGAACGTACGAAACTTCTGATTCCCAAAATCCACCGCAGAAGCATGTGGTTTATGGTATTTGGTCATCCATCATCCATGAAAAAGCAGAGGTGAGGGAGAAGTTTGAAAAAGCAATTCGAACGTATTTTTCTATACTCGTGTTTCGCCTAATAGACCCTATTTTCAATGTCAGTGGTTTCATTTTTGCCGTGCGTTCAGTTTTCTCCTTTTACGTTATGATAAAGAAAAGTGCTAAGGAAAAATTAATGCTTAAGTCGGTCTGTTTGACGGTTCTATCTTGGTGGCTGAGCGTACTCGTGAATTCAGGATCCATATTGTTTTCAGCATCATTCACAATCTTCATTAATACATTTTGAATTTGAGAAATTCCAGAACCCAGAGCCTGCGTATAAAACTTGTTGGAAGTGGATGGACTGTAATTTTTTCATTAGTATCTTATCCATCTTGAAGATAGAGACACATTGGTGAAATTTCCAAACTTGTTTACCACCGACCAAGTCTTTGGCTCGCTGTGCCATCATCAGGGGGTGGAAAATTGGCCAGTATTTCTCTATCTTCTATATGGATACACTATATCATTTCCACGAAGCCAGTGCCGATACTCTTTAATATGTTAGTATCGTATGTCGTGTGCGGCTTTCCTAAAGAATCAACGCTAATATTACTGGAGTATACCAATAATAAATCCGTTACATTTCTCAGTTTGTGCAATGCAATTTTGCAAATGGAGCACCGCCTTGCCAAGCCAAAGTTTTGACACTGCATTTACATCGCTAAGTCTTATCGCGCTTTTCTCGTTCGCGTTGTGCATGGCAATCAATAGACGGTGGCTTGTTACAGCCGTACGTGTAAAGCCCTTGTTCCTCTTGCATTTCAGTTTGTCTCGGTCCTTTCCTCCACTGTGTTCTCCCTCTATCTTGCGTGCCTTACAATAATCAATCCTTATAGTCCCATGTGCCCTTTTCAGCTCCTCAGCCGTTCCCTATTTCCCAGCCTCTTCCCTTGAGAGCCACTCAGCCAATATTCTAAATCTTTTTCTTCCTCGCGTTCCACTCAGTGGACCACATTTTCTTATTTTTATTTTCATACTCGAATCTCTTCCTCGTTCGGAGCGGGGAAAGCACTATAAAATTTGAGAGGCACAGAAAGAAAATGATCTATGGAGACATTCGTGTGATTCTGAGAAAATAGATCCGAATTCCTGAGCTGGTTCATTCCCCGAAAAAGATGAAAGGTCTTATCATATTCTGAGTAAATTCTTTGTCTTCCACCGGATAAGGGTTTCCATTTGACCTGGACCCGTAGACGATCCAAAACAGTTCACCCTGAAACTACGCTCCTAAGACTTTGCGTTTGCCCATAGAAATTCGCAGGGAAAAATAAACACGTGCTGTGAATTTGACTATTTTTTTTCGTTGCACGTTAGTGTAAGGTAAGATAGTTACATTCATCGTTTTACCATGAGTAGTAGTAGTATAATTTAATGCACTTCGACAGGTAAGGTCATTTGGCACATACTGTCTGCGACTTGCAGATAGGCGAAACAGCACTCGGACGAGTAGGAGGATCACCCCTCCAAATTCGAGCCGAGTCGAATGGTGGTTAACTTCGGTAACTGATATAGAATCGGTATTACAATCGTGGCAGGTTGTTGCCCTGTATTATGAGGCTTTGAAAAAATACATATCCTCATATCTGCTCAATTGAAAATTGTTCGAAGGTCGCATTATAAAAAAGGAAGACATCTTTATGTAGCAACTTTCTATTTAAATATGAGTAAACATGTTCACAAATTGAAACTGTTTTAAAAGCAAATCACGCGAGCGAATCAGTAATAGCTAAATTAGTTTTTAAACTTTCAGCAACTATGCGAGAGTTGCTGAACTTGCTTAAGTTAAACACTTGGAATAACAGTAATTGCCATGCTTTCTTTATGGAACTGGTTGGAACACAGAATAAAAATGATCACTTAGCCTCGTTATTTTGAATTTTTATTTCCTTTTATTATTATTAGAATCGCCACCATCATAAGAGCCCCAAAATGTTTTTAGATGAGCCGAAATTCACTCCCAAAATTCTACAGACTAGCCCCAACAGTGATAGTAAGTATTAATTTGATATGTAATAATAATAAATAATTAAACATTGAAAAAATACAAATTAATGTAACAATATAATCTTCAAAAATGAAATACAACTGTGATGAAAATTTTCTGTTATTACATTTCAGCGAATGAAATACGTACACTTGGAATGCACTCGAGTAAATCGTACAATTTTTCCCATTGTTTTCTACGAATAACGCCCCTTCGATTTCAGAGTTATCGAGTGCTAGTGCATCGTGCAACTTATTTTTCCATATCAGCGGGGAATCAGAAGAGCGACCAGAGATGATCCTGTTATCTGGCAATATCTTGATTTTTAAGCTTCATGCGGACTAGGAGACTCCGTTTTGTTATTACTTCTTTATCACTAATCTGATACGGAGATGCTCCCAATAGCCTCCTCTGGAGAAAACAAACCACAATATTCGAGCCATCGCTTATTGTCACCCCACTAATATTTTCCTCCCTTTTGACTTCGTCTCGTTGACGAGGAAATAATAGAAACCAGTATCCGATGCAACTACTCCTCATATAGAGGATAACTAACGTAAGCCAAATATTTTTTGTGCGCGCTCGCGTACCGCGATTACTTGCTGAAAACGGGGATAGAGGATTTATGCGTCGGAAGTTTGTTTTGGCGATTTTTTTCTGTCTATTTTCTGCATTAATAAGGTTCTACTTTTTTATTTGCACACATATTTTTTAGAATCTCCGGAATATGGTCGGCTGAAGATATTTTTTATCGACTACGACTGTGATGGAATTTTAAACTGTGTTCTTAAAGTATTGCATCGAACTCTAAGTAAATTCTAAACTTGAGGCGTGAAAAAGCTCTTGGTAAATATGGCCTTGAAAGGAATTTAAGTCCATAGGAAAAATGCAGTTCAGCGCAATGGAACCGTATAAATATTTGCCTCCTTTTTCATGGTAAAATGTGTGTGAAAAATGTGCAAATACTATACTCTTCAGTTTGTCTTTATATTATTTGTACTTTCGTCTTCATTGAAATTAAGATCATGAATTGGATGGATGTAAATTTTACCATCAATTATTATTAGTTTCATATTCCCATGTGTAATTACATAACATCAGGCAAGCATTCACATTTTCCAACTTATTGAAACTGAACTTATTCTCGAATTAAAAAAACGCATGTTTATCTGAGATTATTCTCACAAATACGAATAACTATGGCTTGGTAACAGTTTTCGCATAATTCTTTATAATTTTAAAGGTTAAAATGAACAAACGTCAGGTTTATCAAATATTGCTTAAAAACATTCGGACTAAACTGATATTTCTAGTTTTATCTAATCAGATAAAAACTTGATGAAATCTGGAAATTTTTAATCTTAAATAAATAAAGTTATAATTAAATTGCTAATTGACCAACCCATTCACCATCATAGGATTCAAAGCGGTAACTTTTCTCGTAATATGAATTTGCAAAGACGCTTAGTAAAAGTATCTATTTTTCTGTGGGTACTAATGAGAATAAGAAGTGACTGTGAGATAAAATTGTGTGTTCCATGATAGATTGGCGGACATTTCATGAACCCCGTTAAATTATCAATGGCATTATTTTGATATTTCCGTGACACCGGTTCCTAGTCTACCTGAAATCATTCTTCTCCGAAATCAAGTTATAATTTCATGCTCACCCGTTATTCGAGATGCTCAACAAATTTATCCGCATGAGTGCCTCGTTTTAGAGCATGATTAGCTCAAGCGAGATCAAATTAACATCGATTCCGTCCAAATGGTAAAATACTCAAGTGAAAGGATTCCGCCTGAATGATAAATTGCTCGAGCTAATGTATTTATCTTGAGTTATTATTTAGTATGTAATCATTCCCGTCGAACGCTCAACTTGATGGCCCCCAGCTGTTAGACACCGATATATCGTTTTGAGTGGGAGTGACTATCCAAGGGAAGAGTTAGGAGGGTGTGGTGAATGCGGACGTCCACACAAAGCTAACTTCCGCTAATACGGGCGCAAACTCCGTGCAAAATTTGCGGCTAGGGTTGCGGAACCATCGGAGCCGCCACATGACCGTCGGACACAGCCTAAGTTTTAATCATTCCGTCCACGTGGTTAGTACGGTGGGCATGGTTGACGTCGTTGTCTGACCGGAAAATATCACGTTCGACCCCACTAAACTCGGTTGTTTCAGTGTTTTGCCACGCTTTGGGCGACTGTGCCTCTTAGTGGATTTAGCATCTCCTGCCTTGAGTTCTGTCCATGAGAGCATAGGCATCTCACTTGAGGCGATAGTTAGTTTCGATGAAAAATACTCATAAAAAAATTGCGAATCGTTACTAATTCATCAAGCAAATATGAGATGGTTCCCAAGTCAAATTATGGTTTGGAATTATTTTCAGTTTATAATATACGGTTTCAATGTCTCTGAGCCCTTGATCATTCTTACCGTCAATATAAAGAGGTCACACACCAAAATTAATTTCTGAATAAAGATATAATTTACCCGTGTTATTAAATTATCTTATATAACCCACTAGTATCCCTAACAGTTTTTACTGCCGGTGGCTAGTGGTGAAATTTATGACTTATTTTTCTTGCATTTCGAGTTTGGTGTTTTAGAAGCCCAAGCAGTCCACTCTTTTCGGCCACCCAATAATTTGAGCAGAAATGATTTTCCTCATTTATTTATCACCTTTTTCAATTTATCTTTAAATTGTGACCATTCATCCCCCTGAAAAATCGGAATCTCAAAGTGACGTCAAGGCGAATAGTATTTGCCACGTGGCACGCCTTTACGCATGAAATAACAGCTTACACATAATTGGGCGCAATATCCTACCCGATTGACCTGCTCTTCCAACCAGCCAACCATACCCTACGACCTCGTAGGTCTCACCCTTCAATCTTCCGATCCGCGTTCCCCGAGGCTTCTGGCCAACCGCCATCCTTGACTCAACTTTGGAACTGATCTTCATCAATGGACACAGCCTTGACTTTCGAGAGTTCCACTGGGCAAACACTCACTTCAATTATTTCTTGCTCGTCAAGGAGTGCGTATATAACAAGGGCCTCAAGAAGTCGGATTATCCCCCTCTCCATCTTTCTCCATCCACCCTCTCCCCCTTGTCCCCGCGAGCTGATCCAGTTATTCCTCAATCGCAAGCGGCTCCCTCATTGCGTTAATTACTTTTCGAGGGCGTAGGAGAGGAGATTAAATTGAAAGGAAAGAACGCACAAGTGCTCCTTTGTCATTCGGGACGTGCTCCTTGCTCACTTTCGCTCCCTCTGTCCTCCTCAAGATGCTATCCCCTAAGCCTTCCTCGAGCCCTTATCCTTTTCTTTTTCCACTCTCAAGATCCCGACTCATGCTCAACCACTTCCCCTTCTCCACTACTACTACCCTCGCATTCTGTTGTCTCCCTTTCGCCCTTACAAAAATACTGGCCTCAACGGCACGGCGGAGCCGTAGTCAAGTTTAGGAACGTGTAAGATATCGAAATGTTCGCATACCTAATATTCTCATGTATCGTTACATTTACAATATGATATCGACACATTTGTGATAAGTACCTATTCGTTTTATATATCGTTAAATTAGCGATGTAATAGGATGACATCGCATGTAAATTCATCATCTTAAGTATTTCAATGTTATGTGGCTTTCGGGTATTGCAGCGTTTGGAGCATGTTTGGCTTAAAGTTTCTCTCGCGTTGTAGCGAGCGTCTTCTTCGCTCCCGAAGATTCTCACTGCAACGCGAGAGAAATGTTGAGCTACATATCCTCCAAACGCTGCAACAGTGGAAAAACACATCGTTTTAATCTGCGGTAAAAGCTAACAATTACATTGTGCCGACTATTCCGACATTAGGTATGGTATATCATTTAGTCTCATGGGCAATTGGACAGTGGCTTTTTTGAAGCTCTTACATCCTTAAGTTGCCATCTTTGATGAACCAGCTAGGCAGAACCTCGAGTTCTCTATAATACTGAATGCTCCTATAATACTGAATGCTAACTATAATGCTGAAATTGCAACGAGAATTGAGGAGCCTAGAAGCCAAGAGTTACAAGTGACAAAAAAGTTGTTTTTAGTTCTTCATGTTTAAAGTTCAACTTGTTGTTGTTGTTCAATGTATTTCCTGAAGTACATGAAATTTACTCCACTAGATCTCAGTACCCATCAGTCTTTCGCTTATACCCCTTGGCCACAACAATTTAACATACTTTCGAACACATTTCTGCTCTTAGCTCGAAAAAACTAAAAAGTCACTTGTACCCCTTGGATTCTAGGCTCCTCAATTAGGAAGCTTGTGTAGTGAGAGGTCTGCGCATTGGTCCGCCAAGCAAAGGTCTGTGGTTCAGTTCTCAGTTCACATGGATTTTTCTCGTGGTATTTTATACAAATTTTAACTTCATTATTAGCGGTACAATGGGTTTATTTCAGTCCTTCATTCCTCCCTATCCTATGTTATCTCCTTTGTACTTCTCTGTAGCTTTTCTTTCCGAGATCCGTCTTTATTTGTCCTGAGTGCTCATCCCTCGGACATGTACATTTGAGCGGTACTATTGAATGACTTTTACGGTATGTCGAATATCTTTCTCTCTCCTCTCCGAATGGACGATATAACTTGAGTTATTACGTATTCTCGTTCTTAATTGTATTAGCTCACGGTTTGCCATCTTTCACTTCTGACCTTTCCTCGAATCTCCCTTTTGTCTCCCTCAGAGCCCTTAATTACTTCGGTAATTGCCAACCGCTCATTTATTTATAACCTGGTGATGATCCATCGGATGGAAGCGCTCCGTTGATTTTCCAGCATATAGTAGAAACTAATTATATGATTATTACGACTTAATGAGCTATTTCATGATAGTGATATTTTCCTCTAGTTTTGGTGAGCTGAACGTTCATGGCTTGTATTTAATTATTTTGAATACGTCCCCATTTTTAGGCAGATTTCATACTAATAAGCTCACAATCCTTAATTCGACTAATGTTTAAATCACACCTAAAATATTGAATAATTCGCTCGTAAAGTAATAATCTTCTCACTATTGAGTATTCATTTATTTTTATATTCTTTTATAAACTTTTAATTGTCTCGTTACTCCAGCATTATGGATCAATCTTTTTTAAAGGTCTCTCTACTCCTATTCAAAATGGAGCATTGTCTTTGTTTCTGGTAGTAGAATTTTCCATAAAATATTTTATAACATCAGTTATGAACTTATGCCAGCTCACGATCACACTAATTCTAAAAATCTGTTTTTGTTATTTCATGCAAACCATATCAATAGATCCTTCCTTTTAATATGAATTTATCTACTAAGTTCACATTATTTTTTCATGCCAGATATTTGTTAGGAACGCCATAGTTGCGGCTTTACTCCAGCCACTGCTGCTATCGGATAGCTTTAATGTCAGTAGGACCCGTGGCAGGAAACGTCATCAAGTATTGCCAGCAGTACATGCAAAATTAAAATTAGACAAAAAATTCGCCTGGACAGGGATTCGAACCCAGATCCCCCGAGTCCTCTTCCTTTATGAGTTTCAGATAGGTGTTAAAGGAACTAGATTTAGAAGAAATAAACCAGCTGTGTAGCTTAATAAGTTACGTGTTAATACACGCGGTGCGAATGCGAGGATCTGGGTTCGAATCCCAGTCCAGGTAATTGATATTTGCGCCGTGAATTCCGCACGTTGGTGCGACTCCTCAGCGGGAGACGTTCCCTAAGGTTAAGCTGCTTTGAATCACCGCCACTAGATTTGGGAATGATTCGGAAGCACTGCAGGTACTGGGAGTGGTTTTCCAAGCCTTTATCATTTAATTTCGTAACTATAGCAATGCGAATGAAAGGTTTGATACCATGGGCCATAAAAGTTATATTAGCGCGCATCAACGGAAAATTTTTGCCTCCACCCTAATAAAATCTGACTAGTGTGATGGACTGTCGCAAGAATATTATGGCTGAGTGTAAAGTGCCGGTCTTCATATATTAAATTTACATGGAACTAACTCTTACAAGTCAGAATATGACTTAAAATATTGCTGGAAATACGGTCCCATCTGAAAGGCATTTTCATCACCCACAAAGTGTAAAACTTAGGGAGACAGATGAAATAAAAAATTCTAGTAAGTAGACGTTTAGCTGCTTTGAATCATCGCTAGTAGATTTGGCAGAACTGCCAGTGATTTTCTAAACAAAACCCTTTTATTTACTCTCATAATAATAGCAATGCGATGTCGGATTAGCATCGCGCATCGCAACCTTTGACCCCCAAAACTCTGACCCGTCTCGACATCGACCCCTCGTCCGCCACTTGGCCCGCAGCTCTTCCCTGGTAACTCCTTCACCCCAAGGAAGGGAGAGCCTCCCTTCGTTCCCGAGATGACGCCTTCTTCCTCATTATCCGGCCCTTTCGGGGCAAATTGCGGCGTTGAATCTGAAGGGAAACTCTGTTCCCGCGCACTTGGGCTCCGCAGCGAGCTCTCAGGCAACACAAAAGAACTCAAACAAGAATAAAAATAGACGAGGACGTGAGCCTGTACAGGATGTAGCCGCTGAAAAACAGGCTTGCATAGTACTCGAATTTTGCGAGCTATATTTCTCTTTTTCCCAAATCATTAATCCCTTGCTCTTTCCTATTGTCGTTATTATATTGTGATTTGCGTCAGTCACGAGAAGTCATTCACGAGAAGAAAAAGAAAACTTTCTTTCCACTCCAACGGTTTCACGCTCCATGAATAAGCCCGGAGATGCAAAAATAATAGCGAAAAAATCTTATACCCAAGTGTCATCATTTTTCCATGCTGTTTAATGTTTTAAATCCATCTGTATCAATTGTGAAGTAATTGTTGACTCTTAATTACAAAGGTATAAAATCGTTAGTATATCCTCTGATGAGCCCTTATATATCCTCTCTTTCATTATATTTTTATAATTACTCATGCATGTTTTACCCAAATCTTTGCCATAAATTTTGATTTGAATTTTAAATATTAAAGATAACTACATATAAAGATTTTTTTATTCACGAGCTAACTAATTCCCTGCCCTTCGATTACGATAATCCGCGAAAGGACAAACTAGTGGAAGGGGCTCATTTAGTTCGTATTAGTGTGTACCTAATATAATATGTACCTCATATTTTCATTATTTTCTATTTATTTTTAGTCAAAAACTAGGCTTCACCGCGCAATGTAATGATTTTTTTTATTGAGTAGACCGAAACCAAGTTTATTCTAATTTTGTCATCAGTGACCCCCACATCTTTAGTTTCAATAGCTTTAACTTGGTCGTCATTGAGAGCGTTAAATGTGAAATCAATACTCTGCTGGTTAGAATGCGTTTTAGCAAGTTGTTAAATTAGGAGGTCGTTATGGAAAACAATACGAGCGTTTTCCATCAAAATACCTTAATTATGTCGTGGGGAAAAGCGGCCCAGGAAGGTGCCTAAGTTTATGGCTTAATTGCGTAACTTTGCGTGAAAGTCAGGCGGGAAAATGCCCCACGCAGTGAGGTTGTTTCATTGCCCCGTTAAGTTTCCAGCCCCACGAATCAGCATGGAGTCCTGTGTAGTATTTCCTTGACGTATTTTTAGCTAAGTGATCAATTGCCTTATCGCAGAGGCGGACCCGGAAGATTTAGCCCTCCATTTTGCATCATATATTCAACGTTGAGTGGCCTTAAACAATTGTTTCATGTCTTTTCTCACAATGTTTTGCATTATGAAAGATATTTTTAAATCAGCCACATGGGAAATTTTTTTATGTTAATACATGGAAAAAGTTGAGTCACAAAGTGATTTGTTGGAGATTGGATTTATTGTTTTTTTTGGGATGAGTCACTCGAAAATGCATTTCGTCGACCAGCATTGTATTGGCGTTCGTTGAAATCAAATATCTGAAATGTTGTTTCGGCTTTTTATTAATATGCTCGCGAGCATTTTTTTTTACCTTTTTCGGAATAATTACTATTTGTATCGCTCTTCAACGGATGCAGCCTTACGTGTTGAATTTCTGCAATGCTTTCCTCTGGATTCATATTTTATAATCGATCGTCGTTACGATGCATTTACATAAGAATGCTGTTACTACTGTTAACACGAACATGCATTTTGTAATGCTGCCATTGAAGCCAGTGAAATTCGATGTAACATTTGAATGAATTCTCTCAATTGAGACTTCAAAGCCTGTGGCGTATTTCGGTTATGAATGTATCTGAAATAGTTCATATTCCTCATCCTCAAAAAGTGACATCCCGGAACAACTTTTGGAGATGTGGTGGGCAACGCTCGTATTTGTGCATATTAATAGAGGGAAAGGTGGAATTCGATGTGTGAGGATTGGATTTCCCTGCACCCTGCATATTAAAAAGTATTCATAGTAAATATTTCCAAAATATTCGATCGCATTAATAATTAACACTCGTTTTAGCGCAACTTCACCCAGAAAAAATGCATAATATGTTAATTTTTTTATTATTTGAAATATACAACTCTTGAACCTACATTATCATTAAATAAATAGGCAGCAAAAGAGCTATAAATGAAGTGCGATGGAAAATGTATCGATTTGTGGAAACTATTTCCTAAATCATGTTATTAATACGTATTCATAGTAAATATTTCCAGAATAGTACTTTAGGAATAGAAGATACTCATCGTGATGGGGTTTTAATTTAGTGTCCCCTCTTATCCTTGTCATTCCTCTTTTTACTCGCTTTCATTGCGTACAGAAGAAAGAAAAGGATAAATAAGTTTCTGAGCTCAGATTTTTTCTGTGAGGGTTTTTGAAATATTTCCCTTTTCAGCGTGTGAATCATGTAATCCTTCCATTATTTGTTTCATTAATACTTTGTTAACGGCATGTAGTTGAATTTTCCCTCTCTACCAAGATAATCTAGAAATCTTGGTTTTAACAGCTGCAATTTGTTGCACGTTTTTCCCTAGATTCATCGTTGTGAAAAATGATCTTAACGCCCTACAAGGTATTTAATGGAGGTCATGGAGACACAGACTTTAGATATGGTTTTAAATAAAGACCCTGTAGCTTATAAAATAATGAGTTTTGGTATATGAAGTAAGCATAGAAGAACTAAGAGTAACTTATTAACTAACTTAATGTGGTGTAACTTAATTTGATTGGAATTGACCTAAACTCATCTCGAATAAAATGTTTTAATGCAAAATTTCACGTCATTTCTGTAAAACTAATCAATAATCATTGTGTCGACATTTTGTATCATCATCACCTTGTACATCGCATATCAGTAATAAAATTGTGTTAAATATACAAAGCGATCCCATTTGCATTGAACGTGAAAAAAGTGATGAAATTCGTGAATATTGTTGATGAAAATATAGAAATATAAAAAATTAATAAATTGAAGTTTAAAGATTTACAACTAATGAATATTTCATCAGGTAAGGGAAGAAAGAAAAGTAGTCTTGATTAATTATTTCCCTTTGTCTTCAATTTTTAATATCTTCCTTTGAAAATGTTGGACTTCGAAGGCACAAAGAGAGAATTATCCGTATCAACCTCCTTTACTCCTTCGACATAATTCCACTGCCAAAAGACTACTTTATTCTTTGTGATCCTTTTACAGGGTTCTTTTCTATGTTTAAAATTACATTAAGTGGGAATTAACGCAACAAACAGTTTAAGTAATCGCTGAATGGATGTAAGAAAAAATTAAGTAATCGAGCATTGATAGTCTTTCAAGTAGATTGATCTTTTATGAGCGTTGGTCATTTCATTATTGTTACTGCACGTGCATTATGAAACGCAAAATTTTAAAGAATATTTGTATGTCAACCTTAATCCAGTTGTTTATGCTAAAATTCTCCGTAAAATAACACAAATTCAGTTTCAAAATTGTTAATTTTATAACACTATTAATACTCGATGAACCTTACTGTGAAAATATTTTTGACGTTTTAATAAAACACTGTTGGCTCCATTTACATTAAACCGCATTATGTGACGATGCAGAAAGAGATTAAAAATTTCTATTGAATTGATATTTTTACTCACGGTTGCAATGATTTTTACCAAAAATCAAGTCATTTTTACGCTAATGTAAAGAATCAAAACTAGTTGTGCGATTGAATCTCACTTAAGTTGAAAACTGATGGCACTTTCTTCATCGTCAATGACAATTTCCACTAAAATAGCCTCGTTAATCAATCAATCATTCGTTAAATGATATTTCAATAATCAAAGAGTTGAAATTCTTTTATGGAAAAGTAATTCGTGAGATACAGGCATTTGGATTAAGTTCATGACATTTCGGTCTCCTGCACTTCTTATATAAATCTACATATTACCTTGTGAGCCACCGAAAGGGTGTGAGGCAAGGAGTGATAGGACACCAGACATGAAAAAATAAGGGTAAGAGCTAATGGAATTTGGAGAGGGAAAGGAAGAAAGTGAATATAATCAAAGGTTGCAGGCTCTACTTTGTGGAAATTCATGTTAAAATGAAAGAAACACTTTGTGTTTCCACAAATGTGTTTAACGTGAAATATATGCTATCGGAGAGTCTCGCTCTTTTTTTCATGCAGCCTCTAATGGTGCATTAAATGAATGAATTTTTGTGCCCTTCATTTCGGCAGTGTATCTCTCTTATTTTGTCGCTTATACGAGTTCTAGAGATATCGCGCGGGGTCAAAATTATATCCTTGGTGTCGTACTGAAATCTGGATTTTTCAAGTAGTCTAGCGTGTCAAAGCCTAGCGTGAGGCCTCTGAGTCTCTGAGCGAGCCGGCGCCGAGACGTGTGGCAAGGGGTGCTAGGACACCAGCCACGAAAGTGAGGGAATAGGGAAAATAAGGGGGGAAGAGGGCAGAGGTGAATTGTATTTAATTATGTGCCTTATATTCGTGTCGCTTCTAGAATAATGGCACGGGGTTGACATACTACCCTCCGTGTCATACTGAAACTCGCGTGATTAGAATTTTTCAAGTAATCTTAGCCTCCGAGTCCTAACGGCTCCCATCCTAGTCCTTTCTGCCACCTCGAGGCGTCATCTCTGGTACTTTTTCGCTCAATAAATAAGGACTCCTTCTTTTGTCTCATTTTTGTTGCGTAAATCTCAAAATTTTCCCCGCCTATCACTCATACTGTGTTTTCCGAGCGCCCACCCCATTGTTCACACTGCTTGAGAGATGCAAGTCTATCAATTCCCGTGCCTCCTTCCAAGTGGGCAACTACCCTCCCCCCACCACTCACTTCAAAACCTCAATCGACCCCATAAGCCCGCTAGGAAGAACCCTTTAGCGTCTCAATCATCCCTTCCTGTTAAACTCCCCATTAACTGCCATGACTCTCCATACGTCCTTCCCTCCTACGCCATTTGTCACGGTTCAATTGATTGGAAAATCATTTTTCACACCATCCTTTATGTTTCTCCTCTCATAGATTTCGCCTTCGGACGCTGCGTGGCGCTGTATGGCCCAGTGGAGGAAGAGAACTTCTACCGGTAAGCATGAGTGAACTTTAGGAATTTTTTTACGCTTCAATCTCTCTCTCTGCCGGCTTCAATATACAAACTATTGTCTCCTGTGCCTCTAAAATCACATAAATTACAGCGGAATTCCGAAAAAAGAGGTATAATATTGCTTCTTAATTTTTATGCGTACTTTTTTGTTATATTGCAATGTAGTATATATTTACGCTCCGGGGCAGTTATATGTGAATACGTGGATTTCTATTCATACATTAGCCCTAATAACTTCCGTATAAAAATAGCCATAGCTCTCGAGATACTGGCAAGGTCTATTTTGAGAAATTTATTAGCATTATTGATTTCTCGTTATAACCATTCCTTGAAATGTCTTTCCGTGAACTCTTATAGGGTACGTTCTATTTACACCAACCACATTTATTTTTATACCTGAGTTTCTGATGATACTTCTGATGAAATTTTCAGTTTTATTATCATGTAATGGCCGAGAATCTGGTTAAAGAATCAGTACTGACGAACTCCTTGGCACATGACTTAGGGAATGTGGATTTTAATCTAGACGGACGAGGGTTTCTTCACATAGGCATTAAATTGAGCATATACTATAAAAATGTAATTATTTTCTTTATTAGTATATTTCAGTACAAACTTAATTAATTAAGGCAAACAGAGTGCCTTTTTGTTAAACTTGCTGTGCTACTAATGGTCTCATATAAAATTATTTGCATACATACAGATGTTATTTATTTCTTATGATATTAATTCTATTTTCGCGCTATTTCTCAAAGACTCTTGAAGCGCCGTGAGAAAAAAAATATTAGTTCATGTATCAGGCATAAAGTAAACTGATGAATTCATCAGATGACTTTAAGTGTAGTAGTCAAATAGTTTATTTGGGGCTTCCTGGTAAGGCAACCTAAGTCCCAACATATGTCTTGCGTCTCTCATTCAAATGATTAAATAGTTTCATCATTTTTTCACGCAAAAAATCGAATTTACAAACCTATAGTTCAATAAGCCATGTTTTAGTATTCCTGTTCCTTGATCGTATGAAAATACTGAGTGGAATGAACTGAGCGAAGCGAAATCGTATTAAAATCATGCTAAATCAAGTTAAGAAAAAAACCTTATCAATAATCGTATGAACTGTTGAAATTTATTCGTTGATAAGTGGAAACGCTTTTGCATTTACCTTTGTACACCACGTTAGCCCACTTGTATACTCTGTGTTAGCCCACAGTTTTTCTCTATTGGTTCAGTGCCGCGAGCTCTTAGCCCCTTTCACAGGGAGCGTAATTAGTTTTCTTTTGAAGCATAATAACTGCAGTCTTATGGAAACTTGGCCTTTATATCGTCTCGTTGATACGGACTGAGAGTACACTATCCTTCTCGATTCAAGCTGTTCATTTTTTGCAGGCACGACCTCAATCGCAAGGCTCTCCATGGTCTGGAACGAGAAATGAAGCGGCTTTTCTCCCTGGGATACCGCTGGAGCCACGGTTACACCCAGTGTGTTCTCCAGGCTTTACTTCAGTCTTACAGATTCACGTAAGTTTTTCCGTTGGTTTCATGTGTTTGAATGAAATAATCTCTCTCGATGAAAGATCGAATCGTTAAGAGATTGATGTTTGGCACGGGTTATGTGTAGGTGGCTTGTTCTACCTTTGAGAGTGGAGAATAACATTTAGAAGACCACTCATCAAAACTCTAAAATACAAAGGGAATCATCGGCTCATATTATTTTGTGTGATCAGTTAACATATCTATCACTATCTCATATTCTCTCAATCTTATTTTAACTGAAATCGGTAGTCTCGAAGCATTAAGTCAAAACACTACTATGTACTGCATGGAGCTTCGATGTCTGGTTGATTCAGCAACTCTGACATATCCAATTTTTCGAAGAAGATAGGGCACCATTTAAATATTTAAAATATTGTATATTTAATTTAAATCTTTTTTTAATATTTATACTCACTTTTTACCTTGAAAATACCATTTCCTAGAAAAATCTTAATTCTCCTTCTGGTTCCATTAAGCCAATTCACCCTAATTCCGCACTCTATTCTAGCTTTGAAAGTTATTCAATAATTATTCCTACAGTAAAGTTGCGCGAAATTCATTTATTCCTTACAAAATATATTTCTATTTAATTTCTGTAACTATGCCAAATTTCACTCAATGTGATGAAATAACTTCTCTTTTTAACCTGTTGATAGGTGTTGGTTGGAAAATATTGATATACTATGGCAGAAGGTTTACCAATAGCCCGCAGAAAGAACATCCGTAAGAAATTGCAGCCACTTAGCTTAGATTATCATGCTTATTCCAACAGTATTATGTGTCAGTAGTTAATGATGAAATTGAAATGCATAAATAATACCTCAAATAAGATTTTCTGTGTATCTACTTTGCAGATGCATTTCCATCAACAGGTCGTAATTCCTTCACGATAGACAATAATTTTCTCTGTTCAGGAATTAAGCTTGTGTATATATTTATTGATATTATTTTTATATGAATGCAAGTCTAGGAATATCCTATTCGAGTGATTCTTTAGGCTACCATATATACTTCATTTATTATTGATATGCTATTGCAAAAACCTGTGATAATACATTATCCAAAATTCTATTGGTGATACCCTAAAATGTGAATCTGAAAACTTTGACTGATCGAATTGATTTAATCAAGCAGATTGAGAAAACCTTTTATGTAGATTAGAATAATTTCTATAGGTGATGCTGTGGCGAAATGGTTTAATATCGGGAAATGCTGAATCATAATTCACGATTTTATAGACCATCCTATTTCTTGGAAGGTTCCTTTACCGCCTTCAAAGCCCAAATATTAATTAACTGAAACATTAGCCATTTTATGTGTGTAAAACGAAGAAGACTGAATCCAATTCTATTTTCTGTTTATGTTCCATAATTCCTGCCTAGTGAATGACAAAATATTTTCTCTTCTAACTAATTTGAAATCCAAATTTTAAAATACCCGGTTTCAAATAAGCATACTTTACTGTATGTCATGTTCATGTAAAGGTTCTATCACAAATTATAATATATTTTTTAAATATTCCTTATGTAATATAATGGTATTATAATTTTCTTTGGTCATCCTTTCAAAGCACACGTCATTTAAGTTTTTATATCATAGGTGCACGCAATCATGCATCTTTGTAATAGCCTACTCGAATCTTGTTATTAACAATTCATCCTAAGGTATTCTGAGAAATTCTTAAACATAAATATTGTCCGAGGGTAAATTTTTCTCCTTTAATTCTGCGTGCACCATAAGTTTTCAACCTTTGGGAAGTCTAACAAGTCATGTTTTGTTTTTATCTCTAAAACACAGTTGATACACGATACGTCTCGAGAGAAAAAAAACTGATAATAATTTGTTATTAATGGCAATAATTCCTAGCTTGAATTTTACAACTCAAATATTGCATCATGTTTAAATAATTAGCGTACTTTCTCCATTTTGTGTGCCTATTATGATATTTATAGTATTCACAGTAGTAGTAGTATTTACAGAGCCTACTTAAATTTCTTATGATATTGTGTTTATTTTATAGCTACAGTATTTTTTGGCAGATTATTAAAATATAACCTTCATTTTTTCAGCGTGGACTACGACTCAAGCATGTGCAACTCACTTGCCGATCAAGATCTCCAAGGAGCGCTGAAAGCCATCGAAGGTGACGAACAGGTAATAGTTTCTAATTAACTCAATTTTTATTTATATTTGCTCTTGCTGCTTGCATATATTGTTATTTGCTGCCAAAGCATTACCATTGATCAATAGTGAAGAAGGACAGGTGTTTAATCTCTTTATTTATACTTAGAATTTCTGTTTCTTCGTCCAAAGAGTAATTTCATACTATGCGGTCACCCATGTTGTTATCCACCTCCGCAAAAACTACTGTGGCAGCTAATGCGAGGCTCCAAAGTTCCTCGATTGTCAAACGGAAACCGCTCGAGGTAGTTTCGACGTTGCAGCCTGTCTAATTAAGGGACCTTCTCGTGCAGTCATGAATGTGAAAATCCAATGGCTTATACTTACGCTATTCTGACTATTTTTGGAATTAATGCCCTTTTTCGATATATGTACTATTTGTTTAGGAAGTGATTTTCTATTCTGAGATACTTATTTTATTCGGTAAGTAATACAATGTCTAGTTAAACTTTATTGATTCCCAATACTGGACTTAATATTTCTTCAGCTTCTCTGCGTAACAATTTCTTTTTCATACTTTTTACGATGTGACAGAGATGTTGAAGGAACAATGGTAGGAGTAAAAAACATTGATTTAATTTCTCACAGCAAAACTAATCAGTTTACATCATCCATGGAATTTGTTGTTAATTTCACTGAAAGCTTTTTATTATTCTATATCTATAAGAAAGTTTTTATTTTGTTTCCACAGACTATTCACTTGAGGAATTAGCGAGGACTGGCAAATTGACTTGAAGCATTGGGGAAATTCACAGAAACTTCGGGGTTCTTTTGGTTAGATAAGCCAATTAGTGCTACTGAAAATTATAATTCGTGCTTTGAAAGGCTAGTAAGGCAGAATTACGCGTGATTGAAAGTAGTCCTCACGCAAAAAGATGCAGTATAAAATTTGTCTTCATAAATCCTTTGCGTAAGTCATTTGTCTTTTACTAGTTTTCTTCCAGGTCGACCTTCACCTCTCTCTCTCTCTCTCTCTCTCTCTCTCTCTCCTCCACCTACTCTCTTTTTTCTTCTTAGTCTCCCTTCCATGTGGAGGACATGTTTTGATTCCATGGCTCAACGGCGACATAAAGCTTTCATGTAAGTGATGAGTCAGAAATTTAGATATCATCCCCATTCTTTCTCCTTCCCTCTCTGTAGTTCACTGAAGTTGTCGTTCGCAGGATCTCTCTGTCCGGGCAACATATGCCATCTGTTGTCCTCGTTGTATAATTGAGAGTTAATGTGATCATTCCTAATTTACTTCTCTCACATTCTTCTGGTGAACATTCGACTGCGCTGAAAGTGAATATTTCGAAAATTCGTGCAGTAATCAAATTATGTATTTAATAACTTTTAATTTTGAAAATATATATATTCAGAAATTTTCAATATGTTTTTATAATTTAATATTGCAATGTATCAACATCACATTCATTATGAGCTCAAAAAATTATTTTTTAAAGTCATGCGGGAATCAAATTATTTAATAACATTTAATTTAGAAAATAGATATTCAGACATTTTCAATATTTTTAATTTAATATTGCTATATATTAACTTCACATTCATTATGAGCACAAAAAATTATTTTTTACCACCTACTCGATTTATTCTCAAGCTTTTCTATAATATTCCGTGTAATAAATAGATCTAATACTACTTACATCCTTTTATTCAGCTTTGAAACTACTTTTTGGTGCCATTTCGAATTGCTTTATCCTCAAACGGCATATTTCAATGAATGCGATGGTGGGTGGCGTAACATGGTGGAACTCCTTCATGATGCACAAAGGGTAAGAAAAAAGAGACTTTGCTGTTCCACAAAATAAAATATATTTGCGACCGGTGTCGATACGGCGTATCATCATCTGGCCAGATGATGATACGCCGTATCGAAACCGGTCGCAAATATATTTTATTTTGTGGAACAGCAAAGTCTTTTTTCTTACCCTTTGTGCATCTTTCAATAATTATTTTACCGCTACTTTTGTGTACCGGAAATCAAAATTTCGATTGTGTCATGTTACCATACGTTTGGCTCAAGGAATTGGTGCTTTAAATTTGATAGATACTCAAATCTTTTACTGCGTCAGGAAAGATCTGTTCTAACTTATGAATCGCACGATAATTTCGGTGGTTGAGGCTGTGCATCAGCACCTTTTGCACACATGAAAGTGAACTCAAACATAATTGGAGATGAGCAGAGCACCAGCGCCAAAATGAGGTTGAATTATTATCATTAATTGCAAGGATATTTTTTTTGGGACTTTCGAGGGCATGAAGTACGTTGAAGGCATAGGCTGGTTGGTAAGGCATTTGGTTGATTAAAGATCGGTGATCGACGTCAAAATCAATGTGCTAACTTGTGATTAAATTCCCCTTCCATTTCAATGAAATGGTGAAATATCAAACAGCAATCACTGGCTCATAAAAATTGTGAATAATGTTTAAACATTTGTATGCGCATTCCTATTGGCGGTAACATGATGTTATCTAGAGGTGAATTTTTTATGAAGTGCATTGCAACCGCAAGATTTTAGCTCTCTACTGCTCACGTGAACGAATTCTTCCTCTGCTCCGTACTTCCTTACTAACACATGATAATTAACCGGCTCTATTCTTATCTCTCGGTTGCGAGACCATGAAAAATGGCAGAAATGTTGATCATGTATTTAATTGGCTAAAAAACAAAAGAAACACACTCAATGAAAAAATAATATACCTGCTAAAATTTAATTGTTAAAAATATTAATGATAAAATAAATAGCGTTCCACCAATGATTAAAAAACGCAATATTCACCTTTTACAGGTATACTGTTTTCTAGTACAATAAGTATTGAAAATTTCAAATTTATGATAATATCGGCATATGTCAGCAGAACAAAAATATAATATCGTGATAATAGGGTGATTATAAATGTCTGAAATCTTCCGCTGCAACGTTCTGCGTTGACAAAATGGGACGATGCGGCGAAAATCCCGAAAATTATCCATCCAAAAATATCCATCCTATTAAATCCCGTTCAAGTCTCAGCACCACATCATTAATCGTGCTCAAAGGAAAGGGTTCTTTCGGACTAAAAACGAGATAAAAATTACTCTAACTATTGCTTGGTCGTTAGGAGACTAAGGGCCGGTTTCACAATGTCTGGTTACGTCCTTAGTTACGGTTAGTCACGGTCTTACGTAAGGAAAGATGCGTGTGACCGTGACTCTAGTCAGCTAGTAGCTACTTCCGACCTTTTAGGCACGCTCGATAGGTTGCGTCAATCCGGTGAAATTGAAATCATGACCAAGTATAGCGTGTGGTTTTTGCCAAAACTCTGCTGCTGGGCTAGTGGTAAAATAGTATGGATGGCATTCAAACGGCTTTGAAACACTTTTAAAGTGCATCAGCAGCAGTCCAGAAATCCGTTTAGATAACATGGTCACTTCCCCTCTTGTAAACATGCATACGCAGCGGTGAGTACAACTCCGAAGCTCAACTAGCGTCACCCCTCGCGTAAAAAACAGCAATCTGTTACTCGCACTATAGTGGTTTATTTCACGCGTTTTGATATACATTTCATTTAAAGGATACTGAAATTTTGGTGGGTGAGATTTGATGAACAGTATAGGTATCGCAAAACTTGAAGGCATTCATCAGCGAAGAATTAGAGGTCATTGAGGGTGAATCAAGCGTTGATGAGCGGGAAAAGGTATACCAAAGGACTCCTTGAAGGACCTCTGGAGGTAGACTCGGCCCCTTGTCCCACACCTCTTGCATGCTTTCCTCTCTTTTATGTCATCATTTCTAGAAGGGAGTGCCACCAATGTCTATTTTCCATTTTGTGGAAATAGTCCTGCTGCTTTGAGTGCCAGGTTTTTAAACAAAATAAGCAAGCAATGCATTATTATTAGAGGTGCTTGTAAATGTTTTTATCTATAAAAAAATGTGTTGATTTGAAAACCGAAATGTTGTTATTTTTTTTACTTAATGAATTCCTTGAGTAAATTTCCTGAAACACCAGTCTTTATTTTAGCTACACTCAGACGTAATTTCCGTCGAATTTGAAATACTTGCGAATCAACAGACCTGAAGGTTGCATGGTAAACATATTGATATTAATTCTGTGGATTTTAAGTAAAAATATCTTTAAATATAGAATTTAAATTCTCTCAGCAGTTTTTTTTTCTAAAATTTTTCAAGGAATCCCTTTCATAGGTTAAGTATTTCAGCTGAACTAAAAATATGACGCACAACTTTGAGAGAGAAAAAGGAATGCATTGAATGAGTTGCAATATGGATGTCACCCGGGTAGTTAAAAATTGCCAAAGGTAACCGTAGAATTCAGAATGTGCTTCTTTTAGGTCCTTGGCACGCTTACCATTAAAGTTACCATGATGTTTTCTTCATAATTACCATGATATTCCTTCTAACGTAGCCACCCTGTTAGCGCTGACTGCACGGAAATATTCTCTTATGCCCTTCAGATGTTTATCTTTCTCATCTTTCTTTTTAAAATAAAACCAGCAATCACAGAGACCAGCAGAACATTTTAGGGCACCTTAATTTAAAATTTTACATATTAAGGGAATAATTTATTTAGAAATGTATAGAATCGGCGTCATGATATTCAACAAAGCACATCTCAATCGATGTAGTTATAAAAAACGATCAATGTTGTCGTTCTTTTGCTTAATCGATCAAATATTGCATTATTAAAAAAATATGTATTATTTCGCGAGTTAAATATTCGATAAATATACCTATAGTGCCTTAATCTACGGCAATAATAACGAAATACACCAATATATGTGTAAATCTTTGATCGCATATGGTGAAAAACACCTGTAGTAATTTTAGTTAAGCCTTCCATGAAGCGATTCCACTGGTGATTAAATGCATTAGATTTCATGTGCTAGATAAACAAGTCAAAACTATGATTTTGCTCATCTCTTTTAGAAAGAAACTGGAGCTTAGGAATAGGTCTTGCTTGAAATATTACGCAAATATTCATCTTCCAATGGGAAACCCCTCAAAACATTTTCAAATTAAAATTTTGAATCTTTTCCACGCATAATCTACACAGTAGCATTGTCAAATATTTTTCCTGATGGCTGAGACTAGAGATCAACTCGTACTAAGCCTTTCGTGCCGTAGAATTCCCACGTTAAGGATAAAATTGGTGAAGTAGTTCTTTTCACGTGCCAACGTCAGTTTTTCTGAGTTCCAGGTGTTCAGAAAATCGCACCACTTGTAATCAAACTGTAAGTATTGCATAACTCAAACCCGTGGTTCATACAGGTTCCTACCGATTTTATAGTCATTGATGATTTATTACGTGTTTCAGGTTTCGAGCTTAGAGTTGGCCTACAGGAGGAAAATGTTTTCATTCAAAGGAGCTATAATGACTTGGCTTTAAATATTTAATGGCTGTAGACGTTGATACTCTTTGAACGTACTCAGCACTCCCGGATTTTCACCTCGACAACCTCATCTTTCGGATGAATATTAAATGATAAAACTGAAAAGGGAATTTTCGGACGCGATTCGATGTGTCGAGTTTTTTTGTACTTTGGGTTGCCTGCAACTCAGGATATTTATTATTCTAAATCCACTCATATTATCACTACCGAAACCAGGGCAGAACAGAATTGCTCTCAGTTCGACTCAATCGGTTTCCAATAATTATTGATATTTTTTTAATCGAAAACCGCCCGCTGGAAGTGCTCTCGGTGAAGGTATTTGGGAACATTATATGACTGCGAATCAACTGCCGTCTACTAAAATGTAATTTGGAATGAATCAAAGCAGTTAACGATACTTAAAGGGTCATAAATTGATATTTTCCACTATTTAGCTATTATTAAGGGTTTCATTGAAGTTTAATAGGCGCATGAAACCAGAAATTAAAGGAATTATGTGAGAAATAATTAAAGAAGGAAGGACTGAAAGATTGCAAAAACACAGTAATGAATGGCTCAATTCATGTAATATTGTTATATATCATGAGAGGAATACTGTATTGGGTGCAATTATTTTTATAATGGAGTCAACCTGCGAACCAAGATTCGAAGTTTGATTATTCATCACAGTTTTTGTTTTCGTTTTATGACAAAATGGTTTCAATTTATAGAAAGTAAAATATATTTCGGAAGTTATTCAGAAAAAACTGCGTAAAATTCTACTACTTTTTCATTTCCCCACTTAATTCCCGCATAACATGTCGAAACCCAGGTCGAAATAAATTATATTTTCTTAAGTGGAATTTTACACAGTTCTTTCTTCATTACTTCCTTTGTGGAGAAATTACACATAGCTAAGTCTGAGATCGTTCATTTCGTTAGAAATACGTAAAGTTATAATTGAAATTGTTGGCTCCTGCAGACACCAGGTTTCTCTTCGCCCATCCTGCATTACCCAAATAATCGTTTTTTTAGAATCGTTCTAAATTTTATAGCACTCCGAGAAACTGGCATAAGTTCTAAAACCATATTTTATGCATTAGTGTTTGCGACAAAATTATTTCAATATATAACAAATAAAATATATAATGTAATGAGTAATTTTGTTGGTTCCTGCCGACGACAGGGTTTTCTTCGCCTATCCTAAATTCCCCAAACAATTATTCTCTTAGCGTCCTACCAACCCTTTCTGAATGGCGCTGATGACCTCAGTTATTGGGCACCTCTCCAAATGCTCAATCAACCAAGAAAATGGGAACATTGCGTTTCCCTTCCATGCATATCGGCGTTCATTCAATGTCTCTTTCCTTATTCCTCTCTCCTTCCTTCTCCTAAACTATCATAACTCAGCGAGTGGACCCGCGGGACATCGCCTACGTGCGCTTCACGCCGAGCGCCTCGGACCCGAGGACGGAGTTTGCAGACGAGGTGTACTTCCCGCCGATGCGCGAGGAGGAGGCGGCCGCGGCGGCCTTGGAGGCCATGCTCGAGGAGGAGGCGGCGGCGGCGGCAGTGAGGGCGGCAGCCTCGCACACCCCCCAGCAGAGCCGGCGCCCGGGCTCACACGCCATCGAAGATGCCGACTCGGACGATGGTAAGTGCACGTCAATCGACGGTCGAGGGACCGCTCGCTGTCTTGAAAACCTCTCTCACATCTATACTTATGGACTGGTAAATTCATGACGTCAAATTGCTTTCCAAACCATATTTTCCTGTATATTTAGTATCGAATTCACATTTATGTGGAAATTGATGCCTCAGTAGCATTGGCAAGCTCTTTGAGTATATTTTGTATCTTGTGTGTAGGCACTTCTTCTTATATTTTTCTGTGAATTTTCCATAAATTATATTTTCTATGTTTTTAATGCCGTTGAAAACACATGACAAATCCACCAATTGCTCACTTCTTCGGCTACGGCATGTGCAATCTTTTATCGTAAATAAACTAACAAAAATTGTGGTAACCATGGTGCTAATCTTAAAAAAGTACAATTTAAGCATCCTGGAGTAATATGGTTCACATTGCATTTTCTTAAGTGTATTTTATCATATTTTAGAGTCATAAAATACTGTACCTTGAAGTTCACATTGTTTCCCTTTCTTTTCATGATTTGGCCCCGATATCTTTTTAAGACTCAAATTTGGTCCCTTAAACAATTTTTCCGAATATCATAATTTATTTTTCGTACCCAAAACTCTCAATATGTGGTATCTCATCAAAATCTTTGGAGTTGTTTTCGAGATAAATTTTACACATATACATACAATTATTACTCGCTTAAGAGTCCAGGATAAGATGAGATATACGGAGCCGAAAGTAGGGTGATTTTTTTTCTGGTGATAATCATTATGTAACCATTCAGTACTCACCCCAAATAATAGCTCATAACTAGGTGCGAAATTCCACAGTTGAAAAACCATTCGCCTTGACCGGGGCTAGAACCAAAATTCCTCCTTCCTTCCTTCCGCGTCCTTCTCCTTTGTAGATGTTTTAGGGCTTTAAAGGAACAAGTTGCTCAGGACTATCGGACAGGATATGTGATGTCACAGAAGTAGTCAAAATTGAGCGCTTAGCGCCACAGTCCGCGAGGTTAAAGCCAAACATGGAACACAATGAGGTGTTCGCTCTTTTGACAAATTTTGAGGATACCGGGACTACCCACGGCATTACCTTTAAGGAGCCACCCGCAAGTGCACATGAGTGCGAAATTCCACTGAGGAAAAATCATTCACCGCGTGGAATTTCGCACTTGTGTTCAATTGAGGGTGGCTCCTTAAAGGCAATACCATGGATATTCCCTGTCGTCTAAAAATTATCTCATTACTATTTCTAAAATCATTTTGACATTCAAAACTCTTAGTTTTATTTTAAATTAAAAACTTATAATTTTAAATTGGGTTCTGGAAAGAAATTAGCTTTATCATTCTGCGTTTCTAACACAGCCAAGCCCATAACATGACGAAGCCGTAAAGACTCATTGTTACATTTGCATGTAGATTATCTATTAACAACTTAATTCTACACAGAATACTCCGACAGTATGGCGAATGGAAATGGGAGATCCTGAAATTAACCTCTGAATTATTTGGTAACAACCTCGCAACTTTCGGAAATTCATTGTATCCCTTGAAAATTACCGTCTTTTTCTGAGAATATGCATGTAAACTACTTTACATAATCTTCTGAGGGACATTTTTTCCTTCACTGAGCAATTTTTCCTTTGTGGTGATCTTTTTCTGGCAGCCAAAACGAAATCATGTATTGCAGCCATATTCGTCTTTTAAGAATCATTTGAGGTATAATAGCGGACAGTACCTCTGTCCAAGCACCGCACTTCACTACTCGGTGACTCTCTGACCTTTCAGTTTACGCTCTCATAAAATATTTCTTTATTTTTCAATGCAAAAAGTTAGCGGAAATTTTCGGCGTTTTTTTCAAATCACGGGAAATCATCACGGCGATTTATTTGGTGGTGAAAATCATCGTAATTTGCCCACGTGTGTATGGTCGAGTTTGTTTGAATAGAATGGAGTGCTTCTCCGCCATCTTCCGACCCCTTCGCATCCACTTTTCCACGCTCCTGCCCCATCCTTTATTGTGTTACCGTTGGTCGTAATTGGGTTCGTCCCATCAGCCCTGCCAAAGAGCTCCCACGCCGGACCCCTCCCTTCCGAAAGGAGATGGCTAGAGATGTGAATTACGATCTCCCTGCCCTCCCCCCCAAAGATCACCATCTATTTTGGGAAATGGTGCCTCTAACTTCCATTGAATGTTAGGCCAAAGCTAAAGTTGCCGGTAGTGATCTCCTCGATGGTCGTTTCACCGTGGCCTCAGCAAGATGAGAGGCTATGGTTCATCCTGGCGAGTACACGTGCGAGTAGATTAGGAAGTTATTTCCCTCCCATGAGGATCGTCAAACATGTTTTTCGATTTTCCTAAGCTTTAAATCATTCTTTTATTCCATGCACGTCGTCTTTGCCTATTTGAAGTATGCGTGCAATGTACTTACGAGGACATAAGATTCGTATTCTATTTATTTGTCGATTTTTTAAAGGTAAAGATGATGATTCAAATTTTAAATTGTTAATTGCCAACTTCCGTGAAGAAAAATAAAGGCACGGTTAGTCGATCTTTCATAATCCGACTCGGGTTCTGAAAAGTTTTCGATTTAAAGGAATTTCTGGTAAAAGGAAATACTATATCATTTTGTGCGTCAATATAAAGAACATCAAAATCAATTAGTTTTGTTTTAAGTTCTGAAAATTTGACTTAAAGAGATTTGTGTTCTAGAAGATTTACTGCATTTCATTATTGTTTTGCGAGGAATAAAAACCACATGGACACAAACAAATACGCCTCGCTCATTGTCTCTTTTATAGATTACGTATGTTTTACTCCTTCTCCGTTCCTGCCGGGGTCACGATTCTCAAGAGACGTACTTTATCCGCTGAGGCTATGAATTTCACCCAGTGAAAACTGAGAAGATGAAGATAAGGACTGAACAACCGAAATAGATGTTGGCAATGTAATGTACATTGTATTAGTATGCATCGTGTTAGTGGCCTACAATCGAAATTTTTAGCCACAAAATGAAAACTTACCTTAATACTAATTCCCTAACTCGCCAACTCCTTTTATCCCAAATAACTTATATCTGATCATTATCTGCGTACCTTACTGTCAATTAAGTAGGTAATTCTGTTTCTTGAACTTCAAAATTTCAACATTCGAAAGAAATTTTATTTGCCTTGGGCTTGGTTACATTTTATGCACAGGGCAATAAATTTTCTTTGAGTCGACATTTCTACGTTTCAAGCCAGTTTTGGGTTCCTGAGGCCCTCCAAAAGTCGATTGAAATATTATTTCCTTCATTTCTGTTGTGTTGAATAGAGTGATAGTTAGATCTGACTCTATTTTTGTCATTTGGCTTAGCTAATGTGCAGAATATACCCGATACATTGTGATGAAAGTCCGCAAGCTTACCAGATCTACCGCAATGAAGGTCGATTTTTTCCGTGGCCATATTAGTTCTGAGCGATCAATAAAAACAACCATATCCCTTGACCCATTCTTTAGTGGACACCTACTTGAGCACCTATCGGGTGATTAAATCATCGGATAACCTCAATGCTTAATTTTCGGAAAGAAAATAACGGCCAAATTGGAAAATGATCATCTGTCAAGCGCTCACTAATTTGTGTTTGCCTTGAGAACTTGCAGATGAGGCCGTGTATAATATCTATAGAGCGCAGCGGTTAGTTACAAAATAATATATCTGCGAAGATTGTGTATTGGAGGCATGGTTCATGCGGATTACTCGGGGATGTATCGGTCACCAGAGAGCTCAAACACGTCCAGTGTGTTGGTTTGGTAGCCGGGGGACAACAAATACGGCGCAACTCGTTCATCCACCGTATCTATCTCGCCACTGTGCCTTTCAAGTCCCTTAATGTTTCGTCGTCAGCCGCTCCCTCGTTTGAGCAGTCAAAAACGCTCGGGTGCCCGGGTCAGCAAACAAGTGTGAAGCCTTGTACTCCTTGGTGTAAACATTCTCATTCCCCCTGGTGGGGCGCCGGCGATGGCAATTTTCTGCCCCAATGAAACGTGCATCACGTGTTAAACAAACCTGCATCTTACACGGGGTTCTTAAGCACAGGAAATAAAGTAGCCAGCCCATGTTGCTCATTGTTATTCCATTTACAAGTGAAATAAACCTCAAAGTTCTCCATTTTAAGATTGAAAAAATGATATATCACAGAAATTGGTGATCTTAAAGTGAATTGAATAAATGGAGACCGAAGAGAGTATTGAAAAACAAAGCTTAATACGGTCATATATTTCGACAACATTTGAAAAATTTGAGTAAGCAATTTTCCTCAGTGAATGAACGCGATTATTTCACATAGAATGTAAACATGCTTTTAAAAACCACAATATTTAAGTACAGAAGTAGGTATAAAATTTTATTTAAAACAAACGATACATAAATATAAAATATTGATATTGCAATTATTAATACATTTCAGGTATTAAATGTGTCTGAAAGAGTAATGAGTTTAAGTACACTGCAGCAAAAGGAGAAACTTTTGGCTGCTCTTTCACTGCTCTGGGGCACTCAGACTCATTAAAAATTCAAAGCTAAAATAAGGTAACCTCTTATATGACATTGCTGAAAGATTTATCGCAAAACCCTCCATTAGCAAACCAAGCTTTTGATTGACAAAGTTAGAATTTTTCAGTTTAATTTGGGTTGTAGACAGGAGAGCTCTCTTGAAAAACAAGCATTATCTAATTTTACCTATAGGAATGTTTATAATAACTTGTCTTTCTATACAAAGTGTTTACAATGAAGGTTGCAACACCTTCTTGAAAAACCATTTATCACCATTATCACAAAATCTTAATAGATATGTCATTGATATTCCCATTGAAGGATGCATGCAAAATGGCGCACAATGCTGGAGTCTAGATTTATTTTTACGGATAATTTTTTTCCAGAAAAAGTGGGAATCATGAAAAAATCCTAATCTTTTCTAGGGGAAAATAGCGGAGTTAATTCCAGTGATCGAAAAGGCCCAAATTGACCTTCCCCTTAACCTAGGTCCATTGAGTACCGGTGTACCTGAATAATTAGCGCTAAATTAACTTTAACATAGATATAGCGAAAGTTTCTAATGCCTTGCAGTCAATAACGGTGTTCATAGAACAACAAATGTTGACACCTGAGAAAAACATTTTGTTTTACTTTACCCTCCAATCATTCACATTCAGTGCTATGTACGATAGCACTGAATGTAGATGTAGATAGCACTGAAGTACACCCTCATAGTGTTCTCTTAATACATCCCTTTTTATTTGTTCCGTGTATCTGTTCATTAATCTTCCTCGAGGGTTGGGTTTCCTCCTTGCGTGTTCTTCTATAATCCTGATTTTCCTATATTCCTCACAAAATTATTCGATTAACATTGCTTATAATAAATAGAAATACTTTTTGTAAAATATCAAAACCGAGCTCACTCTCCAGTCTAGAAGAACTGACTCTAATGCGTCAATCAAGGGCAGCTGAGGAGCATTGCCTCCCTCACATTAATTATTGAGTAGCACTGTTGAATGTGAGGATTTGGGCTGGTGGTATAAGTAAATGATTAAATGCCTTCGAGTATACCGGAGCTAAAAAT
Organism: Pyrrhosoma nymphula; assembly: GCA_963573305.1. Classification (NCBI taxonomy): domain Eukaryota; kingdom Metazoa; phylum Arthropoda; class Insecta; order Odonata; family Coenagrionidae; genus Pyrrhosoma; species Pyrrhosoma nymphula. The sequence continues at coordinate 109,926,553 of OY754329.1, forward strand.
GCCCGTAAACATTAATTATTCCGCAGTAAAATCTATTCCTCAATTGAGAAAAAACTGAAATGACGCCCTAGCTTTGATTTTTAAAGAAGGAGAGATTATTTATTTGGTAGGCCGAAGGAAAATATAATGAAATCAAAGGCAATTATTTTCAATTAAGAGTATTTTTTAAGCTTTCACACATTTGTTTCTGCAAAGATGTCGAAAGATGATAAAGCTTATATGAATGGAGAGAATCGTCAATGGATAAGTCCAACGAACACTTGGAGAGAAAAAAATTCAATAAAAAAAACTGAACATTAGAAAAAGCAAACTTATGTACACATTCTGCGACGACAGCCTTTGGAAAACAATGATGACAGAAGAAAATAATTGGAAGAATCACGAGGAAGGCCAAGGCTAGAATACTTTTATTGAATTATGATGGATGCAAATTTTGAGGAAATTCAAGTTAATAATAATGAAATAATAAAGCAGTTAGTTGATAGGAAAGTGAAGAGCTTCAGCAAACCTATCTTCGGATTTGTGACTGCTGATGGTGACGATTATGTGTGATAATAATCAAAAGGGATATGTAAAATTGAATCTTTGTTTTTTAACAGCCTTAGATACATGCCATCTTCGCGGAAATGCATTTTATGAGGGTTTAAATTCGCCTTCCGTCGGCAAAATGGCGTCTCTTACCTCCTCCCAAGAATGCCAGCGCAATAATTAGCGTCAGAGGAAGGGATTCAATCCAGACTACGGAAGTAATTACAAGGCTCATAGAGGGAGAGGGAGAGGGAGAGAGAGGCGTGAGATTTAGCAACTTCCCCATCCCGCTACAGGTGCGTCAGTTTCCGCGACACGTAGAGCGGGGTTTAGGAGCCGGGGAAGTCGTGAGTAGGAGGGGGAGTGGAAATCGTGGAGTGGGATGGAAGGAGAGGCAATCCAATTTTGCGCCGGAGGCTGGCAGGTGGTGCGAATGCCTGCGATGATGATGCGAAACGAAGGAAGAGGACTTTCGGAAGAGCAGGCGGCGGAGGACGCGCAAAACTTGAGCCGGTGGTAGCGATAGAGGCGAGATACGTCAAAGATGATGTTTTGCGCTGCTCCTCGTCAGATGTAGTGCACGCTTGCGCTTGCACGCAGGAAGCGATGATGTAAAATGATGTAAATGTAATTTCATTCGTATTCTGGTCATTAGAAAAAAATGTGTACCTACTCTATCAGATACTAATAACGTCTGAAAGTCTGACCTGTACTAGATTGTGCGAAATTCACAATGAAAAGAATAATTCACGAGGACTTTTATTCGAACAGAGATCCTCCACATTTTCTCCGGGTGCTTTAACCAACTAAGCTACCCAGGCATCCTCATCCGCAGCCAATAATGGTATTCGACACGGTTTCGGTAGATCCGAATTACAATCCAAAAGACTTTCTGTGCATATCATACATCCGTGTGTCTCCTAGCAAGTGATTCCGGTGCGGTGTAGTGAAAGGTAATGACTAAAATTGACTGCGTGGAAAAAACAGCCTCTTCTCAGTATTTTTTCACAAATCCAGTTGCAATTACGTGGGTTCAAAGTAAAAAATAGAATAAACGTTGAAAAAATAGTACCAACTTTTATCTATTCTACAAATCTCTTGTAAAGTGCATGGTAAATTTCATGTGAATAAACCTGTATTAAATGAAGGCAGAAAGCCATCTAAGTTTTCTAAATGCTGGATAAAAGCTACAATATTGGATATCAAGCATGAGTTTGTTCATCAGAAGTGGCGCTGCATACCGCGCTAGTATTCAAGATATTTGCTAAAAAATAGAAGCCGTTGCCCATGGGATATGGTACGGCTATGCGCTCCAAAGAGACATTTTTTTAAACGAGGACTTTATGACTTATAGATCGCGTGACGAATTTAAAAGTGTGTTGATTGCATGCTTATTCAACTATTTAAAAAATAAATTAACCACTCACCGCAATACTTTTTACCATATCGCAAAAAAAACACTTTGGGTTGGACGGCGTTTTCAGCGTAAGGCGTAAAACAAATGAGATAGTAAATAATGGATAAATTGTCATGTAAAACAAACATTTCCGTCATAAACATTACTATAATTACTTTATGCTTCTTACAGCTGTTTACATTTTAAAATAAAATTCGAAAATAAACTAGAGAATACCTCGCTCAAACTACCTTATGGTGGCTCATGGAGCGGCAATCCTGGGTCATTGAGTGCATATTTTAACAATTTTTTAAATAACTCGAAAAAAAACTCTTGGACCAAATTTCATTTAAGTGCATATGTTTATGCATTTGAACTCACCATACAGATGCAGACAGTAATGGAGTTAATACAAGATTTATATTTTAAACTTTTTCCGTAATTAAAGCGTGACTAAATTCTTTTCCGCGATACTCGAAATTTAGACGAAATGATATTGAAATGTTTTTTTTTTTTTCGAATCTTAGACTCGGAATGAGAACTTGATATTTGATAGCAGCAATTATAGCAATAAGAAATATTTTTTTTCGCGTTTAGAAGAAAATTTGTACACATGAAATCGAATTATTACTAAAGATATAGGTAACATGTGCCATAAGTCTACGTGTTAAAATAGCATTGAAATGCCAAAAATGTGATCGGTATGATGCAATTCTTTTCACTTTTATTTATAGCAGTTACTTTTAATAACGCGCATGCAAAGTTTCACGCAAAACTGTATGTAAAGAAAAATCACTCCAACCACCTTAAGGTGTTAAATTTAAATCGAATCAATCACCTCATCGGGTCAGACCGCTCCTTCGGTTTCATTTTCAGCGGTTTTTCTTCTCTCTCTATTTGTCCCGGCAGATATCCCGATGGAGGAGTACCTGATGGGCGTGTACTCCCGCCAGGGCACCAGCAACCACATCCCCTCGTCTTCGTCGGTCGCTTCGGCCTCCTCGGCCGCATCCGCATCATCCTCGTCCGCCGCGTCGTCCGCCTACTCGGGCGCCGCGCTTCAAAACCGCCGCCTCGGGCTGTCCAAGAAGGACAGCGTCCCGCCCATGGCGCTGCACGCCTTCCACACCGGCTACAACACCCCAGACTCGTTCCGCAGGGGTGAGGAGGAGAGGGACAAGGTGGCTGCGGGCGACGGGGACCTGGAGGAGGAGGTGAGGGGGCTTTCCATTTCTCTAAACTGTTAAAAGGAAGCGTTGAATTAAGGAAAAAATAATATATATAGCACCTAACACTCTAGTTATAAGTACCATGATAATCTGCAAGAATGTTGGGATGATTAAAATTTAATGAAAAAAATATTTATGGTACATAAAAACATTTTGAACAACATAATAATGCAGTTGAAAATTGTTTCAATTGTTAGTTTTATTCATGAGAATGGATATAATGATGAGATGATAAACATTTGATGGAGATTTTTTTCGGTAAAAAATAATATAATTTTTAAGCTTAAAAAATTACTTCCGAATATGAGTCATTTTTGTCATGAAAATTGAAAATTAGAAAAATGTTATGGTTTCAAGCATGACTTCGCGTGAGTGACAGATATGCGTTCAAAATAGCAAAACTTGGTACTTTTCCACAGTTTATACTCGTAATAAACTAACCAACTATATGTAACATAGTTGATATGTAAATAAGTGTGTGTTGTAAAAATGGATTACAATAAGAAGTTTTAAAAATGCTTCCTTTCGACAATTCGTGTCAAGAATATTTAAGAAGTCGCTTACGATTAATACTAGGTGCAAATTGAGGCGTGGCTGGTCTTTCCCGGTAAGATACTAATTCCAATTCATATTTTTTTCAGGGTGAAATTTTATTAAGCCCCGAGACAGTCAGGGACGCTGCCACTTCGAAATATTCTCAGAGGCAGAGGGAAAATTAGGGTGGGGGCTAATGTTAGCAATATTTCTAAATTAGAAATTGTCTAATGATTCTTGAGAAACCTCGATTTTTAAAAGTGAGTTGGTATGATATTTTCTCCTAGAAACTGGAAGATTTTATGCCCAACTTTCTTTAAACACTCTCGAAAGCTAAATTTAGATATCTTCTCGACGTATCAACTTTATTCAAACATATCGTATCCATTTTAAATGTTGTTTTTTCCCTTAATAATTACTTTCTCAGAATGTGACTTTTTATAAATGTAGAATATCACTCTTCTTCACTTTCCCATTACTATTTATGGCCTATAGCTTGATCTAGCTAAAATATTTTAAATTGATCCACATATTCCCGAATCATAATCTCTCCTAGTTAAATCTTTGAGAAAGTGTCGACATGCCTCACTTATTTCAAATTACGTACGAATGTTTACATAAAATGTCACATTAGCCATTCCGTTAGCCCCAAAGTTTATCTTAATGGGTTCATTGCGATTGTTTTTTTTAATTCTCTCTCAATTCTGTGACAGTAAATTATCCCACAAGCTGCTTGTTTCGTTTTTTTATCTGCGAAAGTATTGAAGTGTCATTTCCACTACAGTTAAAGACTATGACTGACTCACGCACTCATCAACGCCCAGCACAAAACATTAAAGATAATAAACGTTAAACTTAGAGGATGTTTCTTTTAATTTATAGGTGAGAACTAGAAGGGTTTCTGAAATTCGCTTGCAAAGCTGACCAAAGGGAGCGCGATGTTACAATTTCCGCTATCACATTTGAAGAAATTTTATTTATATATTTCATTTGCGTTTTTTAATGCAAGTTAAATTTCAGGCTTTACCTTGTGGAAGACAATCAAATAAAATGACGTATCACTTTGTACATTCAGCACCTGTGTGGAGTTTACAAAATGATGCATAATCTAAAGTGTTTCAAATGTAATGCAAGCAAATATACCTATGTAATTTTTATGGTAAAACTTTTGCCATTCTTTTCTGATTTATTTTTTTAACGCGATTTACCAAGATTCATATGACTTGCTTCCCGGATTTTGTGCAAGTTACGGGTTTCAAACCAGTTTCAGTCACACGTTAAGCTTTAGACTTTAAACATCAATTTAAATATATTTTCTTTAAAAACTATAAATAGAACTTTTTAAATTTTATTTTCATAAAACTTTTCATCATTTTAAATAGAGCATCGACAGATAAAAACTTCATTTCAAGTTCATATGATTTGCATATATGAGATGATGAGTCGAATATGGGATAATGGTAAAAACTTGGTCTATTTGCAAATTTCACTACAATTTATTTATGCCATGAACTAAGTTTCGACATTTTTTGTCATATTTAGGTATATTTTTCAACCTAATATGAGTCACCTTCGGGTCTACCCCGTTACGAGTTGTTCGGTTATCTTATGTTCTAACTGAATTTGACAAAAATCTGTGAGAGATTTTAGTAAAATTACAGTGTGACTTAGTTTTTACTTTTCTCCCATATTATGGTAAACTTCCTCTCAGTTATTTTTTAGCATCACCAACACTGTGAACTCTATAGGTGAGTCAACAATTTTATAAATAATATGGGGCGCAGCCGCAAGATGGTATTCCGGTCCGCCTTTAAATGTTTTAAGTCATCTCTGCTTCCGCTTTATCGTAAAACAAGCAAGCGGAATTTGCAGCTCTCGCGTATAGCTTGTAGTCGTCGGCCTTTCTCGTCGTCATCGTGAGCGCGGAGATATTAAAGGATTCCGCCTACTTCATCGTCGTAATTCTCACGCACGTTAATTTATTTTCCCCCAGGAGCTGATGATGGACGAGGAAGACGGCGAGGAGAGTCCCTACGGGGGTCAGATGGAGGCTTTCGAGGGCAAGGGTCAGGGTCCCATCCCATCCCGCCTGGGGCCTTACATCCACCGCATGGCCTCAATGATGGGGCAGGACGGGGTGAGGGTCGCCGCGGAGGGGGGAGAAGGGAAGGCTGAGACAGCGGCCAGCGGCGGCAACGGCGGTCGAGGAGGCGTTTACACCGAGGGAGGCGTCATCTACCTCCCGGACTCGTCCAAAGGTATGTGCGCTTCTCTGAGCCTTGAGGTTCATGCCGGGAATTCCAGAGAACCCTGCTTGCTTGTAGCCGAGGAAATAACTCCTTGACGCTTGTACGTGAAACTATGGATCCTTCCGAGGGGATGTGACTCCGAGATGAACCTGTACTGCTGCAACATATGATCTTCATAACAACGCCCTCTACCCGTTTCAAAATCCTGTCACCCAAGTTTGAAGCGTAATATCTTAAAAATGGGAGAAGCGAATTCAGTCACTTGCACATCAAAATAAAGCTTATTAATTTAAGCGTTGATTGATGGGAAAACATTTGTTAAATACTGCTTTTGCTTAAGATCATTATATTAAAAAGGAAAAACTGCCCATATTTTGAGCTTTTAAACGAGTTCAGAGTGTTTGGTGCTTCATTATGGCGAAACTAGGAAGGTGGGCAGAACTTTGTAGCTTTAGCCTTTGCAGGTATCATGTTATCAAATTCAACTTAAATCATGCTAAAAAATTAAAAAAATGGATAGAGTTACTGATCTAACTTTATCCATTTAGCTATTATTAAACAACTCATAGAATTGAATTACCTCCTGAACCGTGCCTCCGCGAAAATCGCCGCCTTTATTTTGGTAAGAACCTACTTAATTTCCCCAATGATAGTTTTCAATGATAACATTTCTGGCGTCTCACAATCGTTTCCTCATGAGTTATTGTATCGTAGATGGTTGCTTTTTCCTCACATCATTAAGCAAGACTAATCTTTGTGGAGTACCTCCATATGATAAATCAAAGGGTTTATAGTAAGAAATAAACCTGAGTGCGGTTTCCCTCTCAGCATATTACACACCCTGACGGAGTCTGACGGATACCGGGACGAGCGTGATTGGCTGAAATTGTGGGAGATCTAGATTCCATCATAGAGGAATTATAGATGGTTTTATAAGTTTTCTTCAGAGAAACTTTTAAAATCCTCCAAATGATGGATGCTTTGACATAGTAAGTGACTTCACGGGCCTCCGTCTAAACCCCATTCAAATTTACGACTTAATGTAAAATTTTGTCTAAAAACAGCTTCCCCCATTTTGTGACATCGCTCGCATATATCAAAAATAATATCTTAAACTAATGATAGCTAAGGAAAAACACCATGTTAACAGATCACGTTGTTTTTTTTAATTCCATAAATTCCTCGCGCAACCTCAACATCAGCTTAACTTAGAAGATTTTCGGCGAAAACTGAAGGCAGGCGTTTTTTTTTAGATTAGGTAATATTTGATCCTCTGTATTTAAGTTGTAGTTGATAACCAATGAAAATGACGTTCCATACCAGATGCACTAAACCATCGTAGTGTCAAAGCGGAGTTTCAAGTTTGTATCTTAAAATAGCAAATTTGGACTTAGGTCCAGCTTTTTCTTTTCCAGTAAGCAACGATCCCAACAATATCGACCGCATTATTTTATTACTAAAATAAATTGGAATTCAAAATAAATATTTAACTCGCTTTTATGTTAATTTTACTGCCTGTGCAAAAAAGATAGAGTTATTAGACTCCTAACGAGCTTCCTTTTGTAATTTACGTTGATTTTGTATTTTTTGTGGTGCAAGAGACCAATCCGTCGACGCATCCTCCCTTTTCAGTTACACCGTAACCTCTGAGATGTACAGGCTGTAACATAACCACCCCCACTTTTATTTAGTAGTCTTACGAAAAGAATGGCAAACACGGTAGCTGTGATCTTCTTATCGAGAAGTTCAAAAAAGTTTTAAAGCATTTTAAAGAATTTTAGCGAAGCATTTCAGGCAATTACTATGAATAACATTTGATAAATTAGTTATTGCACGTCTATCGCGTTCTGGATCAACAAACTCGACCTGTCGTCAAATTGTATGGAACAAAAAGACGATTTGGCTCAAAGTAATCAAGTCATCAAGAATACTTACAATTTTCTGTTATCTATGAGTTCAAGAGGAGGTAGAAGCTCTTAGTTGAAAACAGTACGAGTATATCGAGCACGAACCTATTTATCAGTAATTAAACCTATCAATCAGTATTTATTTACCTGTTTAAGCTATCCTCTCCGCTACACAACAACCGCTTTCATGATACGCATGGTGCTTTTTATTTGAGAGGCATGTGATCCAGATAAATTGTCCAGTAAAATTCACCTGTAATAGGCGTCCTTAGCTTTCGGGTCCTTATATTTTTATTACAGCGTATTCCAGCGGTTTAATAATATCTTTAGCATTCAATTATGATTCATTATTATAATAATAGAATATTTATGGTACTATCCAAGTCTTACCTGCCATTATAACCTTCCATTCGAATTTTCTTCCCAACTCCGTAAGGGCAGTGAACATTTAGGTCTAATAATAAACAGATAACAATTGAAATTCGGGTATTCAGACCGGTGGTCTGGATATCTCGGAGACTACGGTTAAACCATTGAGTTCAACCCAACTCAACTCAAAGGGTTAAATACTCCTTAACAGTCGAGTCCAGGGCCGGAGACAAGGGGGGCCAGAGGGGGCAAATGCCCAGGGCCCGGTCCCCTGCGGACCCGGGGGGTGGGGGTGGAGTGTACCGGGACTAAGGGGCCCGGACCCCTCAATTTCCCAGGGGCCCGAGAATCCTGTCCCCGGGCCTAGTCGTGTCCTCTGAGTGAATGATTCTGGATTATGACGTACCTCAACCCGAGTGTTTCATCTCTGCTTCCCGCAGGCAGCGGTGGTGGCGTGGTGGTGTCGTCGCAGGGCGGCCGTCCGCTGCCCATGTCCCCGCCGTCGGCGTCCGCCAGGGAGCTCTCGCCGTCGCCCGTGCTCGACGACGACACCTTAGACGCCCTGCTGGCCGAATACGAGGCGTGGGGAGGGTTCCAGCGTCCCGAACGCCTCGACGTCAAGAAGCCCGGCCCACCGTTCGCCATCAACGGGTTCGCCTTCCGGGACAACAGCAACAATGAAGTGGAGCCCTCGATCAGGAAAGAGCAGGTAGGCACTCGTCACGTTCAATTTTATTCTCATTTTCGCTTGATCCAAAAAAAAATAGAATATTGAACAAAATATTTATTCTGATCGGAGAATCACCTGTAGAGGAAATATGAGTGAACAGTTTTGGCCCATAAATGTAATTAAATACAATACAAGCATGGATATGAAAGGTATACACATAGACTCAAAGTTGTTCTTATAGGGAGTATATTTGCCGTTGGATAATTACTATAGCTTTGTATTAAGAGGAGTCATTTATAATTTATTTATAGAGGACCATTGTTATTTGCTCCGTACCTTCTCTTCAGCTCTTTCGGCTTGGTATCTATTTCAAAATAGCTTCTACCAATGCTGGCGATCCTGTTGCTTGGATAGAAAATGTTTTTCTTTTTTTTAACTGACTATATTTTAAAATTTGTCTGCATTTCTACTTAGAATTCAGGCCGGACAAACTTCCTGCCAAATTTTTCATCCTGTGGTTACACCTTTCCTTATTCTCCACGTAGATTTGGTCCTCCGCTAGGCTACCCTTCTCAAATGTACAAATATGCTATTCGGAGGCAACACCACACATCTATGTTTCTTTATGCATGTTATGTATGAAATTTCGTCGACTTTAGCCATTCCCTTAGCCTCGTTGCTTGCTTCGCAAATCATTGTAGTAGTGTTAGGTTACTTGTCTAGTACTTAAATGCTATCTTCTTCCAATATGCATGTGCATTAAATTGTACCGAATACACGAATTACAAATATATACATGCGCATTCGTGTACCGCTGCTTGCTGTCGGCAGCTAACTCTTCTGGGACACTCATTTCACCGCTAATCTCTGAATCAGGATGCCACCTCACAATCTTCAAGTCGGTGCGTGCACTCAATTGCACAATATTAGCTGATATAATCATTATTAGAAATAAACTGCATTAGAAGAGTAAAAAAATCTATTGAGAACGTCACTTCAAAAAACTACACTAGTGAAGTTTCATCCTCCAATTCGAATAACTTGATGAAACCTGGAAATGTTATTTGATCGATTTTTTTTTATCACAACGAATTCCATTGCATTCGCGAGAAATTTTAAATTATAGCCGAAGAATTGAACATTGAAACCCGTTATTTTACCCTTCGACTGGAATATTTTTAAATACTTGATAAAAACATACCATGCATATCGTCGAACTTCAAATTTAAAATATGGCAAAGGAGTGAAAGATAAAATGTGGCATGGATAAGTTAAAAAGAGTATTAAAATGATCGATAAAAAATTATGAATAAAATCCAGTTAAATTCACCAGAGAAAAGAAGGATTGAGCTTTAGTTTCATATTTTGGGATCATTTTACGATCTTTGATATTGTAATGATCAATTTCAAATGCACTGAGATAACTATGGGAAACATATTTTGAATATTGCTAAGGTTTCCTAAATTCAGTGAATTGGAATTACAGGCTGTAATAGAGGAAATCAAATGTCTTCAGTTAGAAAGCAAAAGAATGTTGGAAAAAATATATAGACATTTGTGACAAATCTTTAGAAAAAAATTTTGTTGATTTTTTTTATTTTTCCAAGTGTGTGAAACTAATTACGCAATACAACCTGATGGTTAATGACCTGGAATTTATGTACATTGTACACTTAAACTACTTCTTTCCATCAACTTTCTGACTTTCCCCATGTGACCCAATGCAACTTGCGTTCTCCTACAAATCATTTTCTCAAGTGTATATATATATTTTGTATATAGTGGTAGTGATTTATTTCTGGTGTCCTCCTGTTTTCTTGTCTGTAAGACCTTTGTTTCTTTTTCACACCCACAGAAGGCAAAATCCTGGGCAGAGGAGTCTCAGCAGGAACCTTCGAAGAATGATATCCCCGAAGATTCAAAAACCAATGCCTCAGGTAAGGCTAATGCCTCCTACATGAAATATTTTTGTCCAAGATTTACGGTCTTTAGCATTGTTTATATTATGATCGCACTTAATTTAAAGAAACAAGTAGATACTGACACAACTCCCGCGTTGGCCAGCCTTATATTACGGCTCATTTACCTACCGCGAAGAGGTGTACTCGAAAGGCCTCTGAAAGTCGGCGGGTATAGACAGTCCCTCTCCAATTTTTCTAAAACAGTATACATCACCTATAAAAAACTACATAAATCCAAAACTAACAATTATTTTCCTCTCCGTAACCGAGTTTTCTTTTATCTGTCTTAGCCTTCAACATCCCAATACCTCTTGATATCTCGGACAGCCTCTATATTTCAGTCAGGATGGTCAACTTTCTGCCCTTTGGAGCGTCTCTTAGTCTGTCATTCTCTACCTGATTATTTGCTTCGTGATCTTTTGATACGCCCGCGCCTTAGAAGCCTCCAGTCCGCCTTATTTCTCCCTCCTGAAATACCCATTTTCTAAACACTGCCCTTATAAGCTTCAAAGTCTTCCCTAATCTTTTCTGGTGGTTTTTTTGTTTTTAAAATGGTTTTTTCTTATATCATAAGTTTCCTTATCTTTTCAGATGATTCATTTACGCGTCAAAATCAAAACAATAAAAAAAGTTATCTCAAGTATAGAGGTCAGGACATTTTTAATGGAGAGATGGAAGTGACTATTTTTGTTATTTTTTCGTCAATCTCTTCGGTAATGAAAAATAGGATTATTGAGGAATTTATCAAAATTTCTTTTCCATAACTCTTTATCAATTCTAGGATGAAAGAGTAATATTTTTACTCCAATATTTTATTTCTAGACCATAGCTGAATCTCTTTTCTAAGTATTTTTACTCTCTGTAACTTTTATGCCATAATCTCTTATAAAAAATGCTCACAAATTATCTTTCGACTGGAAAATGTAAAACTTTTAGCGTGGTTTTAAAATTGAGGAGTAAGCCTCAGACTATGATGAAAAGTCACCATTCTTTGCAAATAAGAAGCTGTTTTTCATCCACCAAAAATAGCTCAAATTTTCCCATCCTTCCAAAGTAGAGAATTTTTGTTTTTACTTGTAGGCTTGGAAATCTCCATGTTAAGAGCCTACGGTGATGGCTTTTTACTGTCGCCTACCGGAGAGAATATTTCGGACAAAAAAAGAAAGGTTCATCCATCTTACGAAAGATTAATTGTGAAGCACAAAAAAATCTTTTCTCTCCAACGTCATCGTCAAAAACTTACCTGACGGTTTATCATTGACAAGCATTTCGTCGTTTGCTTCTCAATAAATCTTCATTGTAGAACAAGAGGTGACAAAGCACTTATCCTTTCACCTCGGCAACAAGTGTCCTCCCGGGGGCGTAACTAGTACCCTCGTTCAAAATGAATGTAATTAACGGGAGCCTTAGAGGCATACGTAGTCCGTAACTGTGTTAACCGAGCGGCCGTTGATGTTCTTTGGAGTAGTATGACGATAAAGCTGCTGACACTTAGCACCAATTGCGTGCACAGAATTTGCTAGCGGGACCCAATAGTTTTGACGTCCCGAATCAATGCAGCGGAAATACAAAATCGCCTGCGTCTATGACGGCACCCCGTTTGAGAGCCGCTATTTCAGCTTTTGGCTTTTAAATAGAGGCAGCTGCGAATATTTACAAAGCAATGAATATAGTTGAGGCTATATTTCGCGGAAATTGTTGGTTGAGTTAGTATTTTATATTTAACATTATGAAATTAATGTAATATTATTTGCGTGAAATTTTACGCTACCATTTGTGACGAACACTCGTCCGCACTTTCAGGGTGGTTTGGTTCGATATGATCTCAGGTCCATGGGTGACGTCAAACCAACGAGTTTTGTTTGGACGACTCAGGATGGGTAGAAGGGGGGTGGGTTGAATGAGGGAATAATCCTTGCCGCATTAGAGAAATTGGGAAATCCATTCACAAAAAAAACTATTTTATTGAACAAAACTGAGGCAGATTAGATAAACAAAAGAAGCACGTACTTCAGAATTTATCGTCCGCATCGGGTGGATGGAATTGCGAAACAAAACTCTCCTTTGGAATATGTTGGGGTTAGTGGGATCTTAACTCTAAAACATAGACATATAATATTACACTCTAAAACAAAAATAGAACACTCGTTCACACTTTGGAAGCACTTCGCTTGGAAATTCTGTGAAGTTAAACAATTTGACATTTAGGGTTAGATTGCCAACCCTTGACACCCAAATGGCCAAATGACATGAATGAAACTCTTGGATACTAAAATTTAAGTTGTCGGTTGAATTAACAATTCTTAATCGTCTCCTTTGCAACGAAGGTGTTGGGTTGAGAGACCGCACTGGGGATAAGTGAAATCACTTGAAGGGGGGGAGCACGAGGTCTAGGGGTCGACGCTTGGGAAGTCTGGGGTTTTTTTTTGTTTTACTTCTCTTGTTGCGGGGCCAGGAAAAGCTGGTCTTCTGCCGGGTAGGGTCCGCGACTCTACCGTGACTCGGGAGTCCGTGCGGATGTCACGTAATCAAGTCTGGAAACAGCAGGGGTGGCGTTGTCTCCTCTTGCGTGGAAATTCCCGTAGAAAAAAAGACCAGAATTGGGTCTCCAATGATCTCAAATGCCTATGTTCGCGGCACGAGATCGCAGGAAGCAACCGCCACGTCGTGTCAGTTTTCCACTGCCAAAATGCATCCCAATCGGGGAGGGCCAGAGATGTTGCTGCCTCGAACGTCTAGCTGCAAGCCCCTCTCTCTTGCTCCACAGGCCCCGCTCACACGAGACGACGGCCAGGTGATTAACCTGCCGCGCCACTAGGCCAGCAAAAAGATGGGCGAAAAGCGCCACACTTCATGGCCGCGCGGAAAACAAATCTTCCGCGGAGCCAAGGCCGTGGTCTCTGCAATTCATAAAAATAGGAAAATGACATCTTTCGAGCGGCAACACGCGCTACCGTCGAAAATGATGATTTCCAACCAAATTGCAGATAGCATCGATATAACAATCCCTTAATAAATATTTTGTTCATGCGCTATCCAGCAAATATTTATTTTCCCTTTCGAAGACCTAAAATACGAGGAAAATATTTTCAGCTAGTGAGCAGAGCGATCGAAGCAAGTAAAATACTCTTTCGACGAAGTTAGCTTTATTCAAATCTTGTTGATGTCATGGGTAGATCGCAGAGTAAAGATATATATCTTTACTATGTGGCGAGATAGGAAAGATATGCTAATATTTCATAAATATTGAGCTTTTATTTTCGTCTTTCTCAGTATCAATATTATCAGGAAGGTGATACTTGTACCAAAGTGGATATCCCTTGCATTAGCTTTAGACCAACTTCAAATTAAGCCTAAATCTTTGTATAATGCTCTCTCGTGTTCATTACGAATATTCAAATAATATCCTAAGATTATGTCTACAATAGCAATATTCAGATATTTTTCTGACTGCGGAACTAGTAGTAGATGGTTGAAAAATGTATTTTTATTCAGTTGCTTTTAAAATTAGTACCGTTCAATGATATTAATTATCGAAAAAAGTTATTTTTACCTCTTATCTCCTTCTAGGTGGATCAGGAAGATTCACTACGGATTCAGATATCTCTACTGGAGAGACAATGAAAAATGATATTGATTCGAAGAAGCCAGCTGCTACCCGCCTCAAGCAACACAAAGGAGTAAGTACATAGAATCATACAGAAATTAAAGTTGGAGAAACAAAATAATTATTTCGTTTTAGTATACAATATTGAACGCATTTGTGGCCTAAACATTGCCCAACGACTTATTATTTCCATACACGATAATTTTCAATTTATCAACTAAATTACGAAATTGTTATTGGAACTAGTTTATATTTTTAATAAGAATGGAGAAGCTACCTATGTATATATGAGTAGGAATTCTTTCCCATTCATTGACTAATGGGATTCCTCCATTTACAGATTATCAATTGCAAGAAGTGCATTAGATTTCAATGATTCTAATTTTTCTTAGAATTACACGATTGTCGGATATCCTATCAGGTTTTCAGCACTGCTTTTCTGGTACGTAATTTGTAAAGTTTTGGTACGTAAATTGGTGCGGATCCAAGCCTAAATTAGCTCATAAAAGGATCCAAAATTAAATTTCTACCTGTGACATCCGTTGTTAGTGGAATATTTTGATTAAAGAAGACAGTTTTTATTCGTCTTTAACATTAAAGTTCCGTAGTCATGGGAAGTATTTGATTACAAGTAATCCGATTACCGGTAGCAACTATATTTTACTTACCTTTATTTGCAATCATCACTGTTTTCAAATCGTAATTAAACTTTTAATCTACTCCAAGAGTAATCGTTACATTGGTGTAATCATTACTCTCGGGGTGATTTGTAATCGGTGCGTAATCGATCGCTGATAGTGTCGATTGCTCCAGTTTTCGATTGTTATCGACTTCAATAGTGTATTTCGAATACTTATTTCGACCATCTTCAGCACCTTCAGGGCATTTTAAAGCCGGGCCATCTCTATCAATATTTTCCGCGCAACATTACTGCAATGCAATTTTTTTTCAGTCTACCACTCTTGGAATTCAATTTTGCTGTAATCGCAGATTTTTCGATTGCATATCAAGTAATTGCAATCTACTTGTAATTGATAGCTATTATTAAAAGTAATTTTTACTTTTTATTGATTACTTTTTGCTGAAGTAATTTTAATTCCCCCAATTTTTGAGTAATTTACTCAACTGTGAAGTTTCGTGCTGCATACCATTGTCGTAATATCGTCATAGCAGTCTTGCTATTTGGATACGCGGCTTCATGTTACGCACGACTTCCAGCCGCATGCGGTCGCCCGATACAAGCCGCATGCAATAAAGAGACTTTAGAGGGGTAGAATATAAAACGAGTTTTATTACAAAATGTTCAAAGAAAAAAATGAAGCATTTACGGCGCAGAGTCGGTTGACACAGAGTAACTTTTTTCAACGTTTTGAAAGGATTAAAAAGCAGGGGTTTATAAGTATCTTGACCTCAGAAAATGTAATATTAGCGCCGGCATCGATATTTTTTTATTATTCTTTCGTAAGTTTAGTTAGTTCTTTAAACTGCTCTAAACTTTAAACTACTCCAAACTAACTTCGCTTTCTAGAGTAGTTTAGTTACTATGGTTTAGTTAAGTTATAATGTTGTCATATATAGTTAGTGAATTAATATAATGTGAGTAGTATTGTTCTAGTTATTTACGTAGTACTATCATTGCCGTGAAAGACAAACGACATTATGCGTAGCTAGAATGCGGAGCTTTAGTAATTTGGCACTCGATCAATGCATTGAAAGAAGTTGAAAAGAAGATATAAGTCGCTATTTCAACTATTTCACATAAAATGGCACCTAACTCACCAATGCTTGGCTTGATTTCTACCTCCTTATTCAGACAGAAAACACCTCGAATATTTTTAGGTAAAAGCTTTTCTGATGAATAAGGTGGAAAGAGGCTTTGCGTCCCTTGGGCCTGGGTTCGGATCCTGGCAGTGGCGGAGATTTGTTGTTGTAATACCGATCATTACTTAGGTGCCAAGAAAAGACCTCTTCACTCCATACAGTGGGGGGGAGGCAGTAATCTGTGGACTCCTTTGCGCCTTTAATTATGAGCAGGCCAACGCAGACGAACGTTTCCCCTCTCCTTCCAATCCGTTTCCCATATAATCCTTCCCTCACGAACTCACCCGCCTATCCTTAATGTACCAGGAGCGGTAATCGTGGGTCATTGAGTGCACATTTTAACTGTTTTCAGTTAGTCGAAAATAAAATCTTGGACCACATCTGTTCACGCGTTGAAACTCAGGTGACAAAGAAACTTTGAATAGTCTGCGGTAAACTTTTTATTTAAGTTTCCGACCAAGGTTTCGACTTAACATCATTATCATTATTTTACTTTAATGCCTTCCTACATCTATGTGCATACCAATATATAATTGTCCGATAGCTTGCACAAACTGCCTTGATAATGACTATGTAAGTCGAAACCTTGGTCGGCGAATTGAATAAAAAGTTATCCGTGGACTATGCAAAGTTTCTCTGTTATCTATTAAAGATGGATTTGAACTAGAAATGTATTTATCTAATGATGGAGTGAAAGTTTAAAAAAATTTCTAAATGGATAGAGATAATTATTAGGGAATTCTGTGCGTTGACTAAACTTCATTGTGTTGAGATAATCCATTTCATGGGAAATTAAATGTAAGAAATGCATTAATGCATTTCTTTCATTTAATTTCCCATGTATTAATGCATTTCTTTCATTTCTATAATCATAAAAAAGGCCTTGATAATGACTGCATAGGTTGAAACGGTTGAAACCTTGGTTTGCAAATGAAACAAAATGTTCACCTTGAACTATACAAAGTTTCTCTGTCACCTAGTAATGGAGTGCCACATAGTAACGTCTGAGAAAATTAAGTCTACGTTGAAAATCACCTCACAGGCAGTAACGGGAATGATTAAAGAATTATATTTTAAATTTATTTCCTTGATTAAAGAGTTTTATGACTAAAGCTTTCGGTGCGGAATTCGAAATTTAGACGAAATTATTTGAAACGTTGTTTTCGAATATTTCACTCGGCGTGACACCTTGATATTTGTTAGCAACAGTCGTAATAATAAGAAATACTTTATTTCGCGTTTAGAGGAAAATATGTGTATATTTAATCGAATTATTACCAAATATGTACATAATACAAGTCTAGGAGTGAATAAAGTATTGAATTGCCAGGAAACCAAATTGGTATGATGTAATTTTTTTCACTTTTGAGGAAAGGGATAGAGATTGAGGTATGGGAGGGGAAAGAGGGGGAGACGAAGGTGTAAGAGGGGAAGGAGGGGAAAGAGAGGTAGAGGAAGGTGTAGGAGGGGAAAGAGGAAGAGCGGGTAGAGGGCGAGCGGAGGGGAGAGAGGAATAAAGGGGAGCAAAAGGAAGTGGAGAGTGGAGGAAGCAGGGAGAGAGGAGATGAAGGGGAGGGAGAAACTATTGTGATTTATTGAGCCCAGGGGGCGAGAAAGCCTGGTGGATCAAAATACAATAGATTCAAGATCTTTGAGCTGAAGGGGAGAGGAAGAAGGGGGAAGGGAAGCAAGTAGACCAACTTTAAAAGTGTTATTATAAGTGGAGTTGTGGGAGGAGACGTGAATGGCGACAGGGAGAGAAACGGAGAGGGAAGGGGGATCGTTACAAGACGAGCGGTGCCCATTCATTCGAATGTTGAGAGGAGTGGTGGATAAGCCAATATAAAACGAGGGGCAGTATTGACAGAGGAGGATGTAAACAATGTTTGGTGTAGTGCAAGAAGGTGAGAGGACAGAAGGGAGGGGAAAAGCGAGGAACTTGTCCGGCAAGGGCTGGGTGATGAGGATGGCGCAAGTTTTGCATCGCGGGCGGTTGCACGGGGTGGGAAGGGATTTGGTGGGTTTGAGTTATTTGGACATGGGTTTGGTGATTTTAAAAATGGCGGATAGATTGGGGGGGCGTCAGAAGCTGAGAGAGAGAGAGAGAGGGACATTGAGGAAATATTTTTGAAGTGGTTAGGTTGTCTGAAAGGATAGGGTAGAGGTTTTTAATAATGCGTCTAAGAGAGTCAACACCAGGGAAGTAGGTGGTACAGAGGGAGATATTGTGTTGAGAAATGCTATTGGTGGGAGGCAGTTTGGGGGAGTGTGGTTTTTTGGGGGTAAGGGGGTCCATTTCTCAGAGGCGTGAGGACTCCGGCGAGTCAACGGGCAGAGGAGAATCTAGCCTGTTCCGTCACAGTTATTTGTTGCGAAACGTGGGTCGGCCAGAAGTAGAGGCGATCATCACGGTTATTTTTCACAAAACGTGAGGCGGCCAGAGGTAGAGACGTTTCCCAAACCAGTTATTTGTTGCGAAAGATACGGGATGGCGGACGAAAAGAAGGGCTCGGCTTTCGCCCAATACAGGGAAAGTAAAATAAACGATGATGAGGAATCGGAGGGGCTTATCAAATCACTCTCAATACCTTAACGGCGATAATGTCCTCAGTGGTCTGTCATCGCCTCCGCAAGTAACCAACGTCCCTCATGGGATCGCTTCTCCATTGTTGCAGGGTACGGACGCAACCCTGACCCGAGCCGCAGCTCAGAAGAAGGAGGTCCCCCGCGGCCCGACCCGGCTCGTGGAAGACGGCGAGGGCATATTCGCCGGGTCGTGGGACAGGGCCGGTGGTGGGGGGGGTGCCGGACGGGCACCCGAACCGGTGGATCCCAGCTTCGTGTTTGTCACCTTCAAGGACGGGTGAGCGCTCTCTTCGATTCGTTTAGGCAGACCGTGGTGGCACTCGCTTGCGCAGAGTATGGGGTCAGTAAGAGGGAAGCAGACGATGCTGGTGGGAGAAAGAAACCGGTTTTCCCCACGGGAGACATTCGGTTCCTGTGTCCTCTAAATAAAGCTTACATCACCCTACCTGACCTCATATTCGGCGCTCACGAGTTCCATCGATCTGTGCGATAAAATAAAAGCTTTTGTAAATGTACTTTTGTTTACGCTAATAGTTTTAAGGATAGCATGAACATTTATATATTAAATATGAATATGTCTACCTCCAGCGACACGTTATATTGCCGAAACCCCTGTTTTGAAATTAATGCTGATTAAATGCTCGAGAAGTGATTTTCCGAGGACCATTTTTCTATTTCATGCGTTCAAACTAATTCGGTGCTCTAATTAAAGAAAGCCTATCTATTAAAATCCTTTTGAATACTTTTTAGAAGTTTTCCTAAAAATATATATGTATATGCAGTGTGTCAATTACACGAAACCGTACATATATATTTTTCTTTTTTCCAATTTGTGTCCGCTTTTTTCTCCTTTCATAAATTTGATAGAGTCCGCACTTGGAAAGAAGGAGCTGACATTGCCAATGCCGTCGCTGATTTCTTGCAACTGAGACGGGTTGATCTCTCCAACATACGGTAAGACGAACTCAACAATTTGGTATTTTATCTCAGTTATTTCTCAAATGTGTACCCAGTTTCTTTTCCAAGTAATATTTTTATTGTGTATCATTGCTAGGCGCAGGCTTGTAGACGATTGCATCTCTAAACAAGTTTTAAGCTAATCATAAATATTTTCATGAGTATTTTCGCGAAAGTGTTTCAATCTGAAGAGACAATTATCTTTTAAAATTTTTTTTATATGATGCCACTAGGAAAAAGCTAAAGAAAGTTCTGTACATTTACCAAGTTTCTTTATTATAATGACCGGTGTTGCATAAATAATGTCATTTTTGCGTATTTTGTCGTAACCCAGGTCTTATTAATAAAGCAATATGTATGTTCCAATTTCCAAGCCAGAGGCGGTTTGTGGCCCGGGCGACTACACTGCGCACCACCTTAGTAGGGGCACCAAACCTAAGGTCTAATATTAAAATGAGAAATTATAACTTTATGGTTCCACAATAATATTTGTTATAATTTTCCATTTCAATATTGATCGAGTCCATAAAGCTACGCCAGAAACAACAAATTATGTCTTATTAAAATAAATTGGTTATAAAATATTTCTATTAATAATATAAAAATATTTTATTACAAATATTTTATGGCCCTTTTTTATGATTGATGTGTGCTTTACAAGGAATAAAAATTTTCCGATTTGTAAATACTCAATTCTTAATAATTTTGGTGACGTAAACATAGAGGGGAGCGCCAAAAAGCGATTTTTCCGGGTGAGAGAAATTAATCCCTGAGCCGCCCATCCAAAATTTAAGTAGTTTCTTCTCAATAACCTGAATAAATTGGCATCGTTCTTTTCGCTGTATATTTTTCTCACTGGAGTTTTATTTTTTCCTTTGCTCTTTCTCCACGCTGGAACAGTGTGGAGCCGCACGAAGTGAACTTCCAAGTGCAGGAAAATTCTCTTGGCCTCAACGCCTCTGAGGTTGCCCGGAGAATAGGTGAGGTTACGTCTGAGTCATTAGATTCATTCGTCGGAACTTGCCTCTTGCGGCAAAGCTTGGAAGCATCCTTTGCATCTTTGCGCATTAAATTTGCGGTGAATCGCCGCATAAATTTCATCATTTGGATCCACTAAAGACTTATCTCTGTTGTAACATTAAATAAAGCATTATTGCGAACGAACGAGATAATGTTTTACTAACAGAATAGCAAAAATGTCGATTACCAGTGTTTAAAGTAAATTTTAGAATTGATTGCGGTATTTTTCATTCATCTTATCGTTGTATAACGATGAACTAAAACGTTTTTAAAACTTTTTGTTGACATCAAGTGTCACTTGATGCATTTGAAGCTGAAGACATTCATGTTAGAGTGTTAGATATAAATAGAAAGTATTAGATATTTTTTTGATGATCCTGCTTCCGTGGATTCCCCTAATGTGGTCTTTTTATTCCAGAAAGCATTAAAGGAGACCTGAAGAAAGAGATTGGTGTGGAAGTAACATCAGCTGGGATTGGCAATAACGTGAGTCCCTCAAATTCTTTTAAAAAATTGGCATAGTATCGCTTCCATTTTTAAATTAAGAGTTACGTTTTATGACGGACTTGGACACAGTTTATCTGTTCCCACAATTAAACTCGGAGTAGTAGTGGACATTTCTGTTGAAACGAGCCATAGTAGCTTAATCATTAATTGCTTTGGGAAAATTTTCTGGAAAAGGTTAATCTCAGTATATCGGTACTTTAAGAAATGCTTATGGCATTAAAAAACACAAGAATTTATTTCATTTAGATAACTTTCTAGGTGCTGAAAAAAATGGAGGTTTTCATATGATATTTCCAAGCACCAAGAAAAATTCACTGTGCTTACATACTGTAGATGCTTGCGCTCAGCGTAAATGGCCATTAGCAAAAAAGGACAGGAACGAAAATTATTTTTTAAATAAAGATGAACTATTAAAGTAAGATTTACTTTTAATTAATTTGGATTACCGTAAGTTACTTTGGCGATAACTTTTTCCGCCTTAGAGCGCCTGTAGCGGGTATTTGCAAAACCCCAGAATAAGAATAATTGGGAGATTCATTGGCACGACTTTGCACTATTACTGTGGAAAATGTGATGATGAATTATGAGTCAACTATTAGATCTTTCATGTTACCAAATCTCATAATTATCAATCAAAGGAAAACCGCTGTCGGCCCGCTTTCGTCCGGGGCAGTCGGATGGGGGATGTTGCCGTCGTTCGGCTGAGGATTAAACACAGCACCTAGTCTCACTCGTACTTCTACGCGGAAGAGAATATTTAACTCCCCGTTTCGACTGCTGTCAATCGCCTATCACTTGTTTCTTCAATTTCTCTTTACGGAGTGCGATAACTACCAGGAAGTACTAAAAGTCTAGGCATAAGGGGAAAACCTATTATGGCGTAGATGGGGAGAGAAGCGACCGGTGCAGTTACTTTCTCCTATAAAGAGCTTTCTAGTGTATGCTCTTAGCGACGTAGCGATGGTCCATGAGGTGCGGACCTCACCCCGTAATGTTTCAATTTGTTTTTAAAAATTAGCTCGCTATATGAGAAAGCTGTATTTTGATTTTGAAACAAATAATATGTTAATTTCATTTGTGAATTGCTGTTAAAACTCTCTTCAAAGAAATATTTATGTAATTTTCAAGCATAAAAACCATTACAAGTACTGAATTCTTTCATCAAGTAGCGCAACAAAATTTATTTTAAAAATCGGTTGTTACGCACCAGTCGTAATTGCACTCTAAATGTCTAACACAAAATTTTGCTCTTGATTTTCAAATGTTTTCCGCTGGATGACCGCTCCCCCTCCCCCCCTCCTCATCCCCCCTTCCGGATATACTCAATTGCCCCCCTTCTTCCCCGAAACGAAGTCCTGGCTGCTTCACTGGTGCTAACCAACGACTCTGATTCCAGAGCAAGCTCGTCACCATCGGCGGCGATGGCGTGGTGGTGTCCGTCGTACCGGCCACCCCCTCTTTCCCCGGTCCCAGATCCGCTGTTGTGGAGCTCGCTGGGATGGCGGGTGGTCCCCTGGGGTGGGGTGCGGGGGGAGTCCCCGGTGGTGGCTCCGCTCTCATCGGCCCCGGAGCCAAGGCCATCGAGAACGGGGCGTCGGAGAGGCAGCTACGCGTCCTGGTGTTTCTCGCTTGCGGCGTCCTGGCCGCCACCTTCATCGGTGTCTTCACCCTCTTCATCGTGAGGCGGCACGCCAAGTCTCGGCAGAAGCTCCGCGGACTGGGCGGAAAGGAGGACGTTGAGGCCAGTAAGGACTATCAGGTGAGTTGAAGCACTTAACATTCAATGATTACTAGTATCATTCATAATAATGTCAAGTATCCACGCAAAAATGTTCACCATTTTGATTTAATAATGGCAATTTGCATTTTTTATGCAGAAATTCGAAAGACATTACACCAATGCATTACTTATAGTGTGGGAGGGGTAAATTTGAAGGAGTCAGATGAAGTAAAATACCTGGAAATCACCATGAATTTGGACTTAGCGTGGGGGAAACACATGCAAAATATTTGTTGCGTTGCATTAAATAAACTAGGGTTTATCAAATGAATAGTTGGAAGGTTCTCTGAATGAAAAAGTAAAAGAGGGATGCTACTTTGCGCTGGTTAGGCCACATCTCGAATATGCCACGAGTATTTGGCACCCTGCACAGAAAGATTTTATTTGGGAAGTAAATAAAATTCAGAGGAGAGCCTCGCACTTCCTTAAAAACTGCTACCAGCAAACAGAAAGTGTCATGCAGCTGATGGGAGTAGTTTGAGACTCGGAGGCTACATGCTAGGTTTAGATTACTTGAAAATTCAGATTGGGCGAATTTCAGTACAACATGGAGGTTCAGTACGATTATTTTGACCTCACACTATTTCTCTAGAACTGGATATAAATGACAAAGTAATAGAGATATACTGCTAAACTGATAGGTACAAAAATTCCTTCTTTCATCCACCATTAGTGGTTATAACAAAAACAGTGTCACACTATCATAGGTCACATCATTCATATACAATTCACCTGTCTTCCACCCCTCCTTTTCCCTCCCTGTTCATGGCTGGTGTCCCTACACCCATTGCCTCACATATCTGCGGAGAGTCACAGGGTAGTATGTATGTAGCAAAATTATTTTTAAACCATTGTTGTATGGGTTAATATATTTACAACTATTGACCTACCTCTGGGAATATACTCAATCTCCTCAGTATGTAGAGGGAAAATATTTTTTGAGCTTGTGGGGTAAAGTCAAACTCTGCAGTCGGTGGATGAAAGTATTCATTAATTTTCATGCAAAGGAACTTTGCAGCAAAAAGGTTTAAGTATCATCATGGCGAAAAGATACCTTCATGAGTGGTTATGAAGAGGTTGCTTCACTGCCATCTTCATCGGTCGTAGTCACAAATCCAAAGATTGGTTCGCTGATGTTCTCCACTTCATTCTCTTTCCAGCTTACCACTTGATCCTTCATATTTCCTTACCTTATATTTGCTTCATGAATTCTATCCGTCCTAATTATTCCCATTTGCTGCTTTTTCCTTTATAGTTTTCAGGAGGCTGATATGCCTAAAAATTTTGTTCTTTGATTATATTTTCAAAATTCTTCTATGATGTTGGCACTCTTGAAGATACTTGTTGAAAGAGTAAATTAATGAAGCCATGTGCATATTCACCATATATAATGCATGTCGCCCTCCTGTGATTTACCGGTACATCCAATTATGAGTTAATTTCATTAGGTAGATCAAAGGATGAAGGCCTTTCATTGTTTTAGCCTTGAAGTGATTGCTTGTTAATATTGCAATTGTGTACAATGTACATGCTCCAGGAGGTATGCTTGAATCTCACTAAGGTAACCTCTGAGGTAACTAAGAAAGTCATGGAGGAAAATCATGAATAGATGGGCATTTTGAACAACTAACCACAATGTTGCATTGTCTTTGATAAAGAGTTCCTCTCTTCAGATTGGCCTTTCTTAAGTTTCCCCAAAGATTCTCTACCTACCTCGGCTCTACTTCTACATACTGGTTTTGAACATACCCTCCCTGGAAGTTTCTGATGCATTCATTTAAATATTTTTATAATAATAATAATAATAATAGGTTATGAAAGAAGTTACATTTTGATACAGGAAATGTACATTTCTGAACCTTTTTGTTATCAAACTCACAAGGCAGGTAGTATTTGCATTGTCTCTTAAATAAGGCTAACAAGATCAGGAATACTATTCTAAAAGTAATAAATGCATTTTTAGAGTTTGTGACTTGTTTGTTGGAGAAAATATGTATAAAAATTCACATTAAAAAATGCATCCCCTTAACCTTTTCCCCTCAAATAATTTTCCATATCTCCTCATTAATGTTTGGAATTAAAATCTTTCATTTTTTCCCAGCATATTGCTTAAGGAAAGATTCAACCAGGTTGACAGGTCAATTATGTATGTTTTAATGGCTTACTATAATTGTCTTCAGGGGAAGACCCTGGCTTCAGACCTCTCTGTAGACTTAAACCTGAAGTCAGAGATGGCCATTTAAACATCAGTGTTCAATTTCTCAACCCAATTGGAGTACTCTTCACTCATAAAATGAGTACTTGATCTCTTTTTTCTCAGGCATATTGAAATGTTTCAAAAACTAACTGATTCTCTGGCATTACATACCTGCAGGACCTGTGCCGTGCCAGGATGGCCACCAAGGCAACACCTTGCGCTCAATCTGCCCATCCATCAGCAGCTGGAGAGAAGACCGAGGGATCAGGTCACGGCTCATCTAGGGTGGCTAGCTTGTCAAAAGAAGGGGAGCCACCCAATAACAGCCCATCTTCAAGGTCAAGCACATCGTCCTGGTGAGATAATGCATGCCCTCTCCCTCCCCCCTGAGTGCATGGAAATAGCACATTTGTTAGCACTGATGCTGTATACTTATCCCCTATATCTGCACACAATTTCTGTCTTCAGCATATCATAGATAGCATTGATGGAGATTGGAGTACCTCCACTAATCTTTTAAACCTCTTTACATACATAATTTTCTTCTTTTACTCACCATATATATGCTTAACCTCTCTTCACCTCATCAATAGGCCGATTCTCTGTTGCCCCTTCCCTGTTTACCCAACATCCTCCTCTCTCTCACAGTGCTCAACATCCCCTCACCCCTCAATACCTGCTCATGCTGAGTGTCTCCTCATTTGTCTTCCTTTCCATCCATAGAACTTTTTCCATTCTCCTCCTAATCCACATTTCTTTCAGTGCCACAATCATTGCTTTGCACATTGCAAATTTGACAATGATATTACAAACTCATTATTTCCGGTTTATTCTCCTCTTTCTCTACATTCAGCAAGACCACTGCATCTGCCTAGACTTGTAGAAGCTCTCAAATGCAAAACTATTATTAGCAATTAAGATACTTTGTGACTTCAATGTCTTCATTGCTAATATGGAGCCCTTCCACCACGTCATAGCTTCCAATTTCGATTTAAAGCAAAACTATTAGTTTAAATTTTCTGAATAATCTTTCTGCATAAATCTCAAGAGGAACTTTTCATTGCCATCCAATTCTAATGGAATGTAAGTTTATTAATCAACTTTTAAAATACAATCAATACAATATAAGAGTAATAGGACTGCACAGTCCCTCTACTTTATTAAGAAAGATGTTAGTTTAAAAGTCACTCTTGAAAATCAGCTAATTTATTTTTCCAATTTGCAAATAGTTAAATTTATAGCTGAACTTACTTTTAGTTCTCGCATGTGTACTTAATCTTAAGAATCACCTATACATAGGTAATTGCTTTCTGAAGACCACTTTTTCAGCTGAAAATCAAAGTCAAAAAATAATCGGTCCTTTTACTTTCTTCTTAGTCTTCATCCTGAAAATTAGTTAGGGTGTGAAATTCTCTTTCTTTAGTAGGCATTACTATTTTCCTTGCATGCATGCTTTCCTTGTTTGGAGATTTAAATAGAGTCATATAATTGTAAAATGTAGTATGTAGTGCCTTCATGCATTCTATATCTTTAAGACTATACCTATATCGATCTTTTAACCAGATCTCCAATGATATCGCATGAATTAATGAAGATATATCTTATACATATATGTGAATAGAAATCAGATAATTTATTGAACTTAAATTCACAGAAAATAAAGAGCATTATCATAGATTCCTAGGGTCCTAAAATCTGTAAACATGGAATCACGGTCTAAGATTAAACTTCAAAATGTAGGAATAGAATACATTGATAAAATTAATGATTTAGGTATTATTGGAAACAAAACGCTAACCTGGGATGAACACATTGCACATATTTCTGATAAAGTAGTTAAAACGGCCCCAGTGGCGGCGGGGTTAAGTCCTCGCCTGCTAAACTGAGGGTCGTGGGTTCGAGTCCCGCCTGAGTGGATTTTTCACCACTCAGGATGTGGGTGTTTGTGTTCGTACATTGTTATATGTTACAACACCCAATGTAAAAGGCTGTCAGTGCTGTTTTCGGGGATGATAAAATAAATAAATAAAAAAACCTTACACTAGCTGAAAAGTTTTCGTAACTTGATGTCCTTACCACTGAGACTCAAAATAGCCAATACCTTATTGATCCCTCATATTGATTTTTATTCTTTGGTGATGTCAAATATGTATTTCAAAATCTCAGTTATCCAAACTGCAGAAAATATAAAACTGTGCTATATGTTATGTTTGCGATATAGCATATAATGATCATATTACCCCATACTACCATGAATTAAAAATCCTACAAATCAAACAAAGAAGAACATTGCAAATAGAAGTACTTATGAATAAACTTTAAAAACTGAAACTCCTCCCTACATTTTCCAGCCTTATTTAGATAATTTAGCTTTAAAAAACAAGGAATACCAGAAATAAAAATAAATTAACTGTAACCTGTCACAGGACCACTGTGTACCATTATACCTAAAATCCTGTCATAGGTAAGTATATGGAATTCGATTCCTCAAGATTTGAAGAATATCAGCACAGTAGAAAGATTTTTAAAAAATGTTTGTTTTCGTTTTATTTCAATGAAATTTGATTTATGTGAAAATTTTGAATGAAATGAATGAATGAATATATTGTCTTGATGTGATAACTCTCATGGTAATTTTCATCCAAAAACGGCCTAGTCAGCCTTAGCATATCTTACTTGGAATATTCTAGTGGCGAAAGGGTTATTACTGGGTCACTTAATCTCAAATTTGATGTAACCAGCAACTTGGGTATGGGAACATATTTTAGGGATCTGAATTCAATATTTTTCCATATTCTTTCGATACAGGAGTGAAGAGCCAGCTCTCACCAACATGGACATCTCTACTGGGCATATGGTTTTGGTAAGTAGACTTTGAATTCAATTTTACTGTAGTTGTCTTCTCTTCGTAGAAGATCTGAATGTTGGTATTCACAACTAAATAAAATAATTAGTATTTTAAACTGTAGAAAATTGCTAAAAGTATATTTTATTTTACAATAAATCCTGGCTTTAAATCATTAAGGATTCCATACTGGGTGCTTTTCTAAAGA
Organism: Pyrrhosoma nymphula; assembly: GCA_963573305.1. NCBI lineage: Eukaryota > Metazoa > Arthropoda > Insecta > Odonata > Coenagrionidae > Pyrrhosoma > Pyrrhosoma nymphula. The sequence continues at coordinate 109,954,924 of OY754329.1, forward strand.
TGTTAGATAGCCTTTACTTGTTTCTAATTTGAATAGTACTTATATGAGCCATCCAATACAAGCTACATATAGATGATCATTTCATGCATACTTGGAAGAGACTAAGCAATGGCAAAGATCACATCCCAAACTGTCTCTGTTAACAAACAAATGTCACTAATGTATTTTCCAATTAATGTATTTTCCAACTAATGGCTAGGTGGCTCATCACTTTATTAAGCCCTCAATTACCTGGTAGAATGATGAACTCTTACATGCTATATTTTATACGCACACCAGTACAAATTTATGATGAGATGTTGGCGATAATTTTGGTATAATTGAAATAAAGTGAGTTTTAGAGATACCTAGATGCTTAAAAAGTGTACTCATTAAAACAATTTAATGCCATCATAAGATCAATGTAGTATGTGAAAGGGTTATCAGGCACCTTTTAAGAAAACTCTTTAAATCATTTACGAAAAGATTAAAGGACTAGGCTTATTTGCATGCTAAAATTCCTACTCACTTCAATCTCATTAAATTTTATTTTCCAACCTTCAGTCATACATGGAAGACCATCTGAAAAATAAGGACAGGCTTGAGCAAGAATGGGTGGCCCTCTGTGCCTATGAAGCTGAGCCTTGTGCAACAACTGTAGCCTTATGTGTGAGTATCAAAACAAAATTAAAATATCAATGCTGTATATTCAACTACATATGATTGAATATACTTTTCAGTGAAGTACATATTATTTAGAAAATACTGCCTATAAAATGATAACTTTTAGTAATTAATTCCAATATCACTAACTTAAGTAACTTTGACTTTTGACTATCTAAAAGTATAGCATATATCATTAAGACACTGTACAGGTGGCTTTAATTTCAAGTCTTTATTAGTAGGTACATACATATTACATACATTGAGTATACAAACCAGGAACATAGTTTAAAGAATGAATTGACTGCTCCAAACCATTTATATTTATCATTTATTTGCACAAAGATATTGTAAAAACTTCTCTTGCCTTGGATTTCTCTCAGAAATAATGCCAATCAAACATGAGAAAGCATATCTGATTATAAGATTAAGCATTGAAATTGTTATCTCATCTTCTCTAAAGATAATAAGATTTTATTCTGAAGTAATATCTTATTATTTTATCAGCTTACATATTATTAATTTGTGTACAGTTTGCATTGTAGTAAAGTTATTTTTTTATAGATATAAAGTGTTGCAGCCAATTTTAAAAAAGTAACAGTTGTGTTGTACGAGGGTCATCCGGAAAGTAGTACCCGTTTGTACCGTGTGGAGCGCTGGTGAGTAGAGTAGCCACCGGACAAATTCTAACACGTTCAGTTGTATTTCAGCTGTCTGTGTGCAAAGTTACGCCTCGCTGGTACTGACTGTGTTCTTTCTGTGAGTGTTTATAATGTTCAAGAAAATATAGAACGCCGCCAGTTGTGAAATTAGGGCTGTGATGGTTGTCGAGCGGCGTTATTCTCCTCCACGACAATGCCAGGCCTCATACGGCTCAGATAACAGAACAACTTGTTCAACAATTCAAATGAGAAACATTCAACCATCCACCCTATAGCCCAGACTTGGCACCCTCAGATTTTCATCTGTTTACAAAACTCAAGGACTTTTTGGCAGGAAAGAAATTTGAAAGTGATGAAGAGCTGAAAGCAGCTATGACTACATATCTCAATACACTGGCGGCAGAGGAGTACGAAGCTGGGATACAAAAACTCATCACACGTTATGACAAATGCTTAAATTTGTGAGGTGACTATGTGGAGAAGTAGTTTAGAGTATGTTCTTTACAAATAAAAAAAATTATATTTGTTTAAATGTACCAGTTTTTTTAAATTCCAAAATGGGTAATACTTTCCGGATGCCCCTCGTATTTTATAACTTAGATTTTTTACACTAGAAAAATAAATTCGCAAAATTATCCATTTTCCATTGTAATTAAAGAATTTCACAGGTTTTGGACTTAACAACTTGTTTAGTTTTAATTTAATTTTGTTGCTTGATACTGTGTCTTGTATATTTAGCAAGCTTTCTTTTTAATTATTGTTTCCATGTTGGCAGCAAGAAAACCTGAAGAAGAATCGATACCCTGACATTGTACCATACGATCACTCAAGAGTTGTCCTCAATGATTTGGCCAATGCATCTGGATGTGATTACATAAATGCATCTACAATTGTAAGTCATAAATTATACTCTCTTAATTAAAACATTTTTTAATTAGATTGGGAAAATTGTGGGATTTACCAGATATTTTTCCATTACCATAAATTTGTGAATAGCCTCAGTAAGTCTAATATTTGTGGTGTTCCAGTGCTTTCCACAATAAAGTTTAGATCCATCAATTATCATAATTAAGCCTACACATTAATTTTCCCTATAATAATGCTACTAAAGAATGTATTGTAATTTCTTGCTGAGTGATCCATAGCTGTGGTTAAGATGCCAGTCTTTCCTAGTCCCTGGTATTCTCCTTTATGAAACTTTCTTCTCCTACAACATTCAGCTTAAAAATTCAAAATTCTTGACTGATGAGAAGGGCATTGATTGGCACTACACCTTTTTTCAATCACAAATAATTTGGGATTTTGTAATATTGTTACACAAATCATACATATATCCTTAACTTTTGGAATAATTACTCTCCCAATAATGCAATTAAGCTATGAAATCATGTCATAATGTTAAAGTTACTCCATTGTATATATGAATGAAACAAGAAATCATTTGTCTTATTTCACTGTTCATATTCTTGTATGTTAAAGGGATTCCTTTATAAAATTAGAAAAAAACTGGTCGGTTTTTATGTTCATGAAGTTTTAATGAAGCCAAAATGGTAGGGGTGGGGAAACGATGGCAAAGAGTAAACTACTAAATTTTATAGTTTCCCAAGCCATAAAAAAGTTTGTCAGCATTTTTTATTGATAGTTTATATGGATTCCAACATTGCTGCTTAAGTGCAATTAACAGTTCTGAAAATATTACATAATATATCGTCCTCCATACAGTTAATACTGATCCATTTTTGTGAGTTTTATAATTTTCAGAATTTTAATTTTCTTACAGACTGATCATGACCCCAGGAATCCAGCATATATTGCCACACAAGGACCCCTCAGTCATACAGCATCAGACTTCTGGCAAATGGTTTGGGAGCAAGGAAGTGTGGTAATGGTTATGTTGACTCGATTGACTGAGGATGGAGTTGCCATGTCCCACCGCTATTGGCCAGAAGAAGGATCAGAGCTGTACCACATTTATGAGGTAATGCCTCCACATCACCTTACTCGACTTCCTCATTTATTGACTTCCTTTGATTTCTGTCTCCCATTGTTCACCACCCGGCAGTGGTAAACTTCATAATGAAAAGCAATTCTGGGTTTAATTTTGAAATTAAACACAATTTTTTTCCTTTAATATTCTTCTTATTTTTTATACAGAACTGTAATTTAATACTCAATATTGTTATTGTTATGAAGTCAAATTCAATTCCAGAGTCTTCTACCTTTTTTAGTCATCTTATTTTGGTTATTTGTACTTAAAGCACCACAGGTCCTTTCCATTGGTTAAAGCAAACCCTGCTGAAGTTCATATATATATTGTGCCCTCTCAATGCAGTCTAGGTTAAGTTCCATCCAGACTCCTTATAACAAGGAAAATAATGTGCATGCATTTAACGTATACTCTACTCTATCCATGGTAAATTGCTGCATTTCTGCACTCCTCGGTTCTGAGATCTAATGTATACCTCATCTGCCTAAATTTTTTTTGCATATTTTCCTGTGACATCAAAGAAAAAGGCAATTGTAGCCCCACAGAAAAATTTATCAGAATTTTTCATCTCATATTTGCACACACTGTTAAATGATAAATATATTGTAGCTGCTACATTTTTAGTGCAACCTGAGCAACGAAAATAAAATAGTATGGCAAATATATGACTGTTAAGCATAATATTTATAACAATTTTGCATAAAGGTGGATACCATAAAAATTTCCCTGAGATTATACAATAAATCTATTACTTCCCTCAATCACTATGCAGATGAGCCTTCGATTATGTTTTCCCTTTCAATATCCACCCCTAAAGAAATTGACTGATCTACCACCCCTAAAGAAATTCACTGATGTCATTACGCTCATGATAACATGAAAGTACATACCTGGCTGTGAATTAGGTCCTTAGACATATACCATATCACTGCAGGTGTGTGCTGTGGGTTGCATATACACACAAGTCGCTTTATATGTGCTCTGCGTTGAACTACAGGTACCTGCAGTAAAATCAATATGGCTGATAGTAAATGATAGTCACAGAAAATTTTAATTCATGAACATGAAGTTGCATAAAGGAAGAGCATTGGCAATGTTATTGTTTCTGTTTTTCCCAGTTTTCTGACATGTATAATCATGATGAATGAATATTTATGCATCAAATGAGAATTATAACCTCTCTTTTTAGTTTTTCTTGTACCTTAGACAGGGGCTGGTATTCATTTACATCAATTTCAATACCATGCAGATGAGACTTTGATTATGTTTTCCCTTTCAATATCCACATCTAAATAAATTCACTGATGTCCATGATGCTCATGATAACATGAAAGTACATACCTAGCTGTAAATTAGGTACTTAGACATATACCATATCACTGCAGGTGTGTGCTGTGGGTTGCATATATGCACAAGTCCCTTTATATGGGTTCTGCGTTGAACTACAGGTACCTGCAGTAAAATCAATACAGCTGATAGTAAATGATAGTCACAGAAAATTTTAACTTATGAACATGAAGTTGCATTAAGGAAGAGCATTGACAGTGTTAATGTTTCTGTAACTCCTAGTTTTCTGACATGTATAATCATGATGAATGAATATTTGTATATCATATGAGAATTATAACCTCTCTTTTTAGTTTTTCTTGTACCTTAGACAGGGGCTGGTATTCATTTACATCAATTTCTATTCTAGGTTCATTTAGTGAGTGAGCACATTTGGTGTGATGATTACTTGGTTCGTAGCTTCTACCTGAAGAACCTGAAGACTGGAGAGACCCGCACTGTTACACAATTCCACTTTTTGTCCTGGCCTGAAGCTGGGACACCACTCTCAACTAAAGCCCTGCTTGAATTCCGAAGGTATATTCACATCCAAATATATATTTCTCGAGCACATTACTTCCAATTTATTTATATGAAATGGCTACAGAATATGGTCACAATGTTGTTTTTACTCCAAACTGTTACTTCTCACTAAAATGATAATGAGTCACTCCATGAAAAACGAAATTTGCATCAAAATTTTAGTTACAAGTAATTTATTGACATGTTAACTCAATTCAAAATTTTAAGGTAGTGGAATAGGCCTAAGAACTCTTATAATTTTTAATTCCAATTCATTGATCTTGAGTATTTTGAAGTAAAATATAAATGTTTTACCTTGAGCACCCCATTGCAGTTGTGATAAGTGTTTTTGGAGTAGCTGATTTTCTCTCCTGATGGTAGATAATTTACTCTTGCAGGAAGGTGAACAAATCTTACCGCGGGAGATCTTGCCCAATTGTGGTACACTGCAGGTTAGTTATCATAAACTTTTACATTAGATCCCAGGAAACCTACACCCTAAGTTAACTTCATTGATACATCCATACTGTATGAACACTTTCTTGCATTAAATTCCTCATGAAATTATTTTTTCCTGCCTCTCATGTTATGATAATTATCTCATATTATCCTCTTCCTTTCCTATATGCCAAAATTTCTACACTAACTCTCAGCCTTGTCATGTAATTTGCAGTATTAAGAAAAGATTAAAGATGTTTAGCTTAAACTTGAATAATAGGACATCAGCTCAATTTTATAACTGCTGTGATGTAATTGATATTATGATAGTTTCTGAAATAAAATGGTGAAGTTAAGACAAAATTATACTCTTGGATTTTTGAATATTCATAATAAATAGTTTACGAAATAAATCTTTTTGCAAATTCATGATTCTCCTTAACTTTGCAGTGATGGAGTTGGCCGTACTGGAACATATTGCCTCATTGACATGGTCCTCAACCGCATGTCCAAGGGTGCCAAAGAGATTGACATCGCAGCTACGCTTGAGCACATCCGAGACCAACGACCATTCATGGTGAAAAGCAAGCAGCAATTTGAGTTCGTCTTGATGGCTGTGGCCGAAGAGGTCCATGCCATCTTGCGTGCTCTACCTCAGTGATTAGTTGATTGATTGGAGGGAATGAAGGGTGCATAAGGTGAAGGGTTGAGGGAGGGCGATGGGAGGAAAAAAATTGTCATTTTTCGAAACACATTCTTCTCCTGACTGGAATGGACAGGCAAACCATTTGGAGAAAGCTGGGGTAAAGAGGTGTGAATTAGATGGAGCAATTAGAATAGATGCTCTACAGGGGTACCCAATTCATGATTTTTCCACTGATTCCATGCTAAGACTTGTGGGGCTCATGCAAATTTAATCCAACATTCAATGAGCTGGGAGTTTTATTCAAGGAGGGTTATCCTTGGGTTTGGAGTACGTACACTAAGGATATTTTATTTTTATTGAAAAGATATTGATTGAGGGTCAAGTAGCAAGGACATGGAATCAGTTAATTACATGGCGAAGAGACAGGTATGACAGGAAAGGGTTGAATATTGAGGCGTCAAATGAAAAACTTAGCTTTCAAATAGACGTTAGTGAATGAGGGAAATAAAAACCAAGAGTAATGAGGGGCAGGATTAAAAAAATTGGATTTGAGGCTGAGCTTCTTTCAAATAAAGGATTGTTTAATAGCAGACAGATAAGGAAACTTAAATATTAGAGCAAAGGAAAAAGTGAAAGTTGGTATCATAAAAAAAACATGATTGGGGAAATGACAAGCATCACTCCAAAATGGGATTCAATGGAGGTAAATGATTATTTTTTGAGAGGAGAGAAAGTTTTGAGAAAATCATGGCCATAAATAAAAGGAAGAATATCACACTAACAAAGGTATTTGTATAAATGAGAGGGAAATGTAAGGGCAAAGGGGGAGTGTGAGTCATAAGGAGCAGAAACTGGAATCTTGCACCACTTTAGAAACAAATGAGCTTTGGAGAAGCATAACGAGGCATGCATAATATCTCACAGCTACATGGAACCTGAATAGAGGTTAAGAATGACAAATTCTTTTGAGTATTGAAGGAAGTACATACATTCCCCACTTTTATGTCTCACTAAAAAACCTCATTAAATGTAATTGCCTTTTTTCTAAACCAATTTCAATGCCTATAATCCCAAGTCATTCCTTAACCTACCCTCTGTTCTTCCCCTCTATGGCATGATGAAAGGACAGGATATGTCATCAGAGATGAGTCATCTTATTTCATACCTACCTATATAATTGAAAGTTCTACTTACAAACTAAAAAAACATCAATCAGGAAAGAAACCCTTCATGTCTCTGTCTCTGAGTAGTAGTTTGTCCTTCCATCTGGATGAATATGATTTCATCAGCTTTGATCTCTATATTTTTGTTATTTATCAAAGGAAAGCTGAAGAAAAAAATACTTTACCCCTTGTCCATTCTGAGCCTAAAAATGTGAATTAACCTCAAGAACACTTTCAATTATATTGAACCTGTAATTTGTAGTGTAATGTTTATATTAATTGTTTTGAGATGTCACTGTGTTTGGCAAGAGAGAAAACGATAAAAAAATAAGATGAATATATATATATATCTATATATGTTATATATCTGTATATGTCCATTATCTTCTGTTACCCACCACATAATTATGCACATGTCCCAGATTAAAATGTCTGGGGTCATTTTACCTACATGTCTAGTGAAGTGGACATTTTGTCCTATCTTTTCTGTGGGTCGAACGGGATATCAGAGCCTTCTTGCATGGGTCAATGTGGATAACCTCAATCAAATATACACATATGTTATTTATTAAGTCAATTCTTTAGGTCTAAGATTATATATAAAGCAAAATATTTATACAAAATGAAAAATAATTAGCCTAAATTATTTATTTTAATGGATAAGGATATTCAATGGAACATGTTAAAATGTCCATGGAGAAACCAACATTTGGTTATAGTTCTAAAAGAAAACCTGATGGTGAATTTAAACAAGTGTTTCATTCCCTGCCTATTTTCATGTGTGTTTAAAAGCTGATGCCATTGGTTCTACTAAAGTGGAATTTCCTCAAATGATCAATTTTATGAAGGGCTACAGAATATTTTGAATCACCTTCGAAATGTGCTGAGGTTCTGCAATTTTAATCAGATCCTCTGTTTTTGAAGTTTACCACCAAAAATATTTGATCTGAATGTCCCGTCGTACCATGGGCTGGCTACATCAAAAAATATGATGATAAGTGGCCTCCTTAATAAGAAAAGTATTTTTGGAATGTGTAGATGTCAAGGCAATTCCTATTTGTCAACTTTAGAGATTCTCGATATGATGATGAAAAATATATGAAACCCTATCTCCATTTGTATATTTTTCCACAGGGAAACTTTCTTGGCTCCAGCCTCCCAAGGATGTTTCCCCTTCCTTACTTCATCCATGCCATCTTTATTTTATCATACAAAATCCATAATATCTAATAATATTTTAAAAGTATACATGAATGGTTAGAATAATATACTTATTGAGGTGCACATGAGTCAAAATGGAATATTACCTCTTATGAGAATAAAAGTGGAATTTCTATGACAAAACTTGGATTGCCAAAGGAGAAAGATAAATAAAAAAATAACTCATTGCTATGGCTTAATAGGTAAATCCCTTCCATCCTCATGCCTCTTTGAGTGACATTTCATAATCAGCCTTTCTCTCATCATTATATATATTTACCATTTATTTCATCGCAGCTATTTAATTTCATCACTAGCCGTGAAGCAAACTAACATCCTGTACAAAATATCCAACTGATAGTAGCTTTTGATTCAGAACCATTTTGTTCCTCTGTGTCAATTACTTGCATGCAACCTTTATTATCCCTCAAATCTAGGTTCTCTAATGGCATGACTGATGAGCAAGAGATAATCATTCAGCCATCAACAGTTTGTTAATGGGGGAAAATCTTGGAGATAATAACCCAGAATTTGTAATCTTGCTCTTCATGGAAAATGAAATTTCCATAACATTATTTCATTTTTTGGATTGTATTTGTAAATCAGAAGATTGAAAAACAGACATTATATAAGTGAAAAGATGAGCATGTTATCATTATTAATTAAATGAGCTTGGTCCCAGTTATGTTTGTAGTTATTTAGGAGAGGAATACATATTGTCAATCTTGCATGAGATACCTATCCTTACATTTTCCTTGACCATGTTTACTGCACTCATTTTCAAGGCAGGCTCTGTTTGCCTAGATAAGAGTTGAGCCCTCAACTGAATTGCTTATGAGTGACCAAATTCAATCGCTTTTGTGTGAATCGCGACCTTTTTTAATAGATTTTACTTTTCAGTTGCGTTTAATGTGTGTATTTCAACTCTTATGCACAATATGCCGAAATGTGAAATGTTCTATACTGTGTTTCTGTAGGAGAAACCAAGACTGACCAGCACTCTAGAAACCATTCTTTAAAACCTTCCTTGCAACCAATGCCATTCAATGTTTCAGTACTGCTTGGACTTATATTACTTCTAGTCAAACCACATTTTTCAGCTCTAATGTGACATGGATGTGTTTTCCTGCAACTAAAGTTAGATTTTTTACCATTCAGTGCTGAAATACAGTACCTACCTATCAGATGTTGTGGTTAAATGTTTTAATATATATATATATATAGATATATACCATGTATATAATAACCTGTGAAGTATTTACATTGCATAGAAATATATTTTTGTGGATTGGAACTAAGCAGCAAAAACTATGTAGCAGCAAAATCAAGTATTTCATGTGTTGAAGTTAATAAAACAGTGGTTTGGTGGAAGAACTTTCTTGGTGCCAATTTCCACACACACATGCTGTAAATTTAAAAAGGAACTCCATTTATCCATGTCCTATTGTCTGGAGTTATTTATCCCAAAATATATTGAATCAAATAACATTATCACTCAACACCAATAAACACATAGAAATAATATAATGTACATAGAATGGAAATAAATTAACACCGAAACATAAATAAAAATAGATAATAAAATAACACAGATACATCGGGCTGCCACATACGGATCGGACAACCAACCAGTCCCTGCCTGTTGAGTCTGTTCACTGTCATCTGTTCATTCCCAGTGTAAAACAGACAACCAACCGACCCCTGCCTGTTGAGTGACTGTTCGCTGTTGCCTGTTCGTTCTCTGTCCAGTAAAACTGACAACCAACCGGCCCCTGCCTGTTAAGTCTGTTCACTGCCGTCACCGAAATGCTTGTTGTCTGCCGGTTAAGGAACAAGCTGCAAACAGAGTACAAACTATTGGAAGGCTGTTTCCATTTGTGTGTGGAGCGAGATTGTTTGTAGGCAGTTCAAATTCTGTTCACTAAATCTCCAACAGGCACTCAACAGACTTCAAACTGACAGCAAACAGGCATTATTGTTACAGAAATCGACAGGGCAACTCTTTGTTCTTGTGTCTTAGTACCTGGATATTTCCATATTCACTCAGAAAATAGAACAGGTACCTGTATTATATGAGCGGTACTAAGCTTTTGTTTCTATGATTATCGGAGATTATTAATGATTTCAGGAATTTCTTGAGTTATTTTGAAGATTCAGTGCCATGTGAATCGCTTCATTGTAACAGTTGAAGACTTCCATGACGGCTAAGAATGGTAAATTAATGCATACAGTACATATATGAATTTATAAATATTTTCTTATCACACAGGAGAAACTGATCAAGTGTAGGGAGTATGTGGATAAATAACTAGCCAAAATATATTAGACTGGTGGCAGCTAAAACTTATTTCTACACCTCTGGATTTTGTATTCTTTCGTATGAACTCCAAAGTTGGTCCAAAATGCCTCTATATATCTTGTTTGCATATGGTATAACAATGGATAGTATCAATGGTAGAGAGCCACAACTTGATTTGGAATTTTCCATTGTCATTGGATACTATCACTGTCCTAACTAGACAGGTACAATAAAATCTGTGCTACCTGGGTATTTTCAACATGCTAAGAAACTGGAAATATCACTCAATATTTTTCTTATCCATAGCCTTTGAATACAGAAATCAATATGATGAAAACATAAAGGGGACTCAAGGTAAATACTAATAATGTTTTTATTCTTCATAATACATTGATCCTATAAAAAAACACCATATACAAGATGTAAGGATATGGACACCCCTTTGGAGCTAAGTCTCGCTTTGGGGTTGCAGACTCTTTACAAGAGGCATTGCAAAAGTGGTCTATGTGTTACATCCATTTTGAAAACAGCACTTAAATGCTGGAACACAAAATAAGACACGGAACCGATTGAAACTATAAATTATACATTCTTAGGTAAATATTTTGATACTTTATTACATAATTCACACTTTCTCTTATCAAATTTTTCTGCACCAGAAAAATTAAAAATTTACATAAAATGCACCTTAAATGACCCAAAATTTCACAATTCAAAAACACTCTATAGGTCTCTCTCTCTCTTCCTGGCTGTCTTGAACATCAAATATGATTAAGACGTAAAATATTATTTGGATTTGGGCAACTGGGTGATTTTAGCTATTTTTAGGATTTGTAGACTCTTATGGGAAACCATCATAAAAATATGACCTCCAATTGAGAGATACTAGATCTGACCATAGAACACTCACAGACCTAGTTCCACAACTCATGTTTTACTCTTGAATAATATCAGAGACAACTTAAAAATAAAACTAGTAGTGTTACCTTCTAATATAGGGTGGTTTTCGTTTATATTTTTGTTGCTGTTAACAAACTTGTATTGGAATCAATGAAAAAGTGAACATTTTCATTGGAAGGCAAAATATGATAAGGCACCCTGTGATTCCCACCGTATGTCACCTGGCAACACATTTCTCCAGGTATGGAATTCCGCTCCACTACCATACTATTCTATATCTATACCATACAAATGTGATATAAAGCCCTGGTTCACAGAATGCATTATTCTTTCATGGTTATCCAATGAAGTTCTGTTTTCAGCTGAACTATGTACATAACAATGAGGTGAAAACTCAAATTTTATATCAGGTAGTCAAGTTTTTTTATGCATTGTTGTTTTGAGCTGATTACAATTAGCATCTATTGTTATATATAGTAGATATAATAATAGATCTCAACAAAGACTCTACCATACTGGCAGCAAACAATAAAGCACTCAAGAGAAATGGCACTTAACCTTTCCACAAAATTAAGCAAGGAAGCCATAAGCACGGCCAGCGGAGCTCATCATTCCCAGCAAGCTGGTCAGGACAGAAGCCATCATAGCTCCATGAAATCAATCGGTCAAGGAAAAATGTACATATTTTGTGAATAAGGCTTTAGGATAAAGGATACCTTGTTAAAAATGTTTGCAGACCGCCATCATTAAAACTGCTGCAATGGATTGCTGGTAGATAAAAAACTATGGTTTTCATGAATCTATGTGGTAAAAATAGGGCTATGTCCAGTTATTTCAAGTGCACGTGATATCTATCATATTAAAGATATAAATGCGTAAATTAAGCCCAAATCAACCATTTTTGCTGGTGCAGTACTTGGCCATGAGATGGACTAAATGGGTCAAAAAAATCTATAACCAGAAATTATCCTTTATCTTTGAATTCAGACCTTTATTGTAAGAATATTTTTGATATAATTAAAGCAATCGTGTAATGCGTGAACTATGTAGTGCTTCTTCTTCAGCACTGTGCTGCAATGTCTCAGATTCAGCCAACCTGGGCCTCAGATTCAGCCGACATCTTTGATTTCACCACGTAGCTCGCTTTAGCTCACTCTCCACTGCCAACATCAGAAACTTTTTATTGTGTTCGTGTCACGTGACTGACTGTGATAAATTATTCCGTGATGAGCAGAGGCCAACAGTTTTTTCCCTCTCACACAAAGATTCAACTGCAGAGGTCTGTCTCAGTAGAGGAAACCATGAAGAGCTGAGGCAGTGTTTCTCCGATTGGTGAGCATATTTGTTCCCTTGTTACAACATCAGGTGATAGATGCCGTAATTCCCCTTTGAATTGCTTCAGATTACGATATACCAAATAATTTCAATCAGTTATGTGGAAATTTTACTTACGGCATATTTCTGTGAATCAGTATCGTATTGACTCTACACCTGAAGTGGATGACAGTCTTAGTTTAGATGACTGAAGAATCGTTCTCTAACTCGAGGTGTAAAAAACATCACAGCTAATTCCTGAACAAGATGTTATTCATGAGCACGGGAGACATTCAGCGAGAACAATATGGGAGTAACCCCAAGAAGATCGCTCCTTTGCCTTTTGTAAACAGTGGACGTTGCCATTATCAATTTGCATTGTTCATAGTTTACTTCCATTATACATTTTTACGGATAAGTCAGGAATAAGGTGAAGGCAGAATGATGTCCTACAAGTAGTGATACACATCAAGATATTGCTATACAAGAGATTTAAATGGAAATTAACCTCCATACGTAAGCTCCTTGACATCAAATTGAGGTATTATTCCTAGCACTCAAGATAAAATGGCTTTGCCGATTATTTCTGAACACAAAGAAATTCATCTGTGCAGGACTCTCTCTGCAGGAAAGAGATGGGTGTAACCTGAGAAGATCACTCCTTTGTCTTATCTGTGTTTATCTACCCTTGCCCAACTTCGCTTCAACCCAGGTGGCTTTCGTGAGTGGGGGGAGGAGTTGGGCCTCCTTTTATGGGGCCTCCACAGCCAAACCAGTGTTGATGTGGCCGATGATTAAACGAAACAAGGGGAGCCGTCATCTTGGTTGATTCATATTACCTTACCTTACCCCTTGAAGTTCAAAAAGCCTGGTGGAGAAAGGGGGAAATTAAGGAGCAAAAATAGTAACTAAACCAGAGGACAGAGCAGGAAATATCAGGATTAGTTGTCAGACCTATAGGTAGAGATAGGCAAATTACCGTAATTTTCATCAGAGGTAAATTACGGTAATTTTCGAAAATTACCGTAATTTTCCAGTATTTTTCAGTTTTAAGCATTAAACAGAAAATGTATGGTTAAATAAGATAGCCGATAGCAAAAAGGAGAGGATACGATGTTTATGCCATACCTAATGCAACATTAATCTATTAGAAATTTTCAAAATTGTAAAAAGAAATACGGCAGCAACACGCAATCTGGCTTTCTTTTGTCAAAGTATGAGAAATTTTCAAGAAGAATATTCTACTAATAATTACTCAATAATGTTATAATTTAAGTAAAATATGCCAAAAATGAGTTGAACATTCCTCAATTTATAATTAAAAACGTCAGAAATGTGGACTTAGCTTAAAAGAACATGTTGGGAATTTATCTGTATGAAAAATTATCTCAAACATGGGTGAATTATTTAGAAAATTACAGTAATTTTCAAGGGGCGCGGTAAATTACGAAAAATACCATGGTAATTTACGAAAATTACCGTGGTAATTTTCAAACTGGCCCATGTCTACCTATAAGCAAAGAGAATAACAAAGTAAAATTGGTGAAACAATATAAAAATAGCAACAGGAAAGCAGCAAACAAAATAACTGGAAGGAAAAATTGTAAGGATATTAATCATAAAATGAATCAAGAAACTAAATGCCCAGGCAATGGGATGTGGGAAGAACAATGCAACCAAATGGAGAAGTTACAGAGACATGGAAACATGGCTGTTTTATTCTTAAAAGCTACGATGATATTTGGTTGTAAGGGAAAACCCAAAACCTCAATCAAATATGAGAAAAAAATTATTTGAACCAGAAGGCTACTAGGAAGGAACACATGTATGTAAAAACTTGTGCCAATTTTGGTATATACTCTGCGACGGAACTCAATGGGAATTCATCATCACGATTGAATTGACAGAGGCAGGTAGACGGAGTTGAAACAAAATGAAATAACAACAGCCTTAAAACGGATTTGACTTAAAACAATAACAATTATATTTCTAAGATATAACACAAATCAAGCAAATCAGTAGAATAAGTACCGTGACCACTTGGTATAGACAGCATTCCTTCAGTAGGAACTCCACGATGTGGTTTTCTCGCCGCTCGGAAGGAAAGAGAGCTTGTCTCCTTACGGCACATTTCGTCCATCTTGGAGGGGAAACAGCTGTCCAGTAGAGGAGTGGGGTGAGTAGGGGAGGTACAGTTGAACCGTGGATTGGTGGGAAGGTTCACAACTGAAAGAGTGTAAAAGATGGCAGCACTGGGACGGACCATATAAAAGTCCAGTAGGCGCAGCAACCGCAATGATTGATCGCGAGGAAATGAGCAATTATGCGGCACTTGTCTCATACACTCACTGGCACTTTGCGAGACCGCGACAGTCTCTTGTGGTTCTGAGTCTCTGAGGATTCCGAGTCTTGGAGGTGTAGAATATGCCAAAATTGGCACACTACGCCTGGCAGACTTGTAGCCTTGGAGACTCAGAGCCGCAGGAGAAGGTTGTGGTCGAACAAAGTGCCGATGAGAGGATGAAACAAGTGCAAGTTCTGGCTCATTTCTGCGCGAACTCTCATTCTACATGGATGTTCCACCCACCCAACTTTTATACTATCTGTCCGAGTGCTGCCACCTTTAGCACACTCTTGAAATTTAATTGTGAACGAGCTCCACTTTTTCACCAACCATAGCTTTCCAGCACCTCCCCTACTCCCCCCACTCTACTCAGTG
Source organism: Pyrrhosoma nymphula (assembly GCA_963573305.1). Classification (NCBI taxonomy): domain Eukaryota; kingdom Metazoa; phylum Arthropoda; class Insecta; order Odonata; family Coenagrionidae; genus Pyrrhosoma; species Pyrrhosoma nymphula. The sequence goes on from OY754329.1 coordinate 109,970,742, forward strand.
GCATTTCTCCTCAAGAGACTTGCCCTGACATGCCCCAGAGCAAAGTGCTCTCTTTTTGTTCTGTCTGGCAGCGAGACTACATTGGAGAGATCCTATCAAAGGCATGCTGACTAAACCAAGAATTCAGGGTACCTAGCCAACGGACTTGTTTGATTTGTAATATAAATGTACCTGCTGGAAGTCAATCCCATTCTAAGGCTGTTGTTATTTCATTATGTTCGACTCCGTTTACCTGTCTATGTCAGTTTAATCGCAACTACAAATTCACATTGAGTTCCATCACAAATTTCAGTTGTAATAACAAGCCTATAAGCTTAAGATATGACAAGGATTACCACACAAATTAGGGCTTGTTAAGTCCCAGAAAACTGACAAGGAAGATAGAGAAAGCAATAAGGAAAATAAGGGTAAGGAAAGAGCACCCATTTCTCTCCCCGAGAGAAAGAGGTAAGAAAAAGAATGGAGGAGAGCAGGAAAAGGAAGGAGGGAGAAATAGGAAAGGAATAAGTTCAACTACAGTGAACCTTGTTGACCCGGGGCACAGTGTGGCATGTTTTTATGCATTCCCCTTCCCCTCTTTTGACATATTCCTTCTCTGCAGACTGTTTACCCCACAAACTTGGCTAAAAGACTTGACTGAGGCACATCCGACATGCTCGCTATAACATCATGCCTCAACCTCATCTATCACCCAAGCTTGGAAAGAGTTTTCTGTTCTATAAGGGCAATAACGGTGAGAAAATCAAAATATTTCTCCCATAATGCTTCAATTAAAGGCAAATATATATGTATGTACTTCAGGTATTAAATTCAAGAGTGGGCAAGGCCAATGATCCTGAAGAATTAGTTGAATTTTAATTAATGAGAGCTTCAGGTCATCTATATATAATAAATGGGTGACCTTATGCTTCCTGTCACCCGGAACACCGCACATCTATCCTCTACCTCATCGCAGCCTAAGGGACAGGGCTAGGAGGGAAATACAAAACAGTAAGAGCCTCAAGCTGTCGCCTTGAAAAATGCCACGGTGGTATGTTACCAGCTCTGTGGAAACTGACCGCTTGCCTCAGGTCAGAACAAAGCACGTTTTCCAGAGTCATAACAGGCGTTGGATGCAGGACACTACCTCTGGCTGGACTTTCATCAACTTCAGTATGGCGATAATAAGCTCATGCAAAGTGGTTTCACAGGCCTTCTTGTAGTCGACCAAGGCCATTGATAGGTTTCGCTTATACTGGATGGTATCCTGGCATATGTAAGTATGTACCTATCAATGAGTAGGTTGTCCTTATATCCTGCAATTGCCCGCTTTGAGCCCCTCTGCTCGTACACCTCCTCCCACACAAGTTGGGCGTGGTGGAGGATAAGGTCGCTCAAGATCGATGTGAATGCCTTGTATACAGTATTGAGGCAGGTTATAGGGCAGTAGTTCTTCGGATTGGACAACCCTCCCTTCCAAGGCATGAGAACCGTGCACCCCTCAGTCAGCCAAGGTGGAATTGGTTCTCAACCTCTCCGAAAGGGAGTGAAGATTCTGGTGAGGTGTTGGTGGGTGGAAGTAAACTTCTTCCATCAGAAGTTATTCAAGGCATCCATCCCTGGAACAGAGAAGTTCTTCTTGCCAGAGAAGGCCTTCTTCATATCACTTTCTGAGACTGAAAGAGGTCTATCCACACAGGGCCGACTTAAGAAAAAATTTTCACCCAGGCGAGAGAGTATTCCGGTGCCCCCTCTCTCTCATCCCCCGCTTATCCTATCTATTCACCAGTTAAACATAGTAAAACAATATTTTTTCTCAATCACGGCACCCCGGGCAGGCGCCCGGGCCTGCATCCATATCATGTAGGTGGCAGTCACAGAACTCTTTAGAGGCCAATGGCTGGAGTGTCTCTGATGAATGGCTCAGGCGTTTCATAGATATCCTTCCAGAAGTGTTCAACCTCTTGAATGGGTGGCAGAGATTCGATAACCGGTGGAGGTGATTGAAAGAGACAGGTCCTCCCAAGAGACGTTCTTTAAGGAGTGAGCCATTATTTTGCCTATAAGTCCATTCCACTGGGATAGGTGGGTGCCCCACAGGGATATCTCCAATTGGTGGAAAATCTGACAGTTAAGCGGTTCTCATATCATGGTGGAGAGGCTGCCTGTGTCGGGGAGGGTGGTCTGGCCGGTGGTGTATTCCTCTGAACTTGTGGTTGGTGGAGAGTTTCCTTTTTACGCAGGTGGTTGGCATAACGTTGCAAATTCTGCTCCAATAGTGTAACGCCCACTTATTCTTTCACAAACCCTTCCAGGAGTGCCCAATGCCAGGCTTAACTCCTACACCAAAAATTATTAGGGTGAAAACCCCAGAGGTCAAGTGGGGTGGGATCGACTCTTTGACTTTAACTAAAATAAAATGAAGGGCGCCAGGTGAACCCAAGACAAATGCACTGCCAATGGACACCAAATTTTCAACACCTAAAGGAAATAGGTAATAGAAAGTACTACTTGTAGGCATTTCTGTTTAATACAAGGAGAGTTCACAAAGGGAAAGAATTTTACATTTGATTAAACTTAACAAGAATTTTTGGGAGACAAAAAATAAAGGCAAAATATTAGAATACAAAATATCAGGTCAACTAAGATACCCATACACACTCATTTACTGTCCTCGGATTACTTGAACACAGATCTCTTTTGTCTTCTTAAGGAAAACCTCTTCAGTTAAGTCATTTTTGATGATGCTTTAGGAGATGATTTCACTTCTGCATACTTATTGAAGGCAGCTGGCATGCTCCTTTTTTACACATACTGCCGCTTTGCCTCATCCTCTGGAGAGGAAACACAGGGTGGGGCCTAGGGCCACATGATGGGATGACAGGAGGAAAATTCTCAGAGTCCAACTCCAAATAATTGACAGGTTAAAAATGACCAGGGGAGAAACCCTTTAAAACAAACACTGCCGCAATAGAAATGGAAAATTGACCCAAGTAATGAACGTAGCTGACAACCTAAGCACAGGATGGGATGTAGGGAGTACATGTACTCACCATAATAATGGGTAACTTGGACCTTCAGGAGAAGTGGAAACCTTAGCTCTCAACTGGAGGATATCAAAATAACAAGACCTGTCACTCAACCCCTGAACAGTGCTCAAGGTGAGAGGGGGAGAATACTACAAGGGGAGGGGGAAGAAGGGGAAATTTAGACCGCCGTGCCTCTGCCTACAGTAGGAACCTAAACTAAATCATACGCTTGCTATCAGCTGGGCAGTACTATAAACAGTCAAATAAAATCCATTACAATAGGTGTTAGTGTTCCATCTGGATGCATCTCACACCACAAAGGGTGCATCCTTCTTATATACCCCCTGCGATTGGGCTCGCTGGCAGCATAGCATGCCAGGAGGTCGCCCCTTAGGGCTTCCGTCTCCTGCATACAAGCTAACTACCTGGTGGTGGGGAAAAATTAATTCCACCAGATTGCACATTTGTCATTTGTCACAATGAATGGACTCAACATCTACAGGGGCATAGGGCAGCACAGGGGTTCACAAATCAATTACTATTATTATGACAAATATATCAACCGTGGTAAATCTCAGAGTAAAACTCAATTTGGTGAATAACTCCAATAATTCCATTTGAACAAACAATTTTCATTAATTGTAAGGCTATAAATCATTCTGAACAACCAAAGGCAAGGGCCCAGCCACATTGATCAATGTGGCTGGGCCTTACTGGGAATAATCTTACGGGAACCGGTGTGTCGACACACCGGTTCCCGTAAGATCATCGAAGTTAAGCAATGTTGGGCCGGCACGGCGGTTGGATGGGTGACAATACCTTCACCTTGTCTGCTCATGTCCCGTCTGCATGTGGCCGACCAGCATGGGGTTGGCTCAATGGACCAAGAAGATCTTAGTGCCCGGGCTCCTGTTGAAAGTCCCCCCTACAATCTAACCAAATAGGTATAATATATAATAATTAATTGCATGATATAATACCAAAGACATAATCCGAAATGAATAAAAGAGGAAAAAACTATTTTGCACACACTACAGGTTAGAATATACAGATAGATATTGCCCATCCCCATGACAAAATGGACTTTAGAGGTGCATATGATAGAACATAGAAGGGATTGCAGGATTTCCTTTCATATCTTCTTACAAGAAGACATAAGAAATAAATTAACGTGAGAAGAGAGACAAGAACTGTCAGGGTACAGATTAATTAGCATATGGAAGAGTCATGACATGGGAAGAGTGGAGGGCTGCAGTCAACCAATCTTAGGATCCCATTGCTCATTATTCTTAATGCTCGATTTAACAAGCAATATTCGAAGTGTATGGAAGTAGCGAACTGAAGCAGTGGCAATCCATACTCTTTAACAATTTCCTATCAAAATTTATTTTTTAGCAATTTATTTAATGCAATATAAGCAATTTATTTAATGAAAATGTATTTTGCAAAAAATAAGTAGACAAAATTATATCAGAATAATACCAACCAAAGAAAAACGAAGACTATTGTTTAGTAGAAAGCATTAAAATTATGCCGTTGAGAGATAGAATGGTGTAAGTAAAAATTATCACTTTTTTAGAAATGACAACAATAAAAAAACCAAAACAATTGAGAAACTTGAATTTTTCCCCCCCGGGTTCCCCCGAGGCTCGCGGGAATTTCGTGTTGTTTTTTTACTCCATGGGGTTACCCTCCTCCCAGTTTTCCCATGGCCTCATTTTAAGGGTTTTCCCTTTAAAGTGTTATTTTTCACAGAAATGTTAACCATATACAGAAACTCCCTGTAAACCCATTTACCTCTTATTGGCTGTTCGTAACAGGTATACCAAACTTCGAGTGTCGTATCGTGGTTTGATCAGTTGGCCAGAAAGAAGTCAGCGGAGCCAACCGTGCCAATTTACTTGTAGTGCTTGTAGTCCTTCCGTGGTAGAACCAGAGAACTGGAAGAATGGTGGTGATAACATGGGCACCATGGAGCTGCTCGGGACCGAAAAGTTAAATTGGTTAGCGTTTTCCATGTTCTCTCCAAACATTTCGTTGTCATTACGGTAGTTCTCCAAATCCACTGTTTTTCACGGTTCCTTTGCTTTTCCGTAACCATGGAAATCATCTGATGGCGGATCCTCCAGTGCATCAGAAATTACTTGAAGATAAGAATAGAGGAGGTAGGAATAGGGATAAATAAGTGTAGCTCAGTGAAATGGATAAGAGATTTCGCGGAAGGGATTCAGCGGCTGGTTTTACCGAGCGCGACAGCGAGGAGCTAAAGAAACGGAAGAAAGCACTCGCGGAAAAGCTAGTAGTTAAGCCTCCGGGGTCAGGGCTAAGGTATTGTTCCTTTTTATTAAAGAATAATTTCGTACGTCTAGATTGAGAATCAAGAAAACAAGTGTGGTCATTTTAGTGATTTTCCCGTACTAGTTCCGAGAGCTGTTCGTTGAAAGTATAATTTTTCCCTCAGAGCGCCCAATGAAGTGCCTTTTCACATACCTCACAAAAGAGTCCATGGCAAGCCGTGGGATGATGATGAAAGGGAAAGCGTCGAACCATTGGTGATTATTGTTCTTATAAAGTATATTTTATCAGCTATCAATGCCATACCTCTATATAGTATTGAATTGTGTCACTCTTGTTATTTGTATTTTTTTAAACATACATGTGGTGACTTTTGGCCACGTTTTTCATGATACGCACATGAAAATGTTTCTTTTGGTAATTCTTTTCTTCTAGGCTGGGTTTTTAAAGAATCAGGAAACGCGGAGGAAAGAAAGGATAGCCACTGCCGGAAATAATGAACCAGAGCCTATGCAGTTGCAAGAATTGTGTTTGTGCAATTATTTCCGTTTAAATTTTAATAACATCACGTTTGATATGCACGATATTTTAAAAAAATGTTCCAATTTTTTAAGCGTGGAGTTACATGTAACTCCACGCTCAAACGCTGTAACTTAGATTAAATGTCAATGGAGGCTGCAGCTGTATATGTATATATACATATGTAGCTGCAGCCTCCATTGATATTTAATCTTTGTATATGCATTTACTTTTGCGAAGATTGTTTGTATGATTTGTTAACACTACTTTAGTGTTAGTATTGTTTTCTAAGTACACTAAGTAGTGTATTATCATACAGTCCTATTTATTCAACTTGGTTGTTTACAAAATCTATATACATAGTTATTTGCTGTAATTGATTCATTGCCTATTAGGGAAGGTTTTATAGTGGCTTAACTTAAGGTAATTACCACAGTAGCTCTCTTCATTTGCCCAACATTAAGGAATTGTTGGTCATATTGTACCAGCAACTCAACTTTCCATTGGCACAACTGCAGAAATTCATCAAATTATACAGCAATGGTCGTCATATATGCCATTCAAGTTTTTGCTTTTGCCCATGCTTGTATCTATGTAACATTAACTATAATGCGAATTAACACAGAACCCAGAAATGGTGGTGGAAATAACTATTTTAACCATATATTTATATTCATTTTTTTTTCTTTTTCATGTGACTAAATTTCAGATCCTAGCCAAGTTAGACTGAGTCACCCAGCTCCAAAAGATGAAGGAGCAATGGATAATATTTTTGCTGCTAATGAACTTGGGATAATTGATCATAAAAAGCTAATAGAACACATGAGAAAGAAAAAAGATCATAGCTTTCTGTACATGCAGCACACCTTCCCAAATTGGTCTCCATATTATCATTTTTATCATTTTGAGTAAGTTTTGTTTTATGTCACTTGTGTTTTGTAATATTTTGCATATTTACTCATACTTTTGGCATCCAACTCACCAATTACAATGAGGACAATTGATTGAGAAATTAGTACTTAACATGTTTGTCTTCCTATCTTGAAAATGTCTTTTGGCTGTTTTACACAAGGCACTTTGCACAATTTGATGTACAAAAATTTGAGAATGCGAGCACAGAACTACAGCAGGGGCTATTTTCCTATCTGTCGTTTATGCATTTGCGTATCTTGCAATTCACTGCTTTGTACAATGCAATTTTCAATGCACATACATAAATACATCAAATAGTGCAATAAAGTGCCTCATGTAAAATGGTCTTTAAGGTCGAATACTTCAACTGTTGAAGGCTCTTGGAAAAACAATAACATAATTTAACCCAACCGGTTTCAACACTAGCACATCATTCTCAAGAGTACGGTCTCCCACTGTTGTTGGGAGACTGTACCCCTGAGAATGACACGCTAGCATTGAAACTGGTTGGTTAAAATAAATCCAGTGGAATATAATATAGTGCATTATTTCTCCCATTATTTATATGGTAGAAGTTAATGGAGTATTTGCACAAATTTAGGAAACAACAGCAAATGTTAACTTTGAACATAAAAACCCTAAATCCAAAATTTAGCTGTTGCACATTGCCTACTTTTTAAATAATAAGAGATTTAAAATAACAATTTTAGCCTTGCGCACAAACAGACCGCGGCCATATTGCGACTGCTGTGACGTCATCCCCCTGACTCGGCAGTCGCTACCGGGTTTGTTTACATTCGTTCTGGTTCTTTTCCGCCTTGAACGGTGAATATTTTGCGCAATAGGCTATAGGGTGCCGAAGTACACTATGCAGGTACCAAATTATACCCATGGCATAATTAATACGATAAAGAAGGACCAGAGTTTAATGAATTGAACGATAATGTAAGCGATTTATGCCTATTAGACTGTGCTATTATTTTGTTTGTTATGCCTGCGAAGCACTTATACAATCATTCAATTTCATCAATCCTGTAAAAAACAACAAAACAAAAAGAGCACAGCACACAGGACATTGGCGCGTTAAAAACTGGATAGTTATACAAACTGAAAAGTAAGATAAAGTACCCCCTCGGATCTCTCGTGATCGTGATCTCCGAACTGCTAGGCGATGACTTGACCGCGTCTCCATCACCATAACCGACATATCATTGTTTAAAATACGGGAATTATAAAATAATTCATCCATGTTTTCATATGTTTAAAATATTTTCCAAATGTTTTTTCATTTCAGTGATGGCAATATTTTTCGGCCACCAAACCGTTAGACGCAACATTTTAGACAGCTAAAAACCCGTGTGCACAATCTAAACTAAACTCAGTATATTTCCATTTATGATTAAGTAAGATACTTTATACTTTTCTACAAAATTTGTAGGTACTTAGTATTTTACTTAATCATGAATACAAACAAAAATAACTTATACGAAGTGAAGCCTGCCACTGTCAAGTTTTGCACAGTAAGTTTAGACTGTGCCACCATGCACACAAAAATAGGACATAGTAAAGCACTCGGTAGTCAACACCATTTAAGACGCACGCAATATTATAAACTATCAGCATATTCGTAGATTGGGTTTTGCTTCGCTATCTGTTAATACCAGCTGAAAATGTGCCCAGATAACCAAGATTTGAGGTGAAAATTTCTTATTTTTCCAGATTTTTAGTTTAATGATTTCAGATTAGTAAGCATTTTCAACAACTATCAATAATAATTTTGGAGAAACATGGACAGCAAGAGAAAACACCCATTGAGATTAGCGTGGTGATGAACGAGACTGATATTTTCGTGAATACACGTATCGATTGTAAAAAAAAGTTTCAAATAATCAAGATTGTTATTATAAAATGAAGAGGGTTACTACTTATATTGTACTCAATACACGATCATATTGTCGAGCGCCACAATGTTCATGTAAAATTGGAATAAATTTTTCCAAGGTTAGAGACGATAACCTTAGAACTTCCGACCTGCTAGGCGATGAATTTACCGCTGAAAATATACCCCATTGTAAAAGTTAATACTGGCCTACGAGGAAATTTATAACTGCTACAAAAGCGATCGGCATTTGATATTTGGTGATTGAATTGAATAATTATGAGTAGCAATAATATATGTAGTTTGCAGTTTAAGATAACCAGCATGGAGTACAAATTCGCATGTCAAAATAATAAACATGAAACGGTTTCCCTTACCCTGGCACAAGATGTACACATGCCGTCGATCAAATTAAGAAACAATATACTTTTACAGTTACGCCTTTTAATACTTTGGTAATTTTTTCTAACTTTTACTATATTGGTAGAGAATTCTAATGAATTACTGAATGACAATTCCCCTCTTTACTATTCACCCAAAATTATCCGCATTCCGCCAAGTCATTACTCGATAGTTGATGCAACAACCATAGTTTATAGTTGGATCAAGCCTCGATTATACCTGTTAACTTTACAAACGTAATGATTCCCTATTTTGAATCAGTAAAGTCGGAATAATTCGTATATTTCCACTTCATACATCCTCAACACGCTATAACACAGTCTCACCCGTCTGCTGCAAGGGGGATTGCGTCACTACGCAACGAGCCAATGGCTGGGCGTAAATATATCGTTGCGAAAACAATGCTCAATAAATCGTGATTATTAAACAAACTAGGCAAGATTTAGAGCTGGTAATTTAAATATATTATTATGGAAACACAATTTACGATATAGAATGGATTTCATAGCAATCCCCCATTTATGCAAACACTCCATTGTGCTGCTTTTCAAACAGATTATAGAGGGAGGGTGGTTGTGTCCAATTGGCTGCTGGTTTGCATGCTGAGAACATTTTGAACCATTTTCTTCTTTACCAATTTTGTAGTGTGCCAAAACTCTTCCATGTGGAAGAAAAGGCCATTATTTCTGTTAAAGTTGTTTTTTTTACAATTTCAGTTGCTTCTCATATCAATTAGCTAAGTTCCTTTGTTTACACCTTGGCTTCTTCGTAACATATTTTGTGTCCAGACTCTGACCAAGCATACTCCGCTATGGAGGAGATGCAGAACAGCTTCTTTTCCATCGCTTTTTGGTATTATTTCACCTGGCATTTTATCTATCTTTCCGTCTATCTGAGGTACAACTTCCCGCACATTCAGTTGATTTGATGAACTCCTTACTTCATGATGTTGAGAATACTGACCTTAGGGTTTGGGATAATGTCATCTACTTTTTTCTATGTGAGAATCTTGTTGTGACTTCATAGTGGTCAGACAATTTTATCAGCTCTCCCTGCCACGTAGAGTATGGTGGAATAGGTTTGAAGTTTTTTCCATCATAGGGTTCTCTTCTTTGCTGTCTTGTTGATCCATCTATGCCCTCATCATCCTAGTGGCTCTTTTTAGGTATAGTTTGTGCACTCAGAACTAGTATTTGCGGCTGTGGTGGTGGAGATTATAGAATTGTCATCCAGAATCTGATGTCCTTCCAGTTTGTCGTCATGACTGAGCCATTTATTAATATTTTCCGTGCCTACCTCAGAAAGCTGATCATTACCAGCGATTATTGATTGCAGGGTGTCAATAAATTTAAAACACTCTGGATCATCTTCAAAATCCTCAAACCCATTCACTGGTTCATTAAAATCTTCGTACAGTTTCCTCCATGACCATGAAAGAGTTCTAAATTTATTTTAAACTAAATTGGTTAATTATTGCCACCACTAAATGTAGCATATTTTTCTGGGTCAGAATGTGTCTTTTTATATTGCATAGCATCACATTTATTTTCTTGCTGTCATTGGCAACGTCGCCCTTCCGGCCTTATGGAGATTTATATGGGAAACGAATCTCCCCAAGACCCCATACCACAGTCTTAAACTTGATGACATACCTGATGATGAATTCCTAAACATTGAAACACGCGTTGTGTATTATTGTACATTAAATAATAGTGGACAGTACGACTACTGCAGTTTAATATATATAATTACTGAAATGCTGCTCTACCACGTAACGCCAGATACGGTCGAATCCATTCCTCCGATTCCCGCCCCAGGCTCTGAAAGATGGGAGGGTTTAGCCTAAGGCAAGATATGTAAAAGGACCTTGGCGTCAGGCCCGGGTACACATGGGACAATGAACGGGGATGGGAGACGGGGCTGAAGATGCTTATGGGGGGCACAAGCAGAAGGATAACCTCGAAAGGAGGAGGGAGAGACAGCATCCAGTGATCCGGTCTCGATAAACCATGAAAGGTGATTCGCACATAGCGGTCGTAGCAAGGGAAACGGGTAGTTTACGGGGTGTGGTATATTTTATCATCATAATAGAATTTATGATAATAAGAAAAAAGGAAAAAAAGATTTGCTAAAATGAGAAGTTTTAAATAATTTTACAAAATATGCTGAACAAGTCGCAAAAAGAGATAACTATTTTTTATTTCCCTTACTCAAGGGCGCCATAACCGCTGGCCCTTGAAGTCCCCCACCATGACCCCTTCCCACCATTCAGTGTCTCAAGCAAAAAGGGGAGAGTGGACACCACTGGCGACCTTTGACATAAGTTTTTCTCATTCACAAATCTCTCATGGCACTATCGGAAAATTTTTCATTATTCAGGCATGGCAGAGCCCCACATTTCTTTGGTATTCTCGAAAAAATCGAGCCATAACCTTCAAATTTACGTAAAAATCTGTACTAACGAAACCCATGGCATTAATAATGCTGTAAATTATCGACACGCGAGGTGAATGAAACAATGAAGTGTTAAGAATTAAAAGATTTCCATTTCATTATTCAGCTTATATATCTTCCTTACGTTTGAAAAATACGGGATTTTGAAAACAAAATGTTAACTTTATATTCCAGTTCTTCATGTAACCTTTAATTTGCAAAATGTCACCCCCATAAGTCTTATTATGTGCAAAATTAAACTTTTCTTTGAAACTAAATAATTTTGCCTCAGAGTTATTAGTGGTTGCCTATGTTTTCAGGATACCGCCCACAGAGCGGAAGCTTAGCAACAGCGTTCTCCATAAGCCCCATACTGTCAACTAAATGTGAAACACGCTATAGCACACAAAAGGAACAGTGAAGAATGTCTTCAGTGTTCCTCTTGCGTGTTTCGTGTTCTCTTTCTAAATGTATGGATGCCTCTTAGACGGTTGTGAGGGTCCTTAAAGTAAACAACCAACCCCCAATAACTCTCCAAGCCCGAAAGAGTCAGGTCAGCTGTTCCGAGAACAAAGCTTTGAGCGAAGGTTCTCCCCTCTGCTGCTATCTCTTTTGTTATTCGGCTATTCAATCTCCAAGGGATGACCTTCACTGGGAGAATGATATCAATGCTGCTGGTTTCGGAGAAGGAGAAGGAAGATCTTCGGAAGCGGAGACATACAAGCGACGACAGTGATGAGCATGTATATTATTATTCGTGGAAAGGTTACCAACTGATCCATCTGTCACCTATGTATGACTATATGCTACTTCTCACTCATACTTGGCCTATTTCTGTCATAACTTAATGCCTAATTTCGAGTACATTACTTTAGTAAGCTCGCAACGTCACTTTCTACGGACCCGTTTCTATAGGTATCGTTACGGTAATTGCGATGTAGGGATGATGGCATGAGACCAAAAGAAAGATGCCTAATTGCCGGTTCCGAGTAGTAAGCAGAGGCATAATGAGAGTTGAATAATTTCTATTCAATGTTTTCTTCCCATTGCTTGAAAATGCTGTTAAATATTAAGTGGCTGTGATTGCTCGTGGTTAGACGGCAAGTACAGAGGCGAGGTTCATATTGCATATCCATGCAATGATATTCGATGTGTTGACAATTTTCAACACCTTATTAAAGTTTAAATATTGGTTAAATAACATTTTAAGTCATTTCATTCCAGCATAGTTCATACCTATACTGTATTTTGTATCACTGAATGCATTGGTGATGATGTAGTTGAACCTATCCATTGTCCTGTAATATACTGATTCACTTTACGATGGAATTCACATTACGATTAGTCCTATGGAACAGATTACCTTCATAACATGGGGGTCTACTGTATTGTGTGTGGACTTGCTCCTTGCTTTCATGATTCAGTAGAGAATTAGGTTTCAGAAGTTAATGCGTTGGTAGTGTTCTTTGATGAGAGTCTAAATAAATTTGCACAGCAGTAACAGATGGACATAGCTATGAGATTTTGGGACCCAGCTAAAGACAAAGCTACCAGTAGATACTTCTCGTCTGCCTTCCTGGGTCATAGCACTGCTTCTGATGTGCTGAAAGTACTTTTCGATTCTCTGAAGGAACTTCTCTTAGTGAAAATGTTGCTGTTATCTATTGATGGGCCAAATGTGAATCATAAATTAGTTAATGGCCTTGAATTGTACCAGAAACAGAAGTGTTCTCCCCATGTTTGTATTTATGGGAGTATGTGGTCTCCATGTGGTGAATAATGCATTTACGACGGGGTTTTCTGGTTTAAAAAACAGGATAGTATGTCATAACTTACCTCAGAGCAGTCTACAATCTATTCAAAGATGTGCCCTCCAGAAGAAGTGACCTTGTGAGACTCTTCATCCCCACTTATGCCCTTGAAATTTTGCATTGTTCATTGGCTAAACAACTCCACTGTGGCCAGAGGGGAACTGCTTCCAAATTTGGAAATGTTCAAGGATGGCATTGATAAAGATCCTGATCACCGTGGTATCTTGCCTTACAGCTGGGGTGCAGTTAAAGATGCTCTTTAAGATAAACTGATGCCTTGTAGGTTGGCATTCTTCAATATCATCGCCAGGGTAATTGAGCCTTTTCTTACAGAATTTCAGAAGCACCATGGTGCCCTTCCTGTACTCAGACCTGCATTCAGTTCTAGTCTTATTGATGTCCATGATTGTCAAACCCGAGGTCATGGAGAAGCAGAGAAGTCCATGTGGAAAATTGATTTGTCAGATAAAATTACAGATTAAATATGTACTTCCTATGAAGTACTTCAAGTTCACTTAGTCAGCCAAACTTGAGTTGGGAAAAATTTACTTGACTCATAAGGAAATCCTGGACTTCGAAGCTGACTGCATCAAAATAGTGAAAGCCATCTGCTTGAAAAGGCTCTAATCAAGTATAAACTTAGTAAAGGTATTATAAATTGTGACACTTCATGTAGGATCTAAGTCTTTCTCGGTGAATGCTTAGGATGAATAGTTCTCCGATTTCCAGCCGGGTAATGGTGTTAAACTGCACCGACGTTTCAATGGCGTAGTCTGCCATTGTCTTCAGGGTGACTTGAGAAAATATTGAGCAAAAGGAAGGAATTTCCATGGTGTCTCCACTATCGCCGGCCATAGCTAATCTTTTCATCAAAGACTTTGAAAAACGAGCCTTGGAATCAGCACCCCTTCATCCTAAGCACTTCTTCAGATATGTGGACAACACATTCATTGTGTGGCCTCATGGATGGGAATTGCTAACAGCATTCCTTGCTCACATGAACGGTATCCGTCCTGAGATCCAGTTCATCATCAAAATCGAGGAGAACAACCGCCTGCCCTTTCTCGACATCCTCATCGAAAGAAAGAACAATGGAAGTTTGGGCCACAGCGTGTATAGGAAGCCGACACACACGAACTTGTATCTGAACGGGAAAAGTAACCACCATCCCACTCAAAAAATAGTAGTGATGACTACGCTGTTCCACCGTGCGAAGGCAGTGTGGGATGAGGGGAATCAAAACTCTGAAATTGAGCACCTGAAGAAGACCTTTCGTACCAATGGATGCACAGATAGGAAGATCCAATTGGCCCTAAAAGGGACCATCACTCAGAAGACAAGAGTGACACAGACCAAACCAAGAAGCAGAGCCTGTCTCCCCTTCATCCCAAAAGTATCCAGCCAGATCTCTAGGATACTAGCCAAGCACGAGATCGAGACAACCCACAGACCAACGGCAAAACTTAAAAACATCCTAGGAACTGCAAAAGACAACCTGCCGTTGAAGACACCAGGATTATACAGCATCCCTTGTGAATGCGGAATGGTGTACCTCGGAGAGACTGGACGCACCATAGAAACACGCCTGAAGGAACACATAAAGGTGCATCAGACTCATCCATCTGGAAAAATAGGTAGTGGCGGAACACAGCCTGGAAAATGGCCATAGGATTGGCTTTGTCAACACCAAAGTTGTTTGTAAAACAAAGGACTATTGGGATCGCACTGTGAAAGAAGCTGTGGAGATCAGGCTGGATAGTAAAAACTTGAACCGAGACAAAGGTTTCCAACTCAGCAGTGCTTGGAAACCTACTCTGAGAATGCTAAAAGAATGGCGGGAAAAAACTGACGAATCAGGGAAAACCTAACCAAAATGTGACACTATAAATATATGACAATTCTGGCAAAAATAATTCACCCTGAAGACGATGGCCGACTACGCCATTGAAACGTCGGTGCAGTTTAACTCCATTATCCAGGTGGAAACCCGAGAACTATTCATCCTATGACAATTCATTGTTAGCTGTAAATCCAGTCTTATGCTGTTCTCGATTAGACATCGCTGTAGATGTTTTTGCTGACATAAATTGGGTTTCATCAACAGAAGGAAACAAGATTTCTAAAAAAGTTAAATCTCCTTCTAAGAAATCTACTTAAGTAAAGCCTTGCAAGCTCTTTGATAAACACAAAAGTGCCTAAACCATGAATTATGATATTCATGCCTGTCACAAATATGGCAATGAAATAACGTAGAAATTGCCTGGGTAGCATAGTGGTCTGGTCATTGGCTCAGCAAGCCAAAGGTCCATTGTTGGATTCATGGTCCAGGCCGGTTTTTTCCTGTGGCAATTTCTACGTTATTGCCTTAATCACTTTTGGCAGGGAATAGTTACGGACTTGAAGTGCTCGGATACACTGAGGAGACCCTTGAAAAATATGCCCATTTTAAGCCAAGGTAATTCTTTCATTGAGAGAAATCTCTCAATAAAGAAGTTATTTTTGAAAATCAAAAGAATGTGTCACTAGTGGCACAAAGACTATTGTGAGATGGCATTCATGCATTAGGAAGCATTGATGAAATCCATGAAATACCAAAGACTATGATCCTCAAAATATGAAATACAAGAGATTGTTACTGGGAGGCCCCGATGAAAAAAAATCTGATTAAAGGACAGAGACTTAAAAGACTTGAGGAAGAAAAGGTTGACCAAAGAAATTGAAGAGTTAAAAATAAAAAACTTAGGGTCATTGTTTTGAAGGAAAAGAAGATAGATTCAATCAAGCAGCAATAGGAGTAGTTGTGTGGCTTCCCTTCTTAACCCTTAGGCTGCGGGAAACGTACATGTACGACTGTACCGGGAACTGCGGAGAGAACGTTCTTGTACGTTTGACCCTTTCTGTCTACCTGCTCCCTCAGTCCTTTCATATTTTTATGGCCCGAACTCTTTCTTTCCAGCGATGGACATCTGGGAATCCACCCTTTTTACCCAAACCAGTCCCTTCCCACGCTCTTTAGGAATCGCATACCACCGAAATGATGTGCGACCCTTTCTTCCGATTGTTCGCTCAAGAGGCTACGGTTGTCTCAAAAGTTAGTTGTCTTATGCTCGCGCCCGGCTCAATTATCAACGGATTTTTTTGGTGTTTGGTATCAAATTAAACAGAAAGTTGCTAGAAAATATATTGTCATATTTGTTTTCAACAATTACGCCTATAAACAAATTTTCAAAATTAGTTCCAAGTTCCACTAATCCCTCGACAAGTTCCGGTGCCCACTCCCTGGGATCCCGAGAAAAGGATCGGGAGGGGGTTACATGGGTCATATAACTGCCCGGCTTCGGCCCGCGGGAAGGAGGGACAGGCTCCGTCCGAATAGACATTTGCCGCACAGGGTGGACGAAATGCGCTCTAGCTGCCGCAGCTTAAGGGTTAAATAAAATAAGTTCCTTATGAAGCTTATTTGTTTCTGGTACTACTTAATTTACCAAGTTCTTTCTATGTTACTAGTATAAATTTGGTGCCATTTCGACTTATTTTATTATTACTATGGGACTTGTTTCTGTCGAACAATTGTTCATAGGTATTTTAATATTGACTTTCACATATCTCTCTTTCTGTATAGCAGTAATGTCTTTCTACATATTAGTTTTGTAACTGGCTTTTATTTCCTTTTGAAAGGAGTAGCACCTACATCTCAAATATGGTAATGCATTTTATTACGTATTGTGCCATCATTGAAACAAAAAATTGTGAGAATTGCTGTGCACTTTGCTTCAGGGAGACATTTTGTCAGGGAATTTCAAAGTTTAAACTTCGTGGCCACGCTGCTTCTAGTGCATATTTTGTGGGTTTGGATATATTCGCTGAGCACAGAGTTCAATCAGTTGTGACTGGTGATGTGCATGCGCTAAGGGCTGGGGAATGAGTTTTCACCTCAGAATTGCGTGCATTTGAACATAGGGTTAACTTCGAACTGAGTGAAATGCAGGTAACTGAAACTTGATTTGGGGGCTCTCCTGTGTGTTCTTTTGGTGTATCCTCTTGTCGTAAATTATATAATTTAGTGCACAACTTCAGTTGCAATTTGCTTTAAATGTAAAATGATTTGTAATTGTGAACTATTTCCTCAATCAAATGGCAAAGTGGATCATTTGCAAGAAATCTATATGCTACAAAGTCCATTGCAATGCTTTTAATGACTTCTTATTTTACTTTTCCAGGGTTGTACCATATTCTATTGTTGACAAAAATCATTACTTCACCATAAGTAGTCATGGAATCACTGAATTTTCTAGGAGTAAAATGGAAATGACACCGTTAAACGCTTGGGAAAGAGAATACGAGTTGTATCGTAAATTTACAAAGGTATTGCACTACATTTCTCATCATCTGAGTTTTGGTCTTGTGGATTTCCTGAAATAATTATGCTGACTTGGTATTTGTGCTTTGTTTTGTTACAGATCAACATGTTTGAAAAATTTCATCTGGTGACAACATACTTCTGGTGGCTTAAAAATATGAGGCTTACAAAATTTTATCTGGCAAGGAAGGAACTGAGCAACTATTTATTTCCCCTAAATGTTCATTTGGGAGCAGCTAGCCTGAAGTATCAAAAGATATGCCAGCCTTTAATGTCTCTTTCACTCTCTAAATTTCCTGGAAATACTGTGTTAACTCTTGAACAATTTTTGGTGTTACAGGTTAGTTTAGTGTAAGAACTCCTTGAATTATGACTCCAAAGCATATGTTTGACTTTTTTATCTTCAATTTATTATAAAACTTATACTTAACTATCCTATCAGTCTTACCTCTCTTTGGTTGCTAGATTATATTCTGCTAGCCACCTTGGGTGATGAGTGATGGGCTAGCTTTCAAAGTAATGGGTGCCTAAATTGTCTCCCAAAGAGTTTTTCAATTCAAGTCTCTATATTCCCAGGATGAAAAAATCAAAGATATTGGTGAGAGGTTGTTTTCTCTGCAAGATTATTTGTCAACTATTGTATTAGAGTCTTGCCAGAGTGCTTTATGGAGTAAAGGCTACACAGCTGATGATAGCAATTTTGATTTGAATAAATCTGGTAAGAGGCTAATTCATTGTTTTATTCATGGACTTTTGATGAAATAGTATTCTTCTAGTTTTGTTTACATCACTTAAATCATTCCGCTGCTCTTATAAAACATGTATGTAATGGTTGGAGTACCATACATTTCTTGGATGCAAGAGTGTTGCAGCTTATTTAAAAATGCAAAAATGTGTATCTCCCATTAAGTTAAATTTTGTCTAAATTATTTTTTTTTAATTTTAGTTGCTCTTGTATCAGGTGACTTCTCATGACAGCACAATTGTATGGTCATGGTAAGTCACCTGGCAGAATTTTACTTCATAGGCCTACATTCTTCCAAATTTAGGATTGCCAGCTCTTTAACCCTGTAAAATGGGAATACATATTTAATTCAAAATAAGGACTTCTGATGATCGATGCCTATCCTCACTGTACTAATCATTTATTCACTACGTTTACCAATTGATTTCAGATCAATCTGGTCACCGACCGATCTGAAAGTTCAGAAGCCAGCTGACTCGGATCGCCTGGTTTTCCAACACAGTCTGAAAATAACAATATTGAACTATCGAATTCAGTAGTCTGAATTATTTTGAAATTTCTTGCATATTTCAGCTGCACACTTCTCTCCCTTCCCTTGTTAAAACAAGCCATGCCGTAAATTGTATCGATTATATTTTGTTTCCCATCGGCAACTAAAAGAATGACATGTTCAGACTTCTTTGGATCGATCTGAGATATCAGACTGGTTAGGGAAAGCGGGCTCTGCTCGCTTCTCAGATCGATCTGGCCGGCCCATTCCGTTTACCACACCGAGCTGAGCCGGTCAGATCGATCTGAGATTGATTGGAAAATGTAGTAATTTACATCCTCTTATTTTGCTTTGGAAATAACCTTTGCCTATGGTAACAGTTTGTCACAATTGTTATCAAGGCAGTGATAATAAACTAACTTTAACACATTTTTAGTGAATATCTCAGAGAATTTAAACTGACAGAATTGACTTCCACCATTCATATTTTGACTGCCAACATTCTTAACCATTCACCTGGGTATGCCGTATATATACATCATGACGATTTTCGGTTAATTTGCTAAGGTAATGCCGTGATATTTCGCAAATGAGCTACTGCATGCCTTACAGGCATCCTTTAAGTTTAATCTTCCATCATTAGATTGGTTCTACCATCCTATTCTATGAAGCTATACGCATAGTACTGAAACGTCATTGTGTTGCGGGTTGCATTCACATTGCCCCTACGATTTTCAGGTCGTTTATCTCGATCTGATGGTCATCATGAAAAAATATTTGCTTTCTCGTTCCCAAACATTTCTTTCGGTGAAGTATGTGATATTTTATAATACCTCTCGCCCAAATCCAGCCCTTCTCCTGATCATCGAACATTTTATGGTAGAGTTCTGTTCAAAAAACCGTACCATTTCGGTGTCGAAAACTTGTCCCTTGTCGACGGCGACAACGTGGCCGAACCACACCCCCCGTGCGAGAAAGCAATAAAATCTCCTTGCGGAACAAGGACCCTTCCTCCTTGTATTTGGGCGAGGAGAAAAACCCACGGAAGGAAAATTTTGTCCTGCGAAAGGGATTATTTCCTAGGGGAGGGGAAGGGTTCATTTTCTTGTGATGTGTGAGTGAGAAGGAAAGGGAGATCTACGAAGTTCGGACATGCCACGATCCCTCGCTTACAACCGTGCTGCCATGGAAAACAAAAGCCTATCTGTCCCAAGACGGGAGGAAGGTTCATGTTATTGCTCCCGACGGCAAACCCCTCGCGCTCGGGTTTTTCCCAAAAGGAACCACCCTGCTAATCCTTCGCATAGGGTGGTCTCCTCAGTTTCACACATACGATATGTATTAGCTGCTTTGAAAATTTTCAGTCAGTAGAGTTGTCGTCAGTTATCCGTTGAGTGTTGGAGCAGATGGTTTTCGGTGTTTTTGGAGCTTTCCTTTGCGCGATTAACTTGTGGAGTATTTGTGCAGTTTTGTAAATCATTTCCGGCAATTTTTTTTCCGGCAACTTCTGGAAAAGTTTTGGTTCTGATCATGGCTTCGACAAGCAAAAAAAAACGGAGTGAACCGACAGAGGAAGAAATAGTTATGTTTTAGAAGAGAGTGATGAAGAAAGTGGTTCCAGCAATGTCTACAACAACACTGATATCAGTGACAGCGAGACAGGAGGAAGAAGATGTCCTGGAGGAGGAAGAAGTCACAAATCAACCAGGTTACCCCAATTTTTGGAGTGTTAATGAAGAGGTGAGAGAGAAGTTTGAGTTTGAAGGCAATGTAGGACTGAACGTAAAACGTGTCCTGCTCCATGTTTCCGATTATACCACTCAAAAACTGAATATTGAAGGAAAACATTATTCAATTGTAAATTTTTCTAATTCTTGAAGTGTGTTTAGAGGTATGCAAAATGACAATCCACAATATTTCACGCAATTAACTTATATATTAGTTAGCCAGATTACATTTTAGCATTTTAATTGCCTACAAAAATATTTGTGAAATGTAAATATGTTTTTCTTCATTTTTACGTGAATTATTCTTCCTTTGATATATTTTTAGTGTGATTTCTTTGTTTGAAATGAGGTTAGTCATTGTGTTAAATGCATGATTTGCTGTAACCCTTGTACATTCTTACAATGTGTAGTGTGACACTCTGGGTGGGATGGGCAGAGGAGGAAGGGAAGTTTAGTAGGAAGTGATTGGTGACGTCTAGCTGAAGTCGAGGAGTAGGCTGTTGCCGCCCGCCGGGCATCCGGGAAGGGGGATATGCAGGTTGGGTTCCTCCTCTGGGTCTGTGCGGGAGAAGGTAGAGGTTTCATTGTTTCCCTGGAAATTCTACAAATAATTCACTACAAATAATATTTTTTAATGATTTTTTGCCTAAATATATTTTTTAAACACCTACTGTACCACTATTCTCAAAAATATAACATGGAGTAAAAACTTGTTGATATATTAAATATAAACAATTTTAAATTGTTATTAAATTTTGAAATAAAAAATGCCCACAATCATCCTTATAAATCTTCATTGATATCGTTACCAATTCCACATAGTATTCCATTTTGAAATTATTACAAATTCCTGCATATTATCGTTGAATACGTCTTAGCATAAAATTAACCAGAAACAACTTATGACATTACTAAAATTTTACTACTTCTAACTATATTATTCATTATTAATTAATTTCATATGATCTATATAAGTAAATATTTAATGGATTTATATCACATTGTCGAATATTCTATCAGTTTACTTGTATAATAACATAGTTTACATAATTAAAATTATTTATTTAAATAAATAATTTAAAATAATTATTAAAATACTTCCTAGTTGATCAATAATCTGTCAAAAAATTGGTTAAATTTTATGAACTAGCAATTATTTTGAGCACTAAAACTTCCCATTAAAAAAGGTAAAAATATGCCCCGATTCAAAATCAAATACCCTCCACGGGTAGGAAACCGAGAATTTAAATACCCAGATGAGTGGTTAAACCTTAAAAAAATGTGATAAATGTAAAGTAGATATTACTTCCCAGCCAGCACAATGTAGTTAATAGAACCAAAATATACAGAAACCTACCATATATAATGGAGAAACCATATACTGAAAGGGAAATGATTTCTGTACATGTCGGTAGCAAATCAGAGAGAAGCTGAAGAAATAAAAGGGAGAGGTTTCCGAAGTACGACAGAAATTATTTCTCTAACAGCAGAAAGGGCACTACATAGCAGACATAGGGGGAATTTACACTATAGGCAGTGTATTACATGGAAGTTATCTCGTGCAAAAACAGTTCTTACATGTGAGAAAGTGGAATCAATTCCACAAAAATCTGTTTGTTTGTCTGTCCCAAACCAGATAAAATACGTGTATGCAAAGTCGGCAGCTGGTTTGGATTCATATTCGACCGAAAAAAAAAATGCCATAGGAGAGCTGCAAATCCTAGAACCTAACTCGCACTATCCTCCTAGCACATTAACCCATTCAGCCATGGTGTCACTTGAATTCAGGGGAGTAATGCAAAGAACTCGTTTACCCTTTCCACATGGTTGCAAACACAGGCGTGAGCACGGATGGTGCTGGTGGTACATCAGCACCACCTAATGGCGAGAAATAATGAAATAACCTAGAAATTCATGAAAATGATAGTATGAATGTTTATAATTTTGCAAAAGAATTAGATGAACCATAAACTGGTAAATACCGTATTTACTCGTGTAAGCCGCGCACCTTTTTTCCGAAAATGCCAGTGAAAAAATGAGAGTGCGCGGCTTACACGAATCCTCCAGATTTTCATGCAAGCCGCGCACCACTTAACCTCAAATTCCTGTCGTTTGTTTCTCCAAAGTGAATACAGTAAGTCATTGACTTACGAACATCCGACTTACAAAATTTCAAAGATACGAACAACATATCCAATCGAAAAATTCAAGCGTGTGAAGGAATTTCAAATTTGGCGCCACCGGATAAGTTATTTTGCCGTTGCAGCTGGCGGTGCGGCGTGCAGCAACTCGCGGATTGGTGCTACCCCTCTTTGCCGTGACGAATTTTAACAATATTATCTCGATATGTCAATTTGCAATGTTAGTTGTTTACTAGCGTCATAAATTTTTACGGATGATTCGGAAGTAAGACGAAAGCCGAAAGATGCCCTGCAAGTAGTGATATATTTGGAGATATTGCTCTTTACATTTCAATGGAAATCGACTTCCGTGTGTCAAGCTGCCTTCGCATCAAATAGAGGCATGATTCCATTCACTCATTCGTTTTGTGATGACAAATGATTATTACCGGTAATACGAGGCTCGATTCAGGTTATCGTGATGAATGGTAAAATATCTTTTCCAGGGTATTTGGAAACTGCCTTACAGGCAGTCCTTCCATCCAGCTATCTCTCTCAATCACTCAGCCGGAAACAATAAATGTGTCAGATTTTAGGGTGATACCTCAGTCGGATCTGAACAATTGGCGCGTCCAAACCGGTTTTTCCCAGAAGACCCCTCAAGAAAAAAGTTCTTCGTTCCTTACTTCTGGACGCGACGACATTCAATTGCGCGGGACTCATTCAGTGGGAAAGAGAAGGGGGTAATTCGAGAGGATCACTCCTTCACCTTATCTGTTGTTATATACACTCGCCCAGCTTCGCTTTTACCCAGGTGGCTTTCAAGGAGGTTAGAAAAGAAATGGAGGCGACATATCACTTGATTCTTGAAGCCAATTCTGCCATTGCAGTCGGCACAGTTTAGACCTTCCTCTGCCTTACGTGTCCGGCAGTTGCGTTCGATTTTCGTCAAATCTAAGTTAAAAACCACAGGCAAGGTGATGTTTTGTGACTGGTTTGGCCACACCTACTCGGCAAAGAGGATGACCAGAGATTTTTTCCACCGGCCTTCACTCCGAGCGCTGGTGCTTCCGGCAGTCCAGCGAACGGCTGCACGTCCTTGGCCTACCTCTTCCTCTCCCATCCACCTCTCTCTCTCCCCCCACCCTTGCCACGGTGTGCTCATAGTTAAGGGGTCGGAGAAAAGTGATATTTTTTTCAAGTCAGCATCACATTTCATCATAAGTATCACATTTCACTCATCTCTTTCCCACGCTTAAACCTCACAGGTGGCTTCCAAAAGTAAGGGGGGGGGGGGGAGGTGCCCGTTGGGAGTCCCTTATCAGCTATGACCGCGAACCAAAGGTATCACATTTCAGGCATCTGTCAGCTACGGACGGAATTCTGCTTTTATTTGTTGATTCGCTGAAGGATTTCCGTAATCGAATGATCATGGGTTGAAATTGTATATAGTTCTGCAATTATTTTAGCTGGATATTTCATTTCGAACAGATGCAATTTTTATAGCTGGATGATGTGATTGCATATACAATTGTGATTACTGTGTGATGTTAGGAGAAAAAGATGCACAATAAAACGGGCTGTGTATCGTGGCGATATGAAAATATAACGCAATAAATTCATTAGAAAGATCTACATCAACGCTTAACTTTGGCACAGAATTTCTTTTAAAGAACATGCATTCATGTTATGACAAAATGATGCAGGATCAAGGGAAAAAATTTGATTTTCTGAAAAAAAATAATTTTTTCTCTCACGAGCCTACTCGAAAATGGGGGTGCGCGGGATACACGAGGGCACGCCTTACACGAGTAAATACGGTAAATGAAGTACTTGAGTGTTTTTTCCCTCTGTCTTATTGACAACCAGCAATTCCAATTCACTGTAGCTGGCTGACTGGCAGTGCAAATAAAGTTTTGCATTTCATACTTTTTACCAAGCGTAACTGAAGTAAACAACTGAGGAGTGCGTTTACAGTGGTTTGTTAAGAGTTAGTTATTTAATAAACATTTACATAGGCTATACAATAAGGAAGCAGAATAAGTTTATTACTAGCTTTTATTTTTAGGCGCTACAAGAACCACTTAAAAATAAGTGGTTGGAGTGGTTACTCCTTGACAACAAATAAATATTGTTCATTGAGTTCCGATGTGCTTTGAAAATTTTGGTGTTAAGTTAAAAAGTGTTAGTAAATAGTTGCAAATGTTCCTGGCGGCCGATTGGCTAGGGTTACTTCGAGTGATTCCCTGGCAAACAAGGCACCCAAAGTTGCTGCTGGTAACCCTAGTGCTACGAGTGCCATTTTAACTGGTTGAAGAATGCTTCCACGCATGCGGCCCAGTGCTGAATATAAACAGCGTTAAATATTCCGTGCAAGAAAATGAACGCCATGATAACTCGGCTCTGCAGTAAATATGCTGTGGAATCCCCGTTAAACACTGAGTTTAACCTAATAGATAAATAAATTTTAGTTTTCCACCTTAAAATAAAAACTACGATTTTTTCGTTGTCTCTTATACAATTACTCAGGCATACTAACAGGGACACAGTTCTGTTTACGAACGCACAATGAAACCTAAGGAATGCACATTCAAGTCTATATTATTTTATTACACTACACATACTTTTTAAATTAATCCAGTGCGTGAAGAACTAGCTGAGCACGGATGAATTCCATGAAGGTGGTTGGCACAGAGACGAAGGGTCAGGATTACCTCCGCCCAGTGGTCGACCCAGCATCCTGCATCTGGTCCAAAGATGGATGGAAAGTTTAACTCCTTCAACTCACTTTCTTGACTTATCCTCTTTTGAATTCGCTATTTATTGTGGTTTCCCTTAAAAAACCCTCCTTATCAAAGGAGTTGCTTAAACCCTCCGATGAGTTTTCCATCTCTTGAAAAACCTATCACAGCCACCTCTTCCTGTGCATCAACGCTCGTTTCCCCTCACCGCCTGGTAATATGACCTTGGAGTAGGGTATATGAAGCGCATTTTGTGGGCTCGCACCATTCTCGGAAACAGCCCAATGCGTTTGAAGTGTCAAAATTATTTCATCTGCATAAAAGACTTGCCCAGGTCGGTAATGAGAACTTTCAATGAGTTCAATGAACAAAGCCGGGAAGTGAGAGGCTACTTCATGATCGGCAGGTGTGACTACCCCAGCAAGCTTCATATTATGTAGCTAAAGTAGTTTATTTTTCTAATATATCAAACTATCCTTGGCTAGCTTAGAACATAATACCCTTCCTCTTCTTCATCCACATCTTACACTTTTAAATAATCATAAATTTAGAGCACTTTACTCCTTATACATAATAAGGCCTTCCAAAGGAGTACTTTTGTCGAATCATCTTCTATCCTTATGTTCCAAAGTTTTTCTATTTTCTCAACTTGTGCATTTCGCTTGCTGGTATAGGAGGTACCAGCAGATTCATCTGAACTAAGAGACTAGAACGACTTGTAAGACTGGAACGAATTTTTTCTTCAGTCTTCTTTATAGTCATTACCGTCGACTCGTTGACAACGTCCCGTCGTGTTAACGATGCAGTGGAACTTCCATCTCGTAGTTTATTTAATATTAAAAGTTTTTTCTAGCAAAAGTAATGCCTACCCAATTTCTTCCTGGGATCATTTCGAGAAATAAATAAGGAGGAAGATGCACACTTTGTAAGGCACGAGAAAAATACTAGCCGCACATTATGCTCCACTTGTCACAGCCCTAGAATAATTGATTCCCCTCCGCATATTCCTCAGATTGGGAAGACCATGCTAACTTTGTGTTTCCCGTAATAACAAGCTTATCTCCCTCCCTAGCCTTCCAGCATGCATCCCATCAATCACTCCCCTCCTTGAATAGGAAGGAGGCTATAGGAAACAGGATCTCTTCCTAGAATAGGAAGGGGGGAAGGAGAATGGGATCCCTTCTTGGAATACTGGAATACTGAATAATGGGATCCCTTCTACTGGTCCGCCACATCACTAGTAGCAGTAGTTTGGCCTGTGGTAGTAGTAGTTTGTGCAGTAGTTTGGCCTGCATATAAAAGAAGCTGAAAGAAAAAAAAAAGAGGGGGGTAAACGTGCTGGGTGGCTGCATCTTGGTTAGAGTATGAAGTCGTCCAGATGCTGCGGAAAATGGACTCGACGCCCGGATCTCGTGGTCCTCTGCCCGGGTTATTGGTCAACTCCTAGGTCAGGGTGATATTCCAACGGTGGTACCGGGTTGACTAGGTGGCAGTACCGGTTGTTGGTCAGTTGGCGGTGCCAGGTGTTGGTCAGGTGGCGGTGTCAGCCGTTGGTAAGGTGGCGGTGTTGTGAGCAGGACTATGTCGTCCTCTGCGGGTTGACGTTGTTCTCTAAGTACGACTTCGTTGACAAGGAATGCCGGCTTCAACCGGTCCACGGTCACCCACACTTCTCGGCCCCTGATCTGCAGCAGGAAGTTCTTCTCCTTGTGTTGAAGCACTTTGAAGGGTCCGTCGTAAGGAGGTTGGAGTGAATTTCTTGGTCTGTCGTTTCGCACAAAAATGTGCGAGGAGGTGGCGAGGTCCCAAAATATGAATATATTCCGTTCTCCGTGCCGCGAGGCTGGTACTGGTGTTAGCTTCCTGACGTGTGCCTGGAGCTGTACCACGTAGTCGGTGGGGTCATTGGTGGCGCGAGTGGAGGAGGGTTGGAGAAACTCACCAGGGAGTTTCAGGGGTTCGCCGAACACCATTTTGGCTGAATTGCAGGAGAGTTCTTCTTTCCAGCTGGCATGGAGGCCGAGGAGGATGCCAAGCAGGACGTCAACCCAATCGCTCGTCTCATGGCAACGGATCGCGGCCTTTAACTGGCGGTGAAACCGTTCAACCATGCCGTTTGCCGAGGGGTGGTACGCTGCAGTCCGAAGGCGAGTGGAATTGCACATATTAGCTAGCTGATTGAATAATTGGCTTTCGAACTGCCGTCCCTGGTCGCTTGTTATCTTCCCTGGAGCTCCGTAGCACGCTATCCACTCACGAAAAAATGCTCTAGTGACTGTCTCCACAGATATGTCGGCTAAGGGAATTGCCTCCGGCCAACGTGTGAAGCGGTCGATGCAAGTGAGGCAATATCTGTAACCACGGGAGGGTGGGAGGGGGCCGACGATGTGGATATGGACGTGTTCGAAACGAGATCCCGGGGCTTTGAACTCTTGGATGGGAGACGAAACTTGCCGCGACACTTTCGATTTCTGGCACTGGATGCATTCACGCGCCCACCTTCTACAATCCTTTTGAATGGATGGCCACACGAAACGGTCTGCCACTAATTTCGCCGATGTTTTGATACCCGGGTGAGATAGAGAGTGGATGGAATGGAAAACTTGCTGCTGTAGAGCAGCGGGTACGAAAGGGCGGACGGTAGCATGGGAAACATCACAGAATAAGTTCATGTTAGCTTAGGGAAAGAGGATTTTGCGGAGGGTGAGGGAAGTGGGGTTCAATCTCAGGAGTGCATTCAGTTCCTCGTCGGATTCCTGAGCGGATGCGAGAGCTTCGTAGCTCACGGCGGCACCAATCTCTTCCACGTTCGACAACGCGTCGGCAACTGTATTTTCCTCTCCCAGCACATGGCGTATATCCATGGTAAACTGCGATATGTAGTCCAAGTACCTGAATTTCCTCGGCGAACACTTGTCGGCCTTTTGTTGGAAGGCATACGTGAGCGGCTTGTGGTCTGTAAGTATGTAAAACTTCCTCCACTCGACCATGTGTAGGAAATACCAAACTGCGGAGTACACAGACGTCAACTTCCGGTCATAGGTGCTGTAGTTTTTTTCAGCCGCGGATAGCTTCCTGTTCGTTGTCACCATGTGGCCAAGGAATTTTACTTCCGGGGCTCCTTGGATGCACTTGAAACATTTATCAGGATTGCATACTTAGCAAAACGGTCGAACAGTTCACGCAGGTGTTCTTGTTCCGCTTCCCAAGAGGACGCCACAAGCACGTCTTCGATGTACACATACACGAAATCTAGGTCCCGCACTATACAGTAAAACCCCCATACAACGAATTTGTTGGGACCGGAAAAATTACTTCGATGTAGGGGGTTTTCGATGTATGGAGGTGGTGTGCGGGTTGCGTCTCCACAGGGGCATCCAAGTGTTCCGCGTGCTTTACGATGCAAGTCGAGTAAATATCTCAATCTTGCTTTATTCACCGTTAAAACCTTTCGTAGAGTGATGATAAACAATTTTTATTATTTACCATCAAATATCGTGGCTATCTCCGCGTTATTTTCAATCTGCGTATTTCTAATTGAACTTATTGTTTTTCTCGTCGATTCTGCATTACGCCTCATCGCTTACTTTATTTACGGTCTGAAATTAAAGGAGCGCCAAAATTAATGCCTAAGGATTACGTATTTTAAAGTGCTCCATAATTTTTCTAAGTATCTAGAAGATATTATTCTTAGAGTGCAATAATTTAAGTCGATATCAATTGGCAGTTTTATGCAGCAATTTTGCTTGGAAGAGCACATTGCCATTTAGACTTCCGAAATAAAACGCACTGTTGGAATCCCATTGAAATACCGGTAAATATCTATGCTCTTGACCAAAATATACTAGATATCGATAAACGACGATGGAAGTTAGGTGGGGCGAGTTAGTTACCACGAGTAATAACGTGGCAGTCGGCAATGCACTGAGGTCACAATGGCAATCTCAGATGATAATGCATTGACGTTGCCGTTAACGCGTGTAAGAGGCACACCCCCCTTTTATGCGTCGAAGTTAAAGAAAAAAAAATTTGGGGCTTTTTTTCTCCTATTGCGAGGTGTTGCGGGCCTAACTTCAAATTTTCGGCCATTATCAAAGCCGTTTGCGATATTCTCTTATAATTACTCGGCATTTTTCATAGGTACGTATGGACCTCGGAGGCAAGTATTCACTTGTAGCCTTAGCCCTACAATGCTTGCATTGTTTATTGTCCTTTGGAATGAGTGGAGTAATTGATATTCATTAAAACAAAATAAATCCGACCTCGCTACAATTCGTGTTTAGTTGGTAAGTGCGGACAGACGCACCGAGCTCTGATTTATAAATCCGAATCCCCCCACCGTTTTCCTAATGCACAAGTCATAGTCGCTGTAAGTCGCCTTTTAAAACGTGGTTAACTTTTACAAATTATATTTTGCTGTAAACGATAACGAGTGGGAATGCAAACATGTTAAATGCAAAATACCCAAGCGTCAGCCGCGTAACAAACGAACGATAAGGCGTGGATACGACATAAAAACTTGAAAAAATAAAATTTTGAAAGAAATCATGACTGTCAATGGAATTTAAAGCATTTATTATTTCAATATGGTCCAACAAAAATCTTCAATGAATGACAAAATAACAAAATTTCATGATTTACATAAAAACGGCTGACTTACTAGTGAGACGGGCGTCGCAGTACGGCGGCACGCACGCGCATGTCCTGTCACAGCTCGTAGTTTTTCCCCGAAAAGACCTTCTGTCCCTATTGGTATGGAATTGAGCAACCTTATCCTTCCTCAATCTTCTAATGCACGATTCCGGCACATCATGCCTTAGTCCGGCAGCGCGGTATCCTACATCCTCAGCGTCTTTGATGACTTAAAGCACTTTAATTTTTTCAACTACCGTGAAAGACCACTACTTTTTGCCCATGTTCATTTCGGAACAACACTGACCTATGTTGACGCATGCACAAATGTTAATATTCACAGAAGTCTCTCAGTTGAGCTTAAGGCAGGTGCATACAGTTGAGTCACTCAAAGTTGTCCGGTGACAGAAAATGAGAAAGTTAGGGGGGTGGAAAATTCCAGTGCTTGCACGTGTCGCGCGGCCAACCGCTGTCCCCCAATTGCACCCCACACCCTTGCCTTGTCATACAACAAGTTTTTAAAGTTACTAGGCAACTGCGTCCCCCGTAAACAAGCGATCGAATGATACCCTCCCCTTGATGACTCACGCTAAGCACCAAGGTCACTCAGCTCTCCAGGGACTCGCCTCGGCCACGATACGGTGGTAGGAGAGCGATAGAATCGCAACGCTGAGTTTTATGATCCTAATGTTTGACATAGAACACACTCCGCCAATCCCAGATATTATTTTTTTCTTGTACCGTTCTACTCATTCGGTGGCAAAATGTCGGCCGAGATCGTTCTGTCTCCTGACAGTATGTAATGCCATTTCTGATTCTGAACTTATCTTAGGTCGAATCACTGCTCGTTTCGTGGGCACTACCGCCCTTCCGCGATACTGCTCTGCCGCCCGCCGCTCATATCGTGACCGAGGCTCGAAGGCTGGCAGATAAAAAATTCGTGTCAGAGGCGCACCCTCATTTTCGGCTGCGACTCCTGGAAAAAAAGGTTCCTCAAGTAATCGAGCAAATATTAGGGCGATCTCGAGTAAACGCACCACTTGCCGGTTAACAGACCACATCCATCAAGGTTAAGACGGCAATAGCAATATTTGGATAGAGTAGAGAGGTTACTCCAGATTTTCCTTTGGGATGGGGACAGAGTAGATAAAAATTCGCTCTCATTGGTTGAACACCAACCAATGAAGTTTTGAATACTTCGCCCTCCTAACAAGGGGAGTGTCCGATAAACGGGTCGCAGATCTTGATGAAAATTCGTATGCATATAGAACTCCGAATGCTTTTCACGAATCACCCCACATATGGGCGTATAAATCCAATAGTTTAAACAAAAAAGGCGTTTAAACATTTATAGATGTTATAAAAACACTATTTATCAGCTTCCGGCATCAAGGGTGGTGTGGTCCATTGATCAGCGTACGGGGCTGCGGTGCAGAGGGACCGCGTTCGATTCCCGTCGGGGACAAATTTTGCATGCTTATTTTCATTGTTTTTCCTTCGTGGAATTCTATGTTAAAATCTAATTTTTACTTTTCTATTCAAAGTTTTTTTAACGAGTGGAAATATTTTTTTCGCGAATACCATAGGGCTTATTTTTTTTCCTTCCCGCGAAGTCAACGTAATTTCTTTGTTTCCCCATTCTTTTACCACGCAAACTTGATTTGTTCCTTCATTTGCAAGACCTCCTGTTGATATCATAATTACACAATAATGAAAATTTTCTGCAAGTGGTCACTCTCGCCATTTATAACACGTGCCTTTCTCGACGAGCCTTATTACAATGTATTAATTTGGAGGTATGTCTTTAGATCGTGAAATGGTGATTCGATTATAGAAATTAGTAGATAAGCCGATCACATTTTCCCCTCCTTTTTTCAATGCACGACAAAAAAGGAAAACGGGGATCTTTGATCGTGGGTCTTATAAATAATGATGTAACAATTATTTAGATAATTGTCTTACGACAATTACGTATTATAGACGAAGGAATTACGTTGACTTCGCGGGAAAGAAAAAAAATCTTACGGTCTTACGATAACCGTCCACCTGCCTCTCCCAAAATAAAATCCGATACCGAAAGGTAATTTGAAACCATTTTAGAGGAAAAATGGAGCTCCTCCCATTCACGGGGTCCCGGGGATGTAACCCAATACGGAAAAGTAATCTGATACGATTTGAAAAGGGAAAATTGAGCTCCATCCTCACCACCTGCACCTTCGCAAATGAGGTGGGGTGGATGAGTAATGCACCAAGAGGGGTGGGGGGAATACCAGTCAGTGTCAGTCGGCCAGCCGTAACCCAATACAGAAAGATACTCTGAAAAGATCATTTCAGGGGGGCTAATCTCTATCTCGAAGCTACCGATGCAGTAGCTTCGAATAAGCTACCATATTTGGCTACCAACCATATTCTCTAACTCGCGGGAGATTTCTCAAGAACGTAATAGGAAGTGGAGAGAGCTTTGGCGAAAGGCGGGTATGAGAACAATTTTAAACCAAATCCGCGGAAACTTCATTTTTGGTGACGTACCATTCTTAGAACCAATGGGAAAGCTCGTCTCAATGTTTTTCCGTGGATAAAACTGGTGAAACCTGAAAAGGCCGTTTTAGACGGTGAAGATGTTCCTGCATCGTGTTTAGCGAAAAATTCCACGCTTTAAAAATCATGCGAGGAAAATTCTAAAATATTTTATTTTTGCTCTCATAATCTCGTGAACAATCTCGTGAATACGAACGCACGACGTTTATCTTGGCTGTTTTGATCAATTGAAGTAAGATTGTTCGTAAATATATTCGGGAATTAGGGTTCATGTCGATGATATGATTCAATATTATTCGTGCTATTTGCTTTCGTCAATTACTAGTTGCTTCAAATCATTTAAATAATATACAAAGATAAAGCTTTCAAAATAAATGCGAAGGTGATACACGTTACCACGGCCCACCAAGTATCCCATTATGGGCTGGAATCACGTTACTTACCGAAGGTAAATATGGCTTACCGTCACTCCAGTTAATATATTTTTTGTGAAAAATCCTGCTAATGGCAAAAATGACAAAGTAACCCAGTGAAAGTGCAAGGAATCCGCATTTAGTAAATGTAAGAAACATACCCGTGCGTTGGATAATTATAGATAGATAGGCGTTATAAGATTACCAATATTTAATCAGTGTATTCGGAGGCCGCGCTTCGTGAGGCTACCGTGAGATCTTATTGGGGCTACGGAAGTAGCTTCGTGACATTTACAGAATACGGGTGGGAGCCTAATAAGCTACCGGTAGCTTCTGCTTGCACTTTCTCCGGTAGCTTCCAGGAGTAGCTCCGGAGCAAGTAGCTTATTGAAGCATCTTTCCGCCAGAAAGCTCCGATGCTTCGAGTTAGAGAATAGGCCCTCAGAAATCTCAGATTACCTTTCTGTATTGGATTACGACTGGCAGGCTGGCACTCATATTCCCCCCTCCCCTCTTGGTGCATTACTCATCCACCCAACTATCACCCGGCATCACATCACGCGGAGCGGAGCTTTGGCTTCCCTTGCACGTTTCTTATTGTGGGAACCGTCAGAGTTGATGGTTCCCACCATAAGAAACGTGTAAACGAGCCTTCACTGAGCCAGAGCGTCAAGTTTCCTTCATGCCCTCTGCTCTGTAGGTCTCGGATGGGAGTATTTTCGAAGCCCGGAGCGGAAGAGTTAAGACGCGGTACTCTCCGCTGCGGTTCTACTTCCTGCTTATTATTTAAATGTCTATGGAAAAATTACCTGTAAATGAAGAATGCTACGTTTTTTTCTCAATAATTCGTTCTAGAGGGGCACTTTTCATGTTTTGGGCCCAAGCACAGACTTCGATGTACGGAGTTTTCGTAGTTAGAGAGGTTCGTTACGGGAGGTTTTTTTGCGTGCATTGTCCATTGGAAGGGTCCGGGACCGGGGCAATGACTTCGAAATAGGGGGTTTTCCTTAAAATTTCACTGTATGGGTGTTCGTTGTATGGGGGTTTTACTGTACTATCCATAAACCTCTGAAAGGTTTGTGCAGCGTTCTTCAACCCAAAAGACATTTGGGGAAATTCATACAGCCCGGAAGGTGTGGTGACGGCAGTTTTTGGGACGTCTGCCTGGTTAACGGTAATTTGGTGGTAAGCCCGCACCAAGTCAATGGTCGAAAACACCGTTTTTCCGAAGAGTGCATGAGTGAAATCATGTATATGCGGTACAGGGTACATGTCGTCCACAGTCTGGGCGTTTAGGGCACGATAATCACCGCAAGGTCTCCATTCTCCGCTCTTCTTGGATGCCAGGTGCAGTGGTGATGACCACGTGCTGTTGGATGGCCGCGCGACTCCCAAACAGATCATTTCCTGAAACTCGCGCTTCGCGGTGGCCAATCTGTCCGGATAGAGTGTGCGGGGTTTGCAGGAGACTGGCGGCGGGTGTTGTGTGAAGAAAATGCTCGACATCGTGATTGAGGGGTCGCCCGGCTGGCTGTGTAATTTCCGGGTAACGGCGCAGGAGCTTGTGGAATCTTCCGTCGCCGCTGATGGCTCTCACACCGGTTTCCTCGGATGTTGTCGTGCGTCCCTTTACGTCCAAAGCGGTAAGCGGGTCCACGAGGCATTGGCGGCGGATGTCTACCAGAAGCCCGAAGTATTTTTAAAAATCCATGCCGATTATGGGTTTAGAAACATCGGCCACAACAAAACGCCACATAAATTCACGGCGCAGTCCTAGGTTTTAGGTGAGGGTTGTCCAGCCGTATGTGGTGATTACCGTGTTATTTGCCGCAAAAAGTTCATAAGTGGTTTTCTCCCGCGGGCCCTTAACCGCACTTCTAGGGAACACACACAAGTTGGATCCCATATCCACCAAGAACCTATGTGCCGTTGAGATCTCAGTGATAAATAGGCGGCAATTTGGGGGGCAGGAGTCGGCGGCCGCGTCGACCGACTGCCGGGCTAGTTTTCTGGCTGCTGGGGGCAGAATGAACAAGGGGGCAGCAATTCCAGGCTCCAGGTCCAAAGCAGTCGTGGTAATAACATAACCGATTGCCGGTGTCACTCTGACAGGAATGAGGAGAATTTTCGCGGAACCCTGGTCTCCCACTGGGTGACCGGCCACGGGGGCGAGAGTGCGACCTGGCCGGGGAAATGGACACGGACAGGGCGGTGACCTGTCAACTCAAATCCTCGACGCGCTGCAGAAGCGTCGCGATTAAGGCGTCGCTGGTGGATGCTGTGGCTATCTGCGGCCACAGAGTGATGTCGTATACTCGATCCGCCTAGTTAGCGACAGCATCCAGGTCTCGGTCGTCTTGCATAGTGACGATCGGTTCTTAATGGGCCGGCAGGCGTCTGATCCACAGGGATCTCAAGAAGCTGTCTGGGATGTTGTTACTGACGTAGGTGGCGGAGGAGCTGGGAGGGCTTCTGGTCTCCCATCTCCTCCCGTTCCATGAGCTGTCGGATGTTTTGCTCCTGTGACACCGATAGCCTCCTCACGAGCTCATCTTTGATGCGTTGGTATCACTGCTCGGTATCGCTGCGCTGCTCGGTATCGATGCGTTGGTATCGCTGCTGCTGCTGGGGATTGGTAATTACGTCCTCCACTTCGGCTGCATAGCGGCTATCGAGGGCTCCAACGATGTGCCAGAATTGAAGGCTATCGTCCGTTATACCGTTCAAAGCAAACTGCTCTTTGAGTTGTGAAAACCACAAGGCCGGTCTCTCCGGCCAAAATGGTGGCACCCTGATGGCGGCACGGATTGCCACAGTATTTGAATCCGTCACCATCTCGATGTTAATTACGGATGAAGAAGATACGGAGGAAACACTGAAGGTACTCAAAAACAATAACTATCTCCACCATGCGACACATCTTGTATAACAGGAGATGCACGGTAACCGGAACACGTGTGGCACAAAATGGTGGTTGTGCGAGAGAAAAAAAAATCACATCGGGGTCACCAGTTATGGGGTATACACGAC
The DNA here is from genome assembly GCA_963573305.1 of Pyrrhosoma nymphula. Classification (NCBI taxonomy): domain Eukaryota; kingdom Metazoa; phylum Arthropoda; class Insecta; order Odonata; family Coenagrionidae; genus Pyrrhosoma; species Pyrrhosoma nymphula. The sequence goes on from OY754329.1 coordinate 110,006,797, forward strand.
CGATAATAATTAAAGACTGGATGGCGTGACTGAACCGTTCAAAGGCGGGTTTATTTCACTGTCAGTTACACTTTATAAACACAATTACAATTCGGTGGAGTAGCTTTGTCTCTGGTGTGGCGTTTGGAGTCAGACTGCCTCTACCCTCGTCCCCAGGGCCACGGCGCATCCTTTGGTGGCCGCAGGTAGAACTAGAAAACAATTTCCTCTGGTTCAGCACCATTTCATCTGCTTACTGGTCCGCCACACTTTTTATGTCATTTGCTAATTTATTAAACAAAATTGTAGCTGAGTGATAAGGGCCCCTAGGAAAGAGAGAGTATATGAGTCCTGACTTGGGTGTATATTGTTTGTGGAATGGGTGGAGTGGTCATGATATTGGAAGTTCATAGGGAATTTACCAAGATTCTCTTTTACATGACTGAATATAGACTGAGGGCAATGTTAATACACGTATTTTCTTTTATGAAAAACGGTTTACCATGTGAACGGATAGAGACTTGGTACAGTGGAAGCTCGATATAGTGAGTACGGCTTATTGCGAGAATCCCGTTTTAGCGAGTGAATGTCTTTGTACTGCCAAACGGCCTATGTTTTACATGTAAAATAAAGTGGATATAGCGAGGCCAAAAAGTTCTTACCACGGTATACGCTCGGTATTACGACAGATATCTCTCGAGGGCGATGCACCACCTAGCAAAAATTAACTACCGTATTTACTCGTGTAAGCCGCGCACCTTTTTTCGAAAATGCCGGTGAAAAAATGGGAGTGCGCGGCTCACGAATCCTCTAGATTTTCATGTAAGCCGCGCAACATTTTACCTTAAATTCCTGTCGTTGGTTTCTCCAAAGTGAATACAGTATGTCCTCGACTTACGATCATCTGACTTTCAAAGATACGAACATACATATCCAATCAAAAATTCAAACGTGAGAAGGAATGTCTAATTTGGCACCACCGGACAAGTTATTTTGCAGTTGTTGCTGGTGGTGCGGCATGCAGAAACTCGCGGATTGGTACTACCCTTCTTTGCCGCGACGAATTTTAACAATATTATCTCGATATATCAATTTGCAATGTTCATTGTTTACTTGCGTCATAAATTTTTACGGATGTTTCGGAAGTAAGACGAAAGCCCAAAGATGCCCTGTAAGTAGTAATATATTTGGAGATACAGTGGAAGCTGTGTTTAGCGAGGGCTCTCGGGACCTGAAAAATCACTCGCTAAATGGAGCTCTCGTTAATACCAAAATGATAAAATAATCATTTCACAGCCGATTCCTACAAATTTAATACTTATTTAGCCATTTTTGTGGGAATTTTTGGTGAATGGCGATAACATTCTATTGAGATAGCTATTAAAAATCATGTTTTTGAACACTTCCATTTCTTATGATCGCATTCACTTTCAATGACATCGAATTCCATGTTAGATGTCATGCACTTGAATATAAAACGTCGAATTTTGACACTTCGTGACATGTGTACTGTACTGCGCATTGCTATAAATTGTTATTGTCCCGATGTTTGGATGCGTCGCGGCAGCAAGTAATGGCAATGCAATGGACTATACGCGGCATACACTTCAGAAACGAGAAAATATTTCATTCCTCCTACCTCTCTAAAAAGTGAATAAAAACAGATACATGGTTCGGAGAAAGTTTTATTCATTAAAATTTGCAAAAATGCTAGATAACTACATTATCAAGATATTACCTTCGGGAATTTAGTTCCACGCAAACACAGGGCTGCTATCTTCTCCAGTTAAAAGGTGGAAATAAAGGAGAGTACTTCAACACCTGTAAGATCGCCTCAGAAAACAGCTAACTTTGGCTTGTTGGAATCATAAGAGCCCATATCACCAGCATTTACGATTATTAAAGCATATAATAGTTATCCATTGTCCTTGGCAGCAATAATTATGCGTGGAATACTATTTGGAAACATAATTGTTACAAGCAAGTCCAAACATAACAGTTGTAAGTTCCGAAACTTCCTAAATGAATTCCATCAAGATACGCGTAATATCTTCTACCGTACTTCCATCTAGCGGCAGCATCGGGAACTTGTTGATAGTGAATACTGTGATTAATACGGACTATGCTCCCTGCTGCGAGATAGACGTATGATTTGTAGTACATACCTTTCGTGCACATCGAAATGAATCATCTTTGACCTTTTTTCATTATATATACTCTTTGAAACAATTACAAAATACAATAGAATAGGTAGACTACTTAAAATACAGGCCATCAAGTTGTTTAAACAACTTGATTACCCCTTGATCCAAGGACTGCAGAACACTCGTCGTGTTAGGTGGCAATAAGAGGATTTTCACATTTCTAAGTTCAATTTGTGGATGGGCAGGGCAATTGTCAATGAACAATACTACTTTTGTATTTTCCCGCCAATCCTAGCATCGAACGCGAGTAACCATTGCGAGAATAAATTTGATGTCATCCAAGCATTTTTATTCGATTCGACACTCGCGGAAACCCCGGATAAATTATGAAGATATATTCCCTTCCTGTGCTTAAAGCCAGCAAACCAGCCAATGGAACATTTACAATTGTCAATACCGAGCCTCTCACTCAGATACTCCGCTTTTGCCTTCATCAATGGGCCACTTATCGGAATGCCGGCTGCTCTCTGCTGGCAAAACCACGATAAAAGGGCAGATTCTAACTGCAGATGTTCCCCTGCTCGCAAATGTTTCTGACTGCTTGGTCATCCTTCTTGAAGCACTGCCGCATGAATTTTCTCCTTATTCTTCAAAATGGTGAATAAGGTCGAGGAAAATATGCCCAATCGCCTCCCAATCACGCTTTTGGACCCCTCGCCGCTTTCGCATACATTAATAATTTGTAATTTAGTTTTCAGATCCAACGACTTTCGTTTCCCTGCTATGATGTTGCAATTGTCGCACTGAACTTAAACAAAAGCGGGAGAATGACAAAAGAACAATGAAATGCACGAACTTACGAGAAATTAAATAGTGTGCATACGGGCATGCCGTGAATGTCTGAAATGAACATTTGACCGTCAAATTGTTCAGGAAAAAATACTGCTAACCATATAAATCCAATGACAGAAGATATGAGCACAAGTTTTTGCACGTTTGCCGAGATTGAAGGAGACATTTACCGCTCGTAATAGTAAACGCCCCAGTGGAGGCTGGTTGTTGTCCTCACTAATACCAATTTATTTTACATGCAAATCATAGGGTTTTAAATTGTTCTTTGGCCAACCCTCGCAAATTAGAGATTCTCGTTATATGCCCCACACATTATATGGAGCTTCTACTGTATTGCTACTCTTTACATTTCAATGGAAATCGACTTCCGTGTGTCAAGCTGCCTTCGCATCAAATAGAGGCATGATTCCATTCACTCATTCGTTTTGTGATGAAAAATAATTATTACCCGCAATACGAGGCTCGATTCAGGTTATCGTGATGAATGGTAAAATATCTTTTCCAGGGTATTTGGAAATTTCCTTACAGGCAGTCATTCCATCCATCTATCCCTCTCAATCACTCAGTCGAAAACAATAAAGCTGTCACATTTTAGGGTGATACCTGATCAGTGCGATCTGAACAATTGGCGTGTCCAAGCCGGTGTTTCCCAGAAGACCCCTCAAGAATAAATTTCTTCATTCCTTATTTCTGGGCGCGACGACATTCATCTGCGCGGGACTCATTCAGCGAGAAAGAGAATGGGGTAACCCTAGAGGATCACTCCTTCACCTTATCTGTTATTATCTACCCTCGCCCAGTTTCACTTTTACCCAGGTGGCTTTCACTCAAGGTTATTTCCTTGTCTTTCACTAGTGTGGGAGGGGTTGGACCTCCTTTCAGGGGGCTCGGCAACCAACACTAGGTTGATACGGCCAATGCTCGAACGAGAGATCCGTTATTTTGGTCAATTCGAATAGTAACCTTACCCCGGTGGTAGCTGTGAGGTTGATTTCGCACCCCTTTATGATTTTTCCACAACCTGAAATTAAGTTGCGTAGCGCCCGAGAGAGCTTTGAAACGCATCGTCACTTCAATGGGATAAGTAACGTAGTGCATCGGCGCATGCAAAGAGAGAATCGGAACTCTAATCTGTTTTTACTTCCTTTTATAGGAAGCATCATTCACTTATGGAAGTGTAGACCACGCCAGGAAATTATGCATCGTTCAGACCGTTGACTTTTACATCGCCATGTTAATAGATAAAGAAATTCTGTTTTCACCGTTTGGCGCAGGTATGGTGTTGCTAGAACTTATTTCATAGGGTGTTTACTTGATATCATCCACTTCGGAGAAATAATTAGTTAACTTGCCTAAAATCTATCATTTCGTGGAAATGCTACGCGGCTATGAGAAGTGATACGAAAATGAGCTTTGATATAAGTTCTAGCTGCATCGTTTATCTTGCAATGCGGATACTCCTCAAGTTGGTACGTAAGTTTAATACAATAAAATCGTGTTATGCAAAGAGGATGTCCAGCTCTTTTTTCCACAGGCCTTCACGCCGAGCGCTTCCGGCAGTCCAGCGAATGGCCACGCGTCATCGGCTCGCATCTTCCTCTCCCCTCCATCTCTCTCTCTCTCCCCCAACCCTCGCCTCGGCGCTCATAGTTAATGAGTCGGAGTAAAGTGATATTTTTTCTCGAGTCAGCATCACATTTCATCAAAAGTATCACATTTCACTCATCTCTTTCCCACGCCATAACGTCACAGGTGGCTTCCAAAAGTAGGGGGAGGGGGGGGGCGTTGCCCGTTGGGAGTCCCTTATCAGCTATGACCGCGAACCAAACGTATCACATTTCAGCCCCCCCTCCCCCTACTTTTGGAAGCCACCTGTAACGTTAGAGCGTGGGAAAGCGATGAGTGAAATGTGATACTTTTGATGAAATGTAATGCTGACTCGAGAAAAAATATCACTTTACTCCGACCCCCTAACTATGAGCGCGGAGGCGAGGGTGGGGGGAGAGAGAGAGAGGTGGAGGGGAGAGGAAGAGGCGGGCCGAGGACGCGTGGCCGTTCGCTGGACTGCTGGAAGCGCTCGGCGTGAAGGCCTGTGGAAAAAAGCACTGGACATCCTCTTTGCTTTACACGAGTTAATTGCATTCAACTTATGTACCAACTTGAGGAGTAAAAGTTGTCACCAAGTTGTCAAAGGAGGTAAAAGTTGACGACGTAATTAGTTCCGATTCCGAAGAAGAAGAAACGGTGCCTATGCCCTTGAGAGCTGAAGCACAGCAGGCTATAAAAGTAATTAGCGACGTCTATAGGGCCAGTAATGCTTCCCTGGACGTACTAAAAATATTCAGTGAAGTAGAAGGATTTGTGCTTTCCGCAACTGCCACTAAATTGAAGCAGACAATGCTTGATACGTACATTTTTCGCCACTGAGTAAGCATTGAAACTATTTTCTGATTTATATTATTGATGTGAAGTAGTGATGTGTATGTGATAAAGAAGGTCCACTATTTTTTTTGTTATGCTCATACTTTCCCAATTAAGTCCACATGGTTTTCGTTTGCAAAAGTATTATTTATTTTTTCGTACATTCGAAAAGGAATTATCTTTTTGTTAGCTGTGATAATTTTTGCATATTTTTGTTATTTTTAAAATATAACCAAGCCTTATACTGCGCTAATAATTAAAATTTATCCCGTTCACCATATTTTTGTTTTCTTTTGTGATTCCTAATTTCACAGGTTATCACCATTATTCAAATCCCGTGGGTATTTTTCCAAGAAACACATACCTGCGTTCGTTCTATATCCTGGAGATGGCAGTACTTGCACGAAATATGATGTGCTAGCCAATCGACTGAGGTATTTTCTTTTCTAGTGTAAATAAATACTCGATGACACTAATTTGCGGTAGATAATTGAATTTGAATCATAGAAACTGCTAGGAATAGGTGACTATGCGAGAAATATCTTTGACCACCGGTACATGCCGTATTTCAGTGAACCTTCAGGCGAATTTTCCCAACTGATGGACGTACTGGTTAACATTCGAAAACTCGACAAAGTTGATATTATCGTCATGACATATTCACAAAATTATCCAAAAACTACAGTATACCTAATATTTTAATTCCGATTTGTTAGTGTCTTTACAGCTTTTTTCGGCGATCGAAAAATAGAACAACTGGAAGAAAAACACCGAAACTGGAGGAATTAATATTTTATGTAATGGAAAATGTCCTGTTTCTTTCTTAAAATTAGTTGATATTCCACCAGATTGTGCCTGAAACGACTTTTTTTGCTGTTTTCCTTCGTCAAATACCATGGAAACAAAAGAAAAACGGTAAATACGAACGACTATGAGAATTAGGTGGCTTTATTCAACACTTTCGGATACAACGAGCACTCGATTTAGCGAGTGATTTCCGAGGGATTGTGAGCACTCGTTAAACCGGGCTTCCACTGTATATGGCTTTAGCAGCTTGTTTCTAAGCAGAGAAAGCTCTGCTAGCTACAGTGGAGTTACAGAATTTAGAGAATATAATTGCATATGAAATATTGGAATGCACTTAACAATAATGTAGCATTTTTAGAATATCAATAGACCAATCAGTCAATCAATCTTGTACCACATTCATCAATTTCTAGCATTAATATTTATCGTCTAAAAGTATTTAATATATTATGAATTAGTCTTGCCTTGCATGTTTTGCCTGAATTTCTAAAAGCTATTTAAAGCATATGTAGGTACTAATAAAAAGTGCTATTTTATATATTTATAGGTTCACCTTTAAAATCTAAGCAGAAAAATAAAATGTCATACATTCACCAAGCAAACAAACGGTCATGCTGTTTTAGACTGTCATGGTGAGTAAGCATTTTACTAGATTACCAGTCCTTGTTTTTACTTTAAATTTCAGATGGCACAAGGTATTCATCTCCATCATAGTTACTATGTATAGGTAATTGTGTATAATCCAACTTTTTTATACCAAATATTTTGGGCAAAAAATTGAAGGTCGGACTATGTACAAGTAATTATATTGACAGTTTAAATCTTAGCATGAAAACAAATTGTGGTAAATCTTTTTGACTTGCAGCTTTACCGCTGTGCACCAATTTTGATTAATATTTCTGTGGTAAGATTGCTAAATATTATATGTCTGTTTTTTTTGTGCAAAAGTGAGTTATGCATACCGTTTTATTCGTTGTGCTAATACCGTTGGATTTGGAATGTTAAAAAAATATGATAACAACAGTTTTATACATCTATTATGAAAAGGTAAGACTTAAACTTTGAGATTCTGATTTTTCAGAGCCTACTTAACTTTAAAACTGCCCTCCTACAAAATTTGCAAAACATGATATATCATATTTTGCCATCTTACCACAGATTTATCTGTTGAAGTTTTTTTTTCTTAGTATCAGTGGTTACAATCTATATCAGCAACATGTACAAGTAGTCTTATTTTCATAGAAAATTGGTTGGAATCTGCTTGATATGAATCTTCAATGATTGGTACATATTGTATTTGACGGCATATAAGATTTTTTGGGAATAGTTCAGGGAAAAAAAGTTTGCACAGTCCATGCGAAAAAAGCACAACAGTGTAAAAACTTTTTATAGAATGGCAGATGATTATTTTGGGACTAGAAGTACCTATATACTTATTTTAGAAACCAGTTTCAATAGGGAAACATTATCGTAGCATTACCGAAATACATTACATATTTTGAGCAAATTTACTACAAGCATGTCATAATACGTGTTGGAACAGTATGTCTTACATTTGTTTCCTTAGTTTTGCCTGATTTGATCATAGGGGGATGGTATTTCCAAGTGCTATATGGTGACGATGTGACCTGCAATATATTTTTCTTCGATGTTGGTTAAGCATTCTAAACAATACACAGTAAATGTCCAAGTATAAGCTCCCCATTTTTGGCCAAATATTGGTTGTGAAAAGGGCGAGGGAGGCTATTTTTGAGCATAAAATGGGAATACCACTCAGAAATTATGTAACTTTAAGTAACAGAGAGAAATAGGTTATAATGTGCTAAATAACTCCCATATGTAACTATAATGCCTTAATTTTTTTATTCTTTACTTAGTCTTTTTTATGGTGATGTTGTTATAGCCATCTGGCAAATTTGTAAAGATCTTATTGCATCCTGCAATGAAACTGTGAGGTAAATATTTTTCCACTAGAACTGAGGTACTCATCGGAGAAAGACAAGCAATTTTGCACATCTAATCAGCAATAATTCAAGAATTTTCACACCATATCAATTATCTCGTTAGTTTTGCATCATTACGATGCTTCTAGAGCCCAACAACGCTGCAGAAAAGCTCATATATGCAACCCATGATAGATTTGCATCTTGAATATTTTTCCTCGCACTAGATCTAGAGATACACAAAGAAGAGACAACTTTTGTTATTTCATTAAAAGAAGATCAATGCTTAAGAAATTCGAGATAACAAGAGTTAATATAGGTAGGAATTACGTATGTATTTCCAAAAACAGAGATGAAACGGTGAGGGGGTCTTATGTTTGGATGGGGGCTATATTCGCACAAATATGGCATTTCTCACTGTGGTCTAGTACTGTTCATAACAATTATAATGGTTAATAATGTAAACCACAATCATTTTAGTACAAAGTAAATAATAATTGTGGGAAGGGCTGGATGTTACAGACCAGGTAGTCCTTGCCTTCTTAAGGAGTCACCTTCTCTTGTAAGACCTGGGGGTGATTTTCGGGTTTTGTTGGGGAGAAAGGTATTTCTTATACGCCGTCAAATAAGGTAAGTGAAAAGTAAGCATGATGGCATCTTGGATCATGCTATGTTGCCATATTTGTTTTGGGATTCAGTAAAAGATCTCTTCTCTGTTCTATGAGGAATAATAGAAAGGTTATTTATTTTTTTTCTGATTCTGTGACCAAAACTATCATTGTGTAGTCATCATCAAAAACTAATACAGGACATATTGTGTGACTGTACATCTAATATGATGGAAAATACATATACAGTGAACTCCTGATTATCCGTGTGCAGATTATCTGTGTTTTTCAATGTGGTTTTCGGAAGAATCGTTCTACCACTGATCAGATTTTTATTATGAGACAAATATACGAGAAGTGTTATGAACACAACATAGAAGTACATAGCCTATTTATAGATTACAAGCAGGCTTTTGATTCTGTCAAAAGGAGTGCACTATATGACGTCATGAAAGAATTTCACATCCCCTCTAAATTAATAAACCTCATTAAAATGACACTAGACAATACTAAAAGCAAAGTTAAAGTGAATGGAGAACTATCATCTCAGTTTGAAGTCAAAAGAGGAGTCAAACAAGGAGATGCATTATCATCAATGTTATTCGTATTGGCTTTGGAGAAAGCAATGAGACAGCTCCCAATAAATCCTGGAGGAACAATAATGAACCGACAAACCCAATGTGTTGCCTATGCTGATGACCTGGCTGTAGTCTCAAGAAACAAACACTCAATGGAAGAGATTTTTAATTCTATTGAAGCCGCATCAGAAACACTGGGATTAAAAATTAATGAAGATAAAACAAAATACTTGAAAATGGAAAGAAATCAAGAAAAAACTAGAGAACCAACAATAAAAATTAACAACAAACATTTTCAAAGAGTGGAAAGCTTCAGATATCTGGGATCCTTGCCTACAGCAAAAAATCAGATTTCCCTTGATATTCAAGACAGGTTACACATAGGTAATAAATGCTATTATGCACTGCAGCCTATTTTCAGGTCAAGAAATATTTCAAGAAACACCAAAATAATCATATACAAGACAGTGTTAAGACCTGTTGTCCTCTATGCCTCTGAAACATGGACACTAACAGTTACACAAGAAGAAATAATCAGAAGATGGGAAAGAAAGATTCTCAGAAGAATATACGGTGCCGTGATAGATGCAGGAATATGGAGAATAAGAACAAATGCTGAAGTCTATGAACAATATGGTGAACCAGACAACATATCAGTTATAAAGCAAGGAAGACTTCGTTGGGCTGGCCATGTGCAACGCATGGAGGAAAGCAGGGCAGCCAAAAAGGTCTTCAATGGCACTCCAGGAGGGAGGAGAAGAAGAGGAAGACCACGAAAGTGGTGGCTTAATGATGTGGAGACAGACTTGAGAAAACTGGGAGTCAGGAGATGGAGGCGTATTGCAGAAGATAAAGAAGAATGGGGGCAGATAATTCTGAAGGCCAGAGCCCTACATGGGCTATAGCGCCAATAATGGTGATGAAGATTATCTGTGTTGCGGATTATCCGTGGGTGATTTTTTACTCTTCGTTGATATTTTCTGCAGTAAATATAAAATAAATTCAATCAAAAAACACATTTGGATTTTAGCAATCTAATACAAGCAAGACTTACATAAGGCCATTTCTTGCCACTCAAATCCACCATATAAATCGTAATTGTTTTCCTTACTTACTCACAATGAGCATGTTATGTTTACCTCATTGTTCATCATCAGTATCTTTCCAACTTTTGAGCCGTGAATACGCACTCTCCGGAGCTTTCTCGCTGGTATGTTTACAATAATTAATGGTTTCGTCCACGATAAACGTCATGGGATCCACTGAAAAAAACAACGGAAAAATCTAGTATCGCATAATCTTCGCTAGCACTCGCCTTGCATCTAGAATCTTGGGGATCGCATCCATGAATTCCCGGATTCAGATCTGTAGAGTGCCATATGAATTCCGGGAATTTCTTCTTCGAATGTGGCGGTAAATCGTGAAGATACAGGTTTTCCGTGTTCCAGGTTAGTCCATCATCTTCGGATGATGGTTTCGCTGGCATTGCAGTCATGAAGTGGTCGACTCAATGCCGAATTTCGACTGCAACGCCAGCAAAACATTTCATCCAAAGAAGATGGACCAACACGGAGTAAAACCTGGAAGACCTGTATCTTAACATCCATCAACCCACGGAAGCCTACACAAGGCAGTAAATTGTCTTCATTTGGGCTATCTTCAGATTCCGAAGGTGAACTTGGAAATTATTTTTCTTTAGCAGAGTCTCCCGCCCAACGTAGATGGTTTAGCAGATTGAGCTCTAGAAACATCTTCCTCTTCAGTGCCTAAAATTTGCACGCTTTCCCTCTCCTCTCGCTCTCTTTCAAACAGCCATCGCTCAGAATTTTTAAAAATTATTTATTTAAATTGATGAGTTTTTATGTCGATGTGATCGGGAGGTTGAGGGAAGGAGGGATATAGAATAATCTTCGGAAAAATTCATGTATTTTTGGGCATAGAATCAATGAATGTCTCAAAAGGGATGGTGGAGAATAAGCCAACAATAATCCAAGGGGAAAATAAAGCCTAAGTTACAAGGATGCCGTAAGACTGCTAAAATAAAGCACGGGTCAATGTAAAAATAATCAGTCCCAAAATGCCGAGAGAAAAGTCCAAGATGATGCACAGGACGATAAACAAACAAAATACTGTTGAGGTCGGCTCAGGTAATCCAAAAAACACCCTGTTACCAATGAAACGCAGAGGTAGGTAAAAAGTCCAGAGATGAATGACCAAACAAAGCAGGGATAGAAGATAAATTTAGGAGAGTCCAGAGAGATTAACAATAAATGGACTTCCAAAGACATCCAAACAGTATGCGATGGGTCAAAAAATGAGCGAGAGGAAACGCAGGAAATCAAACTCAAAAGGCTAGCACAGTAGAAGAAAATCATCAAGTAGAAGGATGCATCGAGAACAAAATAACGATAAAGAAGTATGAACAGGAAATAAATCTAGCAGCTGTGGGTAATAGGACACTCCAGAAGCACTATTGCGAAGCTAAGGGATATCCATGGACCCTCATCAACTCCCAAGGTCAACGTGCCTGGGAGAGGGAAATCCTCAAGTTCACGACCTGTCAGCAGGAAAAAGATAACTGACAAAAGAAAGACCATAAATACGAGCAAGCGCCCTGTGACAGTCAAGATAACTTCTAAGAATCGTATAGAACCCAAAAGAGTTCGTCAGAGCCATCGGCAACAAGCCTCTCAAAACACAGTGCAGCGAAGCGAAGTTTTTTTTACCCCCGAACGTCACTTCCATACTTCAGCCAATGGATCACGGCATCAATGAAAAGGAATTAACGAGTTTGTCTTCTCAGGATGCTAGCCAATGAAGATGATAATTTATTGAAATCTTGGAAGAAATTGGCAAAATTGGATGCAATTCACGGTGTGTCACAGGCCTAGTCCTCAGTGAAACCTGTTACACTAGTTCGTTCTTGGAGGTAACTTTTGTTTGACCTCGAAGGTGATTTCGAGGAATTTTCAGAAACTAGTGTGCACGACTCCAAGTTGGGGGGGTTTAGTGAAAACCATGAAAGGATTCGAAAATACTGATGCGGTGAACTTAGAAGAATGGCTAACGAGAGACAAAAGTGTCCCGGGCTTCCAGCATGTGACTGAAAGCGATATTGTTTCCGCCGCGATTGTACAAGGGGGAGAGGAAGGAAGTGGGGAGAGTTGAAGTTGCGGGGATGAAGACGAGGGGGGCAGCGGAAGCTTAAATCACAGCCAGGCACTCAACTTTGTAGATGGCTTGCTGCAGTATATGGAGCAGTGGGAATACGACTACAATGGCAATATCGCTGTTAAAAAGATGCGCTGTGTGGTGAAGAAAACTCACAATTAGTCTATGAAACAATCTAAAATAACGGACTAAGCGCGCAAATGATATTACATTGTTTTTTTACGTATATTATGAAATATATATTATAGGGTGTTGTTGTGGAAAAAGGAAATTTAGAAACTTCGGGATCTGAATCGAGCTTCTCCGAGCATACCATATCAGATGCCGAGTGCGAAGGTGAGCCTATTGAAGACGACCAATGGAGAGAAATGAAAAGTAGCGAATCTCCCCCTCCTTGCACCCGCAAGGTTCAATTTTGAAAGTGCTTCATCACTCAATTTTGAAGTTCAAGAAGATGGTGGTGTACTCCAGTTTTTTCAGCTGTTCTTCGGCAATGAATTCATGTAACTAATTACTGATGAGACAAATTGGTATGCTAATCAGTGTCTTCATGAAAACGCTCTGGTTCCAGAGAACAATGGCGTGAAGTGAGTGCTCCTGAAATACGAGTTTTCTTGGCGCTAATAATGCTGCAGAGCATTGTGAAAAAGCCTAACAAAGAGCATTTTTGGACCACACGGTGGATTCTGTGTACGTCATTTTTTTGGGAAACGATGTCATATCGCCGATTTGCAAAAAAATCTGGAAAAATTTATACTTCACAAAAATGAGGAATATGTCGCAGAAATACGTACTAATCCAAAACTGAATAAAATTTGAAAAATCTACCAAATTTTGAACTGGTTATGGAAGGAAGTCATATTTGAATAATAGAATTGACCTTATCGAAAAAAATTATTGAGGAGTACATCCCCAATTTTTGGCTCCTGACGTGGGTAGGCCACCCGCAACACCTCACCCTCTCAGCCCCTTAGAAATGCACTTTTCTGAGCTGATCCTATGCACTGATAAGGCAAACCCAACACACAAGTGCTTTTTATGTACTAGAAATCGAGATGTGCACGGTAAAATTATTCGAAGGGAAAGCAGATATTTTTGCCCAGATTGCGATGTAACTCTGTGGTTGTAACGCTCTCTCTCACCATGTTTTAGGACTTACCACACAAAAAAATCTGAAAATAATTAAAATTTGTACTACTTGATTTGGATATATGTTAGGGTTGTAGAATTTTTAATAAAAATATAGATATTTTGGCTTAAATACTTGTTCTAGCTGAGGTAGAAGTGAATCTCTCTCACTTTAGACAATTTATAACAATAAGGGTTTAAATTGAAATTATTAATAAATAAAAGCTCAATGCTCAAAAAAAACTTTTTCCCATCATTATAACATATAAATAATTAAAAAATGCAATAAAAAAACATGATCCTTTTTGGAACCATTTCCTCAAAAAAATGTGTCAGGGAAGGGGTTAAAATTCATGAATTCTAAAGATCGAAAAATATTTTCCTTACCGACAGATTGATTTGTTTCACACATTTCTTTTCATGTTAGTTTTTTTAATTTTTAAGTATCTGTATTTAGCAAAGTCACTAATCTTGCCTGAACGAAACCATAAAATGTTTCAATGCTGAAAAGTATTGTTACTTTTGCACTGCACCCTTGCACTGTTTACTTTTGCACCCTTGCACTGTTTACTTTTGCACCCTTGCACTGTTTACTTTTGCACCCTTGCACTGTTTACATGCAATATCAGGGTGCCCGCAAACAGGGAAAAGACAGGGAAATGAAATGCATCAGAATTGGACAGGGAAACGTCTGGGATCTCTGAATCTTTTTCGAAATGTGGGAATTAATAATTAGTTAGGGCCATAATGTCTATGAGGTTGGGATGCAGTAATGGGACTGTCCAAGAACCCACCAATCAGTTGGTAGAATACTTGAATGATAATATACCGTGCAGCACAGCATGTCCTTGGTCTATGCTCTCGCTCTGTTCGGCTGGTGCTCTCACTCGTGCATGGGCTCACATCGGACCGACTTGGCTCTTTCCTCTCACTTCACCCTCTCCGCTCGGCTAGCGTCGGCTTGGCTGGACTCGGCTGCATGGAGGGGGCATGTTGTGAGACGGACAACAACACAACAGGGAATATCGTACTGTAGGAGTAAACCTTTTCAAAATAATAATGACTTCCAAATTTAACCCTGCATGGCTTGATGCTATCCTTCACCCTGAGTGGCAATTCTGGTTGTGGGCAGATGAGTGGGATGTGAACTCTGCTAAGTGCATTGTGTGTAAGAAAACTTTTTCGCTGAGTTCAATGGGCAAGCGGGCTGTGACAAGCCATGCTGCAGGGAAGTGACATCTCAATGCTATCCAGGGTCGTCAACGTCAGGACAACTTGACTAATTTCATCGTCCGAACACCACTACAGCAGGTATGCAGTATTACTACCCAGACTTTTTGTATGATGAACAGTACCGCTATGGTTTTCGTTATTCGATGGGATAGTTTTTTGCCGTTCTTAGCATTTAAAACTTAAGCTTTTATTATGTATGCTGTATGTTTAGGTAGATAAGTTTTTTAGTTGGTCACGGCGTATGCGTGTATGTAGCACCAGCACTCCCTTCACACACCCCTCGACCATGCAGGCAACATGCTAGCAGTTCGGTAAGGGGCCGACCAAAGGGCCTATTCAATAACTCGAAGCTACCGATGCGGTTGCTTCGAATAAGCTACCAGAATTGGCTACCAACCATATTCTCTAACTCGCGGAAGCTTTCTCAAGAACGTAAAAGGAAGTGGAGAGAAGTTTGACGAAAGGCAGGTATGAGAATATTTTGAAACCAAATCCACAGAAACTTCATTTCTGGTGACGTCATTCTTAGAACCAATAGGAAAGCTCGTCTCAATGTTTTTCTGTGAATAAAACTGGTGAAACCTGTTTTTAGACCGTTTTAGACGGTGAAGATGTTCGTGCATCGTGTTTAGCGAAAAATTCCACGCATTAAAAATGATGCGAGCAAAATTCTAAAATGTTTTATTTTCGCTCTCATAATTTCGTGAACAATCTTGTAAATACGAACCAATGACGTCCATCTGGGCTGTTTTGGTCAATTGTAATTAAATTGTTCGTAAATATATTCAGGAATTAGGGTTCATGTCAATTATATGATTCAATATGATTCGCGCTATTTGTTTTCGTCAATTACTCGTTGCTTCAAATAATTTAAATAATATACGAAGATGAAGCTTTCAAAAGAAATGCGAAGGTTACCACGCCCCATAATGTCTTCAAGGATTCTCCCGCACGCCGTGCAGTTTTTACTCGTCTTACTGAAAGTGGTGACTTTCCTCTCAAATTTTGCAATTGCCGATAGCTTGAGAATGGTCCTGTGTGTGCAAGAGCCATTAAAATACTCAAGAATTTAAAGACATACTTTTCCACTATGAAGGATTTGCCTGACACATGGTCGATTAGGATGGTGAAAGAGTGCTTTGCTGACCCTCTTCTGCTGGCAAAACTTCATTTCTTTGCGACAATAGCATCATCTTTTGAGCCATTTCTCAAAGTATATCAGACGCTGAAACCTGTCTACCCACTTCTTCATGGTGACATTGAGGATCTTCTCCGAGAGGTGTACGGGCGGTTTGTGAAGTCAGACTTCCTAAACAATGCGAAGACAGCCTACAAGCTGATCAATATTAAAGTTGAAGATGCTGCGAATGGTTTGAAACTGTCCCAGATCAATATTGGTGTGGGGGCAACCCTTGCACTCCGTGATGCAAGAGTGAAGGACATCGAAGAGGATAAATTTAGGTTGGAATGTAAGAAGTGTTTTGTCTCCATTGTGAAGAAAATAGTTGAGAGAAGCCCAATATAGTACAAATTTACAAAAGCAGCATCATGTCTGGATCCTAACAAAATTCTTAAAAAACCTGAGCAGTGTAAAACAGACATGGATTCTTGTCTTGGGGTTCACGTGTCTGCAAACCACATGATCGCTCTGCAGGCAGACCACGCTGGTATCCAATTCAAAAGGTTTGTATCCCAGGTGGATAAAGTACAGCTCACGAGCTTAAATAGGGATATGGATAGACTGGACTCATTCTATACAAGCCAACTAAACAAACGAGAAGACTTCAAAGATGTTTAGGCAGCGGTTAAAATTTCTGCTGTTCTCGCACGGTAACGCCTTTGTCAAGAGTGGGTTCTCTGTGAACAAAGAAATGTTAGTAGAGAACCTACATGAAGACTCTCATTGCTCTGAGAAGAGTTTGGGATGGGATTTTTTATGCGGGAGGTGAGGCGTCAGTGGAAGTTGATCGGGAGTTGATCAGATATGTGCGTGGAGCAAGCGCCAAATACAGAGATGCGCTTCAGAAGAGGCGAGAAACTGAAACTGAAATGGCGAAGAAAAGTAGATTACAGAGAGAAGAAGAGAAAAGGAAGAAAAATGAGCTAGATAAGTTAAAAGCAGAGAATCAAGCTCTGAAAGAAAAACAGGAAGAAGTAGAGAAAAAAATTAAGAAGATGAAGAAATGAAAATCTTTGCTTTTTTAGTGTAATTGTCGGGTGTTACCTGAATAATTAATTTTTGGTCATTTAATGTAAGACAGCAATATTTTCTCAGATAGTTCCTGATTATTCAATTAGTTTTGTTTGATCTTTCAAGTTAGAGGATCGATTGACATGTTTATTTTTTCTCCCTGTTCTGTCTCATTTTTTATGGTAAATTCTTATTGGAATATTTTTTATAAAAATAAATATGTACAAGTCTATTATGATGAGAAGTGTGTCTTAATCTCTATTCCCATTTACCCTAATTTAATTAGGTGCACTTTTGTGACTTATTGAAACCATTTAGTTAGCACATTTCTTAGGATATTATGGAGAAAACTGCTAGGGAAAACACAGGGAAATGATGCAGAAAAAGCTGTGGGCACCCTGAATATTTGATCAGAAATGGAAGGCATACTTCAGACATACACGCTAACTTATAGCTTGACCATAGTTGATATTTTCATTAATGCTAATTTATGGTATAAGTAAATAACTAGGTATGTACTTTGACATTTAACAGGTTGAAGTACAGGCTATGTTTAACAATTACAGTCAAAATGGAAGATTTGTGCTAAGTTTGTACGTAATCTCGTACAATTGACAATTCAATTAACAAACGAATAGAGACTAGCTAGTTTGAATAGGTGGAAAAAATTCAAAGCAGATACCATATATCTTCGAGTATAAGTTGAAGTCTTATTTACTGGCTGAAAATATCGAATAAAATCAGTGACTCAAGTATAGGTCAAGGTGAAAAAAAATTCTTGATCCCCTTGTTTTGCAATTATAAAAGGGAAGTATAAACGGTGCATGGATGAATGTTGTAGCCAAGAGCAACAAAATTTGAAGAAGAGATATAAAAACTTTCATTAATTTTTTTAATTTATCTTAAACTGCTACAAAATTGGCCATTTAGATGGCGACAATGTCCTTTGACCTGATTGTCAGTGTTCTTGTTGAAGGAGTTACATCATCGTTGTCATTTTAATTGAAGGCATCACCATCTCCCACACCATTCACCATGGCTATCACGCCTGTAGGGTTGACAGTGTGACAGTTAGTCATGCTTGAGGAATAACGATAGGTCGGGAGATGTGGTGCTTTTGGTGCAAAATGTTGCCGTGCAATGAAGTATCAACTCCAGGGATTGATTTTGTGTGCGACCAGAACATCTGCCTAAGAGGATTAAGAAAGTTGAGTTAGATCAGAAGAAGAAGAGATTAGTGATTCTTCTAAATTTTTTGCATCATGGACTCCAGTAAGCTGCTACCTTTTTGACTTCAACAAAAATTCACGGTCAGCATAGATGGTTATGGGAATGTGAATATTTGCCAGAAGAGAAGGATATTTACGAATATTCTGGGCTTAGACTGAAATTTATAAAAGGGAGACATTAATCTAGTGGAGAGTCTTAACGGATTCAGGTGGCCGTCAGAGTGTGTGGTGTATCGGAAATCTTAGAAGCCAGGCGATTTCCAATTTCATGACGAGAAGTTGACATGTTTTCGTTTTATCACATTATTTAGTTTATTTTTCTCAAAGTTATGTTCACTGACAACATGTTAAAAAATGTGCTTCATATCTATCAGTATATTTACAGAGATTAACGACCCCAGCATAGCTCATAGGTAATCGGTAAATTCTCATGTTTTGAGTTGGTTATGTGATATTTGTACAATACGATTGGCCTTATGGAATGCATAAATATTGCGAAGTGTATTTGTCTGTGGTAGGGGCTAATACGAAGATTAGAACATAAATGTAATGAATTTCTCTGCAAAAAATTTCCGTGGCTTATCAGTAATACATAGATATACATTCGGTTTTATTCAGCCGCTGTGTAAAAATATTGACCCCAAAAAAGTCACCTTATATAGCGATGGGCCACTGAAAATTACCACGATAATTTTCGAAAAATATCCTGTGGTATTTTTTGTAATTTAGCATGCCCCTTGAAAATGACCATAATTTTGGGTTATTTTCTAGATAATTCACCTATGTTTGAGATAATTTTTCTTACAGATAAATTCCCAACATGTTCTTTTAAGCCAAGTCCACATTTCCGACGTGTTTAATTATAAATTGAGGCATGTAAAACTAATTTTTGGCATGTTTTACTTAAATCATAACATTATTGAGTAATGTATTAGTAGAATATTCTTCTTGAAAATTTCTCATAATTGGACAAAAGAAAGCCAGATTGCGTGTTGCTGCCATATTTCTTTTTGCAATTTTTAAAATTTACAATAGATTAATGTTGCATTAGGTATGGTTTAAACATCGTTATCCCCTTCCTTTTGCTGTTGGCATTCTTATTTAACAATTCATTTTCTGTTTAATGCTTTAAACTGAAAAATACTGGAAAATTACACTAATTTTCGAAAATTACCATAATTTACCGCGGTAATTTACCTCAGATTAAATAACGGTAATCTTCCCATCTCTAACCTCATATAGTGACTCAAGTATAAGTCGAAGTTAGGTTTTCATTGACTGAAAAATGGAAGAAATTTCTTGACTTATACTTGGGTATATGCAGTATATGTATACTATATGGTACACAATCTCAAGTTTGGGACTGAGAATGTAATTTCATTTCATCGAATATTTTACTACATCAAATTTTTCACTCAGAAATTCCTATGTTGGCACTTCTTTCTCATTTCACTTCTTTGAAATTTCACAGTTATGTGTTTCACTATGAAGTGACTTTACTGTCAGCATTTTTATTGCACCTGATATCTTCGAGACTAGCTGGGCTAAATGTATTACATTTGGATATGAAACTTCAAATCTGAAGAAGTAATCCTGAACCAATGTAAATCAGTCATAAATAAGTTTATTATAATACAGCAATCATGGTCAGTAACCATGCTCTCCTTATACATATCCTTATGGTGGCCTGCTGAGTGAGATGAATTGAAATATTCAGCTGTATATTGACTGATTATTCTTGCACACCCTTATATGGACTTGACCACTGTGCACATGTGTATTCCTAACCTCAAATCATAATAAAATTCACATTATGGTATAATTTATGCATACCAACAATAAAAATTTATTTTGTTTCAGTTTTATCAATCTCACAGATTATTACATGATGAATCTGTTAGTAAATATTATGGCGAATTCACTCAACGAGGTTGCAAATACACTACAAAAGCATTCAGTAAATTTGATGGAAGGTAAATGTGATATATTGAATGAAAATAGTGAGGATCATCCCAATAAAGACGAGCATGGAGCAAATGTGGAATTGTCTAAGCCAGAAAAGGCAAAGGATGCATCTGAATTGGTATTGAATTCTTTCATTTCCTTCTCTATCTGTCATAGTCCATTAATTAATATGCCAGTGTATTATGTGTATGTCTAGTGCAGAAAATTATGAAAGTTCCATCATGTTTTCATAAATACTTTAGTCTGGCTTTGTTAAGCATATTGACTGTTCCTTTGAGTATAAGTCGAAAACTTGTTTTTGGGACAAAATTTGACTAAAATCCATGACTTGAGTGAATGAATGAATGCTTTATTGTCCAAAGATCACAATTTTACATGATATAAGACACGTCAAGATGATGTATACACAATCAAATACAAAGTCAAGAAAAACCAATAAAAAATGATTAAGAAGTTAGGTACAATGAGCACAATGCAGATATACATAATAGGTAATTATTCATGTAAATATTCATTTTCAGAGTAAAACAATTTCTCCAGAAAGAACCTTCAAATCTCATGTATAAAATCAGACAATGAATTAATGTTTTTTATCCGATTGGGTAGTTTATTAAATAATTTGATACCCAATTCTTTAGGATCAGAGCAGGATGCACTAGTCCTAACACTACCTTGATGGAGATATTTCAATCTTCGAGTCTCATACGGATGAAAATGGGACTTTGACCAGGTTTTATCGTACATATATCACTGAAAACATGATGTAAACGCTAGGGAAAGGAAGAATGTTCAATTTTGCAAAGATGGAATTATTAGTCGAGGGGAAAAAAATTGCTTGATCTCTTAGTTTTGCGAGTGAAAAGAACCATTAAAAGCACACTAATGGATAATAATAATAATATGTATATAATGTTTATTTGCCCTGAGATCATGTAAATCATACAAAGTTATAGGACACTTCAAGTTCAAAAATACAATGCAAATGACATCAAAACCAGCACAAACAAAATAAAATACCACTTTATACAACCCTACCTTTCTCTTAGAACTCATGAATGGAGTAGAATAGGGTGTCTTGAAGAAAACTTCGAAGATAAATCTTAAAAGTGGGTAAGTTTTCAATTTATTTATGTTTATCACTTAATCTATATCTTATATATAAAAATGAATGTTTGTATATCTATCTGTCCGAGATTAATAGACTTCGACACCATTTCACCGATCACCGTGAAAGTTGGCACATACAGTGAACTCTCGATTATCCATGCTGATGGATGCACGGCAAGGCACAGATAATCGAAAAACACGGATAACCGAAAAACATGGAAAATGTGGTTGTGATATTGACATTTCACTTCGTAGGATGGAAACTATTTCACATGACAGACTGCAGCGGTTACCACAAGACAACAAATGAAATACTAAATATTACTATTATTTCAAAATACATATAATAATATCGTAAACATTTATAAATTTACAGCTTCTAACGCTTGAAACACAACATAATGGGTACTTACTTAGCTTGACCACATAGATAATAAAAAACTGACATCCAGCTTATTTTCAGTAAATGTATGACATCGAAGTGATTATATAATACAAAACATTGTCATATTGTGAGCCTCTGAAAAATATATGTGATATAATGTATAGATTTGGCTTTAGTAGGATTAAAAATATTTTGCATTACAATTGACTGGAGGTGTTACGCCAAGAAAACAAGTGAATAACAAAATGCTAATTTTCCAGTTTTTTTTATTTCGAATATCATAAATTCTTCATCATTCATCTATAAACATTTTCCAATCTAATAAATGGTTTCTAATGCTTGAAACAAAAGAAATTGGGTTCTTAACTTGACCATACAGATAATAAAAAAAATTAGTATATCTTGCGTATTTGAAGTACATAAATGTAAAAATCATTATCGAAGTGAATATCTGAATAGAGCACATTCTTTTATTGTGAATCTCGGAAATAACACGTTATTTTTTGCTGTTTACTTGATTTCTTCATGTTTTCTTTTATTGCAGTTTTTATTTTTCTGGCTGACATTACGTCGCAATAATCGAAATCATTTTGTCGCATGTTATCCAGCAAAGTTTCAACACTCGCCAGAGCTTCTGTGCAGGTTTTACTTTACTTACTTACTCTTCTTCCTTTACGGATTTTGTGAACTCCAAGTGAAAAGCGTAAGTGACTGAAACATTGCCACTCAATCGCTCTCCCAGAATAACAATTTCACGGATTCTATGTCGCTGTTTGAATCTCGTCAACCACCAAGAAGAAGCTTTAAAATTCCCTTAATCCCTAGAGACTAGTGAAAAGGTTTAGCCTGCTGTGCGCACATGAGGGCTGAGACGGGTATACCACTTGACCGTTTTTGATTGAACCAAAGAAGCGTGGCAGAGTCTAAATCTTGAAATGTTGATCATTTCATAGTCTTACGCTTTGAGGGTTCCAAACCACTGTCCAAGGTTGCAGCGAACTTCATCAGCTTACTTTTATTCTTAATTATATCCCGAACTGCTTGTAATCCCATATCATATTCTTTTGCCAGTTAAAGCGGAGTCTCTCCTTTTTCATTTCTTTAAATCAATTCTAGTTTTTTCACGATGGAAAGAACAATTTTATTCTGTTTTTCTGCCATTTGCATCAGCTTTGTCGCGGCACTACAGTAACAAATGCAACTTTAAAGTTATTGAGATTTCCACACGAATGAATTGGCACAATTGCATCTGGGTAAAAAGAAATGACTGTTCAACGGTGAATAATGACCAGGGAGCACTGATACTGTTTTGTATTTATTAATTCAGGCTGAAAAGTAAGAACATACGGAACAATAAGTAGTTATTTTTTAAGTATAATATAAGTTAGGTTATTTACAAGTAGTTTATTTGAAATTATTTCCATTGTATATTTACTATATTCTGTTCGTTTTAGGAAGATAGAATATTCAGTGGCAAAGGGTAATGGGTAAGAACGGATAAAATAATTTCAGAAGCAGATGCGGATGAGTTGTCATCATTCTTAAACTTGGAAAACAATTTCCATAATATTGTGATTAAGTTAAAAAGTTAAACTACAAAGAGACATTTACAAACTTTCAATTCTATTTAGATACATCGAACTTTCAAAGAATTTACATACTTAATTTTACCATTGTAATATTTTTCAAACTTTTAAGTTTACGAATGATAAAATAGCACGGATAATCCGCAAACCGGATAATCAGAAGCCGGATAATCGAGAGTTGATGGTATATGTATTTTTTCAAGGAGAAGGTTTTTATACTATCTAAAAATATCTCATGGTCCCAAAAAGGGGGCCTAAAATGGTTTACAGGCTACGTATTGGGTTTTGTGCAGTGGTTTATTTTTTTCTCTTTAAACCCTTTGAGTGTGGGATGCCTTATGCAAATAGACTCAATTTTACGGGTGTCCTTATTGTCATTAATTTGCCTTCTTTTGTTTTTTGTTTGAATTTGCAAGTAACTAAGTAAATACAGTAGATGCCTTACAGCAAACTCATGAAATTCAACAGTCGTCAGTCTTCATGTCAACATGTTATTCTTTGCCTAAGTTATGCTATAAAAAGATATCATTGCCGTGGGTTCATTTCCAGCTGGAGTTCTTGGAGCTTAATAGTCAAATATCTGAAGGCTGTTACTCATTTTTATTAAATTTAAACATTGTGCTTACAAGGAGACATCGCGTGACTTATGTTCAGGATCCAAACGAGACAATTATTTTCTGAAACTATAGAGAGAATGCGGGAAAATTGTCACGGCTTTCTTCCTCATAGGCTGGGGTTTGAGAGAAAAATGCTATCAAAGAATCTTCCTCCGTATAAATCCTTTAAACTTCACATCTTTCTCAACAGAGCTCGTAGGTTGAGGAGTAGAGCTGGTTATACTCTTGTGGTGGCTGAGGTTCGACCCCAGGTTGCAGCATATTTTTTCTTTCGAATATTTTATGGAATTACTGTAAGTTGCACACTCCCATACATTTACGGCAGTAGCAACAATTTTTTTTTTATTTTCAGCCTATCTGTTGGATTTTCAATCAATCCCCTTGGGAGACTTTCGGTGCTAATTTAGGGATTCTTGTTTGGCCGAAAAGAGGCTACACATGCTGACAGACCTAATATGTATTGATTTTGTAAATACAAGGATGCTTCAGTGAATAGGAAGGGCTACGATTGGTCGTGGCTCTTTCTCAAAGCCGTAAACAATGAACAGATTATTACTTTTTAATTAGCAACAATGTACTCACTTAAAATTTCCCAGGAGCCGTGCTCGAGTAATGACAATTGTCATCCGAAAGTATGCAATTCCACGCCATGAATGAAAAGTTTAATTCCTTCAATTGAAATAAAGATGAGGTGGGAAAAGAAATATTGTTACCATTACGTGATATTTTTTGTGCTGGAATATCTTCCTCTCCCCCACGATACAGGCTTCGCTTCAATATAATATGTTGCTCCGCGAAAAGGTCACAGCAAACTTTTTTTACATAACCTCGGGAACAGTTACTATCTCTTTTTTACCTACATCATGTTCACTATTGAACAAGAAATAGAAATATAGAAGTCATTACTCGAACGCGGCTCCTGGGAAATTTGAAGTGAGTACATCGTTGCTAATTAAAAAGTAATAATCCGTTCATTGTTTACGGCCTTGAGGAAGACCCATGACCAATTGAAGCTCATCCTATTCATGGAAGTATCCTTGTATTTTCAAAATCTAAACATATTAGGTCTGTCAGCATGTGTAGCCTCTTTTCGGCCAAACAAGAATCCCTAAATTAGCTTCGAAAGTCTCCCAAGGGGATTGATTGAAAATCCAACAAATAGGCTGAAAATTAAAAATAATTTGTTGCTACTGCCATAAATGTATGAGAGTGTGCAATTTACAGTAATTCCGTAAAATATTCGAAAGAAAAAAAATGCCACAACCTGGGATTAAACCCCAGCCATCGTATGAGTATAACCGGCTCAGAGTCTTAACCTACTGGGCTACGAGCTCTGTTGAGAAAGGTGTGAAGTTTAAAGGATTTATACGGAGGAGGATTCTTTGATAGCGTTTTTCTCTCGAACCCCAGCCTATGCGGTAGAAAGCCGTGACACTTTTCCCGCATTCTCTCCATAGTTTCAGAAAATAATTGCCTCGATTGTTTCCCGAACATTAGTCACGCGATGTCTCCTTGTTAGTGCAATGTTGTTGCGGGGAGCTACGTGGTTGCTATGTAATTTTAACATGGGGCCCATGAGCTATTGAGTCAACGGGTGTTTTTAATTTTTTAAATTTACAATACATCTGGGTCAAAAATTGAAATCCGTGGACTTTTTCCGATAAATGTAATGCCATATGAAAAAAATGACACCAAAACCAACTAAATTGGTCCCTTAAATACATAAATGATTTCCTTCATCCTTTGGATTAGAGTTTTTCTGTTTTGAATTTATAAGTGTATTTGTAAAGGAAAATTTTGTGGTGATTAATGTTTTCTTTTTTTCAGCCACCATTGTTTGAAGTTGATGTGTTGTTGGATGCTTCATCTGTTTACTTGGTGCCCTCCAAAGAGGAATTTTCTTCAAGAGTAAATTTCATAATAGATAAGTGGGCGGAAACGGTCACAAGTATTACACCATTGTTAAATGATCCAGTTTCTAAACCATACACTCAGTGAGGAACTTTCTGTTACTATGCAAACCTTGATTCAGTAGCATAATCCTTTTGCTGCCATTGCACCAATCTTTTGGCCTTTGGTGCCTTTGTGAAAACTGCCTCTTTATAATATATCAGCAGGCATTTGTATGAATCAATATGATTGTTAATTTTCATTACCTTCATCATCAGTTTTCAAAGTACACCGTTTTATCATATAAAAAATCAACCCAGTTGAAGAAATGATAAAGTACAATGGTTTTTATGATTAAAGGCAATTGATGGCATGGCATATTAAGGAACAATTAAATAGGAATTAGGAGATTAATATATGCTCATAGGCTATTATTCCTACCACTGAATCTAAACAAGCATTTTTTAAGCTGCATCTAAACTTTAAAAATGTTTGCATCTGAACAAGCATTGCACAATATTTGAAGCAACATAAAAATGGACTTGCCAGTCATAATAAACCATACCTTAAACTTACTGTTCATGAAAGAGTTAAGCATATATTAAATGTAAGTTCTAACTTTAAATATATCTGTATTTTATTGCAAAGTGACTCATAAAGTTTTCTTTAATTCAGGCCTATGATTAATGGCAAGTTGGAAGAGAGGTTGATTGGGCAAGGCCCATGCCTAGCAAATGTGTTAAAAAATGATAACAGTTTACGAGAATTGAGAACAAGAATTAACTCCCAGCTGAAATTGAATTTTGACCACGCTCATGAGTTATTGGAAAAATATGAGTTAATCAGAGAATTTTTTGCAGACAATGAAAAAATGCAATATGAAGATATTAAACAGCAGAGAGGTATGCAGTGACATTTGTATTGGATGGCTGAATTACTTGCATGATGGATTTCAACCTGCATGCCAATAACTTTTATTTGCAACATTGTGTAGACCTATTCTGTTTTTAACATCATTCATTCATGCTTGACACCAGGAAAATAATGTAAAATTCCATGTACCCTCCCGCCAGAAATACAGGATGGGTCATTAATGACCCTTTTGGCATAAATCTTTGGCTCTTTTTAAGGCTTAGATCATATGTTCAAAAATAAAAGAGTTTATTTGCATTTGGAAACTTTTTGATAGAATCATAGTTTGCCTAAATATTGGTTAAAATCAATGTAATAAAAATATTTAGGCATTTTTTAATAACTCAGGAGTATTACCCTATATGTATATTCTAGTATAAGTCAAAATATTTATTCTTTTTTTTTCGGTCAATGAAAACCTAACTTCAAATGCGTTAGATTTATGTTTGTTTCGTTATAGGACCTACCACTGACAAATACACTTGATACTTTTGCTTTGCAATAATAATGCATTCCACAAGGTCAGTCGTTCTGCATGAATATCGCATAACCAACCCAGAACACAATGATTTCACGATAAGCTACAGGTGATGCTAGGGCAGTAAGCCTCCACAAATATACTGGTTGATACGTTGTGCATTTTCTTGCATGCTGTCGGTGACAATAACTTTGAGAGAAATTAAAAAATATTCTGAATATTGAACTCAATTAAGAGCTGAAACAAAAGCATGTCAAATTCTCATCAGGAAATCTGGAATTGCCCGGCTTCTATGCTTGCCACGCACTTAGACGGCCAACTGAGTCAGTCAACACTCGCCATGAACTTCATGGATCCCATTTTTTATCTTTCTGTCTAGTCATTAATATTTGTAAATATCCTTCTCTGCCAGCAAATATTCACATTTCCATAACTATCTGCACAGATGGTGGATTTTTGTTAAAATCAAACACGCCACTTATCGGAGTCTGTAACGCAAAAAAATTTCTAAAAACCACTAATAATAATAATTTTTATTCACCTGTTTGATCATACATTTAAGTAGACATAGGCTTTGTCAGAAGGAACTTGTTCCAGTACATTTCAATGTGTTAAAAATTACACACACTATAGGTTTTATAACATAACATAAAAAAATTAAATATTTTTATGGAAAACATCAACTTGATAAGATTTTTGATGTTATAATACAGTAGAAACTCAAAAATACGAAACTCAAAATTACGAAAATTTGATTTTATGAAGCAAAATCTTCGGTCGCGACCAAAAGGGAGTATCTAAGTGCACGGTGGGCTTGAACTAAGTTTAAATAAAATGTTTTCGGGAATGGAATTTTCTACCTTTTACTACGTACATGTTTAAACGTTTTCCAACAAAAATCAAAATAATCCGTCGGTCTGTTTAAAAATAAAATCGATTTTATCATTTTGCATATAGTGAAAATAGGTATTATTTACGCACAGGATCATTGTCGAGTATCTAGATGCAGTAATGCCGCTTGAAAACATTGAAAATATTTTGTTAAAAAATTCCACTGAATGATGAAAGATATTTAAATAAATTAGTAGTTAAAATTATAAAAAATAATATGAGGGGAAAAGGGATTCCGCCACTATTTTTCATAAAATGTGCGGCCGGTATATTACACAAAAGAAAATTCGATTAATACGTTGAAAAGACCAAATTATTAAGTTTTTATCATACATCATTCCAAACAGTTTTTACATTGAATCTTGTAAAATAATTTCTGCACAATAAACATTGAAGTAGCTAAGAAAACATTATAACATTATTTTATTTTTATTTTATTTATTTATATACGGGCTTAGCAACCCTTTTGATACAATATAATACATTTTATGGCAGACGCCTTTTATAATTAATTTTTAATAACAGAGAGTTGAATTATAAATATTAAACTTTTATCATTTTAACAAATTTTTCACTAACACACATCACTTTTTCACATAACACATATCATTCACTAACACAATCAATATAGTATTTTTAACAATTTTCAATAACAGAGAGTAGAATTATAAATAATAAACTTTTATCATTATAACAATAATAATTTTACCAATATACTACACAGCCATTTATGTATATATCTGAGCAACCCTGCGCTTAAATATACTGAGAGAAGGAGTGTCTCTAACTTCGGGAGGTAGTGAGTTCCAAGTTGATATTAATTTACTTATTGCTGAGCAATCAATATAGTCATATCCAGATGTTGTATTCTTCATTGGCAAAGGGTTACGTAATGCATAAGGCAGGCTCCTTTCCTGGAACAATTCATCAATTTTTGGTGATGAGTATAATTTGTTTGCTATCTTATAGGCTACATGGCAATAATGTCTGTTGAGTAGACCCTCAACAGACAACAATCCCAATGTCATCCTTCTCTCGGTGTAGTCATGGTTGAAATAATGCATTGGCTGCCTAGACTTATAACTTACATATTTAATAAACTTATGTTCAATTGAGCACAACTCATTTATTAACACTTGCCTATATGGCGACCATATCACAGAGCAGTAGTTAATTATAGGCAATATCAAGGTTTTATACAAGTATACTAAGGTTTCAGTATTCCTGAAGTCCACACTAACACTCCTTATCAATCCAAGAATCCTTAAGCACTTATTGACTACATGATTAACATGTTCTCTGCATGACAAGGAAGAGTCAAGGTACACTCCCAGATCCCTTACAACTGTTGCTCTTTCGAGCTGTATATTCTCCAATCTATAGACAAACTCAAGTCGCGGAGCCCCCCTACAAAACGATAGGCTCAAGCATTTCTGGAAGTTTATTGACAATCCATTTTTGGTGGACCATAGCAACAGTAGATTAAGGTCTTCCTGCAAGGCAATAGCATCCTCAAGACAAGTTATTTTTTTATAGACTTTGGCATCATCAGGATATAAGATTATATTGCCACCTCTGAGGGATTCTGGGAGATCGTTAATGTATAGCGTGAAAAGTATTGGACCAAGATTGGAGCCCTGTGGAACTCCGGACGATGCCATAAAAGTATACGATAATGAACCATTAATTCTCACTGCTTGTTTACGATTGGACAAATAAGATTCAAGCCAATATATATAAATATATATTGGCTTGAATATATAAATAAAATAGAGATTCTTCTTGATTAGTCTAAAGATGCAGACCGTTGAACTCGCAAACTGCCCTGAGCAAATGTTTTTTATAGTCTGAATGCATCATATTCACTTCGTGCTTATTCCAGATGATCTTGAAATCAAAATGGACTGATTCCATAGCCTGTTCACCACACATACTCAGTCCAACTTGAGCTTTTTCACAAAATTCTTTCACATGGTAGAAAACAGCATGCACTTTTGGCGTAATTGAAATGTTCAAATTTAAGTAACTTTTTTGAAAATTTTCAATTATTTGTTTCAAATTTTTGTCTAAAGCTTTACCAAAACAGGCTTTGACTACAGATCGGAAATCAGTGAGGGCCTGAACAAACTTTAAACATCCTAAAGGACAACTGTTTCGTAACTTGTCAACTTTTTCAAGTAGTTGCATGAATTGCCATTGAAATTTGATCCACCGTAAGTGATATCGCGCTGGACATTACATGATTTTGCCCATGATAATGCAATGGCATTGAATTCAGTCAGCATATGATTAAATATACCATTTACAATACCCAGAAGCAAATGGAGCTCAGGTGGTGGTATCACGTCAATTATAGATTTATTTAATTTACCATAAAAAATTGGTGGTTGAATGCAGCTCATATACTGTTTCGCTAATTCTCTTTTTTTCCAGCGTTGTACCATCTCAGACTATTTTCTTTTATGCTTTCAACAGTTCTTAAAGTTCCACACTCATTCAGTTTATCTTTTTTTGCATTACACCAAGTACATGGAAATGCACTACTTGAAAACATAAGACCAGTCAAAATATTGGCCAATTTAATGTCTGTTCCAATAGTTCCATCAAAATCCCTAATACGTATTGTAGACCAAATCTTAAATACGTTTTCATAATTTTCTTGAGTATTTTGTGTCCAAAAAGTATAAATAGTTTTTTCACACCTGAATTTCGGAAACGCTTAGATGAAACACCATTCTTATATTTTTGTCGACAAGAATAATCGATATATGTGTCGGTATCTAACGATTGAATAAGCATGCAAAGCTTGAGAAAATTTCCTTCGCCATCTATGCCAAGTTTTAAATGAACATTAGATACTTTACGTTGTACTTTAACATACTCAATTAAGCCTTCTAAATTTTTACAATATACACCATAATTGGTAGCATCAGAAATAGTATTCCTTTTGATATTTTTGAATTCAAACAGTTTAACATCAAAAAATTCATCTACACTATGTATCTCAGATGAAAGACTTTGTTTTAAACCAGGCTCTATTATACGCCTTTTATTAGCTGCAACTCTAATTATAATTATTGAAGCTATTCCAATAGTCGTATTAAGAGAGAGATTAAATCTTGATTTTATTTTTTTCATGTCACTCATAGTAATCAATGGTTGAGATGAGTCCTCTTGTTTTTGAAGGATTCACCTCAACTTTTAAAGGCTTACCGTGAAGTTGGGAGAGAGATATTATAGAATTGTTTCCTGTTTTATTGTCAATCTCAACTTGCCTTTTTAAAACTGACAAAAATAAGTGAGACTTTACCGCAGAAGAAGATTTCGATACGATGTCATTCATATTATCTATGAAACTCGACGAATTACAACTATGGCGTTTTCCTTTTGCAAGTATGGAGAAACATGTTTCACACCGTCGTCGAGCAGATTTTTATCAATACAATCAGCAACACCTTCACCTAGGAAATGACAATGACCGATTATAATTATTTTTAATAACCCCTTTTTTCCAGAAAAATATTGCCATAAAAATTTTATCCATTTTATTTTATGAATTATACACACTTATTTTCAAAATTTTCTAAAATTAAAAATAAAAATCTAAAATACTCGATTACCTCTACGTATTTTTCCCAGGTTTCACGGTAATTTTTTTTTTAAACGTTTTGCAATTACTTGTGATAAAATTATTAATTGTTTGTTTTCGTGCTAAGGTGCAGATCGTGCATTCACATCTTGCATCACTTGTAGTTAATCGTGTGTTTACGGGTTCCTTAAAACACTTCAAATTAGGTAACTTTATCGTCTTCTGTGAGCCATGTTTTGCTTGATACAATTTGTTCAAGCATGTATTGCAAATTCCACTTGGTAGCCATACATTAGTAGCACTATACTCTAGCACAGTTTTCACTAAAGATTCTATTTTACCATCAGGCAATATATGTACCATTTTCTTTTTAACTGTTCTACTTTCTTTTCTTGAACAAAATAAGCAAATTTTCCTTCGATTTTCATCGTGTGTTGCAGGTTTATATTTAGACATTTTGAGATGTACACAATGATCAACAAAAATTGTTTTATCAACTTCAAGTCACTAAGCATATTTAACAATTGGAAATCGAACTTTATTGCTAAAATAAACAAACATGTTAACTAATTTATCGCCTAATAGTCTTACTAATAATTATAAAAAACTTTTTAAGTCTATGGAAGCTTCTCGTGCGTAAATAATACGTATTTTCACTATGCAAAATGATAAAATCGATTTTATTTTTAAGCAAACCGACGGATTATTTTGATTTTTGTTGGAAAACATTTCAACATGTACGTACTGAAGGGTAGAAAAAGAAAATTCCATTCCCGAAAACATTTTATTTAAACTTAGTTCAAGCTCACCATGAGTGTATGTAACAGTACGCGATATTACGAAATAACGAAGTTTTAAAATTACGAACCTCAGATCTTGGTCCCGACGTGAAAAAGTTACTCGTTTATACGAATAGTGATGGATCACAGTAACGTTTTGGCACTCCTTTTCAGAGTTAAACATCTAATTAATGATCGTCGCCGAATACATTATGCACTGAATGTATTACCTGAACGGTATCTCATTTTTCAATACTTCAATAGTAAAGGTGTGATTTTGCTGGGGCGTCCGGCGTCCATCCAGTAGTCGGAAGTCACTGACGTACTCATCCAATGTACAGTAAGTCCTCGACATACAAACAAGATGCGTTCCGAGAACTTGTTCGTAAGTTGAAAAACGTTAGCCAGGCATCGAAAATTGTAGTTACTGTATTTCCTGGCCCATAAGACGCACTTTGTTTGCTCCTTAATGTGCTCTTAAATTGTTCGTTCGTCCTCTAAGACACAAGCTGATTCGCCGGGAAAATACTATTTAGGGATGGTCAGATCGGATCTAAAGGTCCGCGGGTATTACGTTACTCCGGATACTGAAATCGGATCCAAATTCATTTTAAAAAATCGGATCTGGATCAGATAAAAAAATTCACACTGGGGAGTGGATACCATTAAAATCGCCCTAAATAACGGTCATCCTGTGTTGCGGTCGATGTAGGAACTAGTTGGAACCATGGAAGTTGGCTGCTGATGCTCTCGAAAGGATGTCTATAGGATGTCCTCGAAAGGATATCCCAACTAGTGGAAACCACCTGAGAAGTTAGGGCGGGTATGCGATGAGTGAAATGTGATACGTTTGGTTTGCGGTCATAGCTGATAAGGGACTCCCAACGGGCAACCCCCCCCCCCCCATGCCCCCACCCTCCCCACCCAACTTTTGGAAGCCACCTGTGAAGTTAGGGCGTGGGAAAGCGATGAGTGAAATGTGATGCGGACTCGAGAAAAAATATCACTTTACTCCGACCCCCCAAACTATGAGCGCCGAGCCGAGGGTGGGGGAGAGAGAGGTGGAAGGGAGAGCAAGAGGCAGGCCAAGGACACGTATCCGTTTGCTGGGCTGCCGGAAGCGCCAATGCTCGGCACGAATGCCTCTGGAAAAAAGTGCTGGACATCTTTGCTTTACACGATTACAGTCTTTGTATTAAACTTGCGTACCAACTTGAGGAGTATCCGCATTGAAAGATGAACGATGCAGCTAGAACTTATATCAAAGCTCATTTTCGTATCACTTCTCATAGCCAAGTAGCATTTCCACGAATTGATCGATTTTAGGCAAGTTAACTAATTTTTTCTCCGATGTGGTTGATATCGATGTGGTTGATATCAAAATAATATGCAAAATATAAATGTATAATTATTTATAGTGAGAAATTTTTTTTGCAAATAAATATTTGCTGCTTGCTTATGTTTTGATATTTATTTTATCTGAAATTCCTTGTTTAAAATATTTCATAATTTATCTATAAACGTTTGAGAAGAAGAAGGGTGAGAAATATTTACATTGCGGTTGCATGACATTGGTTACATGGGTTGCAGAACTCCGATATTGCTGTGTGCGGTGGACACAGCAATGAACTGGAACAGTGAACTATTCTATAAGAAGCCCTTGTGTAGAAGTTGGAATAGTATATGGATTTTAATACTTCTAACGATACTGTGTTATAAAGAAAACGAACCTGATATACGACAGAGTTGAGTATGGAACACAATTTAGAAACATGGATGGCCCAGCTGCCTGTATTTTGCACATGCAATCCCAGAAATTTTACATCATTTGCTACTGAAATGGGTATATTTTTTAATGCCAGATTTGGACTATTACTAAATTGGTTGAACAACAGAACCTGAGTTTTGTTCCAATTTAGTTTCAATTTGTTATCGAGACACCAGATCAATATATTATCCAATAATTCTTGGTAGTTCCTTGAGTTACATAGTTACTTGAGCTTATCACCAGGTTGTTTCAGGAAGCAGGGAGGGGAGGAATAAAGAGGGGCTGAATTGGCTGTTAAAATAAAGAGGGGTTGGGGGAGTTTGAAGTTCAAGGAATTTTACGGTAGAGTTTCGGAGCTAAAAGTAGTTGTGATTTTGGAGGTTAGGCACTGCCGTGTTACCTCATCGGATACTCATTCATTTGATTAAATGCTTGCAAATATCCATGGAATGCTTCAAATTTTCAGTTTTCTTTAATAAATTTCCCATTTTTTATGAATACCTATTCTGTTTTAATCGTTTTTTTAGAAAATAATTGAGTCTTAAAAATATTTATTCATTTCAATTACAGATGGGTAGCGGTAGTTAAGATAAGTATAAAATGAAATTGTAAAAAGTTTTTTTTTTCTTTTTTTATTGCATGAAGAGCCTGAGTTCTTCAGAGAAATGCTTAGCAATATAAATGAACAACAGGCTATTTTGGAAGCTACTGAAGATCATCAACACATTGGCATTTTTCTTCTCAAGTTTGAAACGTTCAAGAAAATCACAGTGCCATCTCCCCAAAGACTGTTGGAAGCAGTTAATAGTGTTTTACAATGGTAAAATTTATTTTTGGTTGTAAATATTTTGATGGTATGATATAATTATCCTTATTGTTGTTACAAGCACCAAAATTATATCATACTGATGAAAAACATAGTCAGTACATGGTCATCTTTATTTTGTTAATTTTAGTTCTGTCCTACGTAGGTCAGAAAGGTTCTTTGCCATGGATTACTTTATCCTGCAGCATATGACTTTAGGTAGCTTTTTTTCTTTCAATGGGTGATAAAATGCACCTCCAATTTGCCTTAATATCATTTTTGTCAATATATGTAGGTATACATTATTTATTGACACCTACTTTTGTGTCATTTCAACTAGTGATGTACTAATGGTTGAATGTAAAAAATAAATCATGATATGTGACTTCAAACACATGGTGGTAGTATATATCTAGGTCTAGTATCATAAAGTTATCTTAGAATCCAAGAATTATTTGCATGAAATTGTATAATAAGTTACCTGTCTGTAAAAAATTGAGGA
Organism: Pyrrhosoma nymphula; assembly: GCA_963573305.1. Classification (NCBI taxonomy): domain Eukaryota; kingdom Metazoa; phylum Arthropoda; class Insecta; order Odonata; family Coenagrionidae; genus Pyrrhosoma; species Pyrrhosoma nymphula. Next base: position 110,042,355 of record OY754329.1, read on the forward strand.
AATGTCTGTTTCAGAATATGGCTTTTTCTTTTCTGGATTAGAGGTGATTTTATGGTGTAAATGACTTTATGCAAAGAAACATAATCTGTATGTATGTACTTTCCTGATGCATTGTACCTATGTTAATACCTTGTACCTATGTATTGTGTATTATGTCTTCTGGGAAAATGAATTTATTATTATTATTTCTTGCTAGTTATTGCAGCATAAATTTTGTTCATATGATAAAATTTTATTGCAGGATTGGTAAGACTAAAATTGATTCTTTGACATCAGAAGTTATGGATGCAATAGCTTACTTAGATGTTCCCCCTAAAACCACAGCTGATTACGTTGAATATTTAGAATTTTTGGACAAGGAATCTATTAGGGTATGCATACCTTCTTTTGCTTTTGTCATTAAACTATCAGGTGGGTATATTAGGAGTTATCACAGTCATCTGCCTTTGTTTTATGGTAGGTTGATGATATGGAGCATGAAATGGAGTATGCCAAGGATATCTATGATACAATTGAAGATTTTGAAGTTCCTTGTTCAGCAGATGATATAGCTAACTACACGGTAGGTTCCAACATTTAAATGATCACTAGGAATATGTGGCCTGCTCATCAGCAACAAAGAATCACTTTTAAGACATTGGTAGATGGTGGTCAATGTCTTGCCTTAAATTCTTTAGCATAGAATTTGGTTTCCTAATATTGTTTCATACTTTAGTAAAAACTAAATTTACCATGGTATTTTTTTCTTCATCAAAAATATTTCTCCCTACAGAGTTTTGGAGTCACATTAGCCAGTTTTCGTAACATGGTTGATGCAAAAATAAGTGAAAAAGGAAAAATAATAGTCCAATTCAATGATCAACTAAACAGAGATATAATGAATCTAATTACTGAAGTGGTTGATGTGAAAGTGGCTATCATGGTAAGGACAAATGTTCATCGCATTGTAACAATTTATTTTTCACTTTAATTTATTATGTTACACTTTTTAACTATTTTCAATCTTAATACTTTTCCATTTGATTCTTTCTAGACTGCCGATTCCTCTTATTTCCTTTCCTCTGTTGTCTTGTTTATTTATCTTTGTCCTTGGCGACCGCTCTTGGACTCGCAAATGGCAACGGCTCTTGAACTCGCAAGCGTTACAGCATGCAAAGATTAATTTATTCCTAAATGATTTATTTTCCTCACACTAAACTTATTTATTATCATGTAACACCTAGAAAAAAATTTGTGACACCCAAGGTTTTTTGTATTAATATCCGACCATGATTTTCTTGAATAGTTGACACCATCGACCTAGTTCAAAGAAACCTGGTTGGAAATAAATAAAAAATCTGCAGAATTTAGGTTTAAGTTTTTCTTGATGTTACATCATGCAATACATCAAAGTTGAGTCAACAACTGTTTTATTTATTATTTTTCATCATCAGCAACCAATGCTTATTGACATCAACTCCAATCCTGAAGAAGTGAAATTAATGCTGAATGAGCTGAATGAAAAACTCAAGGAATGCAAGAGGAAAGCAAATGAATTCAAGGTTTATCAAAAAACAATTAAGGTGCGTTATAACTTAAATTTATTACACTCAGATTTAAATATTTCCATCAGTGTAATGGTACTGAATAACAAAACCAACATCATACCACAATGGCCCATATAACTTGTCCATTGCCATTTATAGTAGCATACCTAGTCATCATGGAACAACTTTTTTCGAAATTCTAACTTTGACATACGGCAAAATGTAACCTGTAGCACCCAAGGAACAGAGAAAAAATTTTGTTTCAGTAGGATAACTTCCTACAGTGCCGTTGAGGGCATTTCCTGGAGCTGCTCATGACCTACAAATTGGCAGAGAGATACAACGTAGCCAGCAGTATTGCAGCAGTTCTCATGACTGCAGCATTTGAGGATGTCGGCCAGGTCACACCTGAAAATACATCAAAGGTTGTTGACCATAAGAAAGTAATGTACCAAAGGAAGAAATACAGAGAGCTGGCAACTGTAGAGGACCAGCAAAAGCTAAGAGACCAACTGTGGATAACCTTGTACTTTGATGGGAGAAAAAACAAGACAAAAGTCAGGGAATTGCACAGCAAGAATAAAGTATGCATCTGGACGTCCACAGAAGAGCATGTAGTTATTCTCGCAGAACCCAGCGGGGTTTATTTGGGACATGCATCACCTGAATCAGGAGATGCTGAGCGCCTCGGAAACAATATTCTCGACTTTGTCGAAGCCACTGAAATTGACGTCTCCCATGCAGTGCATTGGTAGTGATGGTTGTCCTATGAACCCCGGCTGGAAAGGAGGCACTATACTTTTTATCGAAGTGTGTTTGGGGCATGCTTTAAAAATTTCTGTGTGCCAGCTGCATGCAAACAAACTCCCCCTTCAACACATAATGGAGAAATTTGATGGGCCGACGACCGGACAAAGTAGCTACAGTGGGCCAATAGGCCGCCAACTGAAGACCTGTGTGCAGCTGCCTGTGGTGAAATTTCAGATGATTGATCTTGATCTGCCTGACCCTGATAGATAGATTATTTGTAGGGGGAGCCTTCGACAGGAGCCCGGGCACTTAGACCTTCTTGGTCCATTGTGCCAACCCCATGCCTATCTGCCACATGAAGACAGGGGACAGAGAGCCACGGTGAAGGTATGTATGGTCACCCATCCAACCCCAGTCCGGGCCCAACATTGCTTAACTTCGTTGATTTTACGGGAACCGGTGTGTCAATGTGGCTGAGCCCTTGCCCTTAGGTGCCTGACCCTGAACTAGATTCATCACTCATCAGCACACATCAAAAATACTTGGTGGACATGGATCGTGTTATTGCTATTGGATGCATCCCACAAGAGCTGGCTGGTTGCGATCCTGGTGAAATGGATAACAGAAGATGGGGAACTACGGTCAACAGAGTGATGCTCGTTTACAAAGGAACAAGACGACCTTCAGTGGCTTTGACGACAATAACCCAGATTAAGTCCACCCCGGATCAAAATCCCTGAATTACCCTGCCACTCAAGCAAACAAGAGACATATGCAAATGGTCACAGAGGCATCGGGGAGCATGAGCACAGGGGAGGAAAGGGATGGAAACATGTGTCAGAAAATCCAATCAAGGAAACAAATGTCTAAGTTTGAATCCAAAAAATATTGCAGCGTGACTGGTAAGTCATAAGACTTGAAGGGTGGGTAGGTACGGGAGGAACTCGAGTTGCATCCAGCTCCACGTGGTGAGTTCTGGGTCACCCTGAGAGCCGAAGTGGCACTGGTCCTCATGATGGGCGAAGGGATGCAAAATTTGGATCACAGAACCATTTTTGCAGATGATGTAGCCAGCGCAGTGTATTGATATTAGTTCATAGGCAGGCCATAGGGAGAAGGAGAGATGGTTGCTTGAGGAGGGGGGAGGGGAAGGGTGTTGTTCTATAAAAGCGGAATGGTCATATGAGTGCTATCATGTCCATACGATGATGGCAAATTACAATATAAGTCATTAATTAAGCAATTTTCACAGTTTTTCGCATTTCTTTGCATTCTAAGACCAGTTATTGTATAAACGCGTGATCATCCAATCTCTGTGGCTTACCTCGACAATTCCTACATGACTGGTACAGCATCGACTGAAAAAATGCTTGAATCGCAAAATTTACAGCCGCAATAGTGGGTGTGAGTTGTGGGTTGCCTATCCTCAACATAAATGCCCTCGGCGGCACCCTAGGATGTTATCTTACTGAAACAAAAATTTTTCTCTGTTCCTTGGGTGCTACAGGCTACATTTTGTTGCATCTCGAACTTAGAATTTTGAAAAAAGTAATTCGATGACCACCCCTAATAGTCACATAATACTACGTGACGATAGTGAACTGACTAATGTTTGGAGGGAAGCAAGGGTAAAAATATTTTGGATCATGGCCTATTTTTATATCATTAAATGCAATCCACTGCTACAACAGAAATCAAGGTAAGATGTAGGATGGTTGAGGGAAAGAGCAATATTTGGAGATAAGGATTCTAGATGGAGTATCACCCCCAGGTTGGTGAAGTCTATTTGGGTTATCCACTGGGTCAACTTTGCATTTCTGCCAAAGTTTTGATGTATGTGTTGTCCATCGTCATCAGGGCAAGAGTGCAGAGTTCGACCCAATGGAGAACCCAAATAGACTTCACCAACATGTATCATATGCAGGGAAAGCTACAGATCATTCTTCACACCACCAGGTTGTTTGTTGTCAGCTCCTCCGAAGTTGGCAATGTGGGCGATTCAGCATCAGGGTGTTTAATAGTACCCTGGTGCTCTAATTCTCCCACATAGCCAGCAGAGCTATAGAATGTGCTGATGGGGAGCTTACAGTTCCATCAGCTTCTCCACAAAAGAAAGAAGAAAAACAAATAAAAACAGTATGTATAACAGTTTTTTAAATAAACAAATATAATCCCTGAACTTGGCAAGGTATTGAATGGGAAATGAAGCCATTAAAAATTTATTGAAACATGTCACAGCTTTCACATGGAAGCAAAGTCTTTTTAAATGCTGTAAATTAAGAGATAGAGTAAATATTTTCGGAAATGTTTTTGTAAACTGTAGCTTTTGAAATGTAAGGGCCATAAAGGTATAAGCTGTTGAATGTTGGTTCTTAGGTTGATTTGTGATTATTATCTCCATTTTCAGGGTCTTCTCCGCGTGTGTTGACTAGGATGGCAACAGTTTCCTTCAACCTGAAGATGCTGGTTGGACCAGAGATACTGTTGTCTTCCCAGTCAACTCATGTGGTGAAAACTCAGAAAATGGAGAGAATAAACATCTGTAGGAGTTTTGAGGGCTCTGAATGTGGTCTTTGGAGTGAGTTTGATGAGTGTGAAAATGATAAATCGTGAGAAAGAGAAGTGGATGATTCTTTGCAAACAGTGCCCTGGTGAGTATATTTATGGATAGATGGTAGTATTAGCATTTGGAGAGAATAGTAGTATGGATGGAGAGACTGCAGACTGCCGTAATAGCCTGTTTTAGTGTTGTATTAGAATCATTAATTGAGGAAAATTTTAAGGTTCCTGTGTTTATGGGGATAGATGAGGACAGTTGATCTGGCCTTTCCCTTGTTATGTTAATGGTAACCAACTCCTTACCCTCTTGTTTTGCTGGTGCAATACTTCTCCCTGCATTCTTTCTTTTAAACTTATTTCCATCTAAATTTCTACCCTCTTGCATTAACTTCCTCTTGCTCTAATTTATGCCCTCTTACCATAATTTTAGCATGGCATTTAACCTTATTTAGAATCTAATGCATTAAGTTTTCTCATAATTAATCATATTGCTCTCATCCTAAAATGCTTCCAACTAACTCTGTAATTACTTTGCTAATAGAATGATGTGCTACTGCTAGGTTATCTGCAAATCTAAAGCCCGTGTCACACGATACTTGATCCAGCACAAGGTCGAGGATACTCGCTAGCATGATAGCTTTCCAGCACCGTGTGATATAGAACCAGCATGCTGGCTAACAAGCATGATAGCTATTATACTTGCTGGGTTACTTAATTCGTAATTGATGTGGTACTAGTTTGCTACTAGCTCCCAGTAGGACTTAGTAGCCGTCGACCAATCATGTTAGCTTTTACAGTCGCAGTGCGATCTTCACTTTTTTTTATCAGCACCTCCTTTATCGTGGGTGTTATGCACTCTTTGGCGGTGAAAATGTCCAGTGAAAATGTCGTGACAATCCCTGCTTTTACTGCAGCAGCCAAAAGACACCTTCTTTCATGGAAATTTTCCATTTTCTTTTAACAGTGAGCGACAGTACCGCTTCATCGCAAGCATAAGTTCAATGATTGTGTGAAACCTTCTATCACGGTTTCTATCATACTGGGTTTCATCCTCAATATCAAGTACCAGCTAGCATACTAGGTCGTGCATCGTGTGAAATAGGCTTAACCAATGTAACACCTCTTATGCCTATTTTTACTCCTGCCACAAGGTCATCCCCACTTCTATCATATCCTTATCAAATGTATCCCTGAGCTCAAGTCATGAACTTTGGAGCAGTCCTATAAGCTACATTAGATAGGGGAAGGCACATGTGGAAGAGGTTGGTAAAGGAGTGGAAGGAAGTGGGGAACACATCACAGGCAATGCTGCCAACATAATTGTACTTAACCTGAGAGGGTAGGAAAGTGTCAGCAGCACATTAAATGACTATGTTTATTGTCCAAAAAAGTGCAACATCATGTACTAAAAGTGTTCACAACTATCAGAAAAGTCTCCTCTTTTTTTTGCAAGTGTGATAAATCCTTACCTTTATGCTCTGTTAATGCTCTGTGTGTTACCTTGCTTTAAACCCAATTTTTAGATAAATCTTATGTGTATTTAAAAATTGGGTTTAAAGCAAGAGAGAGCACTTTAATTGTTGTAAGTAACAGAAAGAGCCTTTTTAAGTTAGCAGCAAAGGATTGCAACTGCAGGAAAGCTTAGAGGTCATGTATGGACGCTGCCTTACTCCCCCTCATGGAGGTAGTTCATGGGTAATGGACCATTCCACAGAAAAGGGTCTTTTGCTTGACGGCCACAGTGTTTTGCCTCACCTTTACAATAGATGACTTTAATTCTCCATCCAATGACTGTTCTAAACTGCCCTTCCACTTCCATTACCTACGTTATCAGAGTCATGAACCAAGATCCAATAAATGTTTATCCAGCTATTGGTTATTCTGCCCTTAGATTCTACAACCCTTTTGTAACTTAGCCCATTTCCCCATGCCTGAAACCTTTTTGAAAGTCACCTAGGTAGATAATAAATACTTTTATACTATATTCCTTTTATGTGAGCAATATTATCACATCTGTACATATCCATTTCTTTCATTTATAGGTTGAAGTTACCAAGTATGATGTTTTGGATGAAGCTATCAATGATGTTTACCTGCGTCAACTGTTATGGAGCAGTGTTGATGAATGGAATACACGAATGGAGCAGTGGAGTTCTCAAAATTTTCATACTTTGGATCCTGAGGAAATGTCTACCATAACATTCAAACACCTGAAACATGTCCAGCAGTTTGAGAAAGGGTTGCCGGAGAATCTGATTGTTCCGAAGCTGAAAGTTTATGTTGAGAAAATGAAAGATAAGGTTTGTTATGGTAATGGTAATTGTTAGATGTAACGTGTTGAGAATGTTTTCTTCTCATTTCTTAGTTATTTGTAGCTTCCAGTGATATCAAATTTAAGAAATCCAGCTCTGAAGGCTCGTCATTGGATAAAAATTGAAAATGTATTGGACTACAAGTTTAGACCTGAAGAAACTCTCACCTTGAAATTATTGGAAGACCTTGATGCATTTAGCAAAAAATCTGAACTGGAGGAAATATCCGGTCAGGCCAGCTCAGAGGCCAGTTTGGATGGAATATTGAAGAAGGTACTGCAATACATTGCGAGATAAAAGGAGCGTAATTGCCAATTACTCATGAATATATTTTTTTTATTATTGTTCACTAACATTATTAAATCGCAGGACTATTTTCATTTAAGTGACTAATTTAATTGTTATTCTAAATAAAATTAAAAATTTTTTCCTCGATATTAGGTAGAAGATTCATGGAAGTCATTGGAATTCATTGTTTTGCCTTATAAAGATACCAAAGATGTCTACATATTGGGAGGAGTAGAAGAGATTCAGGCTGTTTTAGATGAAAGTCATATCAATATTAGTACTATTGCAAGCTCTAAACATGTGGGACCTTTGAAATTCCGAGTGGAAGAGTGGACCAATAAGCTAGATTTATTCTCAAAAACACTGGTATGTGTATAAAATATATGATTGATCTGTCATAAATAAATTGTATGATTTATATATGTGTATTTAAAATTAGGTATTTTTTCATTTTACTTTTTCTTGTATTTCATATTTATAGGAGGAGTGGATGAATTGCCAACAAAATTGGATCTATCTCGAGTCAATATTTTCTGCCCCTGATATTCAGCGTCAACTGCCAGTGGAATCAAAAATGTTTCTAACAGTGGATAAATCATGGAAAGAAATTATGCGGACTGTAGCAAAGGTAGGTATTTTGCTATGATATATGTATTAATTTTTATTATCATTGTATAAATTAGTAGATTGGAGATTGACTATACCATGCTGTAAAACTTAGACTCGTGTTGACAACTTGGATTGTTTGTGTAAATTGAAAGAAGTTATGTTATTTACTTCAATCTGGTTTTTTTCTCTTATCCCTCTCCATGTGAGCAGTCCTTCTTGCATTTTTTAAATCAGTTTATTTTCATTTTGGGAAGGAGTAACCAATGGGCTAGTATTTTACTTTATCTCTTTTTGATTCAGTTACTTAACAGTGTAATAAATTGTAACTTAAATGTTGCCTCCAGATTCCTCTTGCCATGCAAGCTTGTACGCGGCCAGGCCTCTTAGATGCCTTTGAAATGAATAATAACTTGCTGGATCAGATAATGAAATGTCTTGAGGCATATTTAGAGTCAAAGAGAGTTGTCTTCCCAAGATTCTACTTTTTGTCCAATGAAGAACTTCTGGAAATTTTGGCTCAGGTAAGAGCTTTTTTCTACCCACACAGAAAATGAAGTAATTTTCGACTTGCACCCTATGTATTATACTCTCATATTTCAATGTTTTATTTTTCTAAGATAAGTTACAGGACTCAAGACTTAAATATGCCCACTTTCATTATGTACTCTGGTACCTTTTCTTTTAGTATAACTCTACTTATTCATCAGGGGGGATCAGGTTGTTGTGGTAGCAAGAGCACTGGCTTCCCATCTAAAGACCTCAGGTCTGAATCCCAGTAGTGGTGGAGATTTTTCTTTGGAATCACGATCCCTACTTGGGTGCTAAGTTGAGAGTACCACCCTTATTATTATACATCTGATGAAACTGTGGACTTGTGGGCACCTTCCATTATGAGTAGACTTATGCTGACAACAGGTTTCTCTACACCCCTCCTCCATTCCCCAAATCATACTTCCCTTACCATCCTGCCCACCTGTTGTCCATGGCACTAAATTTCTCAGTTTTCAGTTGTCTCCACAATTAACCAATCAGTGTTTAGCTACAAGATCCTATCATCTATTTAAGATTTGAAGCTGTACAGCTAGCTAGATAAAAATGTAGGAAGCTCTACTGCCCCAGGACTTTGACTCCAAGCATATTTAGATTGTGTGGAAACCTTACATGTAGTGATGGATACAATATTTTTCAAAATATGTAGATGTTGTGTGAAGCCTCAAAGGAGAAGGAGAGAGCTAAGTGGAAATGGGGGCTTGAGTTAATGGTTTTTGTCTTAGTGTGAGTCGATGGAAGAGCAATCTTCCAAACTCTTTTATCCGTAGTGAAAATTCTTTCAGTAATAGGTTCAGAGAGGGATGAGATATGTCTCTCTAAGATTTAATCTTGCATGAATCAATCATAAAATGGCATTGGAAAAAGTCTTGAAACAAATTATATGGGTGGTCCCCTTGTGTGTAGTTTTATGAGGTAAAATTATGAATTAATATTAATGTATGTAATATATAAGTTGCATCTGCTCTTTGAAAACAACAGTTAGTATCTACTACATAATAGGCTATTCATATGCACATATGATTCAGTTGCTAGGCGTAGTGATTCAGATGTGCACCAATAGATAATAATAATGTCTTTATTCATCTTAAGAACAACAAAGTGTGATAGATGTCATCATTAATACATTTTATATATACTGTAACACGCCATTTTGGCCGTGTTGGCATAAGTATACGATTAAGGACGCCATTGTGTATATTTTGGGAACACGTGCTACCGCGAGGCAACAATATCGTCTATGTTATGAAACCAACTTTAAACAATACCATTTTCTGTTTACGTAAACAGACTATAACAATGCCGTCTATGTTATGAAAACAACTTTAAACAATACCATTTTCTGTTTACGTAAACAAACTTATAATAATGAAAGGGGAATAGCCTATCAGATACGAGAGAAGGGGAGAAAACCTGGAATGTTCTAGAACATACAGGAGGGGAGATGAGAGAGTATAAAAGGGATTGTCAAACAAGGAACGGGGCTTCTTCTTCTTCGTCTTCTTAACAAGGGAGCCACAAGAGACGTTTATCGAGTGAAAGTCATACGAGAGTTTTTGCAGTGATAATTTGCCGGGAGTAAGCAGCTTTGGACAGCAATTACCAACGCCAGTGTCCTGTGTTAAGGAAGGATCCAGGAATCCGATAAACAGATACTGGGGCATAGAGTATCGGGAATTCACTTTGTACAATATCCGGTGAAGTAGAACAAACATTATAAATTAATACGAATATATTTGAGAAGGGAACATATATTGATTAATTGAGTAACTAAAGTGAATTTGTTTCATAATTGCAGAATAAAAGGGTTATTATAAATATATGTACTGTTCAAGTGTATCCTTTTTGTGCATGAATTAATCCATTAACCTTTGCCGCCAAGGATTACCGAAAGAACGGATCTCTCTCAAGGTAAGAAGTGATAAAGTGAAGGGTACCTTTTGTGTGTCGGGCTGATACAAGTATATAACGTCGCGTGTTTAGGACCGCGTGAAAGAATAATTATTAGAACCCCTGTGATAAGGAAATTGATAAGGGGGGGACTAGTACATTAATTGGCGCCCAGCGTGTAGAGCCTGACTACTCATTAGGTGAGACCACGAGAACCGGAGAGAAGGAGGATCATCCCGAAGGAGTGAAGAAAGAAGATGGCGGCCAACATGAAGAAATTTCCGGAGCTGAAGTCGGCAGAGCTACGGCAATTATTACGAGAGAGGGACTTGTTAGTAGGGGGAACCAAGCCAGAATTGCAGCAGCGATTATTACACACGCTAGAAAAGGAGGGAATAGATATAAGCACGTATGAATTTAGGGTCGATAGTGAGGAACCGGTGGAAACTGAGATGCAAGCGCTATTTAGGCAATTAAAAGAAGAACAAGATAGAAGAGATAGAGAGAGGGCAGAAGAAGCAAAAGAAGAACGAGAGAGAAGCAGAACGATCTTAGAGGAGATGGCTGAAGGGCAAGAGAGAAATAGAACGATCTTAGAGGAGATGGCTGAGAGGCAAGAGAGAAGACATGCAGAATTGTTGGGGCAAATTAGGGAAGAAGCAGACGAAAGAGAGAGAAAGCTTTTGGAAGAAATGGCAAAAATAGCAGGAGAACATAGACAGACGCAGGAACGTATTGCATCATTCGAACATGGCTGTGATGAAAGGTTTGCCAAAACAGACGGGGCGTTAGCAGAGTTATGCGAAGATGTCGCGAAAGAAATTAACGGAGTAGGAGCGAGGCTGGAGGCGAGCGATCTCAAGGTCCGAAAGTTAGAAGCGAGTTACGTGAATTTGCATGAGAACGTGGAGGAAAGGTTCAAGAAGATGGCGGACGAGCTGGGACAACAATCCACCACAAAAGCAGCTGGGCTAGATGAAGAGGCAGTCCGACGCATCGTGCGTGAGGAAAGCAGGAGACCTAACGTCACAACGGCACCCGCGGGAATGGTACAATTAAAGGTCCCAACGTTCGACGGGAGGCATACATCAAGACCCATGAAATACCTACAGGAGCTGTGCGAATACCAAGAGATATATCGGTTACCTGACCAGATGATGCTCCAGGTCATCAGACAAGGAATGGTTGGGAGAGCAGAGGAATGGTTCTCTGCGACCCGACACCTGTATGAAGATGTGAACGCTTTCCAAGCTATTTTCACGGAGCAGTTTTGGGGAGATGAACGTCAAATGCTGATAAAACGGAGTTTCGACACGGGAAAATACAAGGAGAACGGAGGGCTCACGCGAGTAGAATATGCGACGGCCAAAATTAGCGTAGCGAGGGAGTTGACGCCGCCAATGGAGGACGGAATGATCATTCTAATTCTCAAGAAACACTTTGGCATGGAAGTAAGCGTCGGCATGATTTCAAATAATGTAAATACAATCCCGCAATTCTTGACGTTATTGGCCCGCTATGATAACATACCGCGAGAGGACGGAAACTCCGAGGCGACTGGACATCGAAGATGGGGAGACCAATACCCAAGGACCCATGGAGACCGTACGTGGAGGACACCGGAAGACACATCCCAACACAACCAGCAGTACAGATGGGACTCGAAGAGGTCACAACCACGAGAGTGGCAAGCGTCGAGCCAGCAGAGAGACGGACGGAGAGACGATAACTTTCGCGGCGAGGGATACTCTCAACGGCCGGGCGAGAGACCAGCTGATCGACGCCGAGGACAAAACAATATGGCGGAGGCGCGCCCACCGATGAGAGAGCGCCCTGTCAATTCCATGATGGCGGAAGAAAGTAACGCCGCAGGGAAACCGGAGCAGGAAAACTATTAGCGGCAAAGCATGACGAAGGTCCCAACATGCCGAGGCCGGAAGACGAAGAGGGATTCTGGGACATACCGAAGGAGCAACGGGCAAAGATACGGAAAGTGAGAATAAAACGGACACCACCACAAGAGGAGAAGATAGAACCCAACACGGAGGAGGAAACGATATGCAATGTTTTTGAGTCACCTCGAGATTTCTTGACGGAGAAAGAAGCGGATAGGCCGGAAGTAATTAAATGCCCGGAGATTAGGGTTCAAATGGAAGGAGTGGCTGTGAATGCACTGATAGACACGGGATCGGAGCTAACGTGCATTAGCGAGGAGTTTTATCGGGAGAATCAGAATGCACTGCGAAACGCTTTGGAGGTACCAGTCAAAGGAATCCGGATAGCTGGAGCCGTCGGAAGGAAGAGTGGAATTATAAGGAGGCAAATCTGTCCGAGTATAGAGATAGACGGATTCACCACAAATATGGCCTGCACGGTGGTGCCGGAGCTGATCAAACCATTCATAATCGGGACGGACACATTAGCTCAACTATCCGCGAAGATTGAGTACGATCGCAGGATTATAACCCTAAGTGAAGGAAAAAAGGAGATCGCATGTAAGTTTAGGGAAATGCGCATGGACGCACAATATGACAACATGCACATAGAAACCAGCGAGGAGTATGGGAAGACGGATGGCGAGGAAGTACCACGAGAACAAAGCTTAGAAGAAAGTGACTCCGAGAAGATCGCAAATGATATATTTAGGATACGTGAAAATATCATTAAAAAAGGCGAAAAACGGGCGGAGAGAAGAAGGAAGAAAGATAAGAGGAAGAGGACGAAATTTAAAATAGGAGATGAGGTTTTAGTACGTACCAATCCGGTATCCGAGGAGCAAAGGAGGATTTATCACGGCTTCCTGGCATTATACGAAGGTCCATAAGAGATTACAGAATTCCGAGGGCCAGCCACGTGTGTAGTATTTAATCCAAAAAAAGAACGAAATACGAGGCACTTTCCACTTCAGCAATATTAAACCATATAGGGAACGATAGCACAGAACTTGGTATCATTCACATCACACGAGCACACGAGAAGAAGACCGTAGTCCAACTGACCATAGCACGCAGTCATTAAACTGAGGAAGCTAGCGCCGCAACATTATAATTTGATCCGTTCAAGCAAGGGAGAACTGTTTACCGATAATATACATTGTATCAGGGCCCGACATGCGAGGGGAGCTTACGAACGAGAGAGAGAGGTTGAACTTGGCGGCAGGTGGATTAGCACAATATGTATGTTTCGTGATATCTTTTCTCAATGTGTGTATATTCAGTGTCATGTTGCCATTATTTGATTCGTGTTTTCTTATGTATGAATGGGCTCGTGGACGTAGATTGAGCCGGAAGGAGGGAGAGTGTATCACCTGAAGGAACTTTAAGTGCTGTGAAGTGTATATGTGTAATGTGAATTATGGCCTTTTGATAACCCAGTGTTTTTAAGGGGTTAAAAGTGAGAATGAATGTTGAGAAGAAGATGGACAGTTTTATTATTTGCACGTTATATTCACGTTCAATGTATCAGTTAATAACGTCGATTTATATAATATGTTCTTGATTTTAAATTACGTGAATAAGATTTTCATTGGTTATTTGCCTATTTCAAGCAAGGAAGAAAGGGAAGAGACCATATTGTTATATGGTATATCATATGTCTTGAGTTAAAGGAGGAGACGCTGTTTGTAATTGTGTTTATTGATATAAATGTATTCATGTGTGATTTCTGCTGTAACACAATATACTTGGGCACAGACATTATTTAGAGGGAGGCTAAAGTTTGAAGGCGTTGGGGCCGCGTTAGTTTACATTTGAAGGCTTTAAAATAATTCCTTTCTTATATTTCCAAGTCATTATTTTAATGGGGCTAATGTAACACGCCATTTTGGCCGTGTTGGCATAAGTATACGATTAAGGACGCCATTGTGTATATTTTGGGAACACGTGCTACCGCGAGGCAACAATATCGTCTATGTTATGAAACCAACTTTAAACAATACCATTTTCTGTTTACGTAAACAGACTATAACAATGCCGTCTATGTTATGAAAACAACTTTAAACAATACCATTTTCTGTTTACGTAAACAAACTTATAATAATGAAAGGGGAATAGCCTATCAGATACGAGAGAAGGGGAGAAAACCTGGAATGTTCTAGAACATACAGGAGGGGAGATGAGAGAGTATAAAAGGGATTGTCAAACAAGGAACGGGGCTTCTTCTTCTTCGTCTTCTTAACAAGGGAGCCACAAGAGACGTTTATCGAGTGAAAGTCATACGAGAGTTTTTGCAGTGATAATTTGCCGGGAGTAAGCAGCTTTGGACAGCAATTACCAACGCCAGTGTCCTGTGTTAAGGAAGGATCCAGGAATCCGATAAACAGATACTGGGGCATAGAGTATCGGGAATTCACTTTGTACAATATCCGGTGAAGTAGAACAAACATTATAAATTAATACGAATATATTTGAGAAGGGAACATATATTGATTAATTGAGTAACTAAAGTGAATTTGTTTCATAATTGCAGAATAAAAGGGTTATTATAAATATATGTACTGTTCAAGTGTATCCTTTTTGTGCATGAATTAATCCATTAACCTTTGCCGCCAAGGATTACCGAAAGAACGGATCTCTCTCAAGGTAAGAAGTGATAAAGTGAAGGGTACCTTTTGTGTGTCGGGCTGATACAAGTATATAACGTCGCGTGTTTAGGACCGCGTGAAAGAATAATTATTAGAACCCCTGTGATAAGGAAATTGATAAGGGGGGGACTAGTACAATACATATTAGAAATACAGGCTGGAAAAATCAAGTTTAAAGTACTCAGCTATTGTGTACAGCAGTTTTTCGAGTAGCCATTTCTCCATAACAGCTCTAAGTTTTTAAATATGTATTGGTATGATTAGCAGAGCTGGGCAACATATTGAAAAACTTAGTATGTACTAGATGATAACATTCTTTGAGATTTAGCCAGTCTGTAGCGAATTTCATCAATACAGTTTTTTTTCTAGTGTCATGACTGTGGACATTTGCTCTCATTTCATATACATACTTCTAAATTATCTTTAACATGGAGCAAGCTATAAAAAATATACAAATTGCAGACTGTCATGATCTTGAGTTTAATAAATCGAGGTCTGCAGTGATCATGGTGTCTACATTGATTATGACTTAGTATTCTCACAGCTTTTTTCTGTAGGATGAGTATTTTCTTAACATCGGAGGCATGTCCCCAAAGTCTAAGACCATAAAGTAGCTGGGCATGAAAAATGCATAATAGGCAGTTAATAGGTAAGAGTCACCAACACTCGTTTTTAGTTTCCCCAGGAAAATATTAGGTACTCTATAGAGTTTTTTTTGCAAATCTGAAATATATGGTTACTCCAATCCATACTCTAATTTCGAATCAAGATGGAACCCAAGGAGCTTGACAGGATCACTACAATCATGTTTAAGGTTAAAAAGAAGAGAATTAGTTTTATTTTGATTCAATAGTAAGTTATTAGCAGCAAACCAGTCATTAGCTTGAGCTAGAATGGTTGGTGTCACATGCATTGCCTCCATTGAATCACTACAGCTGTGGAAGAATGTTGTATCATCAGCTTAAAGAACACATTCAAAAGATACATTATATGGTTAATCATTTACGAGTACAAGAAATAAGAGTGGGCCCAACACTAACCCCTGTAGAGCACCATATTTGTTATGTAAAAATTCAGAATGATTGCAACTGACAACTACTTTCTGATTACAATTGGAAAATAAGATCATAAATTTTAGTTCGGAGCTTGTAAAATTGTAACTTTTGTATAAGTATGTCGTGACTGACACAATCAAAAGCGGAGGAGAGATCACAAAGGGTTATCGACAGGCAGAGTTTACTTTCAAGAGCTCTGATTGGATTGTTCACAACCTGTTCAACAGCTGATGTTGTAGACTCTCCTGGCCGAAATCCATATTGTGATTGTGAAAATAATCTAGAACTATCAAAATGCTGAAATATTTGAGTATACACTAAGTTTTCAAAAATTTTTGCAAAAACTGATATAATGGTGATTGGACGGTAGCTTTTAGGATGATTCTTGTCTCCACGTTTATAAACTGGAATTACTTTGGAGTATTTTAGCTGCTTGAGAAAATGGCCTGATTTGATAAGATAAGATAATGTTTTTATTACTGTCGGTACGATAAGATAATGTTTTTTGGGTACAACATAGTAATCGTCAATGACAATTAAGACGGATTAATAATCTGGGAAAGTGGGTGAGCAATTAGGTGAATCACAGATGTAATGAGGTTGTTGGAGAGTCCAAATGTATCTCCACTTTTTGAATTCTTGAATTTGCAAACTGTGCAAACTATCTCTCTCGAAGAGACTGTTTTCCATTGAAAAGAAACCATGTTAACTGGAAATTTGTTTAGGTAATCCAAAGCTGTTTTACTTGGTTTATTTAAATTTATATCAGGCAAGATATTCTCAGCTGATGTTGCAAAATATTTGTTTAAAGTCTGAGGATCAATGGGAATATCACATGTTTGTCATTAGAGACCAGATGGCGAGTGAACTCCCATTTACGTTCTCCACTAACTGAAACATGGCATGTGCATATGCATTTTTCAAAATACATATATACATATATTGTTTACAATAGTTTCATATATTGTTTTCATTAGAAATAAAAAACCATACAATTTCTGTTTACTTATTTACTTTATTAATTGCTTTTTTGCTATTTTTCCAATAGTTTAGCCTGTTTCAGCAGGATTTACATTTATTATACAATATTTTTTTAGGTACAAAATGCTCAGGTTAGTGGAGGATTAATTATATAAATTAACTAAGATAGTATATTTTAAAGCACCAAATGAAATTACAAACCTACAGTTCAAGGGCCAGCCAACCATTTGCAAAACTTCCAATCCAGAATCAATGACAACATTTGGCAAGTGTGAGGAATCAGGCTCTCAGAGAAAAATTACTAAGTGGTTGCACATTGTGCTTTGGTAAGAAGCCTTGTTCAGCACTGCCCTGCTGACCACTGGAACAGCTGATTTAGGGTTTTTTTCTGCAAGGTCGACATGGAGTGGGTGAGTTTTGGTTATTGGTAAGCCTTGCAGGGGAGGACCTAGAGGGTTGGATACATGTTGTGGTGGAAGGTTGAAGTTAGCAAATGGAGCTTCAAGAACTGCTTTCTGTCCTTGCCAGCACAATGCATAATTTTGGTCTCTTTGCCATACTCTGAGTGGCCATGGTGCTACAATCCTTCTTGTACAGATCACCATGTAAACAAGTACTTCTATGTTGAGGGAAAGACATGGCCAGAAGTATGGCCGAAGGCATAGCAAGACGTGACAGGTGTCACTGCAAGAGGGCAACGTGTGCAGTTTTTGGTCATAGGCATTGTTGGCATCGCTATCATGAAGTTGTTACCGTGAATGTTGGACCTGTCTTGGGCAAGTCCTTGGCTAAGTCCAGGGCAAGCAATCAGAAAGGAAACATGTCCAAAGAGGGAATTGGAAGGAAGGGAAGGGGAGAGGGGAAGAATGCTTCAAAAATTCCACATCCTATGACAAGATGGCTCCCTTGCATCTGGTGAATTTTGCACTATGAACTTGCTATGTGGAGATTTTTTATTTTCCTTTTCTCTTTTATGTCTGTCACTTAAATTAAGGGGTTTTATTGCTCAGTTTGTCTAATATGACTGTATAATACATACTAATGCATTCAATAGGCATTTTAATAATAATAATAATAATCGGAAGGTCATGTTACAACTGTAACGTAAATAATAATAATAAGGGTACGAAAGCCAGACCACCAGCCTCCACATGGCGTACCTGGTAACGGCTCTTGCCGGCTAATGGTGGACGCCTGCGTGTGGGGCTAACCACCCCATACGCAGTAACACTGGTTCCAAAAAGGAATACGTAAAAAGCCACCCACAATCGGCCCCTCTCGAATGGAGGTGCTAGTGGAGTTGGGAGTGGCAATAACAATAACACCATTACGGGACCCGGATGCAGTGGACGGAAGCCCTAAGGGGTGACCTTCTCACATGCCATGCTGCCAGCGAGCCCGAACGCAGGGGGTATATGGCAAGGATGCACTCTTTGTGGTGTGAGATGCATCCAGAACACGACCACCTATCACAGCAGAATCTGCGCGATTATGCCACTCACCTGCGGAAAAAGGAAACTCTCCACCAACCGCCAGTTCAGAGGAACACACCACCGCCCAGACCACCCTCCCCGACACAGGCAGCCTCTCCATCGCCTGAGGCGAGAACGGCACCCATGCCACAGTCTGCCAAATGAGGAGGAAGCTGGTCAGGCCGTCACGGAACTACGATTGTGGTTATTAAGCACAGTATCCTATAATGAAGGACAAAAAGGCAGAGAGACATCCACCGAAAATTCTCTCTGCGGGGTAACCACCTTTCCCGGTTGAATGGCCTCATTGACGAAATCCTGACGGAGACGTCGGACCTATGGACGGTCAATTGCGTGACCTACACTGCTGCCAAAATCATGGCTCACTCCCACAGGAATGCCTCTTGGGAGGAAGAAGCAGAAAAAAGGCTGGAACAGTTAGAGGCCAAGATCACGCAGGCAAAACGAAATGCGTCGAGAATTCAGTGTGTGATGGAATACATTGCATCTGGGCGAGCTTTCAGTCCTAAAGTTTGACACATAGCGCGCAGCCTCAGGTACAACCATCTCGCTGAAAAAAGCGTGCCGCTTACCATTAAGTAGCATGTGGTCGCGGTACGCTCACCACGGCCCGGAATAAACTCCTCAAGAGGAGCAAGGCCGTGAGGGAGAACTCTACCTTTCTCCTTCATCCGTTCCATCTCTTTCGGCCTCCTCCGCCTGTCATTGAATCTCCGTCACCCGTCCAAAAGGTTGAACGTTTCTGGAAGGAAATCTATGAAACCTCGAAGTCATTCAACGGAGACAATATGGCCCTTGACCTCGTTAAAGAGTTCTGTGACCGCCACCTACAAGAGGTGGATGGACCTCTTTCAGTCACAGAAAGCAATGTGAAGAAGGCCTTCTCTGGCAAGAAGAACTTCTCAGCTCCAGGAATTGATGCCGTGAATAACTTCTGGTGGAAGAAATTTACTTCCACCCACCAACACCTCGCCAGAATATTCACGTCCTTTCTAAATGGTAGAGAACCATTTCCACCTTGGCTGACTGAGGGACACACGGTTCTATTACCTAAGAAGGGAGACTTGTCCAATCCAAAGAACTACCGCCCTATAACATGCCTCAACACTGTATATAAGGCGTTCACCTCGATCTTGAGCGACCTTATCCTCCACCACGTCCAGCCTGTGTGGGAGGAGGTCCACGAGCAGAGGGGCTCAAAGCGGGGAATCGCGGGATGCAAGGACAAACTGCTCATTGATAGGTGCATATGCCAGGATGCCATCCGGTATAAGCGAAACCTATCAATGGCTTGGGTGGACTACAAGAAGGCTTTTGACACCACTTCGCATGAGCTTTTGATCGCCATGCTGAAGTTGATGAAAGTCCACCCAGAGGTTGTGTCCTGCATCCAACGTCTGTTATGACTCTGGAAAACGTGCTTTGTTCTGACCTGAGGCAAGCGGTCAGTTTCCACAGAGTTGGTAACATACCACCGTGGCGTTTTTCAAGGCGACAGCTTGAGCCCCTTACTGTTCTGTATTTCCCTCCTACCGCTGTCCCTTAGGCTGCGACGAGACAAAGGATACATGTGTGGTGTTCCAGGTGACAGGAAGCATAAGGCCACCCATTTGTTTTATATGGATGACCTGAAGATTTATGCTTCTAATGCGAAAGACCTTCACACTGCCCTGGACACCGTACTGGAACACAGTGAGGCTATAGGGATGGAGTTCGGATTGGACAAGTGTGCATCCATCCACTTGGCGAGAGGAAGATTTTCAGAGATCAAAGAAGACGTGCAACTTGTTGACGGGAGCATCATTCGTCACCTCGAGGATGATGACAGCTATGAATATCTTGGCGACCCCCAGCGCCGAATGCAGGAGGTTGCAGCAGTGAAGGAAAGGGTCACCGCCAAATACAGACAGACTCTCAGGAACATCTGGAGTTCTGAGCTGTCAGGCCAGAACAAGGTTCTTGCTACGAACATGTTCGAGGTTCTTACACTGCTGCATACCTTCGGATGCATGAAGTGGAATGTCTATGAGTTGCAGAACCTTGATAGGGGAAGGAGGAAGATTATGACCATCTACAGAAGTCTTCATCTGAAATCTTCTGTCGCCAGATTGTATCTCCCTCGCAATGTAGGAGGTAGAGGACTAATGAGTCTGGAGTGTCTCCACAACAGAGTTTTCCTGGGTGCAGCATGCTGACTGTTGAAAGGCAGGGACCCCCTGCCCAATCTTGTGAGTGAGCACAAGAGTGCGGGAGCAGGGGCGTTTCTCTTCCAGGTGGCAAAGAGGGCAGCGGATGAAGCCGGTCTCAACTTCGACCCGTTATCCGATGGAAGCGACAATGACGCAACCATCTTGTCATTGAAGGCAGACGTCCTCAAGCTAGAAATAAAAAAAAGCCGAGCAAAAGGCCTTGCTCAAGGCACATACCGATAAGCCCATGCATGGAAGTTTCTATTGAAACATCGAAAAGCATGGGTTATCGAAGGAGCTGATGTTTGTCTTCCTACCTTCCTGAAGTCCGAGACCGAGGGTTTTGTCCTCGCGTGCCAGGATGGTGTCATAAACACACTCGTGTACCGTCGCATTATATTCAAGGCGGAGGTTGCGGACACAAGATGTAGGGTGTGCCGAGCCCAGCCGGAGACTTTGAGTCACCCCCTCTTCGGCTGTAGCTATTACGCCAAGTCAGCATATTTAGCTCGGCACAACGCGGCCCTATGGGTGTTATACTATCACCTTCGACACCATTATTGCATCGACAAAACACCTGTGCTGCCCTATGCCCCTGGAGATATTGAGTCAGTCGTGGAGAACGATAACTGCACAATCTGGTGGAATTACTCCTTCTCGACCACCAGACAGTTGGAGGCGACCCAAGCCTGATATCGTTCTCTTCGACCACCTCATACGCTCCATGTTCGTGATCAAGTTTTCGGCTCTGGCTGAAACTAACATAGATGCGAAGGAAGTGGAATAACAGACGTAATATCAAGACCTGCTTTTCGAACTTCGACAGATGTACCCTGGACACTCTGTGAAATTAGTGGTCCTCATCATAGGTGTGCTCATTGGAATCAAGGGCTCGCTGCTAAATAACATCAAGTGCATTCCGTCCTTCGTGGCACAGGTGGAATCACTAGTTGCACGCATTCAGAAGGCCGTCATCTTGGGGTCACTCCGTCTACTCCGGACGCATGCCCCGACCGCAGCGTAGCCACTCATCCGATGGGCGTCGGACGTGGCAGCGATTACTGCACAACCCCTCTCGAGTCTCCGGCCATTATGACGGCAATGAAACCTGATGCTTGCCGGGGACTCAGAGGGCCATGTTACAACTGTAAAAAATAAATAATAATAATAATTTTATTAGACATTAAACAAATTGGATTTGCAATAGTCTTCGTCATATACATAAGAAATACATAAGTTAAGTAATTTAAAATTACATATTCAAATAGTTTACATAAAACCAGTAAATACACCCTCTTTAATGCTCTCACCATGTGTTAAGACCGTTTTATACGAGGCAATTTATTGCACAATCTGATGTATGTATGCATATGAATTGAAAATTACATCATGTAAAGTGGAGAGTTGCTGAAATGCATGCATAAATGCATAAATGACGGATGGGAAAAAAGCCCATGCTCTAATTCTATGTCCGTTTTCTCTCAGTTTCTGTACATGATATTGTGCAATGAAGTGCTCCATGTAAAACAGGCTTTAGAAACATGACTTATTCATCCTACTTTTGCAGACAAAGAATCCGCATGCTGTGCAGCCACACCTCAGGAAATGTTTTGATGCCATAGCTAAACTTGAATTTGGGACTCTCAGTGCTCCTGATGGTAAAGTTGCATTAACCACTGACATAGTGGCCATGATTTCTCCAGAAGGGGAAAGAGTTGCTCTTGGTTCGGTTTGTATCTTTTTAATTTTTTATCACATTGTCTGCATAAGTAAATTCTATCTTGATGGTTTCTAATATGTTTTCAGCATAGATGTCATGAGTCATTACACCACTTTCACTTGGTGCTTAAGTTTTCTGAAGATTACTGTGGGTAATTGATGTAAGACACATGCAAATTAGAAAAAAAATTGTAAATTTAAATGAAGGAAACATTGATGTATCATTAGAGATTAATAGTGGTTTGGGGCAACAGTATGCTGGCTCTTGAGTTAGTGCTTTCAAAAGGCATCCTGGCTTGCTCAGACTAATGAAAGTGGGCGTAGGGAATTTCAAACTAGGCTGGTTTTACTAGAGGAATACAGCAAAAAAATAACCCCAAAGCGACTAGTATTGTGCCATTGTAAAGGAATGCTAGAGGTGGAACAGGTTCTAAACATAAGTAATCTTTCATACTCTGTTGCTTGTGGCTTAAAGAGTCATATCCCAGATAGCAATTTAAGCTTAAATCAAGTTTGCCTAAACTTGACAATACAAGTTACCAAGCTTGAATCCAGCTTGAAAATTAAAGCCATTAATCTTGTTTCAAGCTTGAATCAAGCAAGCTAGTCTCCACCGATCAAGCTTTCTGCAACCTTAACAGTGTAGCTTGAATCAAGCTTGATTTTTCCCTCGTCAGAAAGTCTGAATCAAGCTTTTCAGATTTAATGCAAGAAATGACTTATTTCATATTAGTACAACGTGTGATCCACTCAACTTTTTGACAAAGGCTACATTCTGGAAATGAACAAAAATTGGTGCATGAAGCAAATTAACCAAAACCCAATTGCTTGAGGCAAATTGAATATTTCTCTTTCATGACTTTAATATGCATGTAGTACAGGGCATTTAAAAATTTCTCACACAATTTTAACGTGGTGTGCCCAAGGAAAGCACTACTATTTTTTATTGGCAGTGAAAGGCTGCAGTCTGTTACTGTATGGGAAATGGGAATGCAAATCTTCCAAGCTCCCTTAGCGGAAGAATTCGTAAAGTTAAATCAAGTCTAAGGATAAATTAAGTAATAAAAATGAACATATAAAAATTTATTGGAAGACACATTTATTGAGATAAATAAGGTTTCCCAAACAAATCTTTGACCATGTCAAACCAGGGCAGAGTAATGATTGCAGCTACTTTGTGAAAAATGAAGATAAGAACAGTCAATTCACAAACAATAAAAGTTAAATAGTAATTTGATATGTGCAATCAAGAACTATTCCATACCTCCGTGCAATTCTGTGTTTCGTTTGCTGCAGCCAGAGACTTACACTCCCATTTATGGTGTCTTCAGTGCTTTCCTTCAAGAGTTTTTCAACAACCGCTGTGTTTGCAAAATCTCATCAATTAAATGTATTTGAATAGAAATCTCACAAACATTGCACTTGGTAATGACAAGAAACACAATGAACCATCACACAATATAATCAGACAATGGAGCTATTCAGGGGGCTATGGAGGGTGAGAAAGTGACCGCTGCTGAAGCATTTTGGGTGTTCCTTCGACCCTTCGAGTCCCTACTTAGACCCTTACCTCGACCCTCGAGCCCTTTAGTGGCCATTCTCTCAGCAGTGTCCCTATCACTAATTGTATGTGCAGTGGATTTTCTAAATAAATATTCGCTGGATATACAAAAATATCAACCATTTAAATGAACTCCATTGTGTTTTGCAGTGTGTTTTTAAATTTCAAGCGAAATTCTAGCTCTTATATTAATGGAGTTGTCTTCTGCTTTCTTAACGCGATTAGTTCTTTTTTGTTTATGCAATGCATGTAGCCGCACAAGTAGATGTGTGAACACATATTCACCATCAAAATTGCATCGTATAAACACGACTAATTGCTTGAACACATGTCCAGAAAATAGCCTCAAGTCTATTTCCGAGCATTCCTTCATGCTTCTGTCCAGCAACATACTTTCGCGGGTACATGCATCGAGTAAACACAAAATGCTGCAGATGCACATCTGATGCACTGCGCGGTAGTGCTGCAGCGGCCGCGAAGGCGCTGCTGTAGTGCGTCTAGCACTCCTAAACTTCCCTTTTTTGAATGTCGGATGCGCTGCAAATGGGTGTCAGCAGTGCTGCACAAGCGTGTCACGATCGCTTCAAACTACAAAAAAATAGTTAACTCATGGATAACTTTTATTACCAATCTCCGGACTGAATAGACTCATCATCATTTTCGCATCTACTTAAGGTGACTTACGGTATGTCAACCTAACATCTATCTACGGTATGTCTATCGAGCAATTACCTACGTTATATCCAACTCCTTACTAGTAAATGCGTTTCTAGAAAGTTGTATATGTATATACAGCCATTCCCTGGCATAAATGTGTTTGCGAGAACTAACTTTTAAATGTCAATGCCATGATAGTTTATGGAAACGTACCATCCAATCACGATAACGGTTTTCAGGCATTAATTACTTGAAACCTATGTTGCCACATTAAATGAATATAAAGTCAATATTAATGAGAATAAACAAGATGTTTTCCAATTGTCAGACGTTTGTTTACATTTCAATGAAGACGTAACTTACGGAAATGTTACGAACGTGAATATGCATGTATACTCCATATTACAAATGCCGAAATGAGGAAACTGATGAATGTACCAATAAAAGCATAACAATTATTTAGTGTACAACGGCAATTAATTTCACAAAGCTATCAATGAAGTGTTGTTACTGGCAGAACCCAAGTCTCTCCGATTCATGTCAAAGCTTACCATTTATGCCAAATTTTCGGTCGAAGAATGAACCACAGGCTAAACATGTTACTATATATCAAGAATATATTTCATTAAATTAAAAAAAACAAAGGATACACGTAGTAAATATTTGAAGAATGAGTATTTATAGGTATCTTTCGATTGAGACTTTCACTATCTCCCCTTATTTGAAAGACTATCTGCAGTGCTGTGGCAGCGCGTCCACAACTTGCAGCTGCTGCGCTTCAAACACGAGCTGCGAATGTGCATTAGATGCATTTCACAATACATAATTCGCACTATGAGAGTGCTGCTGAGATGCTGCTGACGCACTTCAGTTGACATGTGCTGCACTTGCAGCTCTGACATCCTTGTGAAGCACTGCTGCAGCCATGTGTGTTTACTGGGACTACTTTAGAATCCCTATTTGTTTTTAATTTACCGTTTCAATCTAGCCAGTAATGCATGGCCATGCAAATTCTGCTTGATCGACATTATTCACATGATTGAACTAATAAACTACTTGTAGGCGCACTAAGGATTTTCGGTAAAGCTATAGCAGTAAATGTGATAATTAATCGATACCATGAAACGTTTCCACGAATTGAAATGATGTTATTGAAATGAAAGTATTACCTTAGGGTCACAGGAAAGCAGGGGTCACACGGAACTCTCGAACTCTCTTCTAGGACGCTCACTAGACGATTATATATACGATTCTACGTTCCTTAAGGACGACCACACAGTATAACCTCTCCAACCTCGACTAACACGTATATCCCTTCTACTAGCAAAGTTTTCTTGCTCCCAATATCTGGAAGCCATTGAACATGGTGCTTTTCCTCTCACCCCTCCCTTTGGGGAAAAGAGAGGGTGGGTTGGACCAAAGTGGCGCGAACCCTGAAAGCTCCATAGTGCATCCTGCGGTTGCGTGCACCAAGTGTACGGGGAAGCGACTGGGACTGGATGGGGGGCCGGGAGCTCCCAGCGGGTAAGCTTGAAATTGGCTTGGGTGGCAAGCTTGAATCAAGTGCTCAGTCGGAAGCTTGGCACACACAGCTTGAGGCATGCTTGAATCAAGCTTGCAAAAATCAAGCTTGATGCGGCAAGGGAAAATCAAGTTTGACGTAAGCTTACATGCTATCTGGGATATGCTCTTATTTGCCTTTAAAGCCTCAAATAAGGTTCCTCCATAAGGTTCTCTGTGGAAGATGTTGTTTGAGCAGGTAACTTAATTCATCAAAGGACTCAGCCCACATTATGAGTATCTGTCTTATTCACAGTGAATTTTGCACATTATGCCACTGCAGAAATGGTTTTACAATTGTTAAATTTTCTGTTTCTTTGTGGGTCAAACCCATAGCTACCATGCTCCTTGTCATAATTTCAAACTCTTAAGGCTTTGGCTTTGAAATTGTGTTGTGAATGGAAATATTTTTATTGGACTGTACGATTGACAGGTTTTTTGCTGGAACAAGGGGTAGGTAACAAAATTAAACCCCAAACCTTGCAGAGAATTACTTAAGATAGCTGGCCTTCAGATTAGCTTACACAAGTTATTGCCCTGAGCCACCTCCCAGAAATGCATAGTATGAGATGTGCATGGCGTGTGATGATTATTTTCATAGCCCAGCACTTGGCAGTTTGTGTCTCATGGGAGTATGAGACCTGCACAAGTGAGTGACTGAAGCATGAGTGTTATTGTAGAAATTAGGGGAAAAATTTACTCAAAATATGTAGTACTATGAATAATTAGTTTATCTCATCCAAAAACAGGGCAAAACCTATTATGTACAATGGTTGAATAACAAACAAATATAAAAGTAGCTATGAACAATGAACATACCTCGTTGACATCCTATAAAGGACTATGTGCAGCACTGCTTACCTGCTTAAAATTATGACTCTCGTCTTGACAGTATCCTTTCACTGTTGCCTGAGTGCTTCAAGAGATGCAAAAGCCAATTGATTCTCCTGATCCACTTTCACTATTCTGTATTAGGAAACCTTCTTTGAAGACTACTTGCATAGTTAGCTTACCTAGGTGCTTTATCTACTTCTAGTGGGTATGAGCAGGGTACTGGCAGGATGTAGCAGGAATGTAGGATATTATTGATAATTTAAGCAAACAAATTTTCAGGGCCTTAAGGCTAGAGGTAACGTGGAAGAGTGGCTGCTCAAAGTTGAAGATGCAATGTTTTTAGCCTTGAAGAAACGGATGAAATTGGCTGTTATTGATTTTTCTGGCAAGAGGTCCCGTGAGGAATGGATTCAGAGTCACCCATCTCAGGTTCTGTATGTCTTTATGAACTTCCCTAGATATGTCTGGAAATATATTATTTAAATTTGATCAAGTAGTTGTAAGTCAGTACTCATGATTAACTTTCTGTACCTGACAATGCCGCAAATCAGTGAAACACATTGTGCAATCAAGAAATTGTAGAAAAGTACTAAGTATTTTAATTAATCATGAGTACTAACATAGTGAACTTCAATGAATTGAAGCCTACCACTTTATTAGTTTTTATTAGAAGTTTATTAGTTTTATGTCATTTATTCAAGAACATAGAAATTGGTTGCCTTTGAGTGCAGCTAAATTTGACCACTATAAGGGGTTGATATCTAACAGTGTGTGCTCTTATGGAGATTTGTTTCCTGTGTAAATCTCCAAAAGGCTGAAGGTGCATCATTGCCAGTAGCAGTAGGAAAATTAACTGTGCTAATCAGTATAATAACTGAACGTTTAAGAGTCATCGAATGTCCTAATATTATTCCCAAACTCAACTTCTGGGTAGATTGTTGTTGGGGGGGCCTTCGTCAGGAGCCCGGGCACTTAGACCTTTCTTGGTCCATTGTGCCAACCCCATGCCTGTCTGCCACTTGCAGACAGGGGACAAGAGCACCTCTGTAGAGGTATGGAGGATTGGCCTCCACCTGCCTCACCCCAGTACCAGGTATGGAGGATGTCCTCCCTCCAACCGGCCTGGTTTGGCCTGGCCCCTCCGGCCTGCCGGTATAGGTATGGAGGGAGTATCATCTCTCCATGCATGCCTGGTTGAGGTATGGAGGAGGGTCACCCATCCAACCACCGTCCGGGCCCAACGTTGCTTAACTTCGGTGTTCTCATGGGAACCGGTGTTTCAACGTGGCTAGGCCCTTGCCCCAACTTCTGGGTAAGTCAGGATAAACATAAGAGTAGGCATAATGCAGAGGGATGGTGATAAGAAATCAATTGTTACTCTTCCACTTGAGTTGTTTATTCCCGATTGATTTCAACATCTATGCATCATTTTCAATGGTCAATGTTACCTTGAAAATGATGCTCTGATGTTGAAATCCATCAGGAAACCAACTAAAGTGGAAGAGTACAAATTGATTTTCACCATGATAATCATAGTAGAATCTACTAAGAGTCACCTGCCTCCATCAGTGTAAATGCAGTTGGGGTGAGATACCTGAGAAGTGTTTGTAGCAAAAGTAGGATGTATAGGGTTAGGAAGTGGGTCATGAACTAATATGGTTTGGACGGTCCAAGAATGGACGTACAGTAGAAACTTGATAATGCAAAGTCAGCGGGACTGAAAAATTGGCCCTTCATATTTTTAAGTCTCGTAGTTTTGAACCTTTTTAATAAATCGCAAAAATATTTAAATTTGTTTCCCCAATATTTTGTGGTTTTTGGTTATGTTTTAAAACAATTTTTGGTTGTTATTTGTGAAATAATTCTTTAAAAAATGCCTTTATATCATGAAGTTTATGTCATAAATGACCATAAAATAACTTTCAACCCATCCGTAGTTCTCAGACCAAATTACTTAAAGCCAACAATTACGGTGTGTAGAAATTTCCATCCAGTTTAAAAAACAATTATAAAGCTTAATTTGCCCATTTTTGTGTAAAAATTTTATTTTCTTAATTCACAGTCAGTAGAGACGAGTAAGCATTGACGCTTAAGATATGCAATTGTTTCTAACATCTACACAGTTACGACAGTAGCCAGCCTGATCACACTTTCAAGTCGTTCAAGTGCTTTATTGCTCAATCGTAGGTAAAAAGAGTGCAAGGGACTCAGCACATTTCCAAAAAAATCCTTCACGGGTGTGGTGTCTTCCATATTGCTAGCTGAATATTGCAATAGTAATTGAAGAATATCCCAGAGTTTTCTCCGCTTAATTGGGCCATGCGTCGGCGACATTGACTCTACACTCACAAGGAAATGCCAATTTTTTCATATCAGGAAACCATTTTTTAACATTCTACTTTTTTCATTTTATCTTATTTTCTATACGGTTACCTATTACAGCAGCATTTAGGCGATCTGTATTCCCATCTGGACCATGGGATGTGGGTGATGGGTCAAGAGATAAGTCTTTTGAGGATAGAAGTGTGTGGGCAATGACCGTCACTTTTGGCTTATTGTCAATTTAAGGGATAATGAAGGAGGGATGGTTACGCCCATGGTGAGGGTTTACGAGCAGATAGGGGCGGATTTCCAGGGATAACTAGCCGATGTCGAGCAGGAGAGACTGGTCTAGATAAGCAAGGTTGCTTACCAAGAGCTTTTTGTTTGCGACATCCTGCACAAAATTCAACTGACCCATGTGGTCTATCCCCTCTCCCTCACTTTACAACTGAGCCATCGCCATTGGTAGATTGCAATGCTTTTTTTTAGCTTTCTCTTTTTCCCACCCCCATCTCGGGTAGTTAAGGCATGCAAAGGACTCATTTTTCTGTTCACTCGCAATTAGTCTTTTCAGAACTAACAGTCTAAAACCAGTGTCAGTGGTGCGCAAGTGTGCTGCGATTTATCTTGTGCTCTGCGATCTGACCAAACGTTGAATCAGTGAAATTTTTTTAGTGATAAGAGTACAAAAGCACTTCTTTTACCTAGAGTAATATTCTGCATAAGGACCTTTCACTGGCTGAAAAAATTGCCATAGACAAAATTAAAGATTATCCACCACAATCCAGTCATCGCCATTTGGCAGAGATAACTGGGGTGCCACAGTCGACGATAGCTCGGTTAATGCAGCATCAGGATAAACTAAGAGAAGAATGGAGTCGCAATGGAAAGCGAGTAACTCCCCTGAAACGCAAGCGTCAAGGTAAGGATCCTGATGTTGAGGACGCTTTAAATCAATGGTTTTCCATTGTTAGTGAACGAGGGGTTTGCGTCAGTGGTCCAATGTTAAAAGAGAAGTCTGAGAAACTAGCTTTCAAACTTGGTCATGATGATTTTAAGGCAACAGATGGTTGTCTGTCTCGATGGAAGACCAGAAACAAAATAAAATTTGAGAGAGCTCATGGAGAAAAAAATAGTGCTGATATTGTGAGTGCGAATCAAACAAACTGCCCTCGTTACTCCAGAAGTTTTGTGCTGATGACATTTGCAGTGCCGATGAAACAGGACTGTATTACCATGCTACACCAAATGTCTCTCTTTGTTACAGTTGTGAAGAAATAACGGGCTTCAAAAAAGCGATGGATTGCATCACTGTTTTGTGCAGTGCAAATGTTTCATGAACTGACAAAAAAAAACTTCTGGTTATTGGGAAAAGTGCTAAGCCTCAATCCTTTAAAGGGTTAAGAATAACCAGATTACCGGTGGAGTACCACGCCAATAACAATGCATGAATGACTGTGGGCCTCTTTATGCAATGGTTGCAATTTGCAATTGTTTTGTTGCAATTTGCAAATTGCAATGGTTGCAATATGCAATGGTATGCAATAAGGACTTTATGCAATGGTTGACCAATTGGGATACGGAATTAGCGCAAAAATCAAGGAAGGCTCTTCTTATTCTTGATAATTGTACGGCACATCCTAATTGTTCAAGTGATTTAAAAAACATTCAGTTGGAATTTCTGCCCCCAACACAACACCTTTGGTGCAACCAATGGATATGAGGATCATCAAAAATTTAAAAATCTTTTATCATGGGAAATTAGTAGATTATATTCTAGAATCTATAAAAGATAACCTTCCTCTGCCAGGGAAGTAAGTAAGTTCAAAGGTGAAAATTCTTGAGGTGATAATGTTTCTGGCTGAAAGCTGGCGAGAAGTCACCTGTAAAACGATTCAAAATTGTTTTTTTCATCGTGGTTTTAAACATTCCAACGCAGAAATTCCATGAGAAGCACCTGAAAGTGAAAGTGAATTCATCACGGAACTGCAGCAAGTAAGGAACCATGAAGAATTTGATAATATCGACTGCAATATTGACTGCTATGTCACAAAGGAAAACAGTGAAAATGATATTGTCGAAACCATATTATCCAGGCAGCAATGTGAGGTTGAAGGTCAGGATAGTGATGGAGATGGAGACGTAACTGAGCGTAGCCAAGTGACTTCTCAGGATGCCAGGAAGTTCATTGACAGGTTACGACGCTACTTCAAGCAAGAGGGCAATGAAGGAAGCACATTATCATCATTGGATGTCTGTCCCGACTTCGTTCTCGCGACGAGGGTGAAGAGAATTCTGCAGGATACATTGGACAAATTCCTCAGATAAGGAGCTACGAGTTAAACAGTAAGTACTTCCATGTTTCTAAGTTTATGAAATATTTAGGGATCACGTATTCTTATTTAATAAACCATTCATTGTTTTGTAATAGGACTTCTTAAAAGGCATTGATCCAGCATCGCCTGAGGCTGAGAGAAATATGTATTTTCAACAAGACTTACAGAATTCCTGTAAAATGTTTATATGCAGTTAAATTATTCTGGCTGATTTATTAAGCCAATTAATACTTAGATAAACTTATTTGCATTATAAACCTTATTTAGTCTTTATTCTTTCATTTCAACATTTGTTTATGCATATTAATGGGACTCTTCCCTTAATTGGGACAAATTCCCCCGTCGCGATGTGTCCCAATTAACAGGAATTAACCGGTATTATCTCAAAAAAAGGTGAATTTTCTTGAAAATTACAGTAATTTCTAGGGTTGCAATAAATAACGAAAAATACCGTGGTAATTTACGAAAATTACCATGTTAATTTTCATAGTGGCCCAGCTCTCCTTTTTTTCTTTTCCACAAAAAATTACTCTAGTACAAAATAAAATGATTCCTTTTATCTTCATATGCATAATATTTTTGCTCTCATTTCATGGTGTGGGTGTCAGGAGATATGTTGAACACTTTCATATAATGGCTCCTTTTTTACCTAAGCTAATAAGATAAGTTGAGACATCTCATGTAATAGATAGATAGATAGATATATATATTTATAAGACATTAATCAAAGGTACAATGTATTAGTCTTCGTCAGGTATGCACATGCAAACACATATTAAAATTTAATATCAGGATTTTTACACTCCAAAAATTAATTTGTTGAAAAAATGCTTTGGTCAAAAGCCATGTGTGGAGGGCATGCTTAACACTTAGCATGCCAATCACGTCAATTGACGGAATGGTGAGACAACTCCAAAATTGCTTTTCACGTCAATTGACGGAATGCTCTTTTCAACACCATTTAAATGAGTTATGCCGTCACTAGACGTAATCTATGTGTCTCTGTTCATTCCTTGGTATAGTTAGTTCCATTCGAAGTTGATAGATAGCATAAGCAAGGAGAATGGCACCTGCTGCGTTTTCTCTTTATTCAGTGAAAGTCTATTTCCAGAGAACCACTCACGGGCTACTGACAAGATGGAGTCAGTAGACCTGAGGTGGTGCCTACTGCCTGGGTTGTTTGGTCCATGTATAAATGTTGTATTATCGGCATATAATAGTGAAGCACATTGAACATTGCAAGAGAGATCGTTAATCAAAATTAAAAACAGGAGTGGGCCTAGAACGGACCCTTGAGGTACACCATACTTAACTATTTGGGGTGATGACAGATTATTATTTTAACAAACACACTGTTTGCAATCAGACAGGTAGGAGTCTAGAAGTTTTAGTTCATTCTCATTAATGCCATAGTATTGCAGTTTTCGGAGGAGGATGGGATGGGAAACACAATCGAAGGCTTTGGAGAGATCACAGGCAGTTACTTTAATGGAAGATCTATTTTCAAAAGCACCCAATATTTGGTCAATCACATACTTGACTGCTGAAGAGGTTGATTGACCTTAACGAAAGCCAAATTGACATGATGAAAGCAGATCGTTATTTTGAAAGTGATGGTAGAGCTGTTTCTTAACAACTTTTTCTATTATTTTCCCAAAAACTGGAGAAATGTAAATGGGTTGATAGTTGGATGGTAAATTTCTATCACCCTTTTTGTAGATATGGATTGTTTTTGATATTTTCAGAGCTTTTGGGAAAGCACAGGACTGAAAACAAGTGTTACAGATTGTTGCAAGAGTTTCATTTAGTACATCAGCTTATTCTTTGATTAAATTAGCAGATAACCCATATGTGTCAGCACTGGAGGATTTTTTAAGATTACTTATAACCTTCTGAATATCTAGTGGAGTAACCCAGGTCCATTTGAAAGTGGGTGAAAATACAGAGACATTTTTAAGCAAGTCAGTGGCTGTTACGGATGGGCAGTTAATATTGGTGATTATATCGTTGATAGAGTCAATGAAGTACTTGTTTAGTCTGTCCGGATTGAAAGGGGGTGCTGAGGTTAAGCGTGAAGACCCGACTTCCTGATTAATTATTTTCCAAGCTGTCTTGAACTGGTTATTGGCATTTAGTATTAGGGATTTAGGCCTTAACCATTAGCCTTACTTTTAGAGATATGGATTTTATTAATGTAATCCTTCCTAAGTTGGTGCCATGCATTTTTATCCTCATAGCTGCCGGACTGATTGTATTTGGCATGTAACAGTATTACTTCAGACTGTAGAAGTGATAGTTCGGCAGTAAACCTTTGGCTTTATTTTTGCTCTTACTTTTATCAACTAGTTTCTTAGGAAAACAGTGCTCAAAGAACAGCATAAAATGTAAAAAACACAAGAGAAATTGTCATTACCATTACAATGTGTGAGTAGGGAGAACCAGACTACATTAGACAGTAAGGATTTTAGATTATCAACTCCAATAGGAGTTATTAACCGACTGAAAGTAGGACTTTTAGTATAGAAAGTATTAAGATTGGAATTGCTTTTTGGTTTTACGATTGCAAAGAAAAACTCCAGGGCAAGATGATCAGCAATGCCAAGATCGATAGCATTGACAGAAAAAGAGTTGGTGGGTAAATGATATTATCTAGACAAGAACTGGCTCTTGTAGGCTCTTTGTTCACACAAAATAGGTTAAAGGATAGAAGTAGAGAGGTAAGAGCAATGGTCTCCTTGGTAGCAAAGTGAACATCTACATTTAGGTCACCACAAACAATTATATTCGAGCCAAAGTTGGACAGGTTAACCCATTCAATGCGGATGCCTTGAAATCAAGGCATCCCGTGGAAGCCAGAGGCGCAGATGCCTTGAATTCAAGGCATCGGTCCCGTTACTTTTCTCGGTTTTGAAAACCCTTCAGCGTGGGAATAAATGTCATGTCAACATGTCAGCATTGAATGGGTTAACGATAATGAGCTCCAGCTGTTCACAAAATATTTTTAAATCTCCATTTTGAGATCAGTACACACAGACTATAATGGCATTGTAGTCTTTTACACACACATTACTTGCCTCACAATGCAGTTCTCTTCATGACCTAGATTAGATTAGATTAGATTGCTTTAGCGGCAGGACCCCTATGGAGTCCTGGGGCACTTAGACCTAACGGTCCATTGTGCCATCCGCAAGATTGACATCACCCATAGAGTCCTATGGCCTTGCTAAAGGCCAGAATATCTCTGATGGGGATGTCCCTGATTTCCTTGGGGTCCATGTGTGCAGCCCCAAGGTGTCTCATGCGAGTCCTGGAAATTACAGGGCACTCACAGAGAATGTGAGATGTGGTTTCATCTTCTTCTTCGCACCATCGACAACTTGGTGAGTTAATCAGTCCCAGGAGGTTGAGGTGCCTATTGACACGATAGTGGCCTGTCAACAGTCCAACTATTGTTCTGAGTTGGCTTCTATCCAGGGATAGAAGTTTTCTCGTCAAGCTAGGCTTAGGTCCCGCTATGTGGAGCCTAGCTTGTCTTAGTCCCTGTGTGGAGTTCCAGATCTCAGAGTGTCTGCCAGATGTCCATTCTCTGACCTCTGCTCTCCCAATAGCAGGGGTGATTGGTAGAACTGGTTCCGGTCCAGTTGGATTGTGACTAGCGCCAGCTTTGGCGAGCTCGTCCGCCTTTTCATTTCCGGGTATGCCTTTGTGACCAGGTACCCAGAAAAGCTTGACTCTACAATGCCTAGCTATCTCCGATAGTGCCTCTCGACACTCTTGTAGTAGGCGTGATGTACACCAAGGTGAGTTAAGCGCCTTGATCGCAGCTTGACTGTCGGTGCATATGTGGATTGGTCCTTTTTTGAGGTCTCGATCCTTGATAATATAGGCACAGGTCAGAATCGCAAAGATTTCAGCCTGGAACACTGTGGCGTACTTCCCTAAGGAGAAGTGATACGAACTTGAAGGGCTACCTCCGTAGATGCCTGCCCCTGCTTTATTGTCTTTTCTGGAGCCATCTGTATACCACACAGAGGCTCCGATGTGGAGATGTTTAACCCCTCTCTCCCACTGTTCCCTAGAGGGAATAACTGTTTTGAAAGGAGGATCCTTACAATAGAACCTTGCCGACATGTGGTCGCTGCCCATCAGAAAGATTGGGCTGGACCTGCCCATCTCGGTCCATATCTGTCTATGGCCAGAGAGATTTCCCTTGCCATTCCATTGGCCTGTGTAATTTAGGCGATAAGCAGTGGCCCTGGCTTGACTCTCCACCACCACATGAAGGGGGGGAGTTCAAGAAGAGTTTCCAGGGCCAGAGTTGGAGCAGTTCGCATGGCTCCCGTGATGCCTAAGCAGGCCATTCTCTGAATGTGGTTGAGTTCCTTTATAGCACCAGACTGCCGGGCTCTCTTCCACCATACTATTGAGCAGTATGTAAGACTGGGTCTGACCACTGCTGTATAGAGCCAGTGTAACACTTTTGGTTTGAGTCCCCAAGTATTTCCAAAGGCTTGACGGCATGTCCAAAGGTTTGCACATGCTTTTTTTGTTCTCGAATCTAAGTGTTCTTTCCAGATTAGCTTAGAGTCCAAGATTGTTCCCAGATATTTCACTGATGATGAGAGCCTAAGGGTCTTTCCGTGTAAAATGGGAAGGGTAAGCCCCTCCCTTTTCCTCTTTTTTGTGAAAAGTATCATAACAGTCTTGTCCGGATTCACCGTTAGCCCTGTGCTCTGGCACCAGTCCTGAGTCATGTCCAGGGCCTTCTGCATGAGTCCGGAGACGGTGTCCAGATACTTCCCACTGATGAGTATGGCTAGATCGTCAGCATACCCTTGTGTGTAGAGGCCAACATTGTTCAGCTGTGTGATGAGGCTGTTGACCACCAAATTCCAAAGAAGAGGGGATAAAACCCCTCCCTGGGGGCAGCCCCTGGACACTGCCACCCTCATTGAGCACCCCCTTAGGCTGGAAGTGATAGTGCGCTGAGCCAGCATGCACCTGATCCATCTCACAATGTGAGGGTGGACTCCGTGACTTTCAGCTGCCCAGCAGATCTGATCGAAGGTGGTATTGTTAAATGCCCCCTCTATGTCCAGAAAAGCTCCCATACTGTATATCCCATGGTCAAGAGCGCTCTCGATACGGGAAACCAGACCATGAAGAGCAGAGTCCACAGACTTGCCTTTCTGGTAAGCGTGTTGGTTCAGATGCAAAGGATGCTCCTTAAGAGGCCCATCTCTGATGTATCTGTCGATTATCTTCTCTAGAGTCTTTAAGAAAAAGGACATAAGGCTAATTCCTCTGAAGGAATTAGCTTTGGTGTAGTCTGTCTTCCCAGGTTTAGGAATGAACACTACTTTGGTTGGCCGCCATGCTTTTGGAACATGTCCATGTGCCAGGCAGGATCGGAATATTCATAGCAGAGGAAGCAGTAGTTGCTCTCTTCCCTCTTGAAGGAGGGCAGGAAACACCCCATCCACCCCTGCAGATTTGTATGGAGCAAAGCTGGACAAGGCCCAGTCAGTTGATTCATAAGTAATGATGCTGGAGGCCAGTCTCCAGTCCATCCTGACCGGATGAGTGGGAGGACTCCTAGAGTGCATCTCATGTTCTTCTTCCGAGCCAGGGAAGTGTGTCTCTAACAGAAGTTTTAATGCTTCCTGGTCCGAAGACGTGTAGTCTCCCGAGGGAAGCAAAAGAGTCCCCACTCCGGCTCCAGGGTCCTTGGAGAGGATTTTATGGAGTCTTGCGGTCTCAGAAACTCCTTCTACATTCTCGCAAAACATCCTCCATGCCTCTCTTTTGGAACGTTTAATTGTCGTTTTATACCTGCGCTGGGCCTCCTTGTAGAGGGTCCAGTGTTCTGGCTTTTTAGTGCGTTGAGCTTTATTAAAAAGTTTTCTGGTTAATTTCCGGAGCCTTTCAAGTTCAGATCCCCACCAAGGAAGATTCTGTTTTCCCTTCCTGATTTTGAGGGGGCAGCTTTTTTCGTAGGCTGAGATGATGGCTTCCTGTAGAAACACCACGGATGCCTCAATCTCTTCCTCTCTGTGAAACTTGAATGAAGGGCTCTTTGAGATTGTCCATTCAAGTTCTTTCCTATAGGACTGCCAGTTAGTTGATCTGGGATTCCTATATACTGCTGTAGGGTTTTCACCCTCCCTGATAGTAAATTGGATGTACCGGTGGTCAGACAGAGATATCTCGTCAGACACCCTCCATCTATTTATCCTATGCACTAAGTTTTTGGAGCATAGTGTGATGTCTATCACTTCCTGCCTAGCTCTGTTCATGAAGGTCGGTTGTGATCCTTTGTTGAGTACAAACAACTCAGTGGTCATTAGGAATTCCAAAAGGGATCTGCCCCTGGAGTTAACATCCGAACTCCCCCACGCAGTGTGATGGGAGTTGGCATCGCATCCAACCAGCAGTTCCCAATTCCTAAAGTGACATTCTCTGACCAGTCCCTCAAGTTCCAAAGATGGTGGAGGTTCTGGTGAGTCGTATGGGAGGTATGCGGAGCAAACCACCACCTCCCTCCATCTCTCCTGATCTCTAAGAGATAACACAACAGCAGTGAGGTCTCTAGAGCAAAATTGGGGTAGAAGCCTAGCATGTACCCCTTTCACATATATGCAAGACCTAGGTGTTTCAGCCGAGGCACAGAAAAAGAGTTTGCCTCCTGTCATACCTAGTCCTCTAATTTTTCCCTTGTGGACCCAGGGTTCCTGAATCAGGGCCACTTTTGACTTACCTTCTGAGAGTTTCTTCTGAAGAACTCCCGAGGCAGCTCTGCAATGCTGCAGATTAATCTGCAAGAAGGGCAGCTCCGCCATCGTCGGTCCTCCCCTCCTGCAGCTGATCCTCTTCTGGTTGGGGCGGAGCTTCGGGCTTACTTGACCCACCAGCTGGGTCCATTTTCAGCTCCGCCTTCCCCAGAAGCTTGTAGTCGGCCCTTTGGAGACCGACTGATTTTATGAAATCTGGGCCCGAGATCTTCTCTGCAGAGGGCTCGTCCACACCTAGAACAAAGCGAGTTCCCCTTTTCGGCCTCGCTTCGCTCGTATACCCTCCACAGATCTGTTCTTAGGCCCGGATTCACCTTGGTGATGCGGCTGAATAGGTCCCCGGTACTCACACGCGTTGGTCCTGGGACCCAGATCCTAAGCCGCCTCCTTTTAATGAGAGAGTCCGCGTCCACTACTCGGAAGGAGACTCCCTCGATCACCCCCAGGTAATCAGACATGCCTTTTACCCAGTCAGCTGACTTGGCGTTGGCACACTGTATTTCCATTGCCCCGTTGAGCAGACGTGTCCCCTCCGGGATGGGCACGTCCGGCCCCGGTGCAATGGCATCCCAGGACTCAGTAAGTCTGTTGTCCATCATCTCGTACCAGCCCTGAGACATAGTTGTCTCAGGGTAATCTACGGGGATGATGGCCATTTTTTTGCCTCCCTTAGCCGTCTCCGCATAAGAGCGGCCGGCCTTGGAGGTTTTGGCCTTCTTGAGTTCTAAGGCCTTGGGGGTGTCCCCGGGTGTCCTAGACCTCTTACTAGGTCTATTGCGAACCCCCCCCCCCCTTCGCCTCCGTCAGGGCTCTGTGAGTGACCTCTTTGAGCCACAGACAGGGGTCTTCTGTTATCTCCAGCAGCTAGGGCCCGTTTCCTCTCCCTTTGCTTCCTCTTCTTGGATGCCCCGCTACTTTTGGAGAGAGTGGAGAGACTTAGCATCTTCGATGCCATGCTCCCCACAGTGTTGTTGGAGGCATCAGAATCGTTGTCCTCCCCTTTGGGGAATCCACCGCCCGACGCCTCCTTTAACGTGGAAGTCGAACTTCCAGAAGATGAAGACTCCTCTCCGGATTCAGTGAGGGGTTTGAGGAAACTGGCCTTCCCTGCGATAGGGCCTGCCAGTGTAGGGTGTACGGAGGGCCCCAATCCAGGGCCCTCCGAGGGTGTAGGTATGGAGGCCCCATGGGAGGGGCCTGCCGGGGTTTTCACCGAAGAGGAGTGTGGACCTAAAGGGTCACGAGGTGAGGGGCCCCTTGCGGGGCCCTTCTTTTTTGGGTTTGTTAAAGGTTCCATATTTGATCCCACGAGAAGCTAGGGAAATAAAGGTCCACCCATGCAGAGCCCCGCATACATGGGTAAGGCTAAATAAAACCGGATTTCGCCTGGTCTCCGGAGTTTCACCTGTTAGCGACTTCTTACCCTCCGCCCCGCGGATGTGGTCATCCTTGGCACAGGGACACACCGTGATGATGGGAGCATTTTTTTCGACCGCCAGGTCTAGATCCGTCATGTTCAGCGTGACCCAGAAGCACCTCTAGGAGGATGTGGCTTTTCACCACGCATGACGATCTTGGTGGGAGAGAGGCTATGTATTCGCTTCATCCCACCCTGGGATACACTCCCTCGCCCCCTCTTCATGACCTACTGAGGTCAATTTCTTTTAAAGTTAAGTGACGAGCGGCATAAATGGCAGTACCTCCATGTTTAGCCTGGGATCTTGCATAGGAGGCCACCAAAGAGTACTGATCAAAGTCATAAAAGCTGGTTTCCTCTTTATGGAGCCAGTGTTCGGTTCTCTGCTACAAGCGAGAATGAAGAAACTAATATTTTGTTACCAAGATATTGCAGTCATACAACCACTTAGTAATATTCAACTCTTAATCATTTTCATCGACTGGTTTTAATGTACACAATATGTATGTCATTTTCAAGGTATAAAGCTCTTGAGAATAATGAATACTGTATTCCTATTTTTGGCCACCAAATTTTTTCATTAAAAATTTGTTATATTTTTGGTGACCTAGCCAGTGCTATGGCAACTTCAAGGTTAGTCTATGAAAATCTCTCTCAGATGGTTATTAATATACTGAGGCTGTATTATCAAAATCCACCTCCAGTCAGTCACGAGAAGGATGAAAAATGAATGTGCATGTGAATGAACTACTGTATGTACCCTTTTTCTTTGCCCATTTCATTTTCATAATTTTGTATCACTTTTATTATTGTTAATTTCAGGTAGTGCTTACTGTTTCCCAAATTATGTGGTGCAGAAATGTTCATACTGTCTTAGAATCAGCAGATGTGCCGAATGAATTGGCTGCGTTTGAGGAACTAAGCTTTGAGGTAAAGATGACTAAATTTTTTATGTCTGCAATCTCCAAGTACGTAGGCAAGTAGTGGGAATTTTGCTGTACCATTGAATGCAAGTTCATTTAAGATCAAATTGAGATCTTATGTTAAAGAAAAAAATGCCTCTGTATTTTCGATGGAAAAGATATCAATTAATTAATTGTAATTTTAAACATATTTTCTTCCCAACTTGGATGAATAAAAGAGGGAGCCATAGCTCACAAGTGTTGTTGGATATATGTATCTTTTTGTTTAATATACATTAGGGCTGCCATATAATGAACTATCTTATATTGAAATTTCCCCAAAGCACACTGCTTTCCCAGTCTGTGCAAAATTTATTTGTAAAAGTATAGGAAAACTTTTTTAACTACATAATTTGTCAAACCTGAACGAGATCACTTGTGAGTTCATTTCTTAAATCAATCTGTAAGTGATGTCAAGATATTTTTCAAAATATTATAATTATCCTTAATTCCTGACCTGATGTGGGCTTGGCTTAAAACTGGTGGAGGAAAAGTGGGCTGAAGGGTCCCTGTACAACACTAGCAGTGGTGCAAAAACCATGTTTTCACCCCAGGAGCAGAGTTTTCCACTCAATCGCCCTTGCACCCTCGGAGTGGGAGGTGGATGACCTAGAGTTTTTCACTCAATCTGGTCGCCAGTAGGCCCAAAAGGGTGGAGGGCCCGAGGAGGAGCTCAAAGTGGAGTTTTCCACTCAATTGCCCTTGCACCCCCAGGGAGTGGTGGTGGACACAAAGTTTTGCACTCCATCTATTTGTCACCACTGCTTCCCTTCTCTCTCTTTTGTGGTCAGGGTCTTGCCTTGTATCCTGGCCCAGGGGTGGTCCATTTGACTGTCCAGGCCAATGGGGCTCGAAAGCATTGGATAGGAGGAGGGGAAGGGGTCCTGTTATCCCTGAGCATGGGAGGATGGTGAAGGGGAAGAAGGGGCAGGAGAGATAGTGAGCGTGGGAGAGTGCTTTTAGGGCAGTTTAAATCATGAGCAGAGCATATCAAGTCTCTCCCTGTTTGGACAAACTATTTCCTGGGTCAGACGTCACCATTCAGTTCATATACCCCACTTTTCCACATCTTATCCACTTCCCTCTTCCCACTTCCCCTGGGATACTCCCTTTTTCTGATATCACCCCCCTGCTTTCTGACAAAGGCCCACTCCAGACCTAAGGAGCATTGTTTTGACTTCTGCTTTCCGATCATTTCTTATGTCACTCTTGTTGCATTTAAGCCTCAAATGGTCATCCCTAAAAACCTTCTTGCTGTGTTGCCCATTTTTCCTACCCTCTCCTCGTAGTTGACTTCTAATCTCAACTCAATCACGTGGGCAACAAATGTGAGGTTGAAATCTACAGAGTTGATGCTCATCTCATTCACATGTGTA
Source organism: Pyrrhosoma nymphula (assembly GCA_963573305.1). Classification (NCBI taxonomy): domain Eukaryota; kingdom Metazoa; phylum Arthropoda; class Insecta; order Odonata; family Coenagrionidae; genus Pyrrhosoma; species Pyrrhosoma nymphula. Next base: position 110,084,673 of record OY754329.1, read on the forward strand.
GAAACTATTATTGGCAGAAGTATTTATTGAGAACAAGTGGATGAAACAGATTAAGAGAGTTATTTAGGACTTCTGTAGATTTTGCGGACTACATGAAAAGAATGCTCAATGTTGATGATCATGTGGAGTAATTTATTAATGTCGATGCGGATAGTTTGGTGTCTGATGCTGAGTGTGAGCGTGAGGAAAAACACATTCACACATCACCCACATGGGATGAGTTGGAAGAAGAAAGAGAGCGAGCAAGTAAATCTTTGTGAGTGGACATTTTAGTTGCTTTTCAAATGTTGCATGAAACAGGAATCCAGTATCCTATAAGTGGTTGCCATAGGTTTATTTTTACAGAAATTGAAAATGTTTCTGAAAATTAAATGTGCAAATGAAAGTGGCAGTATGCAATTACAGAATTCTTTTAGTCTATGTTGAGGTACCAACATTTGAAACCTTGTTCAATTGATTCATTTGATAAGAAAGGGGCAAACATTTTACCAATATTTAATGTATATTATTAATATGAAAGGATATATGCGTGATGTTATTCAGCTTTACCAAATTCAACTTTATGTATACTGTCTCACCAACAAATTTCACAATTACACAATCACTACTTAATGAATCTCTTGAATCTTTTTTACTGTTAACAATTCCTCAAAACAGAGAATTTTCAAATGTGGTTGTGTTTTTCTGTGTAGGTAGATCTTACATGTCTAAATTCACTGTATTCATTTTAGGAACTGAATGAATTAGCTGCTCTTGTCAGAGGGGATCTTCCAAAACTTGGTCGTGCTGTACTGTGTGCTTTAATAACAATTGATGTTCATGCTAGAGATATAATCACTGGAATGGTTCAAAATGAAGTTTCATCTGTGTAAGTTGTTTTTGGTGTCTTTAAGATATATACTGACGTTTTTCTCAAATGTCTATTGGTGACGTTGCCAAGGGGTAGGGGGGAGGGTCCGTGGGATCCAGACACCCCCAAAATTTAGAATTTATTTATAAAGAGGGCACTAAACGATAATATGTTTTGCTTTTTTCAACAACAAATGTTGATTTCATTTATTTTTTATTATGAAAAACTTAGTCAATAAATTACCTATTTGTATTTTTCAAACATGAAAAACCTTCGGTATTTTATTCTTTCAGAAATTTGCACAGCAAAAATAATTTTAAAAATGGCTGTTACACTGCAGTTGTGATTGCAGTCTTATTTGCCTAGTGATACAATTTTCCTCCTGATTTCCCCCCCCCCCCCTTGCCATTACTCAACATGGCCCCTCCCCCGCCTACCCTGAAATGATTTCCTGGCATCACTGTTTCAATGTTTGAAGAACTTATATTGCTCATTTCTTAAGTTGGAAATTTATTTTATTTTTTAGCACTAGCTTTGATTGGTTGAAACAACTTCGCTATTATTGGGATGTAGACCTTGAAACAGTTCAGGTCAAGATGTCTAGTTCAAGTATTGAATATGGTTATGAATACCTTGGTGCGTCTCCAAGATTGGTCATCACTCCACTGACCGATCGTTGTTACCTCTGCCTGATGGGAGCCCTGCAGTTAGACTTAGGTAAGTTGCATTTTTTTCTCTCTTAGCATTTGACTGGATTTTTGGTAATTAGTTTTTAAAAATGAATTTTAGTGGATAGTATTTTAGTCCAAATTAAAACTAAGACTATAAGACAAAATGAGAGGAAAAAAATGTTGCTATTTGAAACAGGTATTGCAAAAATTAAAGTGCATACGGTTAATAATTAATATTTTTTTTTAACCTTTAAAACTTCTTTGTGGTTTCACGGTGACAGAGGTAATAAAACTGAAAAACTCATGTAGCAATAGCTAATAGTTGAGAGGAATTATTTTCAGCATTTACTCAATTTGTACTACATATTTTGAGGAAGATCATGACCGCACAGTTTCAGCAACTGTGATTGGTTGGATATTGAATGAGCTTTTTTGAAATATCAATGGCGTATTACGTGGAGTTGAGAGAAAATTTTAATGGCAACATTTAGGTATTGCAGAGAATGGTGGCACTCAAAAGCAAAGAATATGAGTTCAGGGAAGGTGAATCAAGAATGTGACCTCTTGCTCTTGTATGGGAGTCCCACCAAGTTTTGTGATTTTTGTTAATCCTTCTTGGGTTAATTGAGGATAGTACTTAAAGTACATACATCCTGTAGTCTGCCCATTGCTCAGGATGTTAAACTGTGGTGCCCTTGTCACTTTTCATATAGAGCCAGCTAATGCTAGTAAATCCTTCAGTAGTAGCAGCAGTCCCTTACCAGGACCTACAACCTTGATGTGGAGGTAGGGCTTGCTTTCTCTGATGACCCTTAGATTTGAACTGGCAGGCAAGATGGCAAGGATGGATGGATGGACGATGATCCAACTAACAGAATTTTTATGATGTTGAAGTAATTGGTCAACAAAAATGTAAATTTAAATCATGTAAAATAATGAATATGCTCCTTATTTCAGGGGGAGCTCCTGCAGGCCCTGCAGGAACAGGAAAAACTGAAACCACGAAAGATTTGGCTAAATCAATTGCTATTTTATGTGTAGTGTTCAACTGCTCTGAAGGTTTAGATTATAAGGTAAGCCACTGATTGGCCAAAGACTTTTCAGATGGTGAGAATGAGAATGTATACTGCCTTGGTGTTATTTTAGTTTGTATCCTCCATCAGAGGTGAGTTGGACACCTAATAGTTAATAATTATCTCCTTACTATTGCCCTTTAACATGTAAACAGATGATGGGAAGATTCTTCTCAGGCCTTGCTCAAGCTGGAGCTTGGTGTTGTTTTGATGAATTCAATAGAATTGACATTGAAGTTCTTTCTGTCATAGCCCAGCAGCTGATAACAATTCGCAATGCTAAGGCTCAAAAATTGTCCAGGTATGAATTTAATAATTTAAATCAGAACAAAAATGCCTTTATATGCATGGGGAAAAAATCTTTGTACAATTTGATGCATATCAATCATGTTTTATACTCTTGATTTGGAATAGCATTTTAGAGTCATTATACCTAATGAATACGTATTCCATATTTCTATATTTTAAATTGACTAATATTGGCTTATATTATCTCTGGTCAATTGCAGGTTTATGTTTGAAGGTCGAGAGATAAAGCTCTCTCCTAAATGTTCTGCTTTCATCACGATGAATCCAGGGTATGCTGGGCGAACAGAACTTCCGGATAATTTGAAGTCTCTTTTTCGTCCAATATCAATGATGGTTCCTGATTATGGTGAATTACATATTTCCTAATATTTGGATACAATATTTTATACTCATCATAAAAAATTGTTGTAAAATAGAGGTTTTTCATTGCAGCCCTGATTGCTGAAGTTATCTTGTATTCTGAAGGATTTGAGTCATCAAAAGTATTGGCCAGAAAAATGGTCCAGATGTACAAATTGTGTAGTGAACAACTTTCCCAGCAGGATCATTATGATTTTGGAATGAGGTAGCTACCATTTCAATCATCAGTAATGATATGGATATCATGACATTTTTATACAACTTAGTTTGGTAACTGCATCTAATACTTGCATACCTGCATAATGGCATTCAATTCCAAACTTGAGAATATCTGTCTTAATTTTGATAGTGTATTCTTTTACTCAATTACTACATCTTTGTATACCCATAAAAGTTTATGGGTGAATAAAATACTTTGCATACCCATAATAATATGTATAGAAACACCTACTCATTGAATGTGAATCCAAGGTTGAATGCATTTTCATTGTGAACATTATTTTTAATTACAGAGCTGTAAAGAGTGTTTTAGTGATGGCAGGCTCACTGAAACGTGAAAATCCTGATAAGGATGAAGATGTTGTTTTAATTAGAGCCTTGAGAGACAGCAACTTACCCAAGTTCTTAGCAGATGATGCATTATTGTTTCAGGTACATTTTTATTCATGCCTTCATGAACACTCCTTTTCATACTGGCATAGTGACATTCAATTTTTTTTATTCCAGGGAATCCTTGGAGACTTATTTCCTAAAGTTGTTATTCCACAGCAAGATTATGGAAGCTTACAAACAGTGATTGAAACTGTGATGAAAGACCAAGGATTACAAGTAGTAGCGCCAATGGTGAAAAAAGTCATCCAACTCTACGAAACAATGATAGTTCGTCATGGTGTGATGTTGGTTGGACCTACAGGGGGAGGGAAAACCTCTATCTATAAGGTATAATATAATGTTATAGCTTGACTAAGTGTGACTGTTTGCCTGAGGATTCAAAGAAAATGTCTCATATGTAATAAGCAGCAACAGAATCTAGGTTGTACGAGAGTCAGTCAAAACTAATGCCTCCTATTTTTTTCTCCTTAAACATGTTAGTGAAGTGAACGTTTCAATTTGGTGCAATTCCTCAAACCTTTTTCTCCAATCCACTGCAGTAGTAACTTACTGCACCAACAGGTGGCAGCACGGCTTCCGCTTGAAAAATGGCTGACATTGATGTTCGTCGTAGACAGTGTTCTGTGATTGAATTATTGAATACGGAAGGTGAAATACCTATTCGCATTCATGAAAGGCTGAAAAATGTGTATGGTGATGCAATAGTGGATTTCAGCACTGTTAGACGATGGGCTTGTTGCTGCAATGAAGCTGAAGAGCTAACACTGTTGGCTGACGAAAAGCGGAGCAGCTGGCCGGCAACTGCAGTGACTTCATGCAATATTCAGTGAGTCCATGACATCATTCGTGGTGACCGTCGGGTGATAAGAGACGAATTTTTTTGCATTATCTCCCTCAGCAAAGGCAGTAGGATGATGATTATTCAACAACTGGGGTATTCAAAAGTTTGTGCACAGTGGGTACCAAGAATGTTAACCAACCAGATTAAAGAGACAAGAAAAACAATAGCCTCTGAACTCTTGCAGCGCTTCCATTTGGAGGGAGAGGATTTTCTGGAAAATATTGTGACGAGATGAAATGTGGGTTCATTTTTTTGAACCTCAATCAAAGAGGCTGTCCATGGAATGGCATCACAAAAGTGGGGTTCAATTTGCAGATGAGAAGGCCGTGAAAACGTCCGTACGTCAATGGATTAGGAAGCAAGACCATGCTTTTTACCGCACTGGAATATATGCCCTTGGTGAAAGGTGGACCAAAACTTTGGAATTGGATGAGGACTATATTGAAAAGTGACAAATTAATCGTCAATGTTGTGGTTTTCAAGATATGTAATTGCATTAGAATTTCTTTACAGTCTAAAGGAGAAAAAAAATGGAGGCATTAGATTTTGACTGACCCTTGTAGATTCAGAATTTTACACTTTTTTCACTACCTACTGAAATAAAATTTGAGAATTGCTATTTTTTAAGTATGTACAAAAGAGGATGATTTTCAGGATCTGATAAATTTTTCTTGCCAAAGCAACAAGTGTATGTAGTGCACGAAGGAATACAGAACTAATAGATTCAAGAAAAAAATCATGTTGAGAAATTTGAAGAGAATAATTTTTTTCAGCCTTAAATACAGTTGACCCCAGCTTTATGCACAGTTCACCGATCAACGGGTTCAATTAATGAACTGCCGAGTGAAGACAGTTAAGTATCATCATCATGATCATAAGCTTACGTTGCAGCTACAGGTGTCTTTCCAGGTGTCGCAAATTAATTGTAAATGCATTCTGATGAATTAAACAAACATGAAAGTGGATAGATATTTCCCTTTTTCTTTTGGCATTTTACCTCTCAAATTGGTTGGCACAGGGTCCAGACAACCTCTTGCTGGATTGCCGTTAGGAATCTCTGATGCTGCCTTTCATGTTTTTCGGTTGGAGTTAGGTGTTATGACAATGGTCTTGGGCATAGGTGTTAAATGAGAGGTGATACTGTATCTGATTGGTATTGTGACAAACTGTTTCCCCCACCCGGATACAAAGGGGAACCATTGTAACATAGTGATCAGTGCATTTCGGCAGCACATGCCAACTCCGTAATTGTAGGAATCCCGAGTCGGCAGGTATTATTATCACGCAGTGAATATAGTACAAAATTAGTGTCTTTGGGAGAAAGCCACCTGTCAAAAGGAATTTCCTCTCTTTTTCCCCAGAAGTAAGACGAACCACACTCTCAGATATATGGTAGACAAGGATTTAATGCATTATAAAAAATCAAAACAATTGTTGCAATCTTACAAAAACACATGAAAGTTGTGGCTGAACGCACAAACTAACCTTCAAATAACAAGAAATACAACACTATTGAATACACTGATGGATGATTTGAATGAAATGGATGATATGACAGCACATTTATGATATGGATGGGGATGCAAACGAATGAATAGCAATAATCATGAACTATAAAGAAATACACTTTTTTACAAGGAACTCCCGAGTCTCATAGATAGACTGCGGGATGACTATTTACATAGAGCATCTGCTATCAGTCAGACGTGTTTCAAATGCAGTTGGGCCCTGAGACCTCTAGGCATTAGCAAACATTATATAATAAAGTAGATTGACAATGGTTAACGTTGCCTCGAGTCACGCAACGTATAACATTTCACTTGACTTGACAAATGGACACGAAATGATGAAAACGGGGGATGGGCGTGGGTGGAGAGACAGTGGCTTACGTGACAGATGATGATGACTGATGATTGAAGATGAAATACAGGATGATGACAGTTGCACTCGGCTCATCAGGCAGCATATGGACTAGCGGCGAGCCGTGCGTGCACTGTCGTGAGAATTCATGGCAATAACTGGTGAATTACCTTCAGGTAATATATTATAGAAACACTAAGGAGCTCAGGAGCATTTATTCCAGCAATATTGAAAAGGGGAAAGAAGATGCTGAGAAGCCATCGTCTGTTGTTTCCAGAAACATCATAAGTCCCACACAGTTGATCAACTGTATCTACGTCTCCTTTTTTACTATAGAAAGTTATAATTTGAGGTTTCTGTTTCTCTTTCACGGACTCATTGAGTTTGGCATCATTGTGCATCGTTGAAATCAGATTTACTACCTTGCTTTTTTTGGGGATGTAGGATACCAATATCAGGTTCTCATGAATCCGAAGGCACTGGAATAAACTGATTGACCTTTTGGCTGAGAGAACGCTGAAGTAATTTCCTTGTTGTTCTAGCGTATTATTCCAACTAATGTTAGTTTATGATCATGCAAGAGCTTGGAGGCCACAGAAATACTGGTGAACCAATTATTTACTGTTCTCATCCAGTTCCTGAGATTTGAGACACCATCCTTTCCTCAATATCAGCTGGGGTGTTCCTCAGTTTGTAGGGACCGTCTGGCTGTTTACCAACGTAAACCTATAAGTCTCTGGTGTAAAAAATCTTTTGAGTCTGCTATAGCAAAAATCTTGATGCCATATTTTGCTGGCTTTGAGGGAATGTACTGGATAAATGAGCACCGACCACGGAATACTTCCAGTTTTTCATCAATTGTGACACATTTACCGACTGAGTAATGGGCCTTACAATTCAACACAAAGATATCAAATACATCCCGTATTGTAGCCAGTTTGTCCAACTTACGGCGATCCTCATGAGTCGTGCGATTATCAAATTGGATATTGCAGTAGGAACCGATACTGGAAAAGGGACATTGTCGCAGGAAAGATTTCCAAGATTTTGTCAGTTCCATCATTTTTCATAAATCTTCCAGATTTTACCTGCCAGGACGGAAAACACCTAGCAGATATAGAAGCCCGATAACTGCATTGAGCTCCATTTTATCCGTGTTTAATACTCTTGACTTATCCTTGAATCCTGCTGCGGCTTTCTCGATGAACATGTTAGTACAGTCAGCGATTATCTGGATTATGTTGGGGGAAAGGAATAACTCAATGCACTCAGTAAGGGAATTAGCATTTTTTGCATCACCTTTGTCCCAAGGTGCCACTTTTACAATGTTGTGCGACCTGGTGCATGTTGTACGAGACTGTGCCTTTGACCATTTGAATGTTTTGTCTTTTCCTATGTAGTATGCTTGCTTTGCAATCCCTTCCCCATCATCATCATCAGTATCTTCATTGGAATGGCCGATGTGTTGTGGTTCTAAGGCGGAATCTTTCTCCGGTTGTAACACTGTATCGCCATGTTTAGGCTCTTTATCAATTTAGGATCTTTAATTTCTCAATATCTTCCTCGTATAATATCTGCAAATGGTGATGCACTTATGTAATTGTACGCACCCAATAAAATACAAAACACTATTGTCACATCCCAGCAAAACTGAAGTCTCTTACCTTTCCACTCATTTTCAGTGGCGGGTCAGTTACCTCTCATGCCGGCCTTAGTGGCGGCATGGTAAAGTCCTCGCCTGCCAATCCTAAGGTTGCGGGTTCGAGTCTTGCCTGGGTGTGTTTTCTTCAACTCAGGGCATTAGTGTTAACGTGTGTGGGTGAAATAGAAGAGAGGGCTGCATAACCTTAATTTCATCCTGAACAAAGTCGCAATTATTATTGTTATTCTCGCCATTGCTCAGGTGGGGTGTGATACACCCAGAAGACTTCTGGCACTGCTCGGGTGGGGTGTGAGATACCCAGAAGCTATATTTGCCATCGTCAGGGTAAAACATTCTATATCCGACTGCGGATGAAATCATGTGCGCACAGCAGATATACCAGGTGACAACTAGTCAAGGTCCTAAAGTGCACACTCACGCCATATAGGAGAATCGAGAGCAACTTGATCTGCTGGGGTTCTGTACACCCCACCTGAGTAACAAAGGGTTAATAGTCAGAAATAAGCCTCTCTTCCACCTTGGAAGAGCCTTTATATACCCGGCTCACGCACGGGTATATGGGTATTTCACGTCACACACACATGGGGAGGGGGGGACGACGATGGTTGCCACCGCCACTCCAAGACCAAATTTACGCAAAACCACTGCGATGCATTCGACACACACAGACACTCACCACTCAAACATAACACACACTACTTCCTCGCCTTATCAAAAGAGCGCGGGTCATCTCACCCTTCCAAAGAAAGAGAGGAGTGGGGGGGGGGGGAGAAAAAAATAAAACATCGCTAAACGGAACGGGAAACAAGCCGTGACCATTACAGTATATTTGTGAAAAAGGGAAGCAGATTTTTTTAGATTTGAAATCCAGAATGTTTTCAACTAGTTATGCTCACTATGATAATTTTAGTTGGGATGCATACAAAATTTACCATAAAATTACAAATATCTGAAGTATTTAATACAATATTTAAGCTGGCAGTGACTGTTTGTATTCAGGTCATAGCAAAAACGGTCAACTCATGATTTCTGACTCAATGAAATTTCTTTATCTTTAACATAAGGTGCTTCAAGATAGCCTCACAAAACTTTATGATGACAGAATTTACGGGCATTACTACAAACCTGTGGAAACCTATGTCTTGAATCCTAAGTCTGTCACCCTTGGTGAGCTCTATGGAGAAGTTAACCCAGCTACTTTAGAGTGGCGAGATGGTCTCTTGGGAATAGGCGTACGCCTTGCAGCTCAGGTAAGATGATGTCTAGATTTGAAATTAGAGTTAGCTCAAAGTATTCATCGTTTTGCATTAAGAACTAATGGAGGTGTGGTAGATATTTGGATGACCTTGTCTAGCAGGGATGGTATCACTCTTTTCTAAGAAACTTTGCTTGATGCCATCTTGAGTCACTGCATTGTAAGAAATTATGAAGTGATTTTTGTGCTCAGTGGAGAGCTGATTATCTGATGTTTAACTATGCAATTGGCAGATTATCTGGTGGTCTCTCTGTCAGCTAGAAGCACACCCTCCTATCCAACCCTTTCCCCACTCTTGTCCATTTTCAGCGATAGTCAATGGTGTATTAGAATCTGCAACATTGCTACATTTTGTGCTGAAAAAACATTAACCTGCATTTTTTTATATGTGCTAATAGTGGTGCTGCATTATGCATTAAGTCCTCAGGTTCATTACTCCATGATGGGAGTTTTTTACTTTCCTTCTGAACCATTATCAAAATGTAGGTTTATTCAGGAAGAAGAAAGTGAGTGTCTCTGGAAAATTTTGTCACAAATTGAGCTGAGCATCAGGAGGAGAGTCAGTAGGTAATATGTAGTGGCTGATTACATTACAGGTCTGAGCGTAGAGGAGGGTGGTAACCCTGATTTCTTAGCTTTTAAAGTGGGTCAAGATGGAGTAAGCTAGGGGACAAGGACCTCCAAATTAGTTATAATTTTGGATTAGATAAATTAGGTTCTGAAGGGCTGGCATTGTATGGTTTGTAGGAACTACCCTTCTTTAGATCCCATTGTGATACTGATGCATTCAATTCCAAACATGTAGGGCTTTTTTCTGATCACCATAACCTCATTATTTCTAGATGGATTCATGAATTTTGCTCAGCACAATGTGCTTATTATCTAAGTTTTGGGTGTAAACATTGTTTATAGCTTTTGTAATCTTATTTAATAATGTAGGTGTTGTGAATGGTTTTGTTTTATTCTTATTCCTGTAGTTACCTTCTCTCTACATCTCCTAGACAAGTTGGCATGCATGACTTTCTTCTCTGAACTCCTTAAAGCTCCCACCTTGATTCCCCTCTCCCTCATCTCCCCTCACCGCCTCACTCCACACTGACAGTTAACATCATGATTAACTTTCAAGTAATGCTACTTTCTTGAAGTTCATGCTCCTTTTTACACATCGACTACTGAAGCTGTTACCATATTTTCTGGCTCATAAGATGCTCAGGTATGTGAGATATGCCCTACCCAGATAGCACGGTGAACTTGCTGCAAACTTGCAGCAAGTTTGCAAAGCAAGTCTCGCAAACTTGCAGCAAACTTACAAAGCAAGTCTGCAAGTCTCTGCAAACTTGCAGCAAGTCTGCATCAAACTTGCTAGTCTCCACTTTGTGCACTTGCAGCAAGTTTGCAGAGCAAGTCTGCTGCAAGTGTGCACAGTAAGTCTGCTGCAGGTCTGCATTATATAGCACACTCTAATGTATTCTTATTTTATATCTATCGGCATTTGGGACTAAAAATTATAAATATTTATTCCAATAATAATATATTAATTTGTCCGATAGTCCACAGTAGATATATATATGGCAGCTGTTAATCATTTTTCCACTATATCTCCAGAAACACATGTACAGCGGCACTCAAATAAAGGAACAATACTTGGTAATGACATCAAGTCGAGTAAATGAAAAGATAACTTTTGAGATGGTAACATTTATTGAATGAAGCATAATGAAACAACTCACATTGCATAAGTAGAAAAAAATCATCATCATTTCATTGGACTCCACACTCACAATTTACGATACTCTAAAATAACACAATAATCACTGCCAAGGAAAAATCCAATTGCATATTGCTAATTAGTCATTACCTGCCTTAAACGCATACGGGTCAATTATCTCAACAAAATCACATTGGACACAACAATGCAATGAAATAAAAAGATGACACTTGGGGTGGCAACATTCACTGAATGAAGAATAATAAAACACTACACTTTTTATCCCTTCACTGGGACGTAAACAACCACACTTTCAAGACAAGCGCAATTCACTAGTCCCCAACTTCACGCACATCAACTTGTTGCCACCAACTTCACTTCAATTGAAATAGATTCCACATTTTAATTCTGTCATTGGTAGAAATAGACTCCTTGGTAGAAACAATTAACTGATTGCTGTTATGTCTTCCCCAACACTTACTACGCATTTTTCACACTTTTAATACCATTCCTGTCAATACACATTATTTTAAGAGATTAATTCCGAATAATTAACGTAAAAATATCACCACCAGACACACACAATCCAGCGCAGCACATAAATAACGCTTGTAATCACTGGCATGCCACAATGTACACGCAAACAAAACACACGAAAAAACTTCCTTTAAATATTAAGACCAAAAATTACACAGTTGTTAATTGCTCAATGAAACTTAGTGATGACTACATTATTTAAAACTTGAAATTAAATGCTTCACTGGGATAATTTTTTTTAAATTGTAACAGTTAAAATCCATAACAAGACGTGCGATCGTAACTATCTTCCAATATAGCTTTGCACAGCATTCTAGACCACTATTCACATTTGAAGTCCAAGTATGTTTCAAATAATTTATTGTCCACAAAATATATCACACTGCGATACTTCTTCAAATATAATTCAAATTAAAAACCAAAACAAACTATTCTGCGATCGATATAATGGCCGCTTCGGCACTACTTTGGCGCCGAAGCCAAGCATAAGCACAGGTCAATACAAATACCAACAGTAAAGCGTAAAAGATCGCAGTTGTTCGTGATCATGAATATAGTACTTATATTCATATTCGTGATTATTCGTGAATATATACAATATGCACTTAATTAGATAAAATATTACGTACAGTTGTTAACAATACTCACTTTTAGCAAACTTGCAGCAAGCCACCGGCAAGTGAAAATCAAGTCTAGTGCGAACTTGCATCAGACTTGCATGGTGTCTTGCTACCAACTTTCTGCAAACTTTCAAAGCTAGGAAAGTCTAGCAAGTGAAAATCAAATCTAGATCAAACTTGCTGCAAACTTACTGCAAAACTTACTGCAAACTTACTGCAAAAAATCTGGGTAGTTTTCACCACATAGTTCAAAAAAATAAATAACCTCTCTATTACCCTTCGATATTGTTAATGGTGAAACAGAAAAGCAATCTTTTAACTGATACTGGAACAAATATGGTGATATGGCATGATCTGGAATGCCATCATGCTTATTTTTACATTCATCTCATTGTAAGATTCGTGTCATGCAGATTTCAACAAGGAGGTCTTCAAGAAAAATCATACCTAAATTTTGACCATATAAGAGACAGGGTGGTTTGCCATGAGTTTCTATGGAAAAAATCATTCTATGAGCTGGAAAATACGGTACTTTTATTTTGATGAAATCTTCATGGCTTTTGGTATTTGCAATGGCAGTTTTCTTTTAATATCCCATCTAAATGTTATTTTCAACTCATTTTTTTCACTCTCTGTGCCTGTTGAGCTTACCATGCAGTCTTAGAGGATTCATGAACCTCAATTAGTAATGTAGGCCTACATGTTTTTCTTTTGAGAGCAGTGTACTGCTGACATTCACCAATGGATCATTTGTGATGGCCCTGTTGATGCTGTTTGGATTGAAAACATGAACACTGTATTAGATGACAACAAAATGCTGTGCCTTGCTAATTCTGAAAGAATTAAGTTGACTCCATGGGTTCACATGGTATTTGAAGTTCAGGATCTAGCCCAAGCATCTCCAGCCACTGTTAGTCGGTTGGTATAAGTTTTCATTGATTGTTTTCATCTGCATGAAATAATGTATTAGATACACTCTTTGGTTTCAGGCTTCACTTTGTGGAAGTATTTAGTATTCATACTAAATAATATATTTTGTATTTTTCCACTGAATTTATTAACAGTACAGCGCGTTTCGCTGATCTACAGCATCATCTATCATCATCAAGAATTTGTACCTGAAGATGCTGTAGATCGGCAAAACGTGTTGTACCGTTAATGAGTTGTGGAAAAAATACAAAGTATATTGTTTAGTATGGATAATGTATGAGATGCCTTTCATTTTAAATGTGAAAATATTAAAATGATGGTTTTTTGAAATGTTATAGGGGAATCTTCTATGGTTGATATTTTCTCTGAGAGTAATTCAGTGTTAATTTTTTTCTGAATTATAATTAGGGATTGACGGATCCAGGATTATTTTAGGATCCGGATCTGGACCGGATCCTTGATTTCAGATCTCGGATCCTTCAGATATTTTCAGATCCTAGTGTATTTTTTGTAGGTATTATGCTAGGAAGCAATGTTATTAAAGTAGGTTGCATACACGAACACATATTATAATAATAATAATAATAATAATATATTTATTGATCTTTATATTTTACAAGAGTAAAATGTGGGACAAGTCATTCACAAGAATAATACAACACAGGAATACAAAAAAACATACAAAGAAAGAGATTATGGCCCAAAAGACTCTTCCAGAAAGTCTTGTACATTATAGTAGACCTTATTTATCAGAAAGTCTTTAAGTTTTCTTTTAAATGATGCTTTAGAGGTGGCATTTTTTATGACAGAAGGTAAATGATTAAAAACTTTAATGGCTACGTGGAAGGGACTCTTGTTGTACATTGATGTAGTGTGATGAAGCATGTGCATATCCACTCTCTGCCGAGTGTTATGCCCATGTATTTGGTCATTTGTAGTGAATTCACTCTTATTATCTAAAATGTAAATACATAGGTGATAAATGTATAAGCTTGGCAGCGTTAGGATTTTTAACTCTTTAAAGTGAGGTTTACAGGATTTTCGTGTCGGTATTTTAACTATGTATCTAATACCTCTCTTTTGCATTACAAAAACCTTTTTAAAACCAGGAGCGGATCCCCAGAAAATAATGCCATAAGTTAGATGTGACTGGAAGATACCAAAATATGCCATTTTTCGCACTTCTAAGTTAACAATGTTGGCAAGATTTCTCAAAACATAACCACATTTTGCAAGTTTAAGGCATAATTGATTAATATGGTTCTCCCAAGTCAAGGACTCATCAATTAATAATCCTAAGAACTTTGCACTAGTAACTCTTTCAACAGATTTCCCATTCAGGTGAAGATATTTGAGAACTCTTAACAGAGGCTAATGAAATAGATAATGATGAAGACATTTGGTTAGGGTATCTAAAATAGAGGAATCCAAGCTGTCAAAGTCATCAGTCAGTGTGCATACTCTTAAACGCGAAAGTAGGGTTCCGTCTTTGGAAAAATTATGAACGGGAGTGGAATTCAAAATTTTCTGACATGCTGTGGAGCTTTCCTCACTTTTCGTCACTTTCTTGTGGGAGGTATATGTACGTTGGTTTTGTCCACAGATGCTTAATGGTGCAGGATACCTTGCTAAAAAAAATGTGTTTTCAGGCCGTCGGCATTTACACTGCTACGATGGATTGTTGGTAATAATGTTTTCACGATAAAAAAGATAAAAACTACAGTTTTCACGATTCGATATAGTAAAGATAGGCTATATTGGAAGTTATTTCAAACATACATGATTTTAACCATAGTGAAGAGATAAATGTGTATATTAAGCCTAAATCAAACATTTTCACCAGCGCATTACTTGGCCATGAGATGGACTATATGAGCCAAAAAAGTCTATAATCTGAAATAGTCTTTTCTCTTTGAATTCTGACCTTTCTCATAAGAATATTTTTGATACAATTGAAGCAATCGCGCAAAGCATGAACCATGGCTTGCTTATTCATTGGAGCTTTACTGTGATGGCAAGGCTAAGGCCAAACTGGACCTCCGATTCAGCCGACTTCTTCGTCTTCACTGCATAGCTCACTCTCCCCCACCCCTGCCAACACCAGATACTTTTTTTGTGTATGCTTTGCGAAGACGGTAGTAAATCATTCTGTGATGAGAAGAGGCTGACAGTTTCTTCCTTCTCTCTTGGCTCATATTACGGCTTGAGTGATTCCTTGAAATCATCCCGGGTCCCGAACTGCTACTCTAAAACTTGCTGACTCGAAAGGCATTGACTGCTAATTCCCCCATGCACCCCTCTCACACCTCCCTTGGCCGTAACGCCGTCTTGCTCAAGTTGAAAAAAAATCACTGCTAATTCTTGAACAAGACGAAATTCATGAGACTGGGACTCATTCTGCGAGAACGATATGGGAGTCAACCGAGAAGATCTCTCCTTCGCCTTACGTAAACAATGGACGTTGCAATTATCAATTTGCAATGCTCATTGTTTATTTGAAATTAAATGAAATTTATTTCTCCAGTAGTTTTTTTTACAATACAATAACATATTTATATATATATATATATAGATATTGTGACGGCCCGGGTCCATCACTGACTCACGTCCCAACCTTTTCCCACTCACCACCCCCACCCCACTCCCTGGCTCTTGATTTGTAGCACATTGCTGCCTTAACACACAAGATGAATACAGTTAAAACGAGGTGAAACAAGTTTCATTTCGTCAAGATGATTCCAGTTAATACGACTTGAAACGAGTACTAAACGCGCAAGATGGATACAGTTAAAACGAGATGAAACGAGTTTCATATCGTCAAGATGAATCCAGTTAATACGACTTGAAACAAGTACTAAACGCGCAAGATGGATACAGTTAAAACGAGATGAAACGAGTTTCATATTGTCAAATTGAATCCAGTTAATACAAGATGAAACAAGTAGAAACTCGTCGAGTTGAATCCAGTTAATACGACATGAAACGAGTTAAGAAATGCAAGTTTAAACAAGACTTCTAGTTATGACGAGTTGGTTTTACGAGTTGAAAACAGAGCAAATGGGCCATAACCACGTTAAAACGAGTTGAAATTACAAGATGAATTGGGTTGAAAACAGTTAAAAACATGCGAGTTGGATTCAACTCGTTTCAACTGGAATTTTCCGCAGGGTATGGTCTAATTTTTTAGACCATACCCTGCGGAAAGTTAGAGACCTGACCTGTAAAGTTTAAGTTAGTTTTTACCTGAGCAAAAAACCCTCCACCATGGTATTGATGTGGTTTCACCCACCACCAAATTGATGGCATTACTTGAATTGTATAGTTTTCAATTATTTTTTTATTTAATACCTTTCAGTTGTGGCATGGTTTACGTTGATGCTGCTGAAATGAAGTGGATGCCATACTTCAAGACATGGCTGTCTAAGTTGCCAGAAAATTCTTTTGTCAGAGAATATCTTCATAACATAGTACAAACTTATGTTGAAAATGGGTTCAAATTTATCCACCAAAACTGTATCTGTGCAATTGATCAGGTAAATTTACATTGTAGACTCTTAAAGTCACTACGGCCTATAATTAATGCATTCTTGCTTCTTCTACTATGTGATTTATTCATTTAACTAAGCTTCATCATCATCATTCTACAACAATACCATCCAGGATAAATTTTGGCTTCCGTGCATCTTGTTCTTTATGTCTGTCTTTAAAGGGTATCTAACTCCTCATCTCCAGTACTATCAGATAACTTCCTACATCTTTGATCTAACCTCACAGTCTTCCTCTTTTTATGTAGTCTCCTTGTATTCTGAATCAGTTAACCATAAGCATATAGATCAGTTTTGCTCACCATATTTAAGGTTAACTGAGCTTTCTGAATTTTAAAAATTTGGTTTTCAGGTTGATATTGGAAAGATAGCAATGATGTGCAGCCTTTTAGATTGTTTTACCAAAGTTTTTGTGGAAGTTGAAACTGGTATAGACAAACCCAGGCTAAGCAATTTTATATGCCAGACCTTTGTATTTGCATATCTTTGGTCAGTCGGTGGCAATTTGAATGACCTCTATCAAGAGACATTTGAGGTGTTTGTGAGGGATCAATTTGAAGAGCATCCTGATGCCAGGTATTTTAGGTGCTGCCCACTTGAGTCTCTCCTTGACCTATGAAGTAAAAACTATTAACAAAGAATGTATTTCTTACAGGCTGCCATCCAGCAATGATTTATGGTGTTATTTCATGAATGATTCAATTAGACGCCTGGAACTTTGGCAAAAGATTACATCACCTTTTTCTTACAGCAAAAATATTCCTTATTTTGAAATTTTGGTTCCAACCGTTGATACCACAAGGTTTGCTTTTTTGGCAGAGAAGCTCCTTTCAGTCAACAAACCTGTCCTTTTCACTGGTCAAACAGGTATTTTGCCACTTAGGTTTTTAAATATTTTCTAAGTACATACAAATTAGGATGAAATTACCGTACTGGCCCGAATATAAGATGGCACTGAATGTAAGACATTTTTAAGAGAAGGTTTTAGAGCTGCCATTTTAGGGTAAACATTTTAATGCATATATAGGATGAAAGAAGCATGCAGTGTGTTTGCTTCAAAGATTTTCATGCATTTTATTAATAAATTTATGGGAACAATACTTTAGTCAGTGAGATAGATATGCTTACATACAGTGTAACCACAGTGGGGTATGCAGGATTGAATTCTGGGAGCGCTTTGACTTCTGTGGTGGGGTTTCATTAATATTTATGTGCATCATCATAAAATGATATTCAGATTATTACATATTCAATAAAACAATAATTAAATTAATATTCTCTTTTTGTTAAGACAATTCAACTAAATTTTTAGCCCAATAAGCAAAATTCTAAACATTAGCTCAGGTAAACGAATGAAAATGAATTCAGGTAAACATGTGTTTGGGGGGCGTTTAAACCCTAAAATCCCCCCCATCTCCACTGTGTAACCATACTTACTGCAATCAAGTTCTGAGGTGGCTTTTATATACATTTCCCTCCAGTGGTTACGGGGATTAAAATATGAGGATATAGAATACACATACAATATAAACTTATTAATTTCAATGAGGTCGGGGCATTAAGGTGATTATTATTGAAAATGTTTTCCTATGATTACAGGGGTCATAATAGGATGAGTTCTGGATTCTCAGTGGTCATGTATTTCACCCTTGTAACACTATTTTAAATATCATATTCACTTTCCTCTTCAGATTTCTCACATATTTCATCATCACTTTCCAAATGAGATGTCTCACTTCAAACTTCCCTTGGCCTCCATTCCACGTCTTCCGAATCGGAGTCCTCCCGTATGCCGTCATCCTCAGTGCCATCCAATGCATTTGAAATACAGCATTTCTTAAAGTCTCTCACTATTGATTCTTCTGGGATGGCATCCCAAGAAGCCTCAATCCACCGAGTAATAAGTGCCAAAGATGGCTTTTGAATACGTCCAGAGGGTGTGTATTCAAAGTTTCCACTCAGCATATTATTTTTTTAGCTTACTTTTGAAGGCCCTATTAACACATAAATCCAAAACTTGAATGAATAGGAAGACTATTCATTTTGATAACTTTCCGAGTGCACTGGTATAATTTTATGGAATCCAATGAACATAATGGTTACTCTCAATATCTTTACACTTGTCACACACTTTCAACTCATTTTCTTAGTGTGGCATTCGAATCAATATTAACACAAATATTTTTAAGAGGCTTGTTCAATTATTGGGAAATGTGACGTTGTGAATTTGTGAATATCGATTAGGTGCCCACGGCGTGAATAATGGAAGAGCATACTGTGTCACCCAAGAAGTGCTCCAGGTCTCCGGTTCCACACTACTTCCAGCCACTCCAGCATCAGCTACTCAGTGAAAACCCCTTTCTTGTTCACTCGCACTATGATGCGAGGCGTGATGCATTCTTTGGGCATTGTTTTCCTACTTTAAACAATCAGTGGTGGGAATTTTCTTCCATCACCTGTGCAGGCAATCATTGTTGTTGAACATAGTTTTTCATTGCCCGACATTTTTATGAGCACTAAGGAGGCACCTTTTTCATTCACTGTTGTATTGGGAGGCATATCAAAATATATCGGCATTTGATCAGCATTCCCCATATCATGCAACAGATTGTTATATGCTTTGTATTTAGCAATCACAAAACGCTGAAACAGAAGGAGCGTTTCTTCAAAATTTATCGGTAATTTCTGTGCAAGAGTTGTGCATTGTTGTAATGAGAAGTGATGATGGAACATAAATCTTTTACCTATCCAAGACTTGCCTTAAATTATGTCCTTGGGATCCCTAAGCCTTGTGCTACTTGTAATGCTTTTGTGACTATGGCCTCACGAGACACAGGAGCACCCTTCCTGAGCTCACACACAATATCTTCAACGATGCATTCTACTTTGCTCATTCTTCCTTTCTTTGGCCCCCTTATAGCCTTTCTTGTTGAGTTGGATGCCCTCAATATTTGCTCTCTTTCATCCATCGATGAACATTGCACTCTGACACGCACAATTGCTGACCAGCCTCTGCGATTGATGTTTCTTTCGCTTTTGAAGTAGCTTGTAGTTTTAAACTAGCATTGTAACTCTTTCTCTCTCCTCTGGGAGCATGACCAATTTGTGAACCACATTTTTCAACCTTACTAATCATTGGTGATAGTCGAACTCAATATGACTTCGAACTAAAGTGACACGTTGTTCGGTTTCTGAACTTTCCACTGACAAAAATTGGTTCACTTTACTACTACTGCTGTGTGGCATAAGCATGAATGATTGTTACAAAATATGCTAAGTCTAAAGGTAGTAGATTATAGGAAACTTAATGCCTCACTTATTCATCCCCAGGTCCCGAGAGCATCATGTCGTAACAACTCCAGGATGGTCATGGTTTTCATGGCAATACACTGTATACCCTCAGTAACTTGACACAACACCCCCTCAACTTCATTTTAGAATTATGTCAAGGAAGTGCCAAATCATTGTATACAATCCATTTTTGGCAAATGAGCTCCGATCAAGTTTGAATTAGTAGTCGCAAGGAACCAGTAGTTACACTACGCACCAATGTTGTGCGGGTTGCGTCCCGAAATTTTATTTTCGTAGGGTGTGAAAATAAGACTGATAGTGATTTCTGACCTCTTCCCAGTGGAAAAAATAACCACCTTATATTCAGGTCAATACGGTATGGTTAATAATTCCTCAGAAATTATCTTTTAATATTGTTTGTTTTGTAAGAAACTACTCATGGTGTTATGTAGGTAAGTATCTATCTAGCATTTCTACCTCATAGTTGGAATTCAGGAAACTGTTGATTAAAGATGAAGATCCAGTGAAGATGATCGGTCATTGTGATCAGAAACTGGGATTGAGATTTTGTTTAAATTTGGAATGAATGCAAAATATGAATTAAAAATGCATTCTTGTGAATGCATTGAACGTTGAAATAGGTGTTTTCTTACTTAATTTGGCATTTTACCACCCACTTTGGTGGTAATGGACCTAGGAGAACCTCCTATTGGATTGTCATTAGGAATCTTTGATGCCGCCTTTTGTGGTTTGGCAAATATACTTTATATATGCACCATATTAAGTGGTGTCCTTCCAAGTCGTGACCTTCACTTGACTTTGAGAATTTTTTGGTTCAAGTGAAGTTATGTGTTGTGACAATGGCCTCTAAAATGTTGGAACTACGTAAGCAAACCAATGACATTCTCATACTTGGTATTTTCGATTGTCTTTTTTTTTTTTTTTTGTAATAAAGCGTGTGCTGTTCCAGTCTTACAATGCACGTTGAACTGATAACGTCTTTAGTCCTTTTATTTATCACGTCCACCCGGTAATTCCCAACATAAAATGCATTTCTTGCAGAAAGTTACCATCAAATCAAGCGAGATATTAAATACACATTAGAAGACGATATTGAGTGGAACCAAAATAGTGATGCTAATAAAATAATAGATATTCATTCATTCATTACAGTAATCTACCGGTTAGAGGTAGGTTGTGATGAAAGTCAGAGAATATCCAACGAACTCTTACACGTGATGTGCCCTTTCTACCTCTAGTATTTCTTTCTTCATCTCAGCATAAGTCCTACCTTTCTTCATCCCGTCCATAAAACCTATTCTCTTCCTTCCCCTTCCCCGCTTACCCAACATCCTACCCTCTATCACGGCCTTCAGCAAACCATCGCCCCTCATTACCCCTTCCAGCCACCTAGCCTGTCTTCCCCTAATCTCATCTATAATTTTCCTCTCCTCGCCCACCATGTCAAGCACTTCCTCATTTGTCTTCCTTTCCATCCAACACACCTCCATCCTCCTCCACACCCACATCTTGAAAGCCTTCAGCCTATTTTCGTCTTCCTTTCTCAAGGTCCACGTTTCTACCCCATACAACGCCACACTCCATATCAAGCTCTTCACCAGCCTCTTTTTTACATCCTTACTTAATGTCCACGTCATCAGCTCCCTTCTATTATTGAACGCTTCCTTCGCTAGTGCTATTCTCCTCCTAATGTCTTTGCTACTATGTCCTGTTTCTTCTAGCGTACTGCCCAAGTAATTAAATTGTTCTGCTTACTACAGTTTGTGACTTCCTACTCTTATCACCAGCCTCGCTTTCTTTGTCCTAGAGAATCTCATTACTTTTGTTTTCTTATTATTAACCTTCATCCCGTATTTCTCGCACTGCATTTCCAGGGCATCTACTAAAATTTGCAATCCTTTCGATGACCGACTGACCAATGCCTGGTCGTCTGCGAATCTAACTGACTTTATCCGCTGGCCTCCTACTTTCATTCCCACATCTAGTTCATCCCATGCCTCTCTTACCATTTCCTCAGCATAGATGTTAAAAAGTAAAGGCGACAACGGGCACCCTTGCTGCATCCCGCGACCTATAACTGCCCACCCTGATTCACAGTCAGCTACCCTCACCTGAGCCTTCTGCCCCATATATAAGTTTCAGATGAGTCTCCTATCATGCCAATCTATTCCTATTTTCCCCAGTATCTGCATTAGTTTCTCCCAGTTTACACTGTCAAACGCCTTTTCGAAATCTAAAAAGCAAGGGAAAACATCCTGATTATGCTCTATGTTACTATATATAAGTGTCCTCATTACCACAATCGCGTCTCTGGTTGCCCTCCCCTTCCTGAACCCAAATTGGTCATCACCTAAATAGCAGTTTGCTCTGCCCTCCAACCTTCTATTTAGTATTCTAAGCAAGACTTTTGCTGCATGCAAAATTAAACTGATTGTTCTATACTCCTTGCATTCTGAGGCTTTCTTCTTCTTCGTGATAGGTATTAATACTGTTTTCGCGAAATCCTCTGGCCATACTCCTTCCTCGCAGATCCTGCGAATAAGTTCGAAAAACGATTTTCTCCCTTTACTACCTAGATTCTTCAGTAGCTCCGAAGGTAGGTTATCGGTTCCCACGGCTTTTCTACCCTTCATCTCTCTTAATGCCCTCTCTATTTCACTGTCAAGTCACTCTGGTCCAAGGTTATCCTTATCTATTGTTCCTTCATCCTCTAGATCTAGGCTAAAGGGTCTATTCTCGCTATCATATAGCTCCTCTATGTATTCTCTCTATCTTTCCTGGATATCTTCCTGTTCGATTAATATCTTCCCTATTTTGTCCTTAACCTTTGGTATCGTTTGACCTTCCTTACCACCCGATAACAATTTCACCTTCGCGTACAAAGCGCCTACTTCCCCCTCCTCCTGCAGCTTTTCCATTTCCTTGTATTGTCCCTTGCACCAGTTTTCTTTTGCCTGATTGGTCACTCCCCGGAGTTTATTATTCAATTCCTTGTACTTCCTCTTGCCTACGTCGGTGTTGATGTTTTTCCATATCCTTCTCTCCTCCATTTTCTTTATCATTTCTTCCGTAACCCACTGCTTCTTAACCCTCTTCTTTTCCACCGTTCCTATTGTTTTCTCTGCCGCTCCTGCGATGCCTCTTTTTATAACCTCCCATCTTCTCTCTATTGTTCCCATCCACTTTGCTTCACCTATGTTCTTTTCTACCAGCTCTTGGTATTCCCTTCTTTTCAGCCCTTTCAATGCTTCAAGGTTCCACCTCTTTATCTTCCTACCTTTACAAAGCCTTTTGAATCTAACTTCATACTTCATCATCACCAAGTTATGATCTGAGTCCGGATCTGCCCCTGGATAGCTACGCAAGTTTTTTACACTGTTCCTAAATCTCTGCATTACCATTATATAATCAATTTGGTATCTCCCAGTATCACCCGTCATTTTCCATGTGTACCTACGCCTGGGGTGATGTTTAAACCAAGTAACGGAGAAAAAGACAACTTTTACAAATACCGCTGAATTTATTTAAAACTCGACCCGGGTTTCGACGTGGGTTCACATCATCATCAGGCAAAATATAAGAGAAGCGCAAGCCTTATATACATGACATAGCCAAGTGAGGGTGGGGGTGGGAGGGGGGGGGGGGGAGTTAAGGAAAACGGGAGGAGGGAAGGGGGGGAGTTGATTGCGGATGACGGACTAAGAGGACAAAGGGGAGGGGGTTAAAGCTTTGAGAATGGGGGAAGAGGCCGGGAACATACATTCATTGACAAGGAATTTATCACAGTCAAGTTGTTTCTTAAAAATCTCCAGCTGTTATGGGTTAAAAGATGTTTGGCGAAGTTGCTTCCATTAAAATTAAAATTTTTAAAATCCCTTGTATGCTCCGTTTGTCTAATTTTAAAATTTCTACACGTCTGTCCCACATACCGTCCACCGCAATCACTGCATTCCATTAAATAAACACCACTTTTCTTCTGAGGGTCAATCGGGTCCTTAGTGTTCACTACAAGGTTCTTCATACTGAATGGAGTTTTGAATGCCACTTTAAAACCTTGTAGTGAACTGTAAGGACCCGATTGACCCTCAGAAGAAAAGTGGTGTTTATTTAATGGAATGCAGTGATTGCGGTGGACGGTATGTGGGACAGACATGTAGAAATTTTAAAATTAGACAAATGGAGCATACAAGGGATTTTAAAAATTTTAATTTTAACGGAAGCAACTTTGCCAAACACCTTTTAACCCATGGACATAAAAGTGATTTCACTATGTTACCTCTCCATTTTACCGATGACAAGCAAAAGCTGAATGCTTTAGAACAGCTGGAGATTTTTAAGAAACAACTTGACTGTGATAAATTCCTTGTCAATGAATGTATGTTCCCAGCCTCTTCCCCATTCTCAAAGCTTTAACCCCCTCCCCTTTGTCCTCTTAGTCCTTCATCCGCAATCAACTCCCCCCCCCTTCTCTCCTCCTGTTTTCCTTAACCCTCCCCCCCCCCTTCCCACCCCCACCCTCACTTGGCTATGTCATGTATATAAGGCTTGCGCTTCTCTTATATTTTGCCTGATGATGATGTGAACCCACGTCGAAACCCGGGTCGAGTTTTAAATAAATTCAGTGGTATTTGTAAAAGTTGTCTTTTTCTCCATTATGATGGAATACCACACAGTTAACCTTGAGAAAGTAATTAAACCAAGTGTTTGTCACTACTAATTTATTTCTTCTACAAAATTCAACTGCCTTTTCACAGCGATCATTTCTTCTTCCTAGCCCGAACCCTCCCACTTCTAATCTGTCCCTCCCTTCCCCCACCACTGCATTCCAGTCACCCATCACTATCAGGTTTTTCTTTCCTGGCACTTCTCTAATTATTTCTTCTACTTGCGCGTACACCTCTGCCACCTCTTCCTCCCTATGGTTGCTCGTAGGCATGTATATCTGGACCAGTACGAAATTGGTCGGGTGTGCTTTTATTTCTACCATTAGTTTTGTTTCGCTCATCTGTTCAATGTTTACCACCCTCAGTCCCAATTTTGTGTTCAGTACCATGCCCACCCCACGTTGACTCTCATCTCCCCCACTATAGATTACCCAGTAACTATCACACCAATAGTCCCCGCTATCCTTCCTTCTCACCTCGCACAATCCCAAAGCATCTATTTTTCCTTTTTCCATTTCCTGCTTAATATTTTCAAGCTTCCCGGCCCTCATCATGGTCCTTACGTTCCAAGTTCCTATTTTTACCAATGTTTTCCTCCTCTTCCTCTTTTTCTTCTTCGTCTCCCTCCTATCCCTTGTATCTGCCGATGATGATGCTGTGCAAGGTTTTTGTGTGATGTGTTTTTTTGTGCGACCGCGGAGGCCTTGCCTTCCCCTGTTGGGCACGACACCCGCCCTAGTGGGGGGGCGTCCCGTAGTTGCCAGTTGCCAGGAATCAATTCTCTGTGAATGACTTTCATATTCTAGGAAGTGATAGTTGAGAGGTATTCCCATGCCACTCAATGATATTTTTAACATGACACCATCACTGAACTACCTTTTGTCTAGCTCCTACCCTTCGACCTATCTGGCATGGGTGGCCCTACAAGGAGCAATAGTACTTGCTCCTGCCAGTCCAGCTTTAGGGGTCATTGGAATGCACAAGCCCTTCCACCATGTCAAGGTCGTAGTTCAAGGAAGAGATAATAGATATAAAAACAAAAAATAATTTTCCCAATATTTAATTAAAAAATAAAGGGAAAAAAATTATAATCGCCAGCAAAATTTTATGTATCAATACTCGTGAGGAATACAGTTGTATGCCAAAAAGGAACACTGGATTATTGTTGATCTTACAGGCTCAGAAATTCATGCTTAGCTGAGCACCTCACAAGTTCCTTTAGACATTACGTTGAATGGCAGACTCAAGCTGACAACCTCACAACAAATTTCTAGCAACTGGCAGGAATTTTGAAATCAAGTGGAATACATATGTATGCCTGGTTATGGGAGGGTTATAACATTTTAAAAGGGACGACTCAAAATAATTGAATTGTCCAATCCATTGAATAGTTTTCAAAAGGAAAGAGAATTAATATCTGAACAGGAAGGACTCTTGTTAGTGTGGATTAAAGAGAAGGAAATGAAATGAAATACAGAGTCTGAGCAGTTTGTTTGTGTTAATAAAGCAGATTTTTGATAACTTATAATCAAAAATACCTTCAACCAGTAATGCTCACTATAGAGATTTCAAAGTGACCAAAAGTTGGTCCAATCTCTTTAAAAAACATTTACATGTAATTTATGAAATTAAAATATATGACATTCCATTTGCTTTTCAGCTAACTGGAAAGTTTAGGCTAGAATGTGTAAATAGGTTTTGAAAATTACTTCTAGCTGCAAAGTTCACAATTTGAAAATGTAAATGTCAAAACCAGTATTTTTTTTAGCAACCTGAGAAAATTGAGATGGTTAACCAAAACAAAAGTTTTAGAATTTTTAGTTCTTATGTTTCATATTTAATGCATTACTGCAAAATAATTGATTTTTCACCTCAGCGACTTTTTTATTTATTTTAGGAGTAGGTAAATCTGTCATCGCTAAAACAGTTCTAAAAAATATGTATGAATCTGGTGAATATGTTACAACCACATTGAACTTCTCAGCGCAAACAAGTAGCCGAAGAACTCAGGAAATCATTGAGCTGAAACTGGAAAAGAAGAAGAAAAACCGACTTGGTGGTCCACCTGGAAAACATGTTGTTATTTTCATTGATGATATAAACATGCCGAAGTTGGATACTTATGGGGCACAGCCACCTATTGAACTGTTGAGGTGTGTTCAATTTTACTATAATCAAGTAAGGTGCATACTTAATTGTAACATGGATAGGATAGAGCTAATTTTTGTGCATGAGGTACCAGCTTGTAAGACACTTATTTCCCCAAAGACATCCTTATAAAATTGCTGTGTCTTGTACTGACTATGTACATACAGGTACATGGCGTATAGACTCATAAAATGAGCTTTCGGTGACATGGTTCACCAATGTGGACCAATTTAACTCAAGTGTTGTCTTTTGAAATATTGTTATAACATTTATCAATGGTTTTAATATCCAGCAACAGTAAGTAACTGGAATCACACCTTGTCATTGTATTTGTTTAAATCATTGATTAAAATATCGCTTATAGTTTCACCACAAACAATATAGCAAGTAATAGAAAGGTTATTTTCTCAAAACATGTGGCCAATACAAGGTTTCGTCTTACATGACCTTGCATCTTTTAAGCTTGAAAATATGGTAAGTGTAAATTTCTGATGTTTTATTTGGTTGTGTATCTCTGCTTTCAAGATTTGATTACTTGGGGAAGAAAACTGGTCATGTTCATTCTAAAGCACATTCAGTGTTTCATTATATTTGGTATTATGGTAATCCCTGCTGCTGAAGTACATATTTTCTTGATTACAATCTTCAATGTGCGAAATACACTGTGGAAAAATTCATTTGCTTGAACTGAGATTCAAACTCAGATCCCCCTGGTACTTTAACCAGTAATAATAATAATAGTAATTTTATTTGCCAAAGGACAAGTATTATACATACGTTGCATATGGCACATGAAAAAAGCAAATGCTTTATACTTTTTTTGCCAAAGGACAAGTAATTATCATACATTGTATAAGGCACGTCATATACATAAGGTAGAAAAGGGACATAGACTATTTACAATGACATCAAAACATTAACATAATAGACAAATGAAAACAAGATCAATTGCCATGTAAGTATTCGTCAATTGAGTATTGTAGTCTTTCTTGGAGAAAAGACTTTACTTTGGATTTAAAAACACTGTTAGATTTACTTGTGTAGGCTTCCGTGGGTTGATGAATGTGAAGATGCAGGTCTTCCGGGTTTTACTCTCCGGTCCATCTTCTTCGGACATCAGTTTCGCCGCTGGCTTCTTCAGGTCAGTGTAGGGAGGATGTATTATTTTGGCTGCCATTCATGTCTTATCCATAAGGGTCAGGTTTGGGTGTTGATGTTTGCCTTTTTCCCAAACAAAACGCGTTTCCAAGCATTAACGAGGGAATAGCCATTTTCCCCGTGTAAGATTCAATTTTGTCTCCAGGAGCAGAAACCTGCTAGTCAGAGGAAAAGATTGTGTACCAATGCAGTTGAAGAGTGGAGTCTACGAAGTAAAATGCAGCTATGGGAGTAGCTACATTGGGCAGACTTCCAGATCTCTGAAGTGCCGCCTAATGGAGCATCAAAGGGCAACAAAGAACAGGCAACTAAAACTCTCTGCCATAGCAGAGCACACATGGATGGGGCCTACCCACCACATCAAATTTGAAGTAGCCAAACTAATTTCCGAGGAAAATAGATATTTCCCCACGTGTTATACGGGAGGCATTTGAGATAAGCAAAAATTAAGACTTCAATAGGGAAGATGGCTATTCCCTCACTAATGCTTGGAAACACGTTTTGTGTGGGAAAAAGGCAAACATCAACACCTAATCATGGACCCTTATGGATGAGATATAGATGGCGGCCAAAAGAATGCATCCTCACTTCACTGACCTGAAGAAGCCAACTGCAATGTCGGCGAAACTGTCGTCCGAAGAAGATGGACCTACGTGGAGTAAAACCTGGAAGACCTGAATCTTCATTGTTAGATTTAATACATTTGAGTTTATTAGACAATTTGTTATACAGTAGACCCCCACATTACGATGGTAATCCATTCAAGAGGACCATTCAAAATATGGATTCCATCATAAAGTGAATCAGTATATTACCGGACGAGTGATCGGTTTAACTACTTCAACACCAGTGTATTCAGTGGTACAGTATATAGGTATGAAATATGCTGGAATCGTTAAAATGTTATTTAACCAATACATAATTAAATTTTAATAAGGTGTTGTAAATTGTCAAATCATCGAATATCATTGCATGAATATGCAAGGTGCACCTCATCCCTGTACTCGCCGTCTAACTGTGAGCCAATCTCAGTGACTTAATATTTAACCACATTTTCAAGCAATGGGAAGAAAACGTGGAATAGAAATTTTTTAACTCACATTATACATCTGCTTACTTCTCGGTTCCGGCAATTAGGCATCTTTCTTTTGGTCTCATGCCATCATATCTACATCGCAATTACCTCAACGATACCTGTAGAAATGCGTATGTTGAAAGTAACGTTGCAAGCTTACTAAAATTATGTACACAAAGTTAGGCATTGAGTTATGACAGAAATAGGCCAATTATTAGTGAGAAGTAGCATATAGTAATACATAGACGATAGATGGATCAGTCAGTAACCTTTCCACAAATAATAATTTATGTGTGCATTGCTGTTGTCGCTCGACTGTCTCCGCTTCCGAAGATCTTCCTTCGCCTAGTCCCAAACCAGCAGCATTGATATCATTCTCCCAGTCAAGATGATCCCTTGGAGATTGAATAGCCGAATAACAAAAGAGATAGCAGCATAGGGGAGAACCTTCACTCAAAGCGCTTTTCTCAGAACAGCTGACCTGAGTCTTCGGGGCTGTGAGAGTTATTGGGAGTTGATTGTTTACTTTACAGATCCACAACTTTCTAGAGGCATACATATATGTATAGAGGTAAAGAATGCAAAACACGAAAGAATAACACTGAGGACTAAAAAGTGCTAACTTGAGCACCCTCTCCATGTTTCTTCACTATGTATCTCCTGCTTGGTTTTATTTGTTGTATTCTGCTTGAGCAGCACTTTAGGGGGTATGGTCAGTACAGAAACTTCCCACAATAATCCGCCTAGTTCTGGAAAACTTTGTTGTCAAATGGTGAATGCAGTTCAAGAAAGATGGTTCATAGTGCGAACTACGCCCTTTGTCAACAACATCACTTCGTACAGAAGACATTCGAAGACTGATATTCACATGACAGTAGAGCGCATCAGCGACCTAGATGGCAGTGTGACACAGATTCTCTTGGCATCTTAGTGCGAAGTCATTAGGGGCGTGAATTTGGATGAAAATTCAGATAAGCCATTACAGTACGTCCCTATCTTTCTCCGAGAAATGTTACGATATAATTTAGCTTGTTTCATTAATGTGATTTATTTTCTCGCTTCAGCTGTATCCATTAAGGAATCACATCGCTTTGTTGGTTGGTAATGCGCTCTAACAATGGGTTTATCTTTGGCGGAAGTTCTCATATTTTTACTAGTTGGTAAACAAAATGATGTCTCTATAATGGCTAATGAAAGCCTTAATCTGTATTACCGTATTTACTCGTGTAAGCCGCGCACCTTTTTTCCGAAAATGCCGGTGAAAAAATGGGGGTGCGCGGATTACACGAATCCTCTAGATTTTCATGTAAGCCGCGCACCATTTTACCTCAAATTCCTGCCGTTAGTTTCTCCAAAGTGAATACAGTACGTCCTCGCCTTACGATCATCTGACTTACGAACATACATATCCAATCAAAAAATTCAAACGTGTGAAGTAATGTCAAATTTGACGCCACCGGATAAGTTATTTTGCCGTTGCAGCTGGCGGTGTGGCGTGCAGCAACTCGCGGATTGGTACTACCCCTCTTTGCCGCGACGAATTTTAACATTATTATCTCGATATATCAATTTGCAATGTTAATTGTTTACTTGCGTCATAAATGTTTACGGATGATTCGGAAGTAAGACGAAAGCCGAATGATGCCCTGCAAGTAGTGATATATTTGGAGATATTGCTACTCTTTACATTTCAATGGAAATCGACTTCCATGTGTCAAGCTGCCTTCGCATCTAATAGAGGCATGATTCCATTCACTCATTCGTTTTGTGATGACAAATAATTATTACCTGCAATACGAGGCTCTATTCAGGTTATCGTGACGAATGGTAAAATATCCTTCCCAGGGTTTGTGGAAATTGCCTTAAAGGCAGTCCTTCCATCCAGCTATCCCTCTCAAGCACTCAGCCGGAAACAATAAAGCTGTCAGATTTTAGGGTGATACCTCAGTCAGATCTGAACAATTGGCGTGTCCAAACCGGTTTTTCCCAGAAGACCCTTAAAGAAAAAAGTTCTTCGTTCCTCATTCCTATGCGCAACGACATTCATCTGCGAGGGACTCATTCAGCGAGAAAGAAAAGGGGGTAACCCGAGAGGATCACTCCTTCACCTTATCTGTTATTATCTACCCTCGCCCAGTTTCGCTTTTACCCAGGTGGCTTTCACTAGTGGGGGAGGGGTTGGACCTCCTTTCAGGGGCCTCGGCAGCCAACACTAGATTGACACGGCTGATGCTCGAACGAGGGAACCGTTATTTCGCTCGATTCAAATTGTACCCTTACCCCGGTGGTAGTTGTGAGGTTGACTTCGCACTCCTTCATGATTTTTCCACAACCTGAAATTATGTTGCGTAGCGCCCGAGTGAGCTTTGAAACGCATCTCCACATCAATGGGATAAATAACGTAGTGCATCGGCGCATGCAAAGAGAGAATCGGAACTCTAATCTGTTTTTACTTCCTTTTATAGGAAGCATCATTCACTTATGGAAGTGGATACCACGCCAGGAAATCCATTTTCAGACCGTTGACTTTTACATCGCCATGCTAATAGATAAAGAAATTCTGTTTTCACCGTTTGGCGCAGAAAGGATGTTTCTAGAACTTATTTCATAGGGCTTTCATAATTGTGCGTACTTGATATCAACCACATCGGAGAAAAAATTAGTTAACTTGCCTAAAATCGATCATTTCGCGGAAATGCTACTCGGCTATGAGAAGTGATACGAAAATGAGCTTTGATATAAGTTCTAGCTGCATCGTGTATCTTTCAATGCGGATACTCCTCAAGTTAGTATGTAAGTTCAATACAATCACTATAGTCGTGTAAAGCAAAGAGGATGTCCAGCGCTTTTTTCCACAGACCTTCACGCCGAGCGCTTGCGCTTCCGGCAGTCCAGCGAACGGCTACGCGTCCTTGGCCCGCCTCTTCCTCTCCCCCCCACCCTCGCCACGGTGCTCATAGTTAGGGGGTCTGAGTAAAGCGATATTTTTTCTCGAGTCAGCATCACATTTCATCAAAAGTATCACATTTCACTCATCGCTTTCCCACGCCCTAACTTCGCAGGTGGCTTCCAAAAGTAGGGGGGAGGGAGGGCGTTTCCCGCTGGGAGTCACTTATCAGCTATGACTACGAACCAAACTTATCACATTTCAGGCATCTATAAGTTGCGGACGGCATTCTGCTTTTATTTGTTGATTCGAGGATGGATTTCCGTAATCTAATGATCAGGGGTTGAAATTGTATATAATTCTGCAATTATTTTAGCTTGATATTTCATTTCGAACAGATGCCATTTTTAGAGCTGGATGATGTGATTGTATACAACTGTGATTATTGTGTGATGTTAGGAGAAAAATATGCACCATAAAACACCATATGCACCATGTGTATCGTGACGATATTAAAACATAACGCAATAAATTCATGAGAAAGATGTACTTCAACACTTAACTTTGGCACAGAATTTCTATCAAAGAACGTGCATTCATGTTATGACAAAATGATGAAGGCTCAAGGGAAAAAAATTGATTTTTTGAAAAAAATAATTTTTTTCCTCACGAGCCTGTCTGAAAATGGGGGTGCGCGGGATACACGAGGGCGCGGCTTACACGAGTAAATACGGTATCATAGATATGTGATCCTGACTACGCCAGGAATGTTGCGTTATCCCTGCTGATTGGTGGCTGCACTAATCACAGCAACATTTGCTCGATTTGCTCTGATCGTGCAAACAGCTCATAATTAATTATGCGTATCATTAAATATGTAAATGTTGCTATGATAAATAAAGCAGTCTGTCAACAAATAAGGCTTAAAATGCTGAATGAATAACAAATTATGGGTGCAAAGAATTGTCAAAATGGGAAATTTAGAAAAAAAAAATGAAATTAACAAACTTTGAAATTCCTAGCATGGAGATCATAAAGTGAATCCATCGTAAAGTGAACCCATCATAAAGTGGGGGTTCAGTGTATATTCTAATTCCCATTTCTCTAGGGCTTAATTTTTTGGTATTTGTTCTAACGTTAGTTTAATTAAGATGGTGAGAGTTTCTGGTGTTCTGTTGGTGAACATTGGAAATAAGATCAATTTCTTGAAGCTTTTTTCTGATGACCATTGCACTTCAAAGTATATAAATACATGGGAGGTGAAGAATATTAAGAGATTTAAATATGGGCTTAGAAGGGACTCAACATGACTTCCTATCAATAACTCTAACAACATGCTTTTGAATTTTCAAGATTTTTATGGAGTGTGGGGATGTACCCCAGAAAATAATGTTTTCCCACATGTGGGAGTAAAGTAAGACATAATAAATAGTTAATAAAACCTCTAAACTGACTGAATCACTTAAATAATGGACAAGGTAACATGAAGAGCTAAGTTTCTTCAAAGGAAAATCAATATGGATTCCCATGACAGATTAGCACACAGAGCATGAGACCCAGAAATTTTGTATGGTTGACCTGTTCAGGGGATTTTTTATCAATTTTTACTAACAGTCTTTCGTCAATTTTCTTGTGTGAGAATATAACTATGAGAGATTTTTGCATGTGTAGGGTAAGATAGTTGTCTTGGCACCATTTGGATAGCTGATTAGTGACCAAGTTAGAGTTAACTGCAAGGGAATTGCTTGTTGAAGAGGATAAAAGAATATTGGTATCATCCGCTTACAAGAGTAAGTTAGCACATTTGATTTCGGTAAAATAAGTCTTCCAATCATTTATATAGATTAGGAATAGCACCAGTCCCAATATTGAACCCTGTGGTACTCCTAATAAGTAAGTTAAATTGCAAGGTGAATATTTTTTGCCTTCAACTGTTAAAGAAACAAATTGTGGCTTGTGTAGCAGGTGAGATTTAATCCAGTCATGTGGCTTACCTCTGATTCCCAATTTGTGCATTTTATTTAAAAGACAATAATGGTTGACATGGTCGAATGACTTAGAGAAATCAAATAGCAACCCTACAGTTTTCTGCTTACTGTCCCTAGGTGACTGAATAAACTCATAGCATTATTTATTGCTGAGGGTGTGGACCTGCTTTTCCTAAAGCCATGCTGAAAGTATCCAATACAGAATGTTTTTCTAGATAGGAGAACGGTTGAGTGCAGTGGATATTTTCAAATATCTTGGCTATATTATTTTGCAACAAAATAGGTCTAATGTTTTTATATTATTTTGGAAATCTTTGTTCTTATAAAGAGGCATTATTTTAGACAGCTTTAAAGCAGTGGGAAAAATCCCTTGACATAGGGATTCATTTATTAAGAACAACAAGGGTTCTTTCATGTATGCATGTATATGCATGGAATATTAAAGTGCTGGGAATATCATCAGGGCCTGTACAAATTTTTTTACGCAGTTTAGTGATAATTAATTTTAATTCATGTTCAGTGCATGGTTGCGCAAAAAATTATCCAGATGAGGATATGTTTGACATCTTTAGGTATGGATATGATAGAATCAGCTTTGAAAAATTGGTTTAAGGCGTTACCTAGATTAGGTAGGTATTACCTAGGTATGTTAGCTTGATAATGAATAATCAGATAAGCTATCAATGTCGGGGAGGATGTTCTTGGAGGAGTTATTTTTAGATTCATTAATGATGTTCCAGCAAGTTTTGGATTTATTATTAGATGTAATTATCCTCTCTTTGGTCCTAAATATTTTATTATTTGGTCCTAAATCCTAAATATTAAAGGTGAGTTTACCCCCTGACAGATGTTTCCTATAATACTTTTTCAGAGTTTTACATTCACTATGCAAGGTGCTGTCGTTAGATTACCTAGTGGCTGCTGAGAGAGTTTTTAGATAGAAGATAAGTATTTTATTTCACATGTAATCCGTGATTTTATTTTCACATTGGATTTGTGTTTTCTTGGAGTAAGAGGGAAGGCTGCATAAAAACAGTGCAAGAGAACACTGTGAAAATACTCGAAGCTTTCATCTAGAGAGTTTTTCTGATACACGCCTTCCCAGTCATTAGAACTGTTAAATAACTATAGCCAAATTTGATCTTTTCCTTTCAATGGTTTATTCACAACTGACTTACTTGAATACCGAACTCTTAACAACACACAAAGCAGAAGTTCAACGATAATAGATACATTTTTTCGCCAATGCGCGCTGGTTTATTTTTTTATTTTTATTCGAATCTCCCTCCTCGACCTTCCCCTAACCTTGCTCATCGAGCCGTCTGGAGGGTGGGGAGAGGGGGTGTGTACCGGCACCTATGAGGTGGGAGGGGAGTGGCAGAAGAGTTCTTTCGTCGAGGAGAGCAGAGTGAATGTCTCCCGAGTGTAATTGGTTTTAGGACGGAGTCCTGATCGGGGATGTTATCCCGACGGCCGGTGAGTTTTCTTCTCTTTCCTGCTCTTCCCTCGTTTTTTTCTTTTTATATATTCAATCAATTCTCATGGGTCACGCGTCACGGCTCTTCCCAGCCACACGTGCCTACAACTTTTTGGTGCCGAAAGCCGGGATTTCTTTCGAGCTTTTCGAGGGAGCTTTTTCATTCCGTTTTGTGAGTAGCTTTTTCCTTTTGTTCTTACATGGCCAGTTGAAGGGGCAAAAGGCAAATCGCCGGTTACACAGGAGCAATTTGACTCGCATCTAAAGTTTTTGCGTTTTAAACGTGATCAATTTAAATCTACAATTAGTGCCGCATTTTTGCTTTCTGATGAGCTCAATGCTTCTGGTTTGGAGATTTTCAACCATTCCAAGTTGCAAGTATTTCTTGCACGGTTCAATTGGAAGTTGTATATTCAGCATTTTGTGACGCTCAGACCGAAATGTTTGAGTATTGCCATGAATGGAATCAAAGCGATGCATGTCTGGTGGATAGGAGCCTTGGCAAGAAAGTGGAAGAAAAGTATTATTTTATTATTTCCATTTTTCGTAAAGTATCGAATCCTCCCACCATCAATGAGTCTGCTCATTTGGTTAATGAAACCGTTCAGGTAAAAGGTCTCGTCTTCCTACCATTGAATTACCTCGTTTTTCTGGGGCATTTTCTGATTGGGTAGGGTTCCACGATTTATTTCTGTCTGTTGTGTATGATAGAACGGATATTTCCTCAGTTGAGAAATTCACCTATTTAAAGGTGGCTCTTCAAGGTAAAGCCTCCGCGCTTATCGCTTCTGTCCCATTTGGTGAAGCTCATTATGATTCAGCTTGGAGGAAGTTAAGTGAGCATTATGACAATCCTAGAATCCTCGGATTTGATTATCTTGATAGAATCCTGGAATTTCCCATTTCATCTACGGGATCATTGTCTTCCATGCAATTATTTGTGAACACATTTTCCGATATTCACGCTGCCTTGGGCACGTTAAACATTCCTAATTTGGGGGAATGCATTTTGTTCCGATTGGCAGCATGTGTCGTTGATCCAGAAACTCTGGCTCTTTTCAAGGAGACCTTGAATAATGAGCCATTTCCCTCTGTTTGTCAACTTTTGAGCTTCGTGAAAAAAAGGATCAAGGTTTTACAAACCTCATTTGGTTCTAATGTGAAAGATTCAGTTTGTCGCCACAAATCCATGCTCACTGATAAGGTCGTCATGCCATTTCTGTTGACAGTAACCAGCCGGTTAAGGAGAAAGGCGAATGAGTCAGTACTAATACTTGTCGTTTGTGTGGGCTTCCTTATTCTCTAGTGAAGTGCCCAAAATATATTGAAATGAGCGTTACGGATCGTGCATGTTTCGTACGCTTGAAAAGGCTTTGCTTTAATTGTCTGAAGCCAGGTCATTGGGCTCCTAGGTGTCAGCAGAAGGGCATATGTTGCAATATTTGCAAAAGATATCATAACACCACGTTGCATTCTGAACTGAGCTCTAGGCAGTTTCCAATTCGGGCGTCAGCGTCGCGAAGTCAGGCGCCCGGGTCTCCAGTTCGTTTGCAATCGCAAATTTCTACGACTGCCCTTTTGTCTTGTGTGCACTGTGACCCTGCACACTTGATTGTCCTTGGAACTGCGTTAGTTCATGTGGGAGATGGCAATAGGTCAACTGTGCCCCTTCGTATAATGATCGATTCTGTTAGTCAAGTGTCTGCTATTTCCGCGGCAGCTGCTCGGCGGTTGCTGCTCCCCGTGTCTCCTTATCATGGTTCTCTTGTTCGGTTGTCTCAAACCCCTCTAAGGTGGCCAGAGGGTTGTATCACTTTGTCGCTCTCACTGATTCATGATTAATTGTTGGTGTTAAATACCAAGGCGGTAGTCCTTCCTCACTTGACCTCCAAACTACCACCAGTCCCGCTTCCACCCTATATTCGAGAAAGTATTTCTCATCTTCATTTGGCCGATCCGGGATTTGATAAGCCAGATTCGGTGGATTTTATATTGGGAATGGACTTATTCCCCAAGATATTCCTTGGGGGAAGAAAACTTTCGATAATTGTGATTTGATTCTAATTTATTCCCTTTTTGGATGGATTTTAATGGGAAAAATATTTACTTGCTCTTCATCGCTTTGCCTCTTCAGTCCCGATGCAACCCAGTATCCTTCCCAGCGTTGCGCCCAACGTGGCCAGTCTTCTGCGACGAAAGAGAATTGGGACGGAGCTGCCACCCCTGGCACGAGCACAAACTTAGTTCCTTCCATCAGGACGTGGATCCCACCGCTGCCACCATGTAGTGTTTTCTTTCTTAGATTAAAACACCCACTTCCGATGAGTATACTAATTTATTTCTCCGAGAATACAAGTGGTAGAATTCCGAGGTGCCGTGTTGCGAGCATGTTGACTACTCCCCGTGCCGTGCCAACGATCGCCCTTTTATATTACTCCGTCGACCTTGGGGAACTCTCTCGAGGGAATCTGGGAACCATCTCGAACCCTCGACTGGCACATGGTGATGAAACACCATCAGGCGACCTCGGGAACTTTCTCGGAGCCTCCACCGGCATATGACAATACAACAGTAAGTTTGAAATGAAAGGCTTTAAGATTGTTTTCAAGGATGGAGAAGTGTCAATTTTAAAGAATGGTAAGGTTTGGGCAAAAGGATGCAGGGATAAGAAGGGGTCCCTGTATAGAATGTTTTTTTTAAATCTTTTCTTTTCAATGGTTTATTCACAACTGACTTACTTGAATACTGAACCCTTAACAACCCAAAAAACAAAAGTGCAATGATAATAGATACATGTATGAGAAATTGCTCACTATTTAACAAGAACTAAGCAAATATTGGAAATAGGAAATATTGAAATTGGAATAATTTCGTTTAATATAGCATGTTGATTTTGGGGGCTTAACCTTATATAAAGAGCATAAATAAAACATAGGAAGATGTTCAGATATGCTGATATCAAGTATTCGGAATGTTAATTTTACTCCCGCTTAAGTTAGAAATTATGTTATCTAGTAAGGATTTTAAGCTTGAAGTAATGTACATATGTAGATCCTGTGGATATTCTTATGATGAGATTAAAGGACTCTATTAAACTAAGAAATGCTTTTTTATCACTGCTTGTCTTTAGAAAGTTGCAGTTGAAATCACCAGTGATAACAATTAGGTTATCTCTTTGTTTGTTGAGCAATTTATTGAAAAGTTTACCAAGTTTGTTGAGAAAGAGACTGAAATTGCCAAGTGGTGATCTGTTCACTGAAAATAATAAGTAAAATACGATTATCACCGAGGTGTACACTCGTAACACAGCTGAAACTCAGAAAGAGACTGAAACACTCAGAAAGAGACTGAAATGGCCAAGTGGTGATCTGTTCACTGAAAATAATAAGTAAAATACGATTATCACCGAGGTGTACACTCGTAACACAGCACTCAAAAGTTCTTTCTTCATTGAGCTTATGGTGTGAAAACAGTGAATGAAAAATTTTAAAATTATTGCTTACAAATATTGCAATGCCACCATTTTTAAAATTTATTCAAACATAGGCATCAGCCAAAGCATAGATTAACCACCAACAATTTATCTGTCTTTAGCCAGTGTTCACATATGCAAACAATGTCAGGTTGGTGGGAATTAATCAGGATTTCAAGTGGGGAAAGTTTACTTCTCACACACTGAATGTTAAAGTGCGATATGAATAGTTTTTAGGGTCGGTGATCAGATGATCTAGTCATATTGAGCCAGATGATGGAGACGGCACTGGAAGTTTACTGTCATTACCTCTTCTGGGAAAGAGGAAATGGTTAATCATGGCACCTATTGGCCACAGAGAGGGATTTAGAACTTCATTTCTTCTTGGAGAGGCAATACCAATTTTAAAAGCGCCATAAAAGCTTTTTCCTGTGACTTTCTTGCAAGCAAGATGGCTCACTACAGGGTCCGCGTTAAGTTTAGTTTGCAGGTGATACACTATTTCCCGCACAGTGGTGTCTTGGTGTAGACGACCTTCATAGATGTAAGATTTTATTAATGCAGGGCGAAGAGAATTTTCATCAGTATCGATAGTAAAGCTACTCAGATATCCTCTTCCACTGTGACTTTTGTTGGAGCTTTAAAGGAAACAAGATGATGTGAGGAGGTATGGTGTGAATGATGTCATTAAGTATGTGACGTGACTCATGCACATGGCATCACAGTCCACAACTTTAAGGTCCATTCTAAGCAAGTGTGTTTTTCTCTCTAATGAATTTAAAGTAGGTCACAGGGTACTTCAATGGTGTCATCCACTGTGTGAATGTTGTTGGGGCTTTAAAGGATGACTGGTTAAAGCACCAATTGTGGTATCAGAGGATCTGGATTCAAATCCCAGTACAAGAAAATTATTTTTTCTTTGTGAATTTCTCACATTCCTCCATTGCAGGTAAAACCCATTTAAGTTTCATGCTAATTTCCATATTCAATGGTTGAGTAAAGTGGTAGCCTTGGCAATTATCTTCTGTGATCAACTCCCACTTTTTTTAATGGAAGATCCAAGTCAATATAGTGTGGACGTCAAATAAAATGATAATATATGTTTGAGTATGTAAGGATGCCTTGAAACCAACTGGTCTTGTCTTGGCTGTTTGAGGTTAATAGAAATAAGGAAGTGAAAAATACATAGGCACTTAATAGGGGAGGTAATTCCTTGGAAAGTCAACATGCATGAAAATGCATTTTGATACTCATTTTACTTCAACTGTAGTGATTGACACAGACCAACTCCCACTATGAATTGAATCATATTGTGGCTCTGCCATCTAATTATGAATAAATATTATTATTGTTACGTAGTGGTAAAATCTCTCCACTGTTTTTCAATAAAATTATCAGAGCAATGGGTCTGATTATGGGAAGAAAATTGGATAGATCAAGCCAGATATTTATAGGGTGGTGGAATGATCATGGCCACACCATTTCTACCTGACCATGCTACGGTCACTAAATTAATGAGGATCCGCCGTGGCTGTATGAGTCAAAGCAATTGCTAAATTCCAACTTTTTTTATGTGGTTTCAAAAATGCTAATTTTGCTGATGACTTGTATAAGCTATTGAAAACCAAAATTAAGGTAGGTACCAAATTTGTAGATTATTCCACTTATATATTTTTAGTGAACACCTTTATATAGCCATAGATGCCGACTGCAGCATCATTTCTATGGCATTACCACAATTTGAATTCAATTGTCACAGTAATTAGCTAATAACAGAAAAAAATAAGGTGGAAAATGCATTAATTTTATTTTAAATCAATTTTGGTTAATTTCCGCATTCAGTATCAATATGTAAGTATTAATATTTTTCTATGAAAATGGCATTTATATTAAATAGAAAAATATAATATTTCAGTGTTTCTCCCATTTTACACCACATAATTTCAAGTTCAATTTGCGAGAAAAATAGTGTAGAAAGGTAACATTTTGTAGTTCATTTTGGATAAAAGATTTTTTAATTTTTTTTATAAGTATCCAGATTATGAATGAAATGGCATTAATGTTCTTTTACGATGGAACCACCTTAAGTCATATGTGCTTAATATTTTCCGTTCACTTATTTCCGAACATGGTTTCAACGGTAACTCGAGTGATCATTATCTTGATGTTCAGAAATGAAAGAGTGAAAAATATGAATGTGTGTGAATTAGCAGTGTGTTTCTGAATGAATTGTTTTGAACTTTTTTAGAATGTGTTATTTGCTGTACTTACCCATATTCTTTTGTTGCATTTTTCAACCCATAATATGTTCCTTATATTTTAAATCATGAATGAATGTATCCTTTAAGTGACACTTAAAATTTATTTCTTTGTGAGTATGTGTATCTAACACTATCCAGTGCCTGTAAAGACCTCGATGAAGTAAATAAATTCCCAAATATCTGTGCTCTAATAGTTTTCATGTAATGTTTTGATAGGCAATACCTTGACTTTGGTGGAATGTATGACAGAGAAAAACTCTTTTGGAAAGAAATTGTGGATGTAGTCCTGATGGCTGCTTGTGCTCCTCCTGGTGGTGGAAGGAACCCTCTCACTCCCCGCTTTGTGCGCCACTTTGCTATGCTGAACCTGAAGTCACCCGATGAATTATCTTTGAAACAGATTTTTAAGGTAATTATATCTAGGATGAGCTAGGGATATTATGTTCATCACAGTTTAAAAATAATTGAATTAGAGTTACTAAGTTTTCTCTGAATAGTCAAGTGGTGGTTAATGCTGTAAGTGCAATAATAGAAATGTCATTTTGAACATTGGCAAGCCTTTTGATTTCGAAAAGGGATGACACTGTAATTTCAATGTGCATGTCTCCACTCTCACCTTCTGTGATGAACAGTGAGAGAGAGAGATCTGATGTCCAAAAATCCAATTGTTACATATAAACAGGTCAGTTTTGTTATTACATACTTAAGTATTCTCATCAGTATCTTTGGCAAGTGATAGAGTGGAATTTACTAAAATATTTTCCATTTCCATGATAAAAATATTTCCTCCATGATGGGTAGGCTTACGCTCCACGGAGTGTAGTCAGAGCGTAATTTAGAACATCAGAGGGTAAGGGCTACACTCCGAGGAGTGTAGAGGAACGGTAAGGCTACCCTCCATGGAGTGTAGCTGTACCCTCTGTGGAGTGTAAAGGAAGGGTAGAGCTACTAGAGATGGGAAAATTACCATAATTTTCATCTGAGGTAAATTACCACAGTAAATTACTGTAATTTTTGAAAATTACCGTAATTTTCCAGTATTTTTAGTTTTAAGCATTTAACAGCAAATGTATCGTTAAATAAGAAAGACAATAGCAATAGGAAGGGAATAACAATTTTTAAGCCATACCTAATACAATATTAATCTATTAGAAATTTTTAAAATTGTAAAAAGAACTACGGCAGCAACACGCAATCTGGCTTTCTTTTGTCAAAGTATGAGAAATTTTCAAGAAGAATATTCTAATGCTTTACTCTTCTAATGTTATAATTTAAGTAAAATATTCCAAAAATGAGTTATACTTGCCTGCATTTATTATTAAACACATAGGAAAATAGAACTTGGCTTAAAAGAACATGTTGGGAATTTATCTGTGTGAAAAATTATCTCTCACATAGGTGAATTATCATGAAAGTTACAGTAATTTTCAAGGGGCACAGTAAATTACGAAAAATACTCCGGTAATTTACAAAAATTACCTCGGTAATATTCAGAGTGGCACATCTCTAAGAGCTGCCCACTGCGTAGGGTAGAGGAAGGGTAAGGCTACCCTTCCTTTACACTCCACAGAGTGTAGTCAGAGCACAATTTAGGACATTGGAGGGTAAGGTCTACCCTCCGTGGAATGTGTTGGAAAGGTAAGGCTACCTACCTTCCATGGAGTGAAGCCATATCCTCAGCGGTGTAGGTAGGGCTACCCTCCACGAAGGGATAATTAATGAATGGCAGCTAAGTTCTGAAATTGGTGTGTACTGTGCACCATTCCATTTGCAAGGAATATCCATCACAACTACTTTTGGATCAAATTTTTATTTCACATGTTGACTTTAAGGTATAAATTGTAGAGATAAGTGGAAAACAAATGGACACAATGGAACTTCATAGTTAAATTAAAAGGTGACACAGGCCTGAAACAAATGGAAAAGAAATATTTCACGTCAAGCCATATTTAATGATTATTGATTGCATTAATAAAGTTGAAATTAACTTACATTTCGTAGATTTCGGACATTTTTATACACTGATTGAGTACAGGTTTTCCGAAGAAACTGGCAGTTGCCTCATCCTGGGAAGTACCCGGTGGATCTTCTTCCCTTAGGCAATGTCGAGGGCATGTTGCCGGCCAGATGATTCGCTTTACCCTGATGGCATTTAGGTCTTAAATGCTCACTGAAAAATTATGGATGATTAGTAACCACCCAACAAACAAAAACTGTGGACCAGCTTTTGCAGAATGAAGTCCAAAAAACTATAAAATTTAACGCAGAAATTCATCGTCGAATGACATTAAGAATCGTGAAATAACAAAGTAATCATACCTGCCAGGCGACCAATATGGGCATAGTACCGTCTCTCCTAGTCATCCAGATCAAACTCCTGGGTTTTAACAGAATACAGCTCTTGGACGCTAAAGTCGTTACTGCCTTCCAACTTGAAATGCTTGTCCCAGTAAGTTTTTATTTTCTTGACGGAGACATCTCTGATAATGTGGTCTTGGAAAAACCTAACTTTTGCAAACAATTTCTTAGATTCACTGCTACTTCCACCCGTTTCCATACCTTCGCACTTCTGGTCCTTCACTGAAAATTGATAACTCTGAACTTAAAACCAACCATGTGAAAAACGCAGCAAGTCTGCAATCAACTGTATCGAAGTATGACAAGACCTGAAATGAAACCAGATATTTTTAGTAGTGTACAATATTCATACATTTATTGTCCTTAAGGTTTTCTGCAACTGTAGGAAGTTAGCACTCACTTACCTTGAAATATAATAAAAATTGCTGAAATCTGATGAATGAAACTACTATAATTACTTCCAATTGAGTTTCAGACTCCAGAAAAGCACAAAGATGTTGGTTTTATGGTTCTCTAAACACGACTAATCACACGAATATGCATCCCTTTCGCAAGGAAAGCTTCAGAAAGTTTTTCCTCAAAACCCTGCATCCTTCTCGCTTTGTTGTTAACATCTGGAAACCATTGACACCTTTCTTCCCACCCTTCCTAAACCTCCCTCTCCATTCCTTTGGAAAAGAGAGCGGTCCAAAGTCACGTGGTTTAAGAGACATAGGAGGATGAGGCACCTGAAAAAAATACAACTCAACCTTCGTTGGGGAAAGCAAGGGTAAGGGCAACAGGGAGAGACTGACTGAGTTAACTAACCGAAAGAGGAGGAAAAGGGTGCACTGCATCCGCATGATGCATGAAAATGCCTTGAGCTGTATTCATACCTTTTTGCCAATTATTGCTTAATTGTGCATCTGCGATTATGAGAAATTTATGCAAAGCTCTTGTCATACTACATTGGCCGAGACCGTATGCTAATTTATAGTGACGAAAGGATAGCACTGGTTCAGTCATTCTGAAAATACCAAAGCCCAGATCAAAGTACAAAAGATATATTTTCGATGGCGGTAACGCTGGGATCTTTTAGGTGATGATAGTAATGCAGATTCAATCCTAAATTACAGATTTAAATGCCATAAACTAAATGATGCTGCTTTTTTGGACAATTTAGTTTCAGTTTAATAATAAAAATTAATAATGGTTCT
Organism: Pyrrhosoma nymphula; assembly: GCA_963573305.1. Classification (NCBI taxonomy): domain Eukaryota; kingdom Metazoa; phylum Arthropoda; class Insecta; order Odonata; family Coenagrionidae; genus Pyrrhosoma; species Pyrrhosoma nymphula. The sequence continues at coordinate 110,129,503 of OY754329.1, forward strand.
GGAATGCAATGGAATCACTTCAATTTAATATTTTTCTGAGTTCATGGTCCTTTGCCCTGGTCCATGGCCATGGTCCTTTCAACTGCCATGAAAAGCTGAAGTCTGAGATTGGCATTGAATTGTGGAATAAAACATATCTTCCCTTACACTCAAGGGAGTGTATGGCAAGGGTAGGCAGAATGTAAGCCAAGAAGTTTCCAGCGAGTGTAAGGGAAGGGTAGTGCTACCCTTCCCTTACATTCCATGGAGTGTAGGGTGAGGGTAGTGCTACTCTTCCGTTATACTTCATGGAGTATAGAGCGAGAGTAAGCCAAGGAGTTTTTAGCGAGTGTAAAGGAAGGGTAGTGCTACCCTTCCCTTACACTCCATGGAGTGGAGGCGAGGGTAAGGGGAGGGTAAGCCGAAGAAATTTTAGCGAGTGTAAAGGAAGGGTAAGTGGATGGTAACTACCCTTCATGGAGTGTAGTCTCCTTCCTTTACACTCCACTTGCCCACCATGGAGGTAATATTTTTATCAGGGTTGTTAGACAGCCTTTACAAAAAAACAATAATGTTAACCCTTCCAGCCGGTCAACGCATTTAAACAGCCAGGCCCTACTCGCGGTATTTAAATTTAAAAAAAATCTCATTTTCTGCACCTTGGCAAACAATTATTTATATCTGTGTTAGTTTTCATTGTATCATGGAAAAAATTTAGTATGATATGCTAAAATGATGTGTTAATGTAATAAAAATTTTACTTACATTTTTCTTTATAATTTAGCTTGTGCAATCACTTCAAGTTAGAAAACTTGAGTCCTAAAAGTTAACTTTGGTGTGATAAAGTTTGAAGCACTCCTCTAAACATAAGCCAGCATCGCAGTCAGGGCACCAGTACACTGTTTCCCTCCTTCTGCCTCTAGCGGAGCACACTTGGCATCTTCTCTGAGGCCGGGACTTCTTCCCGGCGGGCGGTATTTTTTCAATGAAATGCCTCTCGACTAAACGGAGTGGTGACGGATTTGTGGGAGGCCTCCTAGTGGTCGATGTATTTGAGCTAGCTCCGTATTTTTCAAAGAGCTACTGAATTAGCTGAAGACGAAAGTTTAGATGATCTACCTTTTTTTGACCACTATTGAATATTACTAATGCATTGTGAACGGAAACATTCAATAGCCTTCTAAATAGTTTTATATACCATTTCTTAGTCTTTTTTCGTTCTAATAAATACGGCTGAAGCTTTTGGTCTTTTAGGTCAACACCACCCATTGCGGAGTTGTATTCTAAAACACACACTGGTTTTGTTTTTCCATCTTTTTCACGAAAATTATTGCAATGGAAGCTTGAAATAAGTGAAACTGGCTTTTTGTCTTTCCACTTCATTATCATTATTCCGTCGCAAACTTTCGCTATATGTTCTCCTTTTTTCAACTTTGCTGTTTTCACCTCTTTTGGGACGTTTTTTCAAGATAATCGTAAAGTTCCAGCAACATTTGTACCGTGATCCAATAAAAACTTTGCCAAAGCAGGTGAATTATAATAATTATATAACCATAACGAATAGCCTTTCTCAAATAAGGGTTGTACTAACTTTATCACTATTGCTGATGTCTTGAGTCCATCAGGAGTTTCTGTGATTGAAATAGTTGAATCAGCTCCTGAGTAAACAATAAAACTCCATAAGTAGCCTGTATCAGATTCGCAAAGCTCAAAGGTTTTTATGCCAAATTTAGATGACTTCAAAGGAATATATTGCCTGAATGATAGACGCCCCTTCCATAGAGTAAGAGATTCATCAACAGCAATATTTTCTTTTGGTACATAGATTTTTTCAAATTTACTCTTCAAGTAATCTGTGATAGGTTGAATTTTGAAAAGTTTTTTGTTATCGCTATAGTGACGGATATTATCATTATCAACAAAATGTAAAAACTTTGAGATACATTCGAATCTGTCCTGGGACATAGTTTTAGAGAAAATTTCTGTTTTCAGAAGTGGGTTTCGTGAAAAGTATGAACGAATAGTCGGTTTTTGTATAATTCCCATCAACATTATCAACCCAAAATACACATAAACCTCTCCAACATCAACAGGTTTCCAATTGTTCAATCGTGACCGAGAGGATAGTGGATTATTTTCTAAATAATTATCTGCGTATCTATTCGTCTCGAAAACGATTTTTTCCATTATTTCTCTATCAAAAATATTTGTGAAAGACTCAACAATATTACCAACAACTACTGTTGGACCACATTTCCCAGTGAAAGGAATTTTTTTTGGAATGTTGCATTCATCAAAATCATCCCAGACCCACTAGGAAGAAAGATCATGTGCCCTACTTGGTGTATCACCGTCAGTTTCGTCTCCGCTATCACAAATTTGGGGAAGGGTATTCACTGAGTAATCACCTTCTCTTCACTTGAACACTCACTACCTGAATCAAGAAGCACTTCATCTTCTTCTCCCACATTTTCAACTATATCTTGTATTTCTTCTTCGCTCAAAAATAACTTATTCCTTTTGGACTCCATTTCTAAATTTGTATTGTGCTTCCTGGACTTATCCACACGAAAGGGATCTACACACTGAGAGAGTTTGGAAGTGAGGCGACGTGGTCACTACTCTGTGGGTAAAAAAAGGATGAACGAAGCGTGTGAATGGTCCAAGAGAAGTGATTAGGAAGGTCCCCTAATATGAGAGACAGAATCCAGATGCCATGCATAAACAAAAGGCAAGCAGAATAAGAGAGCTCTTTGTGATGAGGAAGGAGGTCAACGCAGACCTTGCAATGGTGATTAGCTCAGATATTCTTCTATCTTTATTGCCTATGAAGTGCCTTTTCATGTTGCAAAAGACTATGATAACGATGAGACATCTTCTCAGAGGCCAGCGATAACATTCACCCTTCAAAAAGTGCTGAGATGAAGAGAAAAAAAAATCTTAACCGAGGGAGTATCAGCCGCCGTACCACATACGGCGAACCGCTAGTAGGACCAGACTGCCGATGACGTACGCCATACGGCGAACCGCGCGGAAGGGTTAATGCATGACTGACACATTCATTCAGAGCTTAAAACATGGTGAGGCATGATTTGTGTGATATGGTTACAATGTACAACATCTCTCCAGTATTATAGAAAATAATCAATCACCTTATATCCTTTAATAAACTTACTTGTTATTGCCTTAATCTCCCATATCATTTAAGTTAGCCAGAACAGTGCCAATCGTGGTGAACATTTGTCTGTTGTGTGGTTTGCGATGTCTTCCTCCATGTTAACTTTCTGCTATTTTCACTTTTTAGAACAAACAATTATGTAATTTTTAAGTATGCACATATTGAATTGTATAATTAGTCATTTTTCATGAGTAAATGGCTATAGCTATTTACCCATATAGCATTCATGGTGTGGATAACATATGACTGGTGGTAGATCCGTTGTCCAAATAAAAAAATATGATGAAGTGTGTCCAATTAAAAAAAAAAGAGTTTTTACCATTGAAAAATGGTATAATATATGTTTTAAAGACAGCAAGGCATGATATCAACAGAGCTTTCATGGATGCTGGTAATCAATTTTGATTTGGGCAAAGTGAAAGATGAGTACTTCAAGAAGACAAATTTTTGATGAAGTAAGCGGTAGAATGGAAAGAGAAATTAAACCACTAGAAAACTGAACTCCCAACTTGTTCCCTTGCCATCTTCCCCGAACCCTTCCCCCCCTCAGCTGAGAAGCTTACAGAAGTAACTATTAATGAACGTGGAAATTAAGTGTGTTATAGAAAGAGGGGAGCAACACAAAGAGGATGGAACATCTGACTCAAGATTAATCTCTCAAATATTGTCATAAATTGTTTGATTCTGGTGGATCATTGAAAATGTTATTTTTCTTTAGTGTAATTTGTTTGCTTCAACTGTCATTTAAAATGATTCTTAATACATAGTTTTCTGAGCTTGGCTCATAATAATACACCAAAACGTTGTTCATCTAGTTTTCTGCCAGCACTTTCATATGTAATGCTTCGCTTCTGAATCACATGGTGAATGGAATTTTTCTTATACTCTTTTCTTTATAGAGTATCCTTGTTGGGTTTTTTGAAGAGTTCACTCCAGCAATCCAGGATATGACTGAATCCATAGTGAATGCCGCAGTTGACATTTATGCACGGGTGTGTGAAGATTTACTGCCCACCCCTGCTAAGTCACACTACATCTACAACCTCAGAGATTTGTCAAAATGCATACAAGGTGTACTTCAGGGTAACTCTGGATCTCTTAGAGAAAGAGATCAAATGTTGAGGTGATTATCTATTTTCATTAATCATTTAATTTACATATAGAACTTAACCAAATGGCACAAATACCTACCTACAAGATATCTAACAAATCTTCTTATAATATTTTAGAAACAGCATTGAATAACTTACAGACAAATTCTAGACATGTAATTAACAGAGACGGGATGTTTATGAGTTTTATTTTCCTATTTCATGACATTTATTTTATGAATTTCATGACTATTAATTTCCTGTTTCATGACGTCTATTTTTTAATTCGGTCATTTCATGATGCTTTAGCTAAAAGTGTGGCATTTATTTTACTGTAAAATTAAAACTAATATTATGATCTGTATAGTTATTACAGGGTAAGTGGTTCATAAGAAAGTATCCCCCTTGCTTCCCCTCTTATCCCTCGGAACCAGGATTTCTGTATATATATGGATGTAAAAATGGTCTATGTACCTGAAGATGTCACTACATTATGAAACCCAGGTCATTAGAAAAAAATCAATTTAGTGGACATTACAAAGTGTAATTTTTATTTTCCGATATGGAGAGGGCTATTCGTATTGAAGCATCCAGTCTGTGAATTCCTCCAATTCACCTGCTTTCCGCTCACCTTCAACCACCTGCTTCGCATATTTTGCTATGCTACATATGCGCATTTATACCAGCCTTTCATTTTCTTCATTAACCCTTCTCCTTTCCAATACCATTCACTTAAACCTGTCTGTGAAGTGCACTTCTTTCTCGACGCCATGTTCGAAAATCTGACCTTTTCCTCCTATTTCCCCAAGAAGGCGCAGCGGTCTACCAGTTACTCCTTTTGCTTTAAACACCTCACTCATGACTTTTCCTGCCTTCAACTTAAACTATCCCTGCTTTACGACATGTTTTACACAACCTCTTCCCCTACCATTTCAGCTTCAACTTTGACCATACTGCAACCACACCCCCCTCGATTCACCAACCCACTCAGGTGATTTTTTTCTTTAGAAAAATAAGCTACAACTTTCACCACACTACAACTACACCACCCACTAATCACCAACCCACTCATGGGATTTTTTTCTTTAAAAAAAATACACTACAACTTTTACGACACTACAACTACACCACCCTCCAATAATCAACCCACTCGTGGAATTTTTTTAATATATGGCCATTTCCATTAACCTCCTTATGCCCATTTCCTCACTTTTCTCCGTTTTTCACTACTGAAAAATGTCAATTTCCATCTTCACGTTTCTCAAAACTGCATTTTGCCTTTCCTCAACTCCCAGAAATGCCTTTTTCGCATTTGAAAATGGCCATTTTCAGGCCATGCTCCTAGCACCCCTGTTTCACTCCATACGCCCGCAACCTTGTTGGGAGGGGTGGAGTATGTCCATATATTAGATGTGCAATTAGTCCGTATCTCTCTACCGGCATTTCTAAAAACATCGCAACATGGCATAAAAATGTCACGAAAATATCTCCATTTTCAATCTTTCATTACTCCAAAACTAAGTATTCCACGCATTTCTTTCTTACATTTCCTAAATGCTCATTCCTTTCACTATCCTATGCCATTTCTCTCTTTTCCATCAGTTCCTTACGTTTCTGTCAGAAAAGTTTCTTCCTCACTGGACCCTTCAATACATGTACCTGGAGAGGTTCCTAAGCCTGAAGTGATTACTATCATTTTATGACGTTTAATCCTCAAAGTCGTATTTCATGACTTTTTGGATAAAACTGGCTATTTCATAATAAAAACCTATGACTATGACGTTTATGACTTTTTCCTGTCTCTGGTAATAAGTAAATGAATAACTTTTATTGGCCCCTTTGGTCCTGTTCTGACTCAGGGAAATTGCCAAAAGGAATACAGGTTGAAAAATTGAGCAAACCATTTAATACAAAACATCATCACCATAAAATTTGATACAAACAATAAATACTATATAATATATACATATGCACAATAATGACACATTATTTGCACATGTATGAGACATGTTGAATACGCAAATGTTGCATTTTATTACACAGTAGCTCAGAGAATAAGGTAAAAATTATTAATATTTCTACTTGGTTATTTACACTACTGAAGTGTTCTGACAGTGCTTAATATAAATATTTTCACAGGTACATCGTTCTTTATTTTGAATTTCAAAGTGCTTGGCTATTTAATGTTTTTCCAATGGCCAGATAGGTTATATTTTGTCAATATTGTGGCAGAGGCTTTTATCTGAGAGGGATAGATCATTTCTTCTCTAATGTACATTTTTATTTTGGTGGGTGAAGTGTTCGTGTTCTTGATTGTTGAGGAGTAAATGAGGATACATTGTTACGAATATGGCAGCTTCTAGTATTAATATGCATGGAGGGTGAGTGTATTAATCTAACATAGTGTGGCTTGCAAGGTATAACTTTATCAATTGCATTATAAATGAACTGTAGGAGATTGAATATTGCTGTTGTGGTCATTAATATTTAAATTTCTGCTTTTCCTACATCAAAAATATATTGTGATTAGATATTTTCTATAAATTAGTTAATGTCTTCGAGCAGAAAAGAAAGAAGATCTAAGGAGGATGCAGAACTGCATGGAAAGAACTATGGAGAAATACAACTGGAATATTGATGTAAATAAAACCAAAGTAATGCTTCATGGAGTAAATCCAGAAGACAGAGTTACCATAAGTCTTGAAAAACACAAATTGTATGAAGTGGAAGAATTTAGCTATCTGGGAAGTATCCTGAAGAAATGAGTATGAACTTTGCTTATTGTGGTAGTAGTAACAGCTTGTACAACAAAATTTAGAGAAGAAAACGAATCTGGCAGAATGCCATCAATTTTCTCCATTGAGTGACTCTCCGATTCTCAGTCGTGAAGAAGTAGGAATAGGTTTTTCAGACCTTCAACAAAATATTATCATAAAATTTGGTAACCCTTAATCTTAAAAAGCCTGAATTCTTCTGGCTTGAATTGTTCAAAAACAAAAACAAAAATTTTAGTTTTTCATATTTTTTATTCAATTTTAGTTTAGTACAAATTTTATAAAAACAAACATGATCTAGTGGCCCCGAAAGTTTCCATTTGGTAAAAGTGACCAAAAAAATTTTTGGTGGGAATAAAAATTTCCTTTAGGTGCTAAAAGGTTGATGCTTAAAAATCCCATATGAAACACTTCATATCTCTCCACATAAGAATTCATCTTACCTAACTTCACAAAATCCTTTTTAAATGAAAAAATACTAAAAATATGGAAGGAGGATCCAGGATGGGAGAAACAAGAAAGATCAAAAGAGCCAAGTAGCACTACCAAAGACAGCATTCTACCCGAACATGAGTCTACTAGCAGCCAAATACTCGAGCTTGGAAAGGAGGAAGCACTTCACTGAACATTATATTTGGAGCATGCTCTTATAAGGTAGTGAGTGAAGCGTGGACAATAACAGCTGCAGAGCAACAAAGATGATAAGAAAGGGAACTGTGGTGTTATTTTATAATGATGAAGGTCAAATGAATGAAGTGAATCACCAATGAAGCATTGGAGAGAAAAGAACTTTAATAAAAACCCCACAAATTAGAAGAGGCTAGCTCATGAGGACACATTCTGTGACGCATCAGCCTCTTGAAAACTGTACTGGAATAAGTGATGAATGGGAAGAACTACTGAGGAAGATCAAGGATGGAATGCATCCAGAAAAGTATGAGGGAAATTAACATGGACACATGAAGGAATAAAAGGGTTAGCTGAGAGGGTTAGCTATAAGATTTGAGTGTGAATATTCACAACTGATCTTAACATTGAAAATCATATTGATACAATATGTAAAAGAGTAAATCGACTTCTTGGATTTATTTGGTGACTTACTAAGGACTTCAAACATATACTTCTCAAACAATCCCCATCTCTGGACTTACAGTGGACCCCACTTTATGATGGGTTCACTTTATGATGGATTCACTTAACAATCTGCATGTTAGGAATTTTAAAGGGTGCTGATTTTGTGCACATACTTTAAAATTTCTTTCCCATTTTGACAATCTTTTGCATGCATAATTTGTTATTCACCCAGCACTTGTGTAACAGACTGCATTTTTTATCATATCAACTTTTACATATTTAATGATACGTGTAATTAATTATGAGCTGTTTACGTGATTAGAGCAAATCAAGCAAATAATGTGGTGATTAGCACTGCCACCAATCCGTGGCAATGAGATCATGCAACATTCCTTACGTAGATAGGATCTATGATAATTCTGATTAAGCATTTTATTAGCCATTATAGATACATGATTTTCTTTACCAACTTGTAAAATTATGAGTACTTCTAACGAAGAGTAACTTATTGTCAGGGGCGGATTAAGGTCGTTGTTTTGGGGGGGACTACTTCACGCGGCCTGGGGGTTATGCAAGACATCTGAACTAAATGGTGGTCCGGGTGGACTTCCCTCGGAAAATTAAAAGAAATGAAGCACTTGAAACGTAGTTTTGGTGTGGCTATATTAGATATAAGAGATGTGATAAATTATTGAGTAAATCTATCCAATCACATTTGAAAAACGTAAAAAAATGATGTAAAGAATGCCATTCTTATGAAAAAGTGAAGTGTCTTCCGAATTTTACACCGCGTTGGTCTATGTTTCCTCGGACGACAGTTTCGGTGGCGTTTCAGTCGGCTTCTTCAGGTCGGTGAAGTGAAGGTGCAGCCATTTGTCGTATTATATATCTCACCCGTTGGAGTCAGGTCTAACGCTTCAGATTTCTAAGACAACGAATGGCTGAACCTTCACTTCACCGACCAGAAGAAGCCGACTACAACGCCTACGAAACTGTCGTCCAAGTAAACATAGACCAACGCGGTGCAAAACGCAGAAGACCTGCATCTTCCCATCCATCAATCCGCGGCAGCCTACACAAGGATTTCGAACTCCTAGAAAGAAATCTTTAATGCCGTACAAAATGAAAATTGGTTGGAATGAAATAAAAATATAAGTACATATTCAGAAAATACTATTTTCCTTTAATATTTTTATAATTTTTTATAATACCTAGCAACGAAAACGCAGTAATGCTCAGAAGTTACCGTCATTCGTCAAGGGCTCTTCCAATGATAATGCACCGTCGCGTTGTCCCGATGACCTCTGAATGGTATGTTCTGACAGCCAAGAAAAATCACATTTTTAAGTATCAGCTTCAGATTTTCTCTATTATCCTTGATTTTCTCCCTTCTGTAGCCGTCCAGTTGGCTTGTGTTTTGGTTTTCAGGTTTTTTGTATTTTTCCAGAAAATTCAGGGCCAACTGGGCACTACACCTTTGTGATATACTGTGTGTTGGTGGTTTTCCAGATCATCTAGTTTCCCTAGCAGTTTTGAAAACTTAAATGGCGCTGTAGCGAGGGATTTTAACTGCAAATTTGTATCGCAATTTGCCGTTGATTGGGGAAAAAGGGCAATACCTACAAAAACGTCCATTCATTGAGGGAGAAACCACAAGCCAAGGGTACTTTTCAAGATGTTCTATCCTCACGTAACGACACTCTTCCGCGGTTCCCTTCCTATGAGTTGAAAAGGGATACTTGTAGTCGCTTGTGGATGTCCAAGGGCTTTCCAAAAGTTCTGCTATTTTCCTATCATCAGGTCTTTCCTTTCCTGGTACAATAAAGAGACCTACGTCACAGTTGAAATTTTCAGCCAAAGGAAGTGAAGAAATTGAAGCTTCAATCGATGTTTCGTGTCTACGTGGAGGGGATTGTAAAAGGACCATGGACTCAGCTTGAGTCTCATTGTCAGTTGTGCAGCATGAAGACATGGTGTTAACAAATTTTGTATTTCCTCCTGCTGCTTCTGGTGTCTTTTGTTTTTAGACGCGAGATAAAAAGCTTCTAAGGTCCGCAGAGGCACTATTAGTTTTCCGCTTTGTACCAGGCCTACTAGAAGAAGACGCCTGTAAAAAAAATTAAACCTTAGCTATTTCTTCTACGACGAGTTGCAAAAAACATTATAAGCATATCTTTTTCTCACCCTATAGCGTAATACTTGAAAATTATTTTGCTTTCTTAGAGAGTCCTCAATTTTACTGCTATCAAAAGGAGAGAGGGAAAAACTATGGTGGGTGGACCTCTTACAGCATTTCTATGATAACACAATGAAAATGAAAGTCCAGTAAATAGGTGGGTGTTCAATTCCTTGATCATAAAGCAGATAAATAGCAATGGAGGCTAATGTGGGCCCGAGCTTGAAGCTGGCCGTCCGACCCTAATACCGAGTGCGAGAAAGCGCAAATAAGTTATGTCGTCGTAATTAACGGACTGAACTTACCATCTCTGGCTGAAAGGTTGATCTACACGTCAGGTATATCACAGAATAAAGGAAAAAGGACGCAGGGTCCTAAACATGTGAATAACTCTTGAACTTGTCACTCACTACAACTGAAACAATACACTCGCTAGAGCCAGGCAACTGACATGTCACGACGAGCACGAGAGCGGAGGGTGTCGCATAATAGGCAATGCTGAAGGAGGGCGTCGAGACTGTTTTCTCCTCTTGCAGACGCACTACGGCTCAACTGCCCAAACTCGCGGCACGATTCTCTGCATACATAGTAAATAGGTGTATATAGGTCTGTATACATAGTATAATATCTTATAACTATTCAGTTACGGCACCAAAGCTTTCACAACACTGTTCATCAAAAGGCCTACAAAAGTACAATTTCGAACATCGAGGATACTGTGTCTGTTTAGACAAGTGGCTTTAAGATATTTTCCAATTATCTTTAAACATTGTGTATTGAGCTGGTGAAATAAAAACTTGCATTGGAGAACCACCTTAATGATTACCATCTTTTCTATTTTCCTGAGAATTACGGGGGGGGGGGGGGGGGGGGGGGGGGGCACCCCCCCCTTAATCCACCCCCCTTAATCCACCCCTGCTTATTGTTAGAGCGCATTACCTACCAACAAAGTGATACGATTCCTTAATGGATACAGCTGGTGTGAGATAATTAATCACATCAATGAAATGATTTGAATTATATCATAATATTTCTTTGTGAATGATAGGCACGTAGTGTAAGTAGGTACTTATCTAAATTTGCATTGAAATTCACGCCCCTAATGGCTTTCCTCCAAGATACCAAAAGAATCTGCGTTATACTGCCATCTAGGTCACTGATGCACTCTACAATGTGAATGTGTATGTGAATATCAGTCTTCGAGTGTCTATTCTCGAGTGAGAGTAAGCACTTTTATGTCCTCTGTGTTCTTTTTACATGTTTTGCATTCTCGTACTCAATGTGTGGATGCCTCTTAGAAAGTTGTAAGTCCTTAAGTAAACAACCCATCCCCATTAACTCTCCCAGCCCAAATGAGTCAGTTGAGCTAGTTGATCTTAACTCAGAGCCCGTTTCTCAGAACAGCTTTTCCAAGAAAGGGCCTTGAATGAAAGTTCTCCCCTTTGCTGCTATCTCTATTGTTATTCAGCTATTCAATATCCAAGGGATGCCCTTGACTGAGAGAATGATATCAATGCTTCTGGTTTGGCATCTATCTACGTATCCGTTTCTTCAGGTATCACTGAGTTCTGGTTCTTGGTTTAGTTGAGTACCGTAGAGTGGGGTGAGTTCGAACGCATTTTGGTGTATAATCATCAAATACTCGAAAGTAGTTCAATCTATGTATCTGTTGTTTGAAATCAACAACCTCCTTACTCTATTTCATATTGTAAGTAGAAAGAAAAACACGTAGAATAAGTTGTTTATCTAAAAATTGCTAACTTTTAATGTTCGAACTCGCCCCGCCCGGCGGGGCGAGTTCGAACACGCATTTCATTTTTGATACTCCGCAACTGAAGTCGCTCTGGAGAAGAGTTCTGAATCATGAATTCGATTTATTAGGTTATACCGTCAACAATAACCATCATATTTGTTAATTATTTCGCTGGTAGTGAGATTTGAGATTTCAATTACGTATTTGTTAACAGGAAAACTATCACCTTGACGCGAAAAGTATTTTGAATGCCCAACGGAGAAATCTATACAACCATTCAGTAAATTTTCTTTATCATGATGGAATTAAATGTTTGGGAAGGTGTTACTTTGAATATAATAAAGAGCTACACGGTGATGGAGAAAAGATTTCTATTTTTAGCATCTTGCACAAAACATAATGGACCAGTAATCACACTCAATAAACGCAACACTTCTTGATTCCAAGTGATGAAATATAATCAAATTTAAGAGCTCACATTTTTTAAACACAAACATAAGTAAAACAGGATAAATTATAAAACTAATCAATTTCTTTTATGATTTCTAAATCCCTGAAAACTAAGCGGCCCCGTCGTAAGTCCTTGGGTTGGTCAAGCTGACGGATAATTTGCGTGCGGAGCACTAAGCACTCGTCCACAACAACAGGAAAAGTAAAAAAAGTCTCTTTCATGGAAACTTTCTTTCGAAGGCAAAGCCCGAAGAGTCATCCTTCCACTCTTGACTGCCTCAACAGCTTTTTCCAGACGATCTGCGTCGTACTTGCGCGAGCGCCGGCCTCCGGTGACTCTCACGTAATTTCGCGCCATGTCGATCTCGCCCGGCGGAACTACACAAAATTACATTATGCGTTATATTGACTGACATAATCGCCACACATCAATGATATTTTCCGAAATTAATAATAATAAATAGATCTGTTGATGGAATGAACTCCTAATCTATTCACATTTACTTACCCAATAGCACAGTAGTTTCTTTCCGGCGATAAAATCCTTCGTACAACTGCCGCGTCGCAAACAGACCACCAGAACTCCGGCAAAAAGGCACGAACACATCGTATTTATAGCGAATGCAATACATTGTATCATTTTTCAGGCCTGGCACGAGATTAAATTGTAGCACAATAAGAAATTGAGAAGTTATTGCAATGTAAACCCCAGCGGTCGTATTCGTTCGAACTCGCCCCATGCGTTCGAACTCGCCCCACTCTACGGTACTGGTTCACTTTACGGTGGAATTCACATTACGAACAGTCCTGTGGAATGGATTACAATGGTAAATTGGGGGTGTACAGTGTGCTGCACTCCTAGTGAATGAATAAGATACTTTCTAAACACATTATATTTAAAATATTTAGGACATTGAAGGCATGCTGTGGTAAAAATATCTTGTGTGTACGTATTTTTTGGTAAGTGGGTGAGGTTGTGAATGTACTCTCTAAAGTATTTGATTGTTTCAGATCCTGAGTTTCTCATTTGATTTAAACAAAAATTTAGGGATAATGATTTTAATCTAACCACCTAAAATTACTTGCTTTCTGGTTGATGACCAAATTCTAACTCTAATTAATGAAAATGGCTCACTATAATTTACGGCAGAAATTTCACTTACAGGTTGTTTTACCATGAGTGCTTGCGTGTGTTCCACGATCGCCTGATAAATGAAAATGATCAAAAATATTTCTATGAAAAAATGAGAGAGGTTTGCTCTCATAATTTTTTTGGAATAAATCAGCCCCTCATTGAGGATGAGCAGGGGCATTTCAAAAAACCTTGGTTGATGTTTGGAGATTTTATGTTTCCAATGGTTGAGCAGTCAGAAAGAATATATGAAGAAATAACTGATGTTGTGAAGCTCAAAAATATACTCCAGGTAAGACTTATAGTATTTTTAAAATAAGAGTCATATTATTAAAAGTATAAATCATGAAATGAGATGACCTCTACCCTTGTCTACCAAACCAACCTTCATAATGGATGCTGAATAAGTGATGTGTGATAAAACCTTGCTATTTAAATAACCTTGACAGTATTTCAATTTATTGTCAACTAGCAGAAATGCCCTTTGATTCTCAATGGTATTTCAATTTCAATTTATTCACACCGAATTGGCAATATACATTGCATGGTTTCGTCAAGGGTCACATGAAAATAAACAACAAGTCATAAAATAAAATACAGTAAAATGGGTTTTCATACATTCATTTAAATATTCACTAATATCATAATAGGCTCATTCAACAGTTTAAGTTGATGATTAGCCAAAAATGTGCCAGACATGGGGTGGAAATCCAGGAAAACAGTTTTTTTTTGTGTTAATTGATAGATGGTTGTTATTGCACCACTCAGCCATCCTAGAAATAGAGGTATTGACAGAGTTTAGCAGATCAGGAATATTACTGGAATGTGATAGGCAAGAAGTGTCATCGGCATATAGCACAGCATCACCTTGAGAAAACAGGTTTGGCAGGTCATTCACAAAAATAATAAACAGAAGGGGGCCAAGGATGGAACCCTGGGGGACCCCAGTTGTGATGTCCAGAGGGGAAGAGAATGAGATATCTTTACCATACTGTGTCCGGCTCATGTATTTCACAATTTGGTGTCTACCAGTTAGATACGACCTTATCCAATCCAAAGCCTTTCCTCTTATTCCAATGTTGGCAAGCTTAAGTAAGAGAATACCATGATTAACTCTATCAAAAGCTTTTGACAAGTCATAAAACACTCATAGGGAGTGTACATTTTGATCACGGGCACTATAGATTGAGTTCAAAAATTGGAATGCAGCAGTGATTGTTGATCTTGCTTTTCTGAAGCCATGCTGTGAGTCATGTAAGATATATTTTGATTCAAGATAAGAAATGACACGGGAATAGAACACCTTTTCAAAGATTTTGGAGAAAGCAGTTAGGACCGAGATAGGCCTGTAATTGTTGGGGTCTGAAAGTGAGCCTTTTTTTGGAACAGGTAGTACTACAGCTAGTTTCATGCGAGAGGGAAATTCACCATTGAGGAAAGATGTTTTAATGATATCAACCAGCGGACTGGCAATGTAATGAATGACATTTTTAATGATAGACATGGGGATGTCATCGATCAGACACAGATTTGCCTTCTCTTAGTTGGGATAAAACCTCCTCGTCAATATTTCTCTCCCCATCTACCCCTAATGAGGTTGCCAACATTATACACTCTCTTACTAATTCTTGGTCTGTAGGATATGATGGAGTCCCAATACCTATCATTAAATTAGTCACTAGGATTATTTCTGCCCCTCTGTCTGACATTTTTAACCTGTCTGTCTGTAATGGTCATTTTCCTACCTACCTAAAAACTGCTGTCATCATTCCAATCTACAAAAAGGGATCGCACACTGAAGCCAATAACTATCGACCTATTGCACCACTCTCGGTTTTCTCAAAAATTTTTGAGAAACTCTTTTACAATCGCATTATGAATTATTTATGCCATTTTAACTTGCTGAATTCTTCCCAACATGGCTTCATCAAGGGAAGATCTACAATATCTGCAGCTTTCCAACTCGTTAATCATATCACTTGGGGTCTTTCCAATCAGAAAGAAATCCTTGGGATTTTCTTCGACCTATCTAAAGCTTTTGACACCCTAAATCACAATATCCTGTTCTCTAAACTCAATCACATTGGAATAAATGGCAATGCTCTAGCTTGGATAGGGTCTTACCTATCCAATAGAATGCAAATAGTTCAATTAAATACAACTTTTGGTGCTGGTGCTAACACACTTAGATCCAATGCTCTCAAATCGAACTGTGGGGTCCCTCAAGGATCAATCCTGGGCCCTCTTTTATTTGTCATCTTCATCAATGATCTCAAATATCACCTACCCATGTGTAAGGTGACCCTGTATTCTGACGACACCTCTACTTTGAACCTTAGCGATACATTGTTAGAAGTTACGAACGCTGCTCAAATAACTGTTTCAAGTATGGGTCAATGGTGCCATAATAACAGCTTACAATTAAATGACCTCAAAACATCTTTTCTCCACTTCCATAATAAAATTTCTCCCCCTACTTCAAGCCCTTTACTCCGAACTATCAGTAATAATTCAATCAAGCAGTCTAACTGTACTAAATTTTTGGGTTTAACTTTAAATGAAAATCTTGACTGGCAATTTCACATTGATAATCTGAACAAAAAAATTGCATCTGGTATCTTTATGATTCGTAAACTTGCCCCTACCACCTCTGTGGAGATCTTAAAGCTAGTTTACTTCGCTAAAATCCACTCCTACCTGTCTTATGGTGTGATATTTTGGGGCAACACCAGTGCTGCCACAAGGGCCTTCTCCATGCAAAAGAGATCTTTGAAAGCCATGGCTGCTGTTTCTATTAGATCTCCAGGAAAGCCACTGTTTCTCAAATTCAAAATAATGACACTACCATGCCTATTTATTTTTTATTGTGCACTATTTGTTAAAATGTATCCTGATTTGTTCTGTCCGAGTTCTACCATACATGATTATTTTACTCGGCGCAGAAATGATGTTCATCTGAGGAGGCAACCTTGTGCCTTATCTAGAAAGGGAACTCATCACTCAGCCTCCCTTATTTTTAATAAATTACCATTGCATGTAAAAACTCAGTCCAATATTGCTACTTTCAAGCGCGAATTAAGGAGGCTGCTATTACCCAAAGCCTATTACCACCTGGAAGAATTTATGTGTGATAACTTATAATTGATTTGTGTCTTTTTTTGTGTATCCTTTTTCTCTCTGTATTAATTTCCTTTGACTATGTTCTATGTCCTATTTTTTGGACCGACTGAACAATAAAAAAATTATTATTATTATCATCCCAGAGAACCAGTTATTGGGGAAGGAGTTAACAAGCTTAATGACTTCATGTGTGTCAGTGGGCAGCAAATACATTGAGCAGGAAGAAGGAGTTTGAGATATGAAGGTGGCAGAATTTATGATGGGGCTTTGAGGAAAGTTACAAAAGTGCTCATTGAAACAATTAGCAATAACATGGGGATCAGAGGTAGATTGATGATTGAAATTGATAGTTGTGCTGCTGACACTATGAGAAACAGACTTAGTATTATTCTTAATAACATCCCAAGCTGATTTGGAACGAGTTTTAGAGATAGAGATGAAGTTATCATTGATTGCTCTCTTTTGCTCAATAACTTTAAGTTTGAATCTTTTCAGTGCCTTTATTACATGATTCCTTCCAGTCAGGATCAGTCAATTTGCAGTGGTAGTAAATGTTCTGCAGGGATTTACTTTCTACCATTAGCTCTTTAGAGTAGAAATTAAAGTTAAGAGGGCCATTGCATTGCTTGATAAGTTTAACTGGAAATGCAGCATTAAAATGGGTGACAAAGATATTTGAGAAGAGATTGTACTTTTCATTAACACCAGAAGCTGTATAAATATCCAACCAAGATTCGTTGGATATTATTTGTGAAAAGGTGTGTCTGGGAGCAGTACTGAAGATTCTTTTGTTAACATAATTAGGCTTATTTTTGGAAACAACAAAGGGAAAACTGATCGAGCAAGTTAATGCCAAATGGTCAGAAAAGCCAGCATTAAAAGATTTAGTTGACAAGCTAGAGGGCAGTAGAGTAGTTACAAGAACATGAATAAGGGTGGCAGATTGAGTTGTCACTCTAGTGGGATCACAATTTAGCACTGAAAGCCCAAAGCTTTGAAATAGATTTATCAAGTCACATTTGTCATGGGAGACGGTTAACAGATCAAAATTAACATCACCGCATAATAAGACACCCTGTAGATTTAAAGAAGTAGCCAACATAAGAGCGTCGTTAAGGGCATCATTCAAAAATACAACTGCCTGGTGATCGATACACAGCAAGTATGACATATTTGGTATTATCAACTTTTAGAATGGCACCACAGCATTCGAAAGTTTTATCAATACTAAGTATTAGATTCAAACAGGTAACACACAAGTTGGGGCTGGCATAGATAGACACACCACCACCTTTAAACTGACTGTGACAGTAGTAGGAGATTAAGTTGAGGCCATTAAGGGCAAGAGCAGAGATTTCGTTCCTCCTAAGCCAATGTTCGGCAATAACCACTATATCTGATTTAAGTTCTTGTACAGCACATTCTATTTGAAAAGTTTTGTTTCTAATCGATTGAGCATTACAATAAAGAATGTAGGTAGGTATGGTAGGGATAAAAGTAAGAAATTATTATATAGTAGCTCTATTCAAACAGAAGAGAAACTGCCTTCTCATTTATCATATTAGTTTTTTTACTACTAAAGTGGAAATTGCCCATTTTGTCACTTAATAATGAATAGTATAAAGCCATTTTACTGAAATTGTTTATTATTAAAACAGTAAAACTAAAAAGTTATTCCAGTTTTGCAATGGGGGGCATGGGGAAGATCACCATAAACTTTGAGCATACTTTCCCTTAAGTGAGTTTGAGCGAGATATTTTTCCAGTACCAATAGACCCCCATATTTGAATTTTTATTTGAAATAAGTATCATGTTCCTATGCTCAAAATTTCGATATAAACAGCTCATTACTTCATTCATTTCGAGGCTCAATAGAAAGCAGTGATTTGGAGACTTAGAGCCAATTGGACCGCCAACCATCCCACTTGAGCTTTAGGAATTAAGGTTTAATAGGGGCAATATGTAGGTCTCAAGCAGTGTGCAAAATTCTACATAGTAAGCATATACTACCCATACTGATTTGCCCTAATTATAAGAATCAGTGTGATGTGCTAAATGCAGATACCATGTAAAAGCTGTTAAGCACACATGGAGAGGTTGGGGTACAAAATACCCCAACAGAAATCTCACTGAAATTTGCTCATATTGATCATTTAATTTAATGTAAGCTATAAAAGGCCCAGGCGAAATTTCCCCTTCATAACCATTACTCAGGTTACCTAGGAAATATGCTACTGTTGAAATAGGAGAAAAATTGATAATTTTAAGAGAATGGAAAATATGTAATGCAAAATTATGTAGTTCTGCAAAGATGAAAATATATCCAGAAAATCTAAAAAATCCCAAACAATACTGTTATGTACATATTTTGAATGCAGTATAATGTCAATCATCAAATATCTCTCTCTGGTGGCACTACAGCATGGTGTGGGCCTGGGCCTGCCTTTTACTTTATCGTCAAATAAGCTGACTTATATTTTCAACCTTAAAAAAATCTCTTCTATTCTCTATCATCATCATTATGCTCCATTACAGCCAGAAATCCATCCCATGCCTCTTACTCTACTTTTATATAACTCAATGCATATATGTATTATTACAATAAAATGTCAGCCTTGTATTACTCATCTCTCCCATCTCTTTTTCTGGTTTTGGCTCTTTCTCCCAGTATATATCTCATATTCCTCTTTTTTTCTTTACTTCAGTGAATTTAGAACTACTTACTGGAATTTTCTCTAATCAATAAAAGGCTTTTCATAACTTAACCTAAATCTAAGTTATATGTTCTCATATATTTTTTTCATATTCATGCTTGTAGACTTACTATGCACAACAATATTTAAACCATTGGAGAAGTGAAATTTAACTAATCCAATGGACAAAATTTGTGTGAAAATTCCACGTAGGAAAACTCATCCATCTTGACATGGCCTGTCTTGCATGGCCATTGGGCAATATTTATCAGCAGTGGAGGAAATATCTAGATTCTTTAAAGCCAACAAAAATCCCTAAGGGTCCTACATTAGTAACTTAACTGGCTGAAGCACTGAGCGCAACATCAAAGGATCCAGGTTCGGATCCTGATCAAGGTGGATGATTTGTTTTTTGTGGAATTTTCCCACTTACCTATGTGGTGATACCTTTAAATTTAATACTTTGGCTAGTTTGCAGTATCCTCAAAATTGACTTAATTTGGATATTTTCAGGAATACCTTGATGACTACAACTTGTCTTCTTCAATTGAGATGCATTTAGTATTTTTTTCTGATGCTGTGGAGCACATTGCTAGAGTGGCTCGCATTCTCCGTTCTGAAAGAGGCAATGCCTTGCTGATAGGAGTGGGTGGAATGGGGAAGCAGAGTTTGACAAGACTTGGTGCCCAACTTTGTGGATACAAGTAAATGTCTTTCAATGCAAAAATATTTGTTGTATGTATTACATATCTTTTCTGAAAAGCGTCCTTTTTTAAACATAAATGTAAGTTTTTTACAAGGGCAATTGTGTGCTCTTTAGCTTTTGCTTACTAAATCTTACTGCACATGGTTTTGCATGTTTTGAGGTTCCTGTCTTGGTACATAGTTGAATTAGTGATTTCCTGCTTGTGAAAGGTTCTATTAATTCCCACTTCACTTATATATGCCATGTTAACCATGGTAGTTATGTTTTTCTGGAAAACCAAAATAGTAAGCCTAGTGTGGCTCCTCATGATCCGAGGAGTTAATGAACCACCAGAGGCATCAGGGCCACCAAAAACGTGTTTGAATAGTAATAGCTAAAATCTTTGGTTAATTAGCCTTGAAGATAATATCTCATTTTTCATGTTTCTTTTTTCAACCATACAGGTGCTTCATGATTGAACTCACTCGAGGTTATGATTATGCTGCTTTTCATGATGATCTCAGAAGATTATATGTGAATGCAGGAGTCAAAGATGAAAACACAGTGTTCCTATTTGTTGACACACAGATTGTTGTGGAAGAATTTTTGGAAGATATCAACAATATACTAAATTCTGGTAATTAATGGGAGATTGGATTAAAGTCGTAAATTCACTAATGTACAACATCTTTGATGACATGACTCCTAGAGCTGAGAGTGGGTGTAGATGAATGTTGGGGTACTTGAAACAATCTGCGTTCTTTAATACCTCAAAATCGAAAAGAACATATTTTTTGCAAAAACATCTTGCCACTCTTATATAGAGATGGGCCACTCTGAAAATTACCTCGGTAATTTTCGTAAATTACCTCAGTATTTTTCATAATTTACTGCGCCCCTTAAAAATTACCGTAATTTACTAGATAACTCAACTATGTTTGAGAAAATCTTTCATTCAGACAAATTCCCAACATGTTATTTTAAGCCAAGTTTATTCACCAACATTTATTCAAGGTCAGCCACCATGAGTTGGGAAACAGGGTATGGTCAAAGTACTTGAAAATCTCTTCACTTTTGTTGATATGTCATCACTAATTATACATTTGGGAAACATCATAAAAGCGTAGAGGGTAACTGTTGCAATGACACTGTCATTACATGAGACAGCAACAACTATGAAATTCAAGCAAAAAAATGCCAAATGCCTACAGGTGCATATTTTGTAGGCTTGGATGGTAGCTGACAGAGTCAGTGAGTCATGCACCAAGTATGATTCATGATTTAGGGACTAGTTTTACCTTGCAGAATGAAATGCATTTGAACTTAACCCTTTCAATGCGGCACCGTGTGATGGTAACTTCGCCGGAATTGGAAACTTTTTTTTACACAACACAATTATTTCTGCATAATTTAGGCATAACATTACAATTTAATCATCATCATTCCCTTTTTTCCGTAAAAATAAATAATTTTTTAAATGACATATATGGATGTCACCCGCGCTGTACGAGGGTTTTGTATGATATGCAACCCACCCTTTCCCCTGCTGAAATTTTTGGGAAAATCTTGTCATTAGATACATTTATCTCAATTAAGTTCTCAACGGTAAAAGATATTGGGTCCATTTATTCCAAGACATTTGAATCAAAATACGTTTGTTTTGTTTGATCCACTTACATCTATAATTTGAGTGATTTTCCGTAGGAACGCTTAAAAATTTGAGTATTATTAACAATGTTGACTATTATGGACAAACATGTTTTGGATTCTCGTTATGACATAGCTACTTCAATGACATTTGCCTTACTCAAATGATTTCCTACATTTCACCATGTAAAATATGGTTTTAGCCATCTTCTTTCAACCAAGTTGCATGAAAAATCTCGCGTATCCATGTTCAGAAAATTTATTTTTATTTCAAGAAAACAAAAACTAATTAGTAAATCGAAGGTCTCTGATCAGAAATTGTAATTACCATCTGAGGTAAAAGGATCCACTCAATCCTGCACGTTTGTTCAGATAGCTATTTACCATGTAATAGCAGCAGCCTTGGTACCTACATAATATTTAGAAAACCATTCGTTTTCACTCAGACATCCTATCTGAATCTCTACCGCATGCAACAAACCTGGGTTATCCGTAAGAATGATGTATTTCTAGCTGTTGTATTTTGAAGTCCACATGGATAGCCGAAATGCTCTGCAACAATGAATACCCCTGGTTATCCATTTCTATTATCATTTTCCCTCTGCATCCTCTCTTCCTGTGTTTCACATTGCCTTTTCTTCCCACCACCCTCTTTTTTCTACCGTAGTGAGCGCTTAGCACGCCTTATCAACTTAATTTCGCTTCCTTCTTTTCTCTATTCGACTGTACTTGTTGCCTCTTTTTTACTCTTTCAGAGTCAGGGTACCCATATGGGGAGAAATTTCTAGCTTTTTATACCACTGCAATGGTTTATGTTGGCAGGTTTACTTTTGTATTGTCACTTTTTAAATCTAAAAATTTATAAATGTACTTTCTGTAATAATCAAGCAATTTAAATATTTTATAAGCATGCACAAGGAGTTAAAAATGAAATAAGTCTTCATTATGGAAAATTTTGCCAGCTTACAAAACTTGTTTTGGCTTGGTGGATATAAACAATGGGTTGGTGCATGTAATTTTAAAATTTAAGATATTCTGTTTGAAAAAGTAATTTATTATAGCAAAATTAGTAGCAGTAAACATCCTGTAAATATTTGGTATTTAACATCTGGAAAATTATTTACAACACAAAAAATTATTCCAATAAAATACACAATATACATACCCTGAAAAAATTACATCGACATATTTTTTCGCTCAAAAAGAAAACATGAAACATTTTTAATTACATATTTTCATGAAAGTCTTGGAAACAAGGATGCAAGCAAAGTCCGGGCTCACCATCACAGTCAGGGCAGATGTATGCCACAGCTTTCCGTACTCCCTTGGAGTAGCACACTGCATCTTTTTTGTGGTTTTTTTCCCTTCTCCCCCGCACCTGCTATTGCTGGAAAGTGGGTGAGACCCTTTGTTGGTTGGGGCGATGGGGGCAAGGCACTTATTTTTCTAGAGAGTAAGGGCTCAATGAGTTCCATTCTAAAATTATATAAGTTTTTCTTTTTGCCACTGTATGTGTTATAAAAAATATAACTGTTTACCAGCATAACTTGGAAAATATGAATTGCAAGCTTATGTTGGCAAGTGTAGTATGACAGCAACTGGTTGCAGTGATCAACACCTCCCATAAACTTATTCTACTACAGCCTCTGGTTTACCTATGCCCGACCTTTCAGTGGGTACGAGTTTGCATCCGAACTCAGAGGAAATAAGGTCCACATCTCTCTTATCTCTCCAGCGGAAGACACAAATCCCCTCCTCACTCCAATGAGCAACAATTTGGTCTTTTGGCAGCTTGTGCCCAAAACCTTCTTTTGGATTTTCTTTCCTCTTCGCAAGGAGGATGCCCGTGCAGTATGTACTGCACCTCAACAGATCCCTAGCTAGGGGAACATTATTGTAATTTTTATTTAAAAAAAACGCTATGTCCCTTATTTTTAAAATCCTATAAAAGTTTATGGACCACTTTTTCTCCATGTCCGCGTCCACCCACATCGCTGTTCCCGGAGCCCGCATAAACAATCATGCGATTCACTAACCCTGCTGATTCACAGAGCATGTACATCTTTATCCCATGTTTATGTTTTTTCCCCTGCATATACTGCCGAAAATTTAATCACCCTCGCCAAAGCAGCATTGATTCATAATGCCTTTCCAGGGGAAACACAAGTGGCCATTGACTTCTCAAAACAATTTAAAAGTGGTCTGGCTTTATATAGGCGATCACTTGGAGCAGGGTCATTTTCGTCAGGGTTTTTTGCAAAATGGAGGGCTTGCAATACCCCAAGAAATCGATCCCTCGGCATTGATTGACGAAATAGTTTGATACTAAAAAATATAGACTTTTTCCAACAGTCAGAGATTCTATTGGTACGAACTGTCCCCATATGGAAGAGCAGGCCCAACCAAACCTCAAACTCTTCTTTTTTTAGTGACCTCCATTCGGTAATCCTTGCATGGGGTGATGGGTTTTCCAAAAAAATGCACTCTGCATTCTTCTCTGTCTCACTTGGAATAAGGTCATAGAACTCGTCGGTAAACACAAGGGAAAAGTAGTCTTTGGCAGTCGAGCCACATGGAATTTTCTTGAGACCAGGGGATCCTACAAAGGCAAGGGTATACCTGTTCACTGGGGGATTAGGGGCCCAAGCCACCTCAGATGTAACGGTACCCACTGCTGCCTCTGCAGTGCAGGATTCATCGCCACTTTCCGAGTCACTTCCCTCCGTGTCGGCACCAAAAAGGAATGAAGACCCGCTCGAAACATTGTCATCCGAGGAATCCATTGCTAGAGCATGTATTTTATCCTCCCTGAGCGTTTTCCTCGGTTGCATTTTCTGCGAGGCTATGAAATGTAAAAATAAATTTTTTTACTCTTTTTTATTACGCAATATAATTTACTCTTTTTTATTATGCAAGAATATGCAGATAATACTGCTTACCAGAAAGACCAGAAGGACCGGGTATTTCATCGTAATCTGGATACGTCGCAAGGTTTTTTTCTCTTTGGCTTGTACCCTGTGAGACTCTTCTCTTCATCTTCAAATAAGAGGGAAATACCCTGAAGAAAAATGAAATAAAATCATATGTCGGTTCCCAATGCAAGTAGGAGAGAACAGATGTAATAAAAGCAAAAAACTAATAATGATGCATTATATATAAATAAAAATGAAAATATTAGAAAGCATTAAAATATGTAATTTTAGAAGAAAATTACTTTTGGGGGTCAAATAAATTACAACTATTACGAAAACTAATTTTGGTAGCTCAGAAAAAAATTAGTGTTAGACAAAACTAAAATGTGTACATTTTTGTTAAAATGAGAGAAAACATGCGAAAAAAGTAAGCTAGCACTTACCTTTTGAGTAAAAACACAAATCCGTTGAGAAAAATACTGTCCTCAGCACTTCAGGAATCAACGACGAACCACAGTAAAAATATCCAGAAGTATTATAGCAAAATTGTAGCGAGCATAAACAATTTATAATGACTTTAAAAAAATAAAATCCAATTCTAATGAGTCCTAGTAGAAAAAAAACACTACAACATTGATCCAAAGTGAATATCATTTGAAAATCTGCAAAAAAAACAATGAGACTCTGAAAACTGCAGAAATTTTTTTTTTTCCATGAAAGCGGAAACGAAGCACATGACACGATGGCTAGAAACCAACTGCAGAGTGGAGAAAACGAAGCAAGTCGAAAGGGAAGGGCGTAGTCCTGTTAGGTCCATTCATGTGAGGCCCAAGGCCATGACAGCTCCCGGCTGCCATCCGCGCCAGTGGGCAGCTGGGAGTGGATGACAGCCCTGGGCTGTCATGCGCATTGAAAGGGTTAAGGATGATTATTTCTGGATAATTTCACTTCTAATTTCCAAGCCAAGTGAACCACGGGAATACGGGGGCTCCAGGATACATATTATGGTATGCAATGGCTATTTGACATTAATAAATTTAATTAAGAAGCAAAGTGACCTCAGATGTCAAGGCACTAAAAAAAAACAATTTTACATGCCTACTGAAAGCAGTCAAATATGTTTCAGCTATTTGTAAAATTATTCTCTTCGCAAGGGACGAGGAAAAAATTGTGATATTATTGGTAAATTTTGGAGTGATTTCAAATGCCATGTAACTTTAACATGTGGGGATTCAATCAATTTTTACAAGAACAGGTATCCTTTGTCAACAATGGGAGTTTTATTCTTAGAAAATGCCACATTTGGCAAAACCACATTTTAGAAACCATTATATAACTTGGAAATTAGGGGTTAGGTTTTGTATTCCAAAGCCATCGTGGTTAAAAATTTAGATACTTTATTTTTACTCTAATAATCTTGCATAAGGGGGTATTGCCTCGTCTACACTGTAAGTGTACTTAAGTTCAGTGCAATTAGGTGCAGCATTTAAATGCCGGTGAGCATCTACACACATATATTATATCTACCTCACCGCTACCTAGTGATGATGGAAAGAAATTTGCATCATTCAAAATTTATGTGCCCGAGAAGTAACATAAGATATTTTCTAGACTTGTATAACCCTATAAAAAATGTAAAAGAAGGATAACACTTTGAAAATTACGTAACTTCTCATATAAATGATACAAAAACATGTTTGATGGGCATGATTATCGAAACTCCTCGACCTATCGATGACGAGACTCAAGACTTAGACCACCTTGACTGTACACTATCCATATCATCCAAGTCCACTTAAAAGGGGGTCCCTGGGTGCACTTGATTGGACCCGTTACTTAAGTGTTGAGAGGGCATCCACACAGTGTACTTAAGTGAAAAATACACAAAAGTGCATACTTAAGTGGTCAGTTTAGACGCGTCATAAGAAAGATGGATCAAGAATTTCAGCACTTTATTTGTATATTTTTATGGATAGTCAGTGATTAATTATCTCACTGATTGATTGATATTATGTGAATTTCAATATTTTTGCATACTAGCTCATCAATTATATATCTTCTTGTAGTCAATCAATGAACTGTGTTTTTGATGGAAGTACATACTTTATGACTCCAGTACACATTATGCTTGTGATGTACATTTGATCTTTATTTTCTTAATTTGCATTCCATTATCGTGTGTGAGTTAGCCTGACAATTATTATATCATATTTGGTCTTTATGATTTTGGATTGTGCTCAATGATGTATGATAAATATTCTGCATCTCTTGCAAAAGCTAAAATGTAGATCAGCATTTCTGTCTGCCTGCGGGTAACACAATATTAGTATTAATGCTTAAATTTCATGCACAGGTGAGGTTCCCAACTTATTTGAAGCAGATGAATATGAAATGGTGATCCAAGGAGCAAGATCTGCAGCAAAGAGAGCTGGCATTCCAGAGGGAAATCGAGATGCTATCTTTGAATATTTTATTCAGAGAGTTCGTAATAACCTACATTTAGTGATCTGTATGAGTCCTGTTGGAGATTCATTCAGGTAAGCAGCTTGTACATACATATATAATCTCTCTATAAATTTTTTTCTTGCAGTTCCACGGATATGCAATAAAATTGCATCAAAATCTTACACTGACAGTTTGATCTTTCGACATAAGTCTACCCATATGTATTTCATTATCCGATCAGTATGTGATGCTTGTTGTCCATTACAAGGGACACTAGAACATGTATGATAAATAATTGCCCTAGAGAGTAATCTTTGAAATAAAGTAGGTGCAAAAGCTTCTATGGCGTGTGGAAATTGAAAGCTGCGTTCTTAGGTTTCCACTGTTTATTGTAGTAGCAACCATCCCGGAACAAAATCGGAAGGTCCGTGGTTCAATTCCCGGTCTAGTCGAATTTTTTTCACTTGGAATTGGTCATCATTCCATCTTCACATCACCATTGTGTTGTCACATTTTATGTGTTTCCTATCCTCTTTCTTTCACCACCTGTTTGAACGAAATATTTATTATTTACGCCTGTGAGCGGTTTGAGTGAATGAATGAATGTGACCAACTAAAAAACTTATTTACCTAAACATACAGCATACATAATAAAAGCTTAAGTTTTAAATGCTAAGAACGGCACAAAACTATCCCATCGAATAACGAAAACCATAGCGGTACTGTTCATCATACAAAAAGTCTGGGTAGTAATACTGCATACCTGCTGTAGTGGTGTTCGGACGACGAAATTAGTCAAGTTGTCCTGACGTTGACGACCCTGGATAGCATTGAGATGCCACTTCCCTGCAGCATGGCTTGTCACAGCCCGCTTCCCCATTGAACTCAGCGAAAAAGTTTTCTTACACACGATGCACTTAGCAGAGTTCACATCCAGTTTGCCTGCCCGCAACCAGCTTTGCCACTCAGGGCGAAGGATAGCATCAAGCCATGCAGGGTTGAATTTGGAAGTCATTATTATTTTGAAAAGGTTTACTACTACAGTACGATATTCCCTGTTGTGTTGTTGTCCGTCTCATAACACACGTCCGTCTCCGTGCAGCCGGGTCCAGCCAAGCCGTCGCTAGCCGAGCGGAGAGGGCGAAGTGAGAGGAAAGGGAGGGGGCTACTTCGGCAGCTGAGCCGGTCCGATACGAGTCCATGCACAAGTGAGCGCACCAGCCGAACGGAGCGAGAGCATAGACCAAAGACGCACTGTGCTGCACGGTATATGGCGCTAATTAATTATTAATTCCCACATTTCAAAAAAGATTTCGAGATCCCAGACGTTTCCCTGTCCAATTCCGTTGCATTTCATTTCCCTGTCTTTTCCCTGTTTGCGGGCACCCTGATAAGGTTTTCGGAATGGGTATTTAGGGTAAATAACAGAAACTTATTTTAACAATTGCTTCATCAGCCATGACAACTTTCCTCACTTTATCTGCTTCTGCTTGTTCCACAGCAAGGTTTTTCATCAACAATGCTGTATCAGCATTCTTTTTATTTAATTCTGGTTCCAAAGCAATATCCCCTTTTCCCCCTCCATTTCCTTCCCTCCCTTTCTTCCCCTCTTTCCCCTCCATTCCCCTCCCCGCCTGCCCCTCCCTTCCTGTCTCCTCTCCTAACTCGTCCCTTCATTCATTACTCTATACAATTCAGAAGATGGCAGTCGTGTTGCCGAAATATCAAACAAATGTGTGAGATTCCTTTTTTGTGTGTGCCTATATTTTTAGCTTGTCACGCCTGTGATGCCTTAGTTGTTATAATATATTTTCATAAAGATATTGTTCATTTATAATCATTATTTTTATTAAGTTTTTAAAATTAGCATTGTATTTTCAGTCTATCTCTAGTTGTGTTGCATGTTTTGATGCTAGGAAACCATTATAAGCTGAAGGTAAATATTAATTTACTATGTAAACTTATCATTTTTAATATATATTTTCAAGTATTACATATTTTTATTACTGTTTTCACTTGTTGTACTGCTACAGCCCTGATAATGATCTAATTAAAGGTCGAAACGTTGGTAGAAGCTTTTTATGTTTTATTGACCAACTTTCCAAAAAAACCAATCTGACTGTTTATTGTCACCATTCAACCACAAACATGTTGGGAACGTGAGAATGCTGCCTTCGAAATCTTTGAAATGGGCTTATGAAATCCATGAAAGTTATCTCATGAGAAAGGTTAAAGCACACACTTGAAGCATTATGTCCTTATGGTAACCCTCAAAATGGCTTAGAAATAAGAGTAATGGGATTTCTGGGGAAGGTATTTGCTGAAGCTGGAAGGTGTGGAACCTCAACCTCCTAACCCACATATGTGGACAGTGAGACTTCCACCTTTTAATTTCCCTCCTTGTGCCTGCAGCAGTAATGTGGAGGAACTCTATTGTTTCTAAAACTGTCCTTGTGAGTCAATGATGCTATTTCCCTCTGCAACAATATTAATGATAAGAAACCAGATCCACTGTATGAACATCAATTAAAAAGTAGTTATAAATTAATTTTATTATTATTTTCCGCTTTTGAAAATAATTATATGATGTGGTTATATGGTGCATTTGAATAATTCTATTTCCAGATCAAGGTGCAGAATGTTCCCATCCCTAGTGAATTGCTGTAGCATAGATTGGTTTTTTGAGTGGCCAGAAGATGCACTCTTATCTGTTGCATATACTTCCCTAAACATCATTAATAATGAAGATCTTCGAGAAAAAATTGCCACATCGTGTGTTTTAATGCACAAGGTAGTTCACGTTAGCTACTTATCAAGTGAAAGCTGATTTTTTGAAAGGGTCTTTATGTTAATCACTTTGTGCATAGTGTGGAACCATAGCTTACTCTTTACTTTATAGGGTGTATCCAAAGCAACTACTATGCTATTTAATGAATTGAAGAGGAAATATTATGTGACTCCTGGAAGCTACCTAGAGTTCATCCGATTGTATCTGATGATGATGGAAATTAAGACAAATGAATTAACCAGACGAAGGGACAGGGTGAAGAATGGTTTGATGGTAAATAGTGTTTGCATTATAACTCTTTGTGAAATCATCTGTGGTTGACCCTCTTTATACTGTAATGCCCTAGTCCTTAGCATTGAGTCAATTGTGAATTTTACATAGAGGGAACCTTTAAATTATCAGAAAACTCAATAGATATTCTTTACTTTGACAAAAATGTTGAATCTGATAACAGCCATTCCCATTGTGCATTTTATAACTCTCAACTGACACCTTTGCATCTTTCATTCCATGTCCTAGCCCTATATTTATCCACCTTGACTTACATTCACCTCCCAGCGGTCCCCACCAGTGGATCCAGATAGGGTCTATTTCTCCTCTGGAATGTTTTACCTGTAGGAATGCCATCACATCTTGGATGATTGCAAGGTTGCATCATCTAAGGAGAGTAATGTGGTGGTTTCCCATTTTCTTCACCTGCTGAGTAAAATTTCTAATCTCTGTTGTGATCCATTGCAGTCTTATCTCAGTTTGCTTACTTACTTCTTGCTCTTCCACAACTTAAGTTATCAAAAAGCAACATTAAAGTTTATTAGGATATTCCATCTGTGCTGGCCTCTTTTCTTCTCTTTTGTTTTTCCGTAATGGCAGCATTGAATCTTTCCCTGGATTGTTTTACCTGCTGGATATTTTTCCTATATCTTAGTTTCTACTTCACCCATTTAATCTTCTAATGCTGTAGACACCTGTCCAAAAATTCCACTATGTTGTAGCCACTGTTTTATATCTTTGCCTGGGTGGATCTTTTATTGCTTCACTTGGTACTTATAACTATGCATATGTAATCGATTTGGCAATTTGCTGTGTCCAAACATTTTCAATGTGTATCTTCTTAGCCAGTTTCGCTGGTAGAAAGTTTGAACTGCTAGTTTATAAAGAGTTATTTTCTTTATTCATCATGATTGTTAGTGATTGTAAGCTTCAAAACTCTTCTAGTTGTGACAGATTTTATTGTTTTCTTTTCTGTGTTTCTTTCTCAGTATTCATGAATTTTTCCAGGGGTATATTAGTTGAAAGTCATTTTACTCCTTTGAGGTAGTGAAATGTCATTTGCAGCTCAAGTGAATTATATCCATATCATAAAATTGATGAATTTGTGTTTTTTATTCAAAGAAACTCCAAGAAACTAATGAATTAGTGGCAAAAATGAAAAAAGAATTGATTGCTTTGGAACCAGAATTAAATAAAAAGAATGCTGATACAGCATTGTTGATGAAAAACCTTGCTGTGGAACAAGCAGAAGCAGATAAAGTGAGGAAAGTTGTCATGGCTGATGAAGCAATTGTTAAAGTAAGTTTCTGTTATTTACCCTAAATACCCATTCCGAAAACCTTATCAGGGTGCCCGCAAACAGGGAAAAGACAGGGAAATGAAATGCAACGGAATTGGACAGGGAAACGTCTGGGATCTCGAAATCTTTTTTGAAATGTGGGAATTAATAATTAATTAGCGCCATATACCGTGCAGCACAGTGCGTCTTTGGTCTATGCTCTCGCTCCGTTCGGCTGGTGCGCTCACTTGTGCATGGACTCGTATCGGACCGGCTCAGCTGCCGAAGTAGCCCCCTCCCTTTCCTCTCACTTCGCCCTCTCCGCTCGGCTAGCGACGGCTTGGCTGGACCCGGCTGCACGGAGACGGACGTGTGTTATGAGACGGACAACAACACAACAGGGAATATCGTACTGTAGTAGTAAACCTTTTCAAAATAATAATGACTTCCAAATTCAACCCTGCATGGCTTGATGCTATCCTTCGCCCTGAGTGGCAAAGCTGGTTGCGGGCAGGCAAACTGGATGTGAACTCTGCTAAGTGCATCGTGTGTAAGAAAACTTTTTCGCTGAGTTCAATGGGGAAGCGGGCTGTGACAAGCCATGCTGCAGGGAAGTGGCATCTCAATGCTATCCAGGGTCGTCAACGTCAGGACAACTTGACTAATTTCATCGTCCGAACACCACTACAGCAGGTATGCAGTATTACTACCCAGACTTTTTGTATGATGAACAGTACCGCTATGGTTTTCGTTATTCGATGGGATAGTTTTGTGCCGTTCTTAGCATTTAAAACTTAAGCTTTTATTATGTATGCTGTATGTTTAGGTAGATAAGTTTTTTAGTTGGTCACAGCATATGCGTGTATGTAGCACCAGCACTCCCTTCACACACCCCTCGACCATGCAGGCAACATGCTAGCAGTTCGGTAAGGGGCGGACCAAGGGGCCTCTTCTATAACTCGAAGCTATGGAGCTTTCCGGTGAAAATATGCTTCAATAACCTACATGCTCCCATCGGTATTCTCTATCATGGGAGCTACCGGAGAAAGAGCTAGAAGAAGCTACCGGTAACATATTAGGCTCCCACCCGTATTCTGTAAATGTCATGAAGCTACTTCTGTAGCCCCAGTAAGCTCCCACGGTAGCTTGTGGGATCCTGTGGTCTCCACGTCGTTCATGGTGCCTTTCAGTACAGTTTCGTTAAGTATGGTTGGCAGATTGCAATATTTTTTAAGTTAATCCATAATGTCTTCAAGGATTCTCCGGCGCGCCGTGCAGACTTTACACATCTTACTGAAAGTGATGAATTTACTCTCAAATTTTGCAATTTCCGATGGCTTGAGAATGGTTCCGTGTGTGCAAGAGTCATTACTAAGCTGAGGACATTTAGGCACTAAAAATGAAGAAATAGGCAGCCTAAAGAGGCACTAAAAATTTCAAAATAGGCGCTTAAAATATTTTTTAATCGAAGATATGAAAACAAAAATTAAAGAAACCGATAAATCGACGAAAGTTCAATTATTAACTTTGGCCCCAAAGAGTTGGTCGATACCAGTAACAGCTGTCACTATTCTAAAAGCACCTCTAGTGGAATAACGGATTCATTAAGATGAAATTTGAAGGATCCAAGAAATGAGTACATGGCATCACTCATAAGTTAAAAACTCAAAGTCACCCAATACAGAATGGCCACGACTTAACCCAAGGCTCTAGTATAGTCTCCTTACCCAAGTCTAAAAATAAACAAAAACCATACGAGCTTCAGCTTGGAAACTTTAGGCTTGGGAACTTAGGATAAGCTGCCTAACCTTTGGCTTTGGAACCAGACAGATACCCACACAAGGATTAGGAACCTTGTCGAAGAAACCAAATTGCAGGATTGGGATCCTCAACCAAGAAACCCACCCGTAGCTGGTATTACACAGGATTTCAAATTGAAATTTCAAACGGCCCTAGGAGCGTAATTATTTGGTTTTCAAGGGTAAAACTCGGTAAGTGACCTTTTTATGTCCCAAATATTATAACTCAAACGTAATCTGAAGTAGTGTGATCCCTCCTATTGGGTGCGACCCCTATGGCGATAGGGTTACAGGTTCAAATGCCTGAACTGGTGGTGACAATGTCACCATGGACCAACGCATTATACTAAAAATATCTACATAAAGCAAGCAGGACGACAAACAACAGAATGCATTTGGCGCCACCAAAGCAACGTTCTCAACGTTGTTCATATTTTTAGGGCCATATGTGCACGCGATGAAAAACCAAGTCGACTTTTTTTAGAGGTTTGAAACATGCACTTTCAAATGAAAATGATTCAAAAGAGTATCCAGAAGGTCTTTCTTTTGTAAGAGCGGGCAGAAAATAACCTATTTTTGTCGTTTTTACAAATGTATGCCTGTAGTTGATCTGCCTTTACACTCAGCAATACTGAGTGGTACCTTCAAAAACAAGATTTTGGCAATTGAAACCATCGCATGTACGCATCACGTTAAATTACCATAGTTGTTTTTCTACTCTTTATATCTTAATACTTTGGTTGATTTTTCTTTATGAATGTTTAATGATATTATTTCAACCTTGATAGAATAAAAAAGGAACTGAAATAACAGACAAGCTCTGCACTAAAGAGAAGTTTGGCGACATTGAAAAGAAAATTGCTTTTTTAGGCCCTTAAATAGGCGATACCAGCAGAAAAAGGCATAAACAGATAAAATAGGCATTTTTAGGCAGTAAAAAATCGCGTTAATTTTGCCATAAATGATCCAAAATGAACTTATAACTTCATAAAATTGGTTTCCTGAGTAAAAGAAAAAATAGGCATTTTAGGTAATGTCCTCAGCTTAGTCATTACAATACTCAAGAATTTGAAGACCTACTTTCCCACTATGAAGGATTTGCCTGACACATGGTCGATTAGGTAGGTGAAAGAGTGCTTTGCTGACCCTCTTCTGCTGGCAAAACTTCATTTCTTTGCGACAATAGCATCATCTTTTGAGCAGTTTCTCAAAGCGTATCAGACGCTGAAACCAGTCATCCCATTTCTTCATGGTGACATTGAGGATCCTCTTCGAGAGGTGTACGGGCGGTTTGTGAAGCCAGACGTCCTAAACAAAGCGAAGACAGCCTACAAGCTGATTAATATTAATGTAGATGATGCTGCGAATGGTTTGAAACAGTCCCAAATCAATATTGGTGTGGGGGCAACCCTTGCTCTCCATGATGCAAGAGTGAAGGACATCAAAGAGGACATTTTTCGGTTGAAATGTAAGAAGGGTTTGGTCTCCATTGAGAAGAAAATAGTTGAGAGAAGCCCAATATAGTACAAATTTACCAAAGCAGCATCATATCTGGATCCTAACAAAATTCATAAAAAACCTTAGTAGTGTAAAACAGACATGGATTCTTGTCTTAGGGTTCTCGTGTCTGCAAACCACATGACCACTCTGCAGGCAGA
Organism: Pyrrhosoma nymphula; assembly: GCA_963573305.1. NCBI lineage: Eukaryota > Metazoa > Arthropoda > Insecta > Odonata > Coenagrionidae > Pyrrhosoma > Pyrrhosoma nymphula. Next base: position 110,164,406 of record OY754329.1, read on the forward strand.
CCGCGCTGGTATCCAGTTCAAAAGGTTTGTATCCCAAGAGGTTAAAGTACAGCTCACGGGCTTTAATAGGGATACGGATAGACTGGACTCATTCTATCCAAGCCAACTTAACAAACGAGAGGACTTAACGAATTGTTGGGCAACTGTTTAAATTATCCTGCTGTTCTCTCACGGTAACGCCTTATCGAGAGTGGGTTCTCTGTGAACAAAGACATGAAAGTTGAGAACCTACATGAAGACTCTCTCATTGCTCTGATAAGAGTTTGGGATGGGATTTTTCATGCGGGAGGTGAGGCGTCAGTGGAAGTTGATCAGGAGTTGATCAGATATGCATGTGGAGCAAGCACCAAGTGCAGAGATGCGCTTCAGAAGAGGCGAGAAACTATAACTGAAATGGCGAAGAAGAGTAGGTTACAGAGAAAAGAAGAGAAAAGGAAGAAAAATGAGCAAGATAAGTTAAAAGCAGAGAATCAAGCCCTGAAAGAAAAACAGGAAGAAGAAGAGAAAAAATTAAGAAGATGAAGAAATGAAAATCTTTGCTTTTTTTAGTGTAATTGTTCGGTTGTTACCTGAATAATTAATTTATGGTAATTTAATGTAAGACAGCAATATTTTCACAGAAAGTTCCTGATTATTTAATTAGTTTTGTTTGATCTTTCAAGTTAGAGGATCAATTGACATGTTTATTTTTGTGCTGCCTGTACTGTCTCAGTTTTTATTGTTAATTCTTATCATAATTTTTTTTTATAAAAATAAAAGTCTATTACGATGAGAAGTGTGTGATCTTTGCTCCCATTTACGCAAATTTATTTAGGTGCACTTTCGGGACGTATTGAAACCCTGTAGTTAGCACACTTCGTAGGATATTATGGAGAAACCTGCTAGGGAAAACACAGGGAAAAAACAGGGAAAACACAGGGAAAATACAGGGAAATGATTCAGAAAAAGTTGTGGGCACCCTGCTTATTGCAAAGCACTGTACTGCTGACACTTCTGCAGCACATATTTTCTCTCCTACTAAAAATCAAATCTTGCCAAAGGTAAAGGCTGATGAAACACAAGCCATAGCTGAAGAGGCTCAGAGAGATTTGGATGAAGCAATGCCAGCCATGGAAGCTGCTCAAAAGGCCTTGGGTGCCCTTGATAAAAATGATATAAAGGAAATAAGAGTATTCCAGAAGCCTCCATCTTTAGTGAAGTTTGTGTTAGAAGCTGTTTGTTTGCTGCTTGGTGCTAAGTGAGTGTTTAACATTATTATTATGTCATGATAGGTAAGTCAGAATGTGATTTGGTGGGCTATGCCTTAAGGTGTATAACATTAAACAAGTCATTAGTATATGCTGTATATGTACACTCATACCACATGGTTTTTCCCCCCAAAATTTAGCTTAAAAAATCAGGTATTACATGAGTATGTGAGTGAAAGATCACCTGTGTCTATGCATGTCACTCAGTTCTGATTAAAATGCTATTTAATTTGCAGAAATAAACAGACTTGTTCTTGATCATAGCTATTCATCCTGTCCTGTTTCAAAGTATCCCACTTCCTTTTCATTGATAATAGTTAGGAAAAAAAATGTTTCATTTCATTTTGTAAAAATTACAGTGTGCATCTCACATGCATGTATTAGTATGCATGTATAGTACTTGCATAAATAAGGTATGTGAACATTTGGGAGCCCCATGGGTACATACCTATTTTACCGTCTAATGAAAAATCTTGATGATGTTACTAACAAACACACTTGGCCATAGCAATAAGTTATTCCAGGCTTAAAACCCATCCCAATGAGTTGAATTTAATTTTAATAATTCCCTGTAGGCATATTGTGTTTACATAGTCCTTTTTTGGGATTAGTTAATTGGATTTCATAATCTAAAACTACTTAAGCCATTTGAACTAGAAAAACTGATGCTACAGTGGGGCTGCCATATCTGTGGTTTTCGTATCTGCAGATTCAGTTATCCAGGTTCACTAGACTCAGAAGTTAGAAGAGAGAATTTCCCAGCATAATTGACCCTAAGTTCAAATATGCACTTATATATGAGGTGAAACTTCTTCCCCGGTCGCTTAGAAGTTTTATCATTGGACCTAAACAATGTTAGCTTGTGGTGCCAGGACTGGGGGCTTGAACTAAATCTTAGTAAATGCACTCAAGTACACTACTTGCAGAAGTCAACTCACTAATGCCATGTCTACACCATGGGTGGAGTAAACATAAATTCATCAGACAAAGTAAAATATCTGGGAATTACCTCAACTTCAGACCTATCGTGGAGAACACACTTATTAAACAATTGCAGTACAGCCTTAAATAAACTAGGATTTATCAAGTGTATAGATTAGGGATGTGTGGTATATAAAAATATACCGATATATTGGAATCCGATATTATTAAAATATGTATACCGATTAGCCGATAGGTATATCGTTAAAAAATATGCTGGTGTACCAGTATATCGGTACCATATATATAAGATATAGTTATGCTACTATTGTTGCTGGTATTTGCAATCAACTTGTACCTACTACCTACTGTCTTTCGCTAAACTTATTTAGTTCTCAGAATACTAGAAAGTGAAGTAGAATCGTGTAAAATATTAAAGATATTGAGGAAACGAGCAATAAATAGGTAATTTACATTTTTGATTAAGATATATATTTGCTGGAGAATATTTCCGAGGACACATTTTTCAATATTTTTGTTCGATTCACTGTGGTTTCCTGCCCAAGAATATGAGGAATAAATGCACAACTGGTATATTCTAAACATGCTTTTATCAGATAAGTACAGTGTTTTCAAGATATTTTTTATGCAGAAAGCACATACTCTGATAATTACCAAATGCTATTTTCATCATTCTCAGGTAGGGTATAGTTTTCCATGCATGATAGCTTCTATAAAAATAAAAAATAGGCTAAGTAATAAGCCTAACACACCTTGATTATCGTTTTATGACAGATTATGAAAAAATTAGATGTTATCACGGTAAAGACATACAGTGGACAGGTCTCAACAAAGTATTCAGAATTAAAATATGTTATGTATTGATGCAATATTTCCAGAAGTGTGGAAATGGCTTAACACATTTCTAGCTTGGCTGATGATGTAGTGACAAGGCAAATGTGATTGATCTCAAATGGCAATCATGGAAACCAATATTTTTTCTAACTGATCCCAAAAACACCAGCTGGTTAATATGATCACCAGTCAATCTGCTCCGATCATCAGATGCAACATAGTTGACCAATGAGACGGTGAGCTAAGATGGTACTAAGGATTCCAGAACAACCATGAATTTAATGGCCACTCCGGCTAAAGTAGGGAAAGCCATTCTACTGTTCTGCCAAAACTTCTTATGGTTCATTGCTTTGAGTGATAATGCCTGGCTGAGAGATATTGCAGCGCATTCGGTATTGAATGTGACATGCTATATTCGCTCTCGTCATATTACCCGAGCTATTTCATAATGATTGGCCAAAATGGATGTAGAAGCTTCGTTATCACTTATAACTGGGTTTTTATGAAGACCCTATGGTGGTGATAAGACTTGCCCAAGGTGATGAAGGTCAGCGTTACTATCTATACTTATGTCAGCTATGGCGTTAGATACAACTGAAGGAATGGAAAATTGAATATAATATATTATTATTCTGTGAATACATTTTCCTCGAATGAATGTTAAGGAAATATGATTCCGGTATGTGATATATGATTAATAATTAAGGATAAATCTGAGTGAGATAAAGAGTCATACTCAGGACCGCTCGTGAAAGGATTCAATAAGGCTCCCCCACAGAAGCAAGATGAATAATATCACGCCGCATCACGATAGAGAATCGCGATATAAAAGCTTTAATTTTGTTCATTGCTTGCGTTTACACATGGGCTATTAACACCCCAAGCGCTGTTTTTGCAGCAATTAGTTCGCGGCAAATCAAAATTTTGAGATTGAAGTGAAAGGTAATCTTTTTTTTTAGTGAAAAGTGATTATTTTTTATGAGCAAGAGCAACGACTAGAAAAAACAACAATATCAAATCAATCTACATAATATATTGAAAATGAATAGGAAGAATAATTTATACTCACATGTAATCACATTAATCACATTTAAAGTCATTGTTGCATGACGACAATACAAAAAACCGAATCACTTTCGATAAGACACGTGGTGCCAATGGTGGGAGCTAGTAAGGATAGCCATAGCAACCTCCATGGCTGCAGTCTCTTCAAATATTCCATGGGTTAGGCTATGACGTTTCATAAGTGTGTTCTATAAATTCAGTTAGGAAGAAATACAAGGTAGTGTAAGTATCTGTTTTCATTGCAAATGCGTTGCGTGCGAAATGCCGCGGACCGTCTCAATGGATGGTATAAAACGGAGGCCATCATCCTAGATATGTATAATTAGTACACGCAGGGAAAAACAGTGCATAACATTTTTTCCATGACTGTGTTAATTTTTTTAAATTATTAGATTTGGGAACATTAATTTTGCTCCACCAAATTCGGATTGAATTCCGTAAAGAAAAATTTACATCCGGTTCCAACCAAGGCCTATTTTTAAGGCACAGCGCTTTACAGAATACGTAGTAGCAGCGCCGAATAGGAGAAACACTTCAATAAGAGAATTCAAAACCAAGGTAAAAAGAGTTCATCATACTTTTTAAAAATCGTAGTAAAACGGTAAAAACCATGAAAATTTCCTTTGCTATTAGGAATTTTCAGCAACCCCACTCCATAAAATAATTCCATTACTTAATTACTGAACTTAGATATGAAAATTTTCATTTTGAGCAATATATCAGGTACTGGTATTTAGAAAATAGCACCGAATATACTGGTATATCGACTTTTAAAAATATACCGGAATATATCGGTATATCGGCAAAAATATACAGGTATATTGATACATACCACACATCCCTAGTATACATAGTAGGAAGATTTTCGGATGAAAAAGTGAAAGAGAGGTGCTACATCGCTCTGGGTAGGCCAACTCTTGAATATGCTGTCAACATTTGGGACTCTGGACAGTAGATTTAATTCAATAAATAAATAAAATACAAAGGAAAGCTGTGCATTTCATTAATAACTGCTATGAGTGAACGAAGAATATTTCACAGCTTTTAGAGGGATTAGGTTGGGAACCGCTAGAGACTCGGAGGCTACTCACTAAGCTTAGATTGTTTGAGAAATTTCAAACAGGTGTGTTTCAGTGTGAGGCAGAGAATATTGTTTTGCCGCTACACTGCATCTCTAGGTCCAACAGGAAAGATAAAATAAGAGAGATAGATAGATTGCCAAACAGATAGGTACAAAAATTTGCAGACCGTCGCCAAGTGAATAAGAATGAAGGGGGTCCCTCGTCTTGTTAATCCTTCCAGTGAGAGTGAGATTCGGAGGTCAGAATAGGGGAAGTCAGAATATATTTTTTTAACTGCCGAATCTGATAGAGTTTGTAAAATAAAAAGACCCGTATTTTTCTGTTTTTAAATCCGTCACCTATTTCTCGAGTTATAAGCGATAAAAAACTAATGTTCTTAACCCTTTTGCTGGAATGGGCGTGGTGAGACTTCTAACGTCATCCCTTCATCCACAGCCCCTTCGTCTAATCAAAATCCTCCCCTCCCCAACTCCACCCCCACTCCACTCCCCAAAACAGCCAACTAGTGATGGGCAAAGTAGGTCTTTGGAGAGTTCTCGGTCACGCCTATCACTCCCACTTGTGATTCGATCATGAGTGTAAGGTCATGATTGATTGATGTTCCAGCTAGTTATCTGTTCAAGTTGCCTACAATCAATGATCTCTCAGGAAAGTTGTGATTGATATAATATCGTAACGAACGCTGCTCTCGCTGGCCATTCGTGATTCCTAATACTATACAGCTGTATGTGTGACTCACTCACTCACGTTTACAAATTACCGACCACTTCCAGACGAGCTAGGAGCCTGAAATTTTTCACGGACCTTCCTTGAAAGAATTTATCCAAGGAAAAATCCCGAAATCATGGAATTTTTAACCGGAAGTGATCCAAAAAAAAATAAAAATGCCGGATTATTGGACTTTTTGAAAAATAGACTTTCAGTTCTCGCTTCATAGGTATCTTTTGAACGGTGGGTCGTATCTGAAATATGACGAAATTTTCAAAGTGGGGAATTGAATTTTCTTAAACATGCAAAAAACATTGGTGTTCTACGCTTCGTAGTTTTCTCACCAGGCACAACATTTAGTGAAGAGTTTCCATTTTCTTGCGGTTTTTTAACTATAGCTCCTAAACTAGGAATCTGATTTGAAATCTATTTTTCACCTGGATTTAGATCTCATCGTGACCTACAACTTCATGCTTTTTGTTTTTTTCTAACCCTTATAGTACTCTAGTAGCATGGTGCCAAAGTCGAATTTTGGTAAAACTGTCAAATGTTTCTGAAACTTGACATGAGCATGCGCCTTGACATGCCCTTTGCAAGTAATTAGTAAAAACCTGGACTTAACCAATAGTTGGCCGTTAACTTGGTGCCAAATTCGAATGTTTGTGCAACTTGCTGTTTTTCGACTGTAGTTTCTATCTGTTGGGCGATTTTTTTTTAGATCTCATGCAGGCCTACGATTCTCTGCTATCCTTTTTTTTCATCCCTCGTAGTTTTCTGGAACATGGTGCCAAAGTCGGCTAATTCATGAAACTCTCTAATGTTTCTTTCCCTCACACCCTCACCAGTGTAGGTATGACTTTGAAAGTTGGCAGGGGTATGCACCTTGACATGATCTTTATGGATAATTAGCAAAAACACGGATTCCCTCATAGTTCTATGGCAACATGGTGCCAAAGTGATATTTTTGAATGTTTCTTTCCCACACGTCTCATAGCTGCTAAACTAAGAGTCTGATCTCAAATCTGTTGGGTGGCTTTTCTAATCTAACATTTATGCCAATCATTTCTCTCTTTATAGTTCGCTGGAAACGTGGCACCAAATTTGGATTTTTCGGTTTTTCCACTGTAGCTTCTAAACTAGCAGTTGGGTCTCAAATCTGTTGGGTGTTTTTTTAGATCTCAACAAGGCCTACAACTTTATGCTTATCCTTACTCTCTATCATTTATAGTTCGCTGGCAACATGGTTCCAAAGTCAACTTTTTTTGAACACACAGGTGTTGGGGGCGAAGCCCCCAAACAGCGACGGCTCGTTTTGCTCGCCGTCGCGGGGGTTCTAGGGGGCGGAGCCTCCTAGGGAGCAAAGCGAGTCTATACTGTAATCATGACCGATGTCTACAGCTACCTCGTTTAGTGCCGATTTCCGTGGAGTTGTTGGTAATTCTTCGAAAACAATTGAAAGCACAATTGTGCAATGCGTTCGAAGGTTTGTTTTGTTCTTACACAGTGTTCTTGGTTTGTGATTTAAGCATAATTAAGAAGAATATTAGAAATATTCCTTACGATTACAAAACTAATGGAGAGTGACATATTTTATGGACCACAAATTATTCAAAACTAACTATAAAAACCAATGATAAATAGAAGCATAGAAAGCTGTTAAAGTGTATTTTGGAATGTAGTTTGAACCAATCAACGTTTTTATTTGGCTGTAAGAATTTAAAGCAAATTATCTGACTCTAGCACTTAAATTCAATTTTCAATTACAGTCGGTATCACTAAGTTTCACTTGTGCAAGAGGCGTAATATTTGTCGAGAAAATTGAAACGAAGGCTTTATAAGACGAAGGTTTATCGTGTGTTTAAGTGACAATGCATTTATGGAAATTCAGTTATTAAAAATTTTTTTTGTACTATATGTGCTGTGATGTATTGCGTGTGTTCTTGTGGTGATATTTTTAAGGACATTTTAAGGTAATTTGTATTAGGTGGACTTACGCTCCTAATGAATGTGTTATGACAGGAGATGAGTTTAAAGTGTTGCATAATCTTCGCAAAAGTCGGATAAGACTGATGACTATGATTAGTTTGTTGTTTCAACTATTATACAAAATTTGGAATCATTGTGAATTGAAATTAAGTTATTGACTACATGGATGCTCTTGAACTTTAAGTTTGGCAGTTTACATCCTCAGTGAAAGGATAATGATTGATTTGTGTACTTTAGCAATGTAGGTATTATAGATAGATAGATTGTTTGTAGGGGGGCCTTCGACAGGAGCCCAGGCACTTAGACCTTTTTGGTCCATTGTGCCAACCACATACCTGTCTGCCACATGCAGACAGGGGACAAGAGTGCCACGGTGAAGGGATATGGTCACCTATCCAACTACCGTCCGGGCCCAACATTGCTTAACTTCGGTAATCTTATGGGAACCGGTGTGTTAATGTGGCTGGGCCCTTGCCCAGGTATTATAGATAGATATTAGTGTATAGTTTTTATCATACTTCTTTCAATAAATGTTGCCACCTCAGAGTCATCTCTTTTTTTATCTCATTATTGTTTGGCCGGTCTCACATCTCGTGATCAATACTTGATGTCATACAATCATTCCTATCGTGATCGGTAAAGATGAACTCCTCGGTCATTGAAGAGATCCAGTTCATCGATCAGTCTTTTAAGAGAACTTGATCTCGGGATTCGATCAATCACGACCGACCCATCACTACTGCCAACGAGGGGACGTGGATGACATAGAAGTCTCAGCGCAGCTCATTCGATGGGCCTCACTTTTTGCGTATTTTAATTTTCAATTTATGAGTGAATGGCTACGGTTAGAAGATTGATTTTTTCACTAAAATTAATTTTTAGTTTTCATCTAACGATGTCGTAAATAAAATAGCAATTTCGGTTCAGAGTAAATGCCTCTGAACGAAACGCCCATTTTCCTGCCTGGTGTGGCGGTGAGGAAAAGGTAATGCGTAAGTGGTGGGGGTAAGTTCTTACTGAGAATTGAGTCACTGGTGACTGTAACTTTTGGGTGACTCAAGTCCCGAGCTGGTTATGCTATGGTCATAGCATGACCAGCGGTGGTTAGACTATGAGTCGCCCAAAAGCTAGTTACCACCAGGGGACTCGACACAATAGCCCTCCAGCTATACCATCCAAGCCCACACACAATAGTAGGTCTTGAGCGTTCGCTTGTGTTTTTCACAATGGCCCCTAGGCATAAAGGTAGTGAGTGTAGTTCAGCAAATTTAAAGAGAAGGCCTCAAAAGCTTGCTATCAAGGAGGAAGTTAATATTCTTGATTTAATTCAGAAAGAAAAAAAAAACAATCGCTGAAGTCGCTAAAAAAATATGGCAAGAATGATTTGTCCATTTGATAGGTGGTGAAGAATGAAAAAATATTCGATCTAATATTTCAGGGCATATTAAATGATGTTTAAATGAAATAAGCATGTATGTAATTTGATGGTATTTAAGTCATAAGTATGTTTCATTACCCTTCTTTGCTTGAGATTGATAGCAATGAACGCTGAAAATGAAGGAAAACATTTGGCCTTGCGTAAGGGAAGGTTTTGCTGGAAGTGACCAGCGCAAAGCTTGGGGAGCTGAGGGATTATTATTCTCTTCTTATAATATATAATCTGAAAAATCACAGTGAATCTTATGATCCAGTGCATTATATAGGCCAGGAAATATAGCATTTCCATTGCATTGTATGTAAAGATAAAATATCCAAATACAGATTTGAGTTATCTCAAGGTAATTAGATAAAAGTGGTGATGTAATTAACTTTAGTGAGTTTCTCCATGCTTGATAATTGATTGTGTGCATTTCAATTTTCTCAGGACTGATTGGGCATCAGCCAAAGTTGTCTTAGGTGACACCAATTTTCTCAAAAGACTTCAAGAGTACGACAAAAATAAAATAAGTGATGCTTTACTCCGAAAGTTAAAGGATTATGTAGACAGTCCAAACTTTGTGCCCGAGTTAGTGGAGACACACTCAAAATCCTGCAAATCATTGTGCATGTGGGTGCGAGCAATGGATGGGTATGCCAAAATTTACCGTTTTGTGGAACCAAAACAAAGAAGGTACGTTTCTTAATTAGCGCATCATATTCTTATGTAGGGTGATCAGATACTTTTGGTGACTACCAGAAAAAAGTGAGTGATGAAGAACGTGGGAACTCTCTATGAATCATAAACCAAGCTGTGTGCATTTTCATGAATTAAGGAATATATGCTGTAATCAATGAGTGACCCATACTCTATTTCTATAAATTTTTAGATAAATTTTATAAAATGTATCATAAAATTCAAAGGAATCAGAAGGTGTTCAACTGATATCTATTTACTGATGTACTACTTGTAATGTTATCAAAATGTATTTTTAAAAATAGCTTTGATAATTATTCATATCACAATTTCATACTCTTCAAATAATATTACAAAAATGAAATTGGAATTAGTTTTCCACAATAAAACTTAATTAATACCTACCATGGATGTATCCAGCGAGGGGCAGGGGGGGCAGCTGCCCTCCCCCTGCCCCTTATGTCTGATGAGCGTGGATCAAAATTTTGTCAAAGAAAATCGTGAAATGGTCGAGAAGAAAGTCAGGGAAAAGTTTTTACCAAATCCAAGAAAATTATTATTGGCCTAAAACTAAAAAATATGAGTGGTTATGCTGGTAAAAAGATTGAAGTAATGAATTGTTCAGGTATTTTTAATGATAACAAAATATTTTTCCAAAACTTAAGTCATTTTGTTTTGCTTTTCCTCCCCCCTTCCTCCCTCCCCCCCCCCCCAATCCCCCTGGCCGAACAGGAGCAGGACTTCTTTTTTGCATAATGACTATATCATCAAGGAAATGGGATGAACCTCAGAACTTTGTTGCACCCTAGTGTGGAATTCTGCATAATACAGTTTTAATAAAAAATCAATACTTGTGTAGTGTGCCTCAGTTATCTAAATAGGAAACAGCTCGAGTGGAGCTTAATCCTTGTTATTTTTTCCTCCTGCATTTCCCATGTCATGTTGGTGGTCAAGTATAACCCAAGGAATTTGACAGCAGAGGTTTGCACAACAGAATGATTATCAATTTTTATTACACAGCTCTCTTTTAATTCTGTAGGATAGGAGAATTTTGTCATTTGGGTTTTGTTTATATTTAGATATTATTCATTTTTCTTACACCAGTTGCTAATACTCTCAGTGACTTCAGTTTGATTTTTTAACGAGGTTGGGATAGTTAGAATCCTATAAAATTTGTGTCATTTGCATATAAGAATGGGGTTAAGCCATTAATATTACTTATAGCATGAGGAAGGTCATTTATGTATATCAGGAAAAGAAGTGGTCCTAATATAAATCCTTGTGGAACACCCTGGGCAATTGTTTTAGGGTTTGAGGAATATTTTATTGACCGTGAGAGAGACTACCTGTGAGTGATCACTGATGAAAGAGAATATCCATTTATTTGTTTCCCCTCTGATACCCAGTTTTTCAAATTTCCTCAGGAGTATTTGGTGGTTTACTCGATCAAAAGCTTTGGATAAATCAAAGAATAAACCTACAGTTTCACTAGCTAAGCATAAAGCTCCAGGGAGTTTAACACAGAGCTGACTGCTTCATGGGTGGGAGGATCTTCTCTTTCAAAAACCATGTTGAAATAGAGAAAAAATGTTGTTTCTTTCCAGAAAGGATGTTAGTCTATTATGAAAAACTTTTTCAAATATTTTTGAGAATGAATTTTTAATAGCAATTGACCTGTAGTTATTGAAATCGTCAGACAAGTCCTTGCTTTTATAGACTAGTACAATTTTGGATATTTTAAGCTAAGCTGGGAAGATGCCTTGAACCAACGACTCATTAATGAGGAACAGTAATGGTTTCTTAATTAGGTAAGAACTATGAAAAATTATATTGCCAGGAATTTCATCTGGGCCCCTGCTTGCTTTACCCTGGAGAGCTTTAATAATAGTAAGCAGCTCAGCTTCAGAGCAGGGATTAATGAAACATTTATTGGAGCTCTCCCTCAATTGAGAGATTGGCTAAGATTATTTTATTCTGTTTGGTACAGAGTTTTGGGGTACCTATAAACTTAACCCCCAAGTTTGCATAACAAACATAGTTAGTACATTCAGAATTAAATGAAAGTAAATCTTCTTATTTGGTAAAAGAAACAAGTTATATACATTTCCAATAATAAAGTAAAATACTGGATGATTAAATAATGTGCAGAAAGTCCTTTTTTTTCCTCCTCTCCCTCATGTCCTCTTCTGATTTTGTTTCACAAAATACATGTCTTTTTCTTACAAAATAAAATAATAGCATCTTTTCAATTGTTATGATAAATGGTTTTGTGTACTTTCCCATAGCGAGATGAATAATGAGGTGATGTGCAGTAGTAGGTCTTTTTTTTTCGTCTCCTTCATATCCACGTCTGCACTTGCTTCACAAAAGTGTATATATCTTCTGTATTTTTACATTAAGGCATCTTCTTCTTTCTTCATTTCGCCTCCTTCAGGATCAATTCTTACTCTCCTTTCCATCTTAGTTTCCTTTTGACGGATGGGATTTGCAGGCTCTCTTTCGTGAAGTTAATAATGATTTGTGGGTCTTTCTCCAATAGTTTCCCTAATTTTTTGTATGAGAGATGTTGTTCCTTTGTTGCTTGTTTCAACAGGACTCTTTACTCTTCGTAATTGGGACATTCGTGGAGTCTATGGTGCACTGTATCTTCCTGATTATCACACCTGCATTCGCTTGTTTTAGATTTGCCTATTTTATTTAGGTAGGACATGAAGTTTCCATGCCCTGTCAATATTTCCATTATTTTTGGATTCATTTTGAATGTAATTTCTAGCCTGTCTTTTATTACTGGGAAGAACTGGTAGGTGATTCTTCCTTTATTACTATTGGCCCAGCGAGTCTGCCATTCCTCTATAAGGATTGACCTAATGTTCTTTTTTATTCTTCTTAATGGTTCATCTAGCTCCAATTCAATTCCGAGGATGGCTGTTCTCCCTTTCCTTTTTAGGTCTGAAATAGCTTTCCTTTCTATTATGGCAAGTGTTGTTGGGAGTATGCCCGTTATGGTCATCAGAGCTTAATTGCTGACTGTTCTATAGACTGATGTAATTCCAAGGAGGCAGCACCTTTGTGCCTCGCTTAGCTTTCTTTCAATTCTACCTAAGGCTAGCTTTTCACCCCAAATTTCACAGCCATAGGATAAAATTGGCAATGCTACTGTTGAATAAAGTATTTGGAGTTTGTGTGGGTTTCGTAGTGAATTTTGCAATATCTACGAAGGGTCTGGAATGTTGTTTTCACCTTTGCCACGGTATAGTTGATATGTGGCTAGAAGGACAATTTCTCATCAAAAGTTATGCCAAGATATTTTAATTGTTTAACACGTTTGATATTTTTTGTATTCAATTTAATGGTTGGGTTTCTCTGTATTACTTTCCCAATGCACATAAAAACTGTCTTTTTTGATGATATTTTTAATTTCATTTTTTGACTCCATTTCGTGAGTACTAGCGTACATAAGCTAGAGGTTTGTTCAATCTCCTTCCTAGATCTGGCCGGAAAAGTAAGCGCAACGTTGTCCGCATAGGCGATGATTTTGCAACTTTCTGGAAGTACCTCGCGGAACAATCCATTCATCAAAATGTTCCTAATAATTGAGCCTAAGATCGATCCTTGGGGTGCTCCTTTTGTGATGTCCTTTTCTGTTTGGAGATGTTTGCTGTGAAGTATTGTTTTGCGATCATTGAAATAACTCCTTAGAATTCCCAATAAGTTCTTCGGGAGATTCAGACTTTTAAGTTCCAGTAGGCAGGCCGGCCACCACATAGAGTCAAATGCTGCCTCGAAGTCTATAAATATGGTTATCATGTATTTGGACTGACATCCTTTGATTTCTTGCATCAGGGTTTCTGCTTCGTCAATTGTACTTACTCCTTTCCGGAATCCAAACTGGTTTCTGTAGAAGAGGGATCCATCTGGAAAGGATTCCTCTTTTTGTTGTCTGATGACTCTCTCTAGTAATTTTCTTAACTCATTGAGTAAAGTGAATATTTAGGGTCTAATGGATCCTTGTCTCTGGATTTCAATACTGTGCAGAGTAAACCAACTTTCCAATCTTTGGGGAAGTAATTCTGGTTGATGCAGTCATTAACCCTTTGAGTGCCAACCAATTTCCTAGGTTTTATGCTGAAATTGCCGCGGAATTTTTGGTGATTTTGCAGTGGTTTACGAAAAAAATTATTCTTCATACATAAATAAAATTGCATTTACAAAAAATTTAGGAAAACTTTATTATATGTATTTGGTTTAAAGTTTGACATATTGCATTTAATGATTTTATCGTATATTAATATTTGAAAAAATATTAATATACAAAATAGTGACATTGCTATCGTGCTCCCGGCACTTTTGGCGCAGGACGGGAGGAGCGCGATTGCGCTCCCTGGCACTCAAAGGGTTAAACAGTCTGGTTAGAAAGGGTGCGAGCTGATCCTCAACTTGAGAGAGCATTTGGCCATGGAGGCTGTCTATACCCAGAGCTTTTTTATTCTTGATTAGTGATATCGCATACTGAATGTCCTCTTCTGTGAGTTCTATCACCATTTCGCAGTCTCCGTCCCCTTCCGCAATCTATCACTGTTTCGCAGTCTCCATCCCCTTCCGCGATTTGGCGAATTTCTTCATGCTCTGATGTTTCATTTGTTGGATCGTCATTTGGCACCAGGGTTTCAAGGATTTTTCCCAATGTTTCTTTTAGGAGATCCGCTTTCCCTTGGTTAGGGGTGTTCAAACAGTATGCCGGTGGGATTTTTAGTTTACGGCTTGCAAGTCTATATATGAATCCCCATGGGTTATCTTGCAGATTGTTTTTCACAAAGTTTCTCCATGACTTTTCCTTACTTTTTTTAATTTCCTTTTTTTATCTGTCAAGTGCTTGGTAGTAGTAATTTTTATAATCTTCTTTACTGCTATTTCTGCATTTCTGGTATGTTTCCGCAGGCGTCTACATTTCATTTTCCAATGCTGGAGCGTGTTATTCCACCAAGGAATCGCATGTATTTTACGGTTCGTTTTTGGGATAGAGTTTTTTGCGGCTGTTGTTAAATCGGAGGTAATTTGGCTCACTCTTTTATTTATGTTTTCCTTTCCCAAGCTCCATTAATTAAACAGGATTAATGAAACAGGATGGTCCTTTAGAGGCTGGAGTGAATTAGTCATTGCGAGAGGGGATGCTATAAGGGAAGTAAAGTGATCATTAATCTAATCTGCCAATGACAAATAGTTGGGAACATTTTTAACAGATGGTAGGACTGTATTTTTTATCTTAACTTTAGGATTGTTAATGATTTACCAGGCTACTTTGGACTCATTGTTACAATGTAATAGAAATTCATCATTGGATGTTCTTTTTGCTCTTTGCAGGATCTTATGGTAACGTTTTTAATTCACGGTATACAGCATGTTGTTCCCTATCATATGTGCATCTCATTGTTGATGCCATATTTTTTAGTTGTTTTGATAATACATACATGGATTTCGTCTGTTATATATGGTTTGGGATTAGGCACTCTGGTTGATTTTTTAAGTAATGCTGGAAATGCAATACTAAAATAGTGCTGATAGTGTCGTGGAGTTAGAGGAGAGATGAATTAAGATTCCTGGTTCAGCCGAATGATAACACAACAGATACGTTTACTCGCCATAATGGAAGTGACGAACATATATTTCGAAAGACCCAAAAACAAAAGCATACCAAAATACAACTGCTGCCAACACATGAATAACAAACAAAGGTGGCAACTGGATTACATAGATGCACAACACCCTCACTTAATCTAGTTGCACAATAAATTCATACCCTTTACACAACAAAAATGTTTATGTTTAGTTAAACTTTTTGTTAGAACTTCTGCTATCATTTCGTTGGTGGGTTTAAAATCTACCACCACTTTTCCTTCAGCCACAGCTGTTTTAACAAAGTGAAATCTCAGATCAATATGCTTCGATCTTTCTTTCACATCAACACAATTAGCACTTCTTACTGCAGACTGGTTATCATTAAAAATACACACTGACTCTCGACCAAACCTTCTTTTACAATGTTTCCTTAAAATCTCCTTTAAAATTTTACATAAAACAATTCCTTTCTTAGCACATGCAGTTAGACTGACATATTCCGTCTCTGTAGTGGACAGGGCTACACAGGACTGCTTTTTGCTCTCCCATGCCACTGCTCCCCCAGCAAATTTGAATACATACCCCGTGCAAGATATTCTGTCAGCCTTGTCACTAGCAAAGTCTGCATCTGCATACCCTTCTAAAAATTTCCCAGATTTTACATATGTGAGACGATGATTCAGTGTACCTTTTAAATACCTCAACACTCTTTTAGCATATGCCCAATGTTCCATGCTAAAATTATTGTTGTACCTACTCAACTTCGAAACAGCATAAGCAATATCTGGTCTAGTGCAGGTCATGGCATACATAAGACAACCAATTAATACTTGGTATGGCACATTAGGACATTTTTCTGGATCACCAGGATTAATGTCAAGACCAACTTCCATTGGTGTAGAAGCTGAATTGGCATCTAATATATTAAACTTAGCAAGCATATTTTTAATATATTCCTCTTGGTCTAATTCAACCCCCTCACTTGTCCTTGTTAGTCTCATTCCTAGAACACTTTTAGCCTCTCCCAAGTTCCTGACTTCAAAATGCTTTTCCAAAAAAGCGACTAATTCTGCAACAACATCATTATTTTTACAAAACACCAAAATATCATCAACATAAACAGCTATGACACAAAGAGTAGGACCATCACCCTTTACATAAATACATGATTCTGTTGTCAAATTCATGAAACTAAACCCTTTTAAAATACTTTGACACTTATCATACCAAGATTTAGATGCCTGTTTCAAACCATAAATTGCCTTGTGTAATTGACACACCTTACCTTCACCTCCCTTCATAACAAAACCTTCAGGCTGCTCCATATAAATGGTTTCCTTAAGATCACAATTTAAGAAAGCTGCAGTAACATCTAAATGTGTGATATTTAAATCTAATTCCACTGACAAGGCAATTAACAGTCTTAAGGCAGGGTAACTGATTAGTGGAGAGAATGTTTCAAAATAGTCAACACCATACTTTTGGGTGAAACCCTTTGCCACCAACCTAGCCCTGAAACGCTCTAATTCTCGAGCCGCATTCACCTTTTGTTTAAAAACCCACTTACATTTTATTTGTTTCTTACCTTCAGGCAAATCAACTAGCGAAAGGACCCTTTTTTGTGTTAGTGCTTCCCACTCTACCTGCATGGCTTTTCTCCATTCATCTCCATTGCTACACAAAGCTTCTTCAACTGTCTGAGGATCAATACATGAAGACACTGGCTGGTTGCAGGCTGAATTAATTGATGCCAAGAATAATACATGATCTGGGAATTCCTTTGGCACTCTATCTCTTGCTGGATACCTCCTTTCTTCCCTATGGTCAATTATTCCCATCCCTTGGCTATCCCTGTCGGACCCTGCAGTTTGCCCACTACATGTACTGCCTTCTTCTGTGCCCTCACTACTTACGGTATTTTCATCGCCCTCACTGCTTGAACTACCTATCTCAATGGTTTCATCAGCACTTACCTCAATTCCTGACTGGGGCTGGGGGGTAACACTCACAATATTCCCTGAAAAATTGGGTAAAATAACAGTTTCTCTCAAGGAATTCTCTATTGGTTTATTTTCCCTGAATCTATCCTCGAAGAATACCACATCCCGTGCCTTTGTTATCTTCCCCACATTTTTAGGATCTGCCAGCAAATATCCTTTTGAATTCTCGCAATACCCTACAAAATAATATTGCTTAGATGTAGCATCCAGTTTCTTTCTAAGCTGCTTAGCCACATGACCATAGGCAATGCACCCAAACACTCTCAGATGGCTAAGATCGATTTTAAAACCTGTCCATCTCTCTTCTGGTAATGCGTTCCCTATTCCTTTAGCTGGGACTCGATTCTTTAGATATATAGAGGTTCGACATGCCTCAACCCAATAGCATTTAGGAAAATTGGATTCAAATAGCATGCATCTTGCCCTTTCAATAATATCTCTATTGGCCCTCTCTGCAAGCCCATTCTGCTTAGGATTATAAGGGATTGTCGTTTCATGTTTTATTCCGCAAGCTCTCAGCTCCCCCTGTAATGCCTGACCCATGTACTCACTGCCATTGTCTGTCCTCAGACACACAATCCTGTTCCCTGTTTCATTCTCTACCCTTGCTTTAAAGCCTTTAAAACATTCCAGGATTACATGAGATTCTTTACTTTTGAGGAAAAATCCAAAAACCTTCCTGGTGCAGTCATCAATAAATGTTAGCATATACAATTCCCCTTTGATCCCAGCAGGATCCATTGGCCCACACAGATCAGAATGAACTAGGCTCAATTTCTTACTCACCCTTTCAGTCCTTGGCCCCACTGTAAATGGTCTTTTGGCAAGCTTTCCTTTAACACAGGATACACAAGGTTGAAAAACTTTATCAATGGAATAATCCACACCATTAACAAGGCCTCTTAACATTTTCATATTTTTATGCCCCAAATGTGCCAACCTTTTGTGCCATAACAACTGTGAATTATTTCTTTTAACACTTGCAGAGAATCCTATGACACCATTATTACTAAGATCATCATTTAAATTACCCTGTTTTAAATCTAAACTATGAATACCATTCTCTCTTGTCCCAGTGGCTTGAATGACCCCTCTAACCTTCAAAGTATTGGCATCATACATCTTACATCCAGAAGAATCAAATAAAACAGCTATACCCTTTTGCACTAGCTTATTCACAGATAGCAAATTTGTTGCTAACCCTGGTATATGATGCACATCTGAAATAGCAACTGAATTTCCCTGCTTCAAATAGACTTGTATTTCACCAACCCCAGTAACACTCATTTCATCATTGTTGGCAACTGTTACGCCACCACTAGTGTTATCCGATCTAAACTTAGTGAAACAGTCCTTATTTCTGGCCATATAGGCATTTGCTCCAGAATCAATATACCACTTTTCACTCCTCACTTCACATCGAAGAGCTGTCAGCCAGGTCATCAGATTTACTTGTCTGGAACCACTGTTTCCTGGACCACTTCCCCCGGATCGATTCGTTCCTTCTTCGTTACACTGGCTCTTGATGTGGCCGATTACTCCGCACTTGTGGCACCTGGCTTTCCTTGGATTGAAGGTGGACTTCTTCTTCCACTTGCCTTTGCCCTCGGAAGTGCTCTGCCCCGGTGTTGAGGTCGAGGAGTTCCCACAGTGATGCTCTCCTTGATGCCTGGGTCGCTGCTTGGCGTAGAATGCGACTTGCTCCCCTTTGGATTCTGCGGCCCGCTTATGTCCTTCCTGGAGCAACCTCTGCTTGACTACGTCCGACTTGATGGCTCCGGTGATTGTATTCTCTAATGCCATCTGAAACGGTCTGTACTCTTGCGTCAGGCCGCAGAGCATCAAAACCGCAAGCAACTCGTCATCTATTCTCTTGCCAATGCTTTTTAGTTTGGCATCCACTGTGGAGAACCGCTGAATATATTCCTCCATACGTGTGCACATTTCCAAGTGTATGTCGAACAGCTGGTCTATAAGGGCGACGTACTTATTAACATCCTTATCCTCGTACGTTGCCTGCAACTTGTCCCACATAGCCTTGGCCGTCTTGCAGTCAGTGATTTCCATTTTTGGCCCCTGGTCCAGCAGCAAATATATCTTTGCTCTCGCTCGCTGAGACTGCTTTCTGTCGTGTGCCGTCGCATCTGTGGTCACTTCTGCCTCCACGTAATCCCGAAGATCCTCATGGAGCAGATACATTTCCACGTCCATCTTCCATTGCTCGTAATTTGCAGATCCACATAATTTTTCGATTTGGGGCAATGAGCCTCCGTACGTAATATTCACGCTTGGTTCCATTTCGCTCAGTTCAAATCAATTAGCGAAAAAATATCCAAACATGAAACACAACTCGACACATGGTTATCTCGCACAATTACAATCCTAAGATATTTCAAATAATAGGCGACCATCACTAAAAAGAATTTATCATCTCACTAGCCAAAGAAATACTTTCATCTCCGCACGCTGGGCCCATAACCTGTCGTGGAGTTAGAGGAGAGATGAATTAAGATTCCTGGTTCAGCTGAATGATAACACAACAGATACGTTTACTTGCCACCATGGAAGTAACGAACATATATTTCGAAAGACCCAAAAACAAAAGCATACCAAAATACAACTGCTGCCAACACATGAATAACAAACAAAGGTGGCAACTGGATTACATAGATGCACAACAGATAGGTATCATAAAAAAGGTGAAACTATCTTCAAATGAGGGGGCAATGTATACATTTTCCCAGTTAATATTTTGAAGCATCTGTAAACGAGTGGGAATCGGGAACTCTTACCAAGGACAATAGTGGGAAGTGATCAGAGATATCATGGACCAGTACATTGTTACTGACATCTCCTTGGTCAATGTTGGTAATAACATAGTCTATCATGGATTGTGATTTGGAAGTGACTCTTGTGGGTTGAAAGTTTGTGAGGTGCAAGTTAAAAGATGACAGAATAACTATAAGCTTTTTGCTTGTGCCTGATTTGTCAAGAGGGTTACAATTAAAATCACTGGTAATAAATAACTTGGTCTTCATGGATTATTTCCAAAATTAAGGAGAATTTATCAAGAAAGGTGTTTAAATCACGATAATACATGGTTGAGTGCAGTCAATGGAGGAGTTTTATGTTATGTGACTGCTGTTGTCATCTATGTCACACAAAAATTGTAATCTACAGGGAATGAAATAGGTACTTGTTTATATTCCCCTTTTTGACTTAGTATTATATAATTTCTTTACTCCCTGTAAAAAGTGTTTAAATAAAATGGTATAGCCTCTGAATTTGTAGAAGCCTAAATGTATCAATCCAGTACATACCAAATATGTTAAAATTGATATCTTATGCTCATTTTCAATCATAACTCTGGTTACCACCACAGCAAGTACTTCCTGTGGTTTAATTTTGAATTTATGGCATTGTAGCTAAGGCATCATCAGCAGTCATCATTCTGGAACTGCTGGTCTCCATTCCATTCTTCTTTCTTTATTCCTTCTTAAAATAGCATCTCTCATAATTTACCTGGTGTATTCTATCCTTCTATAGTTGATTGGTAAAATATAAAGGCATATGCGCAAAAAGCTGCCCATGAAATAGTGTGTCTGTGAAGGTAAGAGTTTCTAATTGTAATATAGTCTAATTTGATTTTCTGAGGGTTTTATTATGCCTGATTGTTCCCTTATCTTCAGGTTTGAACAGGCAGAGGAGGACCTTAACAAAGTAAAAAATTTATTAAAAGAGAAGCAAAAAAAGTTGGCAGAAGTTGAAGCACAAATAGCACAGTTGGAAGCAGCTTACGACAAAAGTTTAGCTGAGAAATTGGAACTTGAAAGAATTATTGACCTCACTGCAACTCGACTTCAAAGAGCTGGAAGGCTCATCACTGCTCTTGGAGATGAAGAAGTGCGGTGGGAGCAGTCCGTTAAGGTGAGCATGAACTGAGTGAACATCCACTACCTTATTTTGATTTCGAGATCATCATTTTGATATCATCATTTGAGATCCAGCCATTATGAAAACCATATTTCAAAATAAATTTGAATCAAGGAAATTTTTAATGGACTCCAGGAAGGAGATTTGTGAAACTGTAATGAAACCCAAGGCAATTATGACATTTGCCTCGTCTGTCACTTCAAGACTTCAGTCACCGACTGGGTTAACTGGGAGTACAATTAATTGAACTACAAACCAAGATACAGAATGAATTATACATATTAGACAATAGCACACTTATCATATAGTATTTGGGTAGCCAAATATCAATGCTCATATGTGGAAAACCTTATATATGGCTCCTTGGAGAGGTGTCAGCCTAGTGTGTGTGTAATGTTTCTCTCACAGTGGTGGACATTCATTAGAGGCTTTCCTATATACTGACAGTCCCGACAAATCCAAGGTCCCCCCTCCCTTCTGCTGTCAAAGATCACATGAACAAATCCGCTGGCCTTTGATGGAAAGTAGCATTTTCAGATTAGATGAACTAGGATTCCAGCCTCATTCATGTGATCTTGCGCTTTAGCAAACAGTTTTAAGGATGGCATACTTCCACCACCAGCTATTTAAGACCAGGCCTTTCTCTGTGTGCGTCAGCAAGTTGCACATGACAGCAAGTTTACACGTCACAGCATTTGCCTGCTATAATTTTTATGCCCGTTGAGATTTTTGAGACCATCTGAGATACACAAAATTAAAGAGAGTTTCCAATAGCCGTAAACAATTGGCACCACTCGTCAGAGATCACAAACTTTGTTGTGTTGGTTTGCCGGGATGGGACTTCCACAGCAGAGACCAACCCCAGCCTGTCCACCAGAATACCCTCCTGTGATAGTTTACAGGAAGGATGCATCCATGCCAGTGACCAACAGAGCCACAATCACACAACCTAGATAGGATCCTTTGCTAGGCTAATGGGACCCCGCTAAGGATACATAGGGTTATAACCTGGTATCCTTCATAAGGCTAATGAGACCCTACTAAAGGTGCCTGGTTATTAACACAACCACACACACACGCACTCTCACAAACACTCAAAATCACTCAATCACATACACAAATGGGCCCAACTTCTGGGCCCAACTGCTTCAAAAGACTGTGGTAAAAATCTTGCAAGCGAGAACGGACGAGGGTGAGGGACAAATACGTGTATTTTGGCTACAAAGTAGCCCTCTTCAGCGATTCGAAGGAAAGGCGTCACAACAACGCAAGGTTGAAGTGAGAAATGGTGATGACATCCAAGATGATATGAGGAGGGGGGGGAAAAGGGGGGGGGGACATGACGTCAGCAAAAGCAGGGGAAGGGAGACCGGTGTAAACAAAAGGCGAAAAGCAACAAGGGAGAGGCTGAGGGGGGAGGGGAAGAGGAGGAAGAGAAAGTTAGCGCATGACCATTAAAACTATTGCCGAATTACTCGCAGTTCAAAACTGAGAAGAGGGAAGAATGAGGAATGGGTCCAGAGTCACTGTTTAGTAGATTCCCTTTGTTTTTAAAAATAAAAATGCTCTCGTAAGCACACAGGTAATAACCTATTAGACGCTTACGAGAGCATTTTTATTTTTAAAAACAAAGGGAATCTCCTAAATAGTGACTCTGGACCCATTCCTCATTCTTCCCTCTTCTCAGTTTTGAACTGCCAGTAATTCGGCAATAGTTTTAACGGTCACGCGCTAACTTTCTCATCCTCATAGATATGAGCTGCATTTCACCTGAATCATGAATGTATTGATATAGCATATCATATTTTCATATTACAGGACTTAAATATTTTTTAATTATATCCAGAAGCAATACATATGCCTAAGCTACTCAAAATTGTTAACATGAAATCATGAACTACTTGCGTGTAGGTTGATAATTGGCCAGTATAATATCTACGTGGAACATGTTTGGTAGTGTATTGAAAATTAGTTACCTATTAATGCAAAATGCTGTCTTTAGTCATTCTATGTTGTCTTATATGTATACCAGTAGTCTTAAAGTTATTTTTTATGGCTTATTTTTTATTTTTGGTCAATTTTACTGGCAGGAATTCGGTTTTGAACTGGGAAATGTAATTGGAAATGTTCTTATATCATCTGCCTTTGTGGCTTACCTTGGTGCTTTCACAAGCAACTATCGTGTTGATCTCATGAATGAGTGGACAAACAGTTGCCAGAGTTTTGGAATTCCAGTGTCAAATAACTTCAGGTAATTGTGTTAAGTATCTTGTATTTCATGACTTATTCTCCTGAAGCAATGTAACTTAAATCATATTAACTAAAAATTCATAATATTTTGATTATTCCAGTGTGATTAATGTTCTTGCTGATCCTTTTGAAATTCGGCAGTGGAATACGTTTGGCTTGCCGCGGGACATAGTGTCCGTTGAAAATGGCATTCTAGTCACTCAAACTCGTAAATGGCCTCTGATGATAGATCCCCAGGATCAGGTTGGTTTTGCTTATAAAGGATGTGAGTGAAAACCTGTCTTTTTCTGTGTTTTTCTTGTATTGTTGCTCTAAAAATGTTGTGGACACTCACTCGTGTACAGAGAGGAGTTTGTTGGTAAGCACTCTACTACACAGTGAGCTGAGCAGTGCGAGAGGAATGAGATGCCTTAGTATTAGCTTCAATAAATATGATAATGGTATGATAGAATAAAGTGATTCATATGATTCTTTTGTATGCAGATGGTTTTAAACATGCTGGACACTGGAAATCATCAAGTAAAAATTCTAATCACAGGTGCATATTCACATCAAGTTTGGTTCATAAAAGTAGTTACACTAACCATTAATAATGTACACCTCTCCACTCAGATAAAAGGCTTCTTCTGGGTTCCTTATTCTTCCCTTTCAGAAACTGTTACACAAAACCAGTAGGAACTTGGGAAATCCCCCGAATTATGTATGCATTGTCCGATGGCCTGAAACATTATTTTGTTATTGGTACAATCCAGTGGCGTACGGATGGGGGGGGTTTAGTGTTTAAACCCCCCCAAAAACATGTTTACCTGAATTTGTTTACGTTCGTTTACCTGAACTAGCATTTAGAATTTTGCTTATTGGGCTGGAAAATATAGTTGAATTGTCTTCACGAAAAGAGAATGTTAATTTAATTATTGTTTTAGTGAATAATAACCTAAATATCATTTTATGATGACACATAAATATTAATGAAACCCCCAGGAGTCAAACCCCCCCCCCCCAGAAGTCAATCCTGCGTACGCTACCGGTACATTCCTGGACTATTTCATTCTTAATATAAAACAAGAATTCAACTTTGTTTTATCTTAATTTCTACCCTCAATGCTTAATAACAATGTGCCTTATTATCATAAAACTGGAACCTGTAAACAGAAATTTAGGGTTTACTCTGGTTAGGCATTTATCCTTTGGAATTTCTTCTCTGTGAAGAAGAGAGTCAAACATTTTGCGAATAAAAAGCTTTTCATCATCATCACTGGTGCTCTGCTGACAGATTTGAGTACAGTTCTTATTTAGGTGCCTATCCCAAAATCATCGGTACATTCTAAGCCAATTATGTCATGAATCACAACACATTTCCTTGTTACCTCCATCTTAAGCTTTTTGCATCATCTATACTCTCTAATACCATTCAAAATTTCCTCATTTCTTCTACATCTTCTTTTGCCCAATATTCTATTCTCCACCATTCCATTCAACATCCCATAACCCTTCATTACACATTCCAACCTTTTTGTCTGCCTCTTTCCTCCTCCACCTCAATGGATACCTATTCAATTGACTTCGTATCTTCCCTTCTTTCTCTCTTCTCCAAACCAAAATCTCCAATCTGCAGTCATCCTCTTAAACTAATTTTCAGAACCATTCTAATGCTGTGCATCATACAAGAGTCTTTACTGATCTTTTCTTCAAGCTTTATTTTAGGTTACATATCATTAATTTTCTCTTTGGAAACAATTGTTTGGCTTGAGCTAGACCTATCCTTGTCTGTATGTTGGTATGCTGGTGACTGTCTACAATTCTTAGATAATTGTTTCGGTTTTAATGGAAATGGAATTGTCTATTTGCCATCTTCTTTCAGGCTAATAGGTGGATACGTCAAATGGAGGCAGAAAACAATTTACGGAGAATCAAAGTCACTACTCCTAATTTCCTTAAAGTCTTAGAAGGCTGCGTCAGTTCTGGAACTCCTGTCCTCATGGAACAAGTACTTGAAACTTTGGAGCCATCATTGGATACTATACTTCAGAAGAATACATTTAAGCATGTATGAGAGAGTAGTTTGGTCTCAGTGAAGTTGAAATTTGTGACATATATGAGAAGCAATTACATCAACCTTCTTTCACAGGGTGGTAGGTTACTGATTCGGTTTGGTGACTCAGACATAGAGTATGATGAAAATTTTCGATTCTACATGTCAACAAAACTATCTAACCCACACTTCTTGCCAGAAGTTTGTGTCAAAACTACTGTTATTAACTTCACAGTCACTCAGTCGGGTCTTGACGATCAGCTACTAAGGTAAATTTTGCAAGAGATCCAATGCTCAAATTATCATTAAGGGGTTGTGCATAAACTACGTTACTGTTTTCTGTGACTTTTGTTACCCCCTCCCCCCTTCATTGACAACCGTATTATTTTTCCCAAACTCTCCCCTCCCCCACGACATGCAACGTTGTCTCTACAAATTACAATTTCAAAAAAAAAATTTTTTCTCAATTATTGAGTGAGTTTATTTTTAGGGATAGGTTGAAATATGACAAATAAAGTAGCCAAACTAGATATAATAGAACTATCTAATCCCAATTGGAACTAGTAATACTAATTTTTAAATTCCAAAAATCAACCAAGAATCACGGTGCAAGGTACTGTACTCATCTTCTTTGTTCTCTACCCTCCCCAAATTTCTGATTGCTGCCTTGAAAAGTGTTGTCACGAGGTCGCTATTTAACCAGTGAGAAAGTTGAAATCTAAGCAATTTGATTGTATGAAGACTTCCAACATTGTAGGGGCACTGGTTCAGTTACATTGTGTTAAAGTAGAAGCTTGGGGTGTAAGAAACACCCCTCGTGCCATTCCTCATGTTAAACTCTGTAGTATTGTCGATGCAAAGCTGATGAGTAAGTAATCTATGCAGGTGCATTGTAACAGCTACGTTACCTTGAGTAAACCCCTCTCCACCTCGTTACCTGCCAAAGGTTTTTAGGTGACCGTCCTCCCCCCATAAGTTGGCAGGGGCGGATTAAGATCGTTGTTTTGGGGGGGGCAGTTCACTACTTTCCGCGGCGCCTGGAAGGGTATGCAATACCTCTCAACGAAACAAGGGGTCCGGGCGGACCTCCCTCGGAAAGTTAAAAGAAATGAAGCGCTTGGAACGTAGTTTTGGTGTGGCTATATTATAAAGTAGATGTGATAAATTATTGAGTAAAGCTCTCCAATCAAATTTGAAAAACGTTTACAAACGATGTAAAGAATGCCATTCTTGTGAAGATGCAGGTCTCCCAGGTTTTACACCACATTCCAATTATATTTAAACATTGTATATTGAGCTGGTGAAATAAAAACTTCCATTGGAGAGCCACCTTAATGATTACCATCTTTTCTACTTTCCTGGGAATTACGGGAAGGGGGGGGGGGGGGGGGGGGCGCCCCCCCCCCCTTAATCCGCCCCTGTAAGTTGGTAACGTAGTTTATGCACAACCTCTAAGCATTATAGATTTTAATTATAGAATGTTATTGTATGAGCCATGGTTGATTTCCTTGTAGTTGCATAGTTTTAATGTATACTATGGAGAGCATGCTACAATATGTGTTAACTGAGCTCTTGGTTAACTAATTCAATATAGATTTTTTATTTTACTCCAATAAATATTTATAGTTTGATATGACTGTTTTTGTGTTACAATTACATAATTACCCTTCTCAACTTTTCAGTGATGTTGTTAGACTTGAACGTCCAGATTTAGAAAAACAAAGGAATGATCTCATTGTTAGAATAAATAGTGACAAACAGCAACTGAAAGCAATTGAGGAAAAGATTCTAAAACTTTTGTTTGCCAGTCAAGGAAACATACTTGATGATGAGGAGCTAATAGATACATTGAATGAAAGCAAGGTAATATGTTTGTGTTTTAGTATGTGTTATACCTTGTATTGTCTGCTTTTCAGGCTAAAGTAAAATCTCTATTTGGCTATTTCTTACGTCACAAATATCTGAATCATGTTTCTTATCTCATTTTTTAATAGGAAACAGCTGCAATTATAGCTACTAGACTAGAACAGAGTGAGGCAACTGAGGAAAAGATATCTATTGCTAGAGAAAAGTATCGCTCAGTTTCAGTGCGTGGATCAGTTATGTATTTTGTTGTTTCGAGGCTCTCTGACATTGATCCAATGTATCAATATTCTTTGAAATATTTTAATCAGGTTAGTATCCGTTTATCAACTGTTAAATTTATCATTTTGTCTCTTTTTGTTTATAAATTTTTCTTTTTGCTAACTACTAGGGATGAGACGTGTAAACGTGTACATCCGGCGTGTACACGTTATCTTTCTCTTGCAAAATAATACATGTTAGTATTGTCTGCCTTTGATCACGAATTGCCGCCACATCCCCCCCTCCCCCGGTCCCTTAATATGACTTGAGTCAAGGTGAATCATTATGAATCAGTGTGTATGGTACTTCCTGGAATGGATCACAGTCGGTGACTACCATCACATCTTACTCCCTGTGACACAATTTGATCTTAGCAGGCTGCCGTTTTGCAAGCAGCGGTGTGGGACTCCAACACTAAGTGTACATACCTGTCAGCCCACCGCAGAATGGAATGTGGGGCCAGAGACTAACTATAGTATGTGTCGGGGCAGGTAAGACGTGTACACGCCTGAATAATAAGCGTGTACATGTTTACTGCAATACACGCTTTTGCCCATCCCTACTAACTACCTTGCTAAATTTAAATGAAGTTTAACAAAATAATAATGAGAGTAGAACGTTCTGGCTGAGTGTATTCATACCCAGGCAAAAATTTCTCTTCTGTAACTGGGGTGGAACTGGGATTATCTGGGCCCTGTTGGTAAAATGCAGTCTGCATCTGGTCTGTAACTGGACTGCAAAGTATTGGACATGAAAGTATGAACTGGGGTGAATCAGGGTTGTAACTCCTCTGTATGACACAGTGATTTTTCTACCCCAGTTCCACCTGTGACGTCAGTGGTAAAGAAGTGTCAACTCATCTGTAACTAGGGTGCATTCATGGCCTTCGAAAAAATCAACAACTCATCCTATCAAAATGTATTTGAGATATTTGTGAGAATCGACTCAGAAATGCATAAGAAACCGTGATTTGTGAAACACAACAGAGAAAAGTTGGCACTTATATTTTTGTTCATTTTAGCACGCAAGATAAAATAATTTTCATCTTTTCAGTTGTTCAATTCAGTCATAGAAACATCTGAGAAATCCTCAAACCTTGATGAGCGTCTAAATATTTTGGTGGAACAGACAACACTTTCTGTTTATACCAATGTATCCCGTGGACTATTTGAAAAACATAAATTGGTTTTTAGTTTCATGCTGTGTTGTGACATATTAATTAATGCTGGAAAATTAACAGAGGACTACTGGAATTTTCTTTTGAGAGGTCCAATGTCTATGAATCAGGTGAGCATTTATCAGTCACTTAGTTAATAATTTCACATGAACCTGTTTCTAATTAATTTACAAGAGTAAATCTGGACCAACTGGCAAAGTAATCAAAGTTAATTTCTTATTCTATTTGGTTAATCTCAAATATTATAGTCTTAGGATTACCATGATCAAGGCATGTAAATTAGGGTGAATCATAAAAAAATTCAAAAGTCATAATGCTACCCCCTTCAAAAGTTGCCATTTTGGGGGATATTCATCAGCAGAAATATTAATGAAATTGTTGAATATCCTATGGTTCTGCATCTCGCTTCAAATTTTTAGCTGAAATTCAAGAAATTTGTGATTGCCCTAATATAGCTTTGAAATTCAGTTTTTTAGTGGAGACATATCAAATCATAGTACAATGGGTGCTGAAGGTTGTTTGATGAATAGGTAGGTAGTGCTGAATATTGACATCAGAGGTGGCAGTGGGGATGAGGGAAAAAGTTTTATCGCAGGCTTGAATGTATTCTTCAGATCAAGAATGGTGTTTGGCCATTACTTTTGCAGCTAGTGAGGATAAAAGCCATGTCCTGAGGTCAATAGGTATATCTAGAGGTCAAGAAGACGTCTTTGAAGCTGTCAATAAAACGTATTTGAAGACGTCAACAAGACCTCTTTAAAACTTCATCAATAGCACATGATATGCAAATATTAAATGTTATGCATATAGCCTCAAAAAAGTAATGTGCGTAGCTTATTAACAGCGTAATAAACAATTATGGAGGTTAGAAGCTACTCGTGTTGACTTTATGAGCTCAATAATTTAGCTAGCTGTTACAGTAATGTGAGCAATCCCTGAAATTTGCACTGGCCAGAAGGCACCCATAAAGAGAAAGGTATACTTATTTAACAAAGCGGATGTCAAAGGTTTAAAATGGGAGCTATTAACCTTATATAAAAAAGTTAGTGATATTAATCAAAACCATTGTGCTGACTATATATGGAATACTTTTCGTAGCATCACACGACTAGCCATAACTAGTGCAACACCAAGAAAACTTAAAAAGGTCAATACTGAACCTAAGTGGTATAATGCCAACATCTGGAAATCTCTCAAACGACAACGAATCTGGCACACAAAAATGAAGAGCACACATGAGGATCTCCGCGAAGAGGAGTATAAGAAGTTATGCAAAAAATACAAGAAAGCGAAAACAGCAGCTTAGGTGGCCCTTCAAAAAGCATTAACGGAATTCAAAAATAAAATATCGGGCGAATATTTAGAGGATAACCCAAAGGCATTTTGGTCGTATGTGAGGGAGGTTCAAGGCTGCAAATCAACAGTAATGCCACGAAAGAGCAATCCAGGAGAAAGAGGGAACAAAAAATTAGCAAAAGCAAATATTCTCAACATCTTTTTTCAAAGCGTCTACACAAAATGCTCTCCAAATAACACCGCTACAATGCCTAGGCTCTGTAAACACCCAATGCAGTCTATTAATATCACTAGTCGTGGAAGAGAAAGTCATCTGAAATCCATTAACTCCAAGAAATCACCCGGTCCTGATCAAATTCCTGCCCGAGTTTATAAAGTATTAGCATCAGAAATAGCACCGTACCTGAAAATAATATTTGAAAAATCTCTAATACAACATCGTGTTCCTTATGATTGGAAAAATGCGAACGTTACACCAATATTTATGAGCGGTGATAAGGAAGAGCCCAGTAACTATAGACTGATTTCCCTTAGGTCTATCTCGTGCAAAATATTGGAACATATAATTGTCAGTTCGATTATGAGGTATATGGATGTCCAAAACTTGTTAACGCAAAATCAGCTTGGATTCCGGAAAGGCAGGTCTTGCGAAACCCAATTGGCCCTCTTTCTTCACAACATTCTTTCCTCAGGAGAAAGGCTTGTCCAGGTAGACGCAATATTTCTAGATTTCAAAAAAGCTTTCGATAAAGTCCCTCATTTGAAGTTACTCGTTAAGTTGAAAGCTTACGGAATACATCACGACGTAATATGTTGGATAAGAGAGTTCTTAGCCGACTGCGAACAGAGGGTAGTTCTAGATGGCATTATTTCAAATGTAATGAAAGTAACATCAGGTGTACCCCAGGGAAGTGTCATCGGTCCCCTATTATTATTCCTTTTGAATATTAATGACATCACTACCTTTGTTACGAGCAAAATTTTCCTCTTCGCAGACAATGGAGTGTTATACAGGGATCTAAGCAATGAGTCTGATAGGATTGAATTACAAAAAGACCTAGATGCTATAATGAATGGTGCAATACTTAGCAGTTAGAATTGAATTTTAAAAAGTGCATTGTTATGAATTTTTGGAAAAAGAATAACTCGGTCAAGGAAATGTACACAATTAATCAAACCAACTTATCAAATGTAGAGTCAGTTAAATACTTAGGTGTGACCCTTACTCACAACCTGTCTCGGGGGAAACACGTTCGGGAAATCTGTGGACAGGTTAGTCGTAAATTGGGATTTAATGAAAGAATACTAGGAAAATGTGATAAGAAAGTTAAAGTGATATTATTTTTCACTCATGAGACATCACTTGGAGTTTGCAGCTAGCTATGGGACCCTGACAAAGTAGGACTAATCTCAGAAATAGATTGAATTCAATGGAGAGCAGCAAGATTTGTAAAAAGTTGTTTCAATAAACTTAGCAGTGTTGCTGAATTGTTGAAGGAATTAGGGTGGGAATCTCTAAATGATCAAAGGGAGAAATACAGGTTAAATCTTTTGTGCAAGTTCGAAGCAGACAATGTTTTGCCAGATGTTCAACATATGTTGCTAGAGCCAACGTACTACGATAGAAACAATGACAGGAATAAGGTAGAGGAAATAGACTGCAGAACCAACAGATTTAAAATGTAATTTTTTCCACATGCAATAAAGGATCATAATAGTTGTGATAGATCAATCATATGAAACACCCATCCTCACTTGGTAGAGTAGAATTTTCACTTGTGTTTAATAATATAGCATCATTACTAACACTTCACACAGCTTGATATGTCCAGTATATTGTGTTCTCTGCATGAAGTAGTATCTTGTATCATTCATAAATTAATAGTATTAGTAATATTAACCACTAGATGTCTCTTTGGCAGTGTACTGTATGTTTGCAGGGTCATTTATGTAGTACTCTCCCAGTTACTAGGATGACTGCGCACTGTTCTCCTGACTGCATTTTGGTCTGGGTCTAATGGCTGGGGGAACGTGCGAGGTCCTGATTTGTACTTGGATGAGTACTGCATACCTGGTGTTGAATCACTCCGTGCTACACACCCTAGTTATGGCTTGCATGATACTTCGTAGATATAGATGAACGTTAGCTTATTGTTCAATTCTGACAAATTCCTGCTGCTAGGTACCATTGAAATTGCCTCAGATTGATACCTCCTGGCTTACCCTCACGATACACTATCAACTATTGATACTATAACAACAACAAGATGTTGTTTTTTCATCATCATAACTCGTTTTAAAAATATTTCCATGCAATTTCTCACTCTAGATTACTTTTGCTAGGCAGCTAGACAACTGTATAATAAGAATAAAACAGGCCCCAGGACAGAGCCTTGGGGAACACCATGGGGTACAGAATTGTTATGTGAGGAATGACTATTCCCATTCTCTTTAATGATGACGAATGCCAAGCCTATCTAGTTTAACCAGAAGCAGCTCGTGATTTACACAATCAAAGGCTTTACTGAAATCAAAAAGCATAGTGCATGCTTCAAGTTTGTTATCTAAGGATGACAGTAACTGGTTGATGGCATTTTTCATGGCAGAGATTGTAGATTTATTTTTGCTGAAACCATGCTGGCTGGGAGAAAAGATATTAGTGGAATGTGTGAAAGAAACAAGTTTCGTATAAAACACTTTTTCAAAGAGTTTTGCAAACTGAGATTGAATTGAAATAGAACGATATGAGTTCATGTCAGATGTACTTCCTTTTCTTCTGTATAAAGGGATGACTTTGGATGTTTTCAAACGATTTGGAAACACCCCTTGCTGGAAGGAATCGTTAATAAGGAAGAGAAGCAATGATTTTATTATGCTAAAGCAACGAGATATCAAAAAGGCAGGTACCTCATCGATGCCAGAGCACCTTTTGGATCCCAAACTCTTGATAGCATTGATCAGTTCATTCTCAGTACAAGGAGAGAGAATAAAGGACTTTAGTTGAGGTGGAAGGAAGACTTGGGGTCATAGGTTTAGGGGGCACTTGGGAGAAAACTGGCAGACTGAGGAAGTAGTCATTGAAATTGTTAGCCAGAGTGGTTATATCAGTGATAGGAACACCAACATTATCTGTGATTTTAGAAGTGGAATAGAAAGAGGATGAATTCTTGTTTTTAGAGCTGTTAATGATGCTCCATATTTCCTTGGATCAATTATTGGAGGTTAGCACTCTGTTGTTATTATAAGACCTTTTGGCATCTCTAATTATTTTAAGATAAGAGGATTTATATAGCATTTGTAACGAGCCTTAAGCTCAGGATCATCATTATACTTGCTGGAGATGGCAAGAGATTTTAATTCGGCAGCCATCAGCCGGATTTCATCAGCTATCCAGCATTTAAGATTCCTTTGGTTGGTTACTCGCCTGGTAGTTACAGGAAAAGCTACATCAAAATAATACAAGAATTTATCATAGAACACACTAAATCTAGCATTATAATCTTGTGCAGAGTAAACATCTGACCAATTTTCATAATTTAAAAGATTTAAAAAGTACAAAGTGTTTGCTTCAGAAAAACACCGAGAAGAAATTTTCCTGGCATTAGTAGGTGTGATAGTTGAAAAAGTAGATAAAACAGGATAATGATCTGATAGATCAGAGATAATAACTTTTTTATGAACTGAACTAGGTTCAAGATTAGTTACCACATAGTCAAGTAAAGTTTGTGAGTGGTTTGGTTATAAGTTGGCCTAAAACATGGAACAGTTTGAATAGTTATAGCTATTGTTTGCATCCATTGGTCACTCCAAAATGAATTAGTATTCTCTTGATATTTAATCAGTTCTTTTATTTTAGTAATAATGTTTTCAGTAATGAGCTGTAGCTTTCAGAAGTATTTACCTGTCCATGACATTAATTATGCCAAAATTAACAGGATGCTCCGAAGAAACCTGATATGGCACTATTAACGGATGGAATGTGGAATGCAGTCAACTTCCTGGAAGATAATTTCCTGCCATTTACTGACCTCAGAAAAAATGTAGGGAGAGAAATAACCATAACTGTGGGAAACTTTGTGCAGGTTTGTCATTTTTTACATTGAGCAACCCATGTATTTATTGCTTGTGGACAACTGCCTATATGTGTTCCAATTCTGAACTAAATAGAATACTAATTGCAGGTGATTCACATAGCAGAAAGCCAGAGTAAGTCTGCTGTTCCATGGAATGAAAAATTGAATGATTTTGAGAAATTATTAATATTAAAGGCACTGAAAGAAGAAAAGGTGAGGCAAAATAGAAAACCTTTTGTTTATTAATCAGTTATCAAATCTTAGGATTGGTATGTATGTCATTGAACCTGGGGTGCCAACTTTAAATAATTGTTGGCAGTCAATTTTAAAATGAACTTCTTAACCAATATAAGTAAGGCAATGTAGGTTTTATATTGTGTTAGGGAGGGCAAGTCGTTCATGGCCTCCCCTAGGTTAGTCTCAATGCATTTAATGCATCCTAATCCACATCTTCCTTCACAAATATACATATTGATGAGTTAAGTTCATTCGTAAATTATGCTGTTTCCAATTTCAACACATTACTTTTGAATTATGGAAACTCCACCTCCTCTATACTGTGCTTTTAATACTTTGATGTGCATATCTCACTAGAATTGCTTATTATATGTATCATGAAACCGTCCGGGTTTTGGATGGGAAAGAGCTATACTTTTGTCTATTTATTTTATTTTCCCATTACCTGTGGTAGGTTGAATGGTATGTATTATATAAATTTAGACTGATGTCACCATGACTTTCTTTATTCAGTCCCTGCCAAGTTCTGGTGCTATATCCATCCAGGTTTTCCAGAAGCACCATATTAGTATCTTGGGAGGTATAGGAGAGGGGGCTAATTAGGGAAGGTTTTTTCTTCCAAGACTGTAATACTTGATAACTGGTACAATGAAAGAGTTTCCTGTAGTGGTTCACCCAGTATCTTTTCCTTTTTGTTTTCCCTTTCAAGGTTGTGATGCACATTTTTGTGGGGCTTGGTTGAAGGGTTGATTTTCCAATCATTGCGATTGCACAAATGATGTGGTATGCAGTTACGCGTGCGGGTGCGAAGTTATACACAATACAGTGAAATTCACCATGAAAAGTCATTTGACTTGACCAGGATTCGAACCCGGATCTCCCAATTGCCAGTCAGGTGTGTTTGGCAGTTACAACACCAAGTCATCTTAATTCTAGGCAATTTTCAGCAGGGGTTTATATGAACAAGATTTTCTCCTCCCCAGTCTACATTGTAGCACAGGAGACATTTCCTGATCCCTATTTGAGCTCCATGTGGAGAGCATTTCAAGGGTAGGCTAATGCTAATGCTAGGTTTCTTTCTAATATCCTCGATTCCACAAATACCACAAAGATACACTGTAAACTTGTGGTGTCTTGAATGGGGACTCAAACTCAACCTTAGTAAACGCCCTGAACTAACTT
This sequence comes from Pyrrhosoma nymphula, assembly GCA_963573305.1. NCBI lineage: Eukaryota > Metazoa > Arthropoda > Insecta > Odonata > Coenagrionidae > Pyrrhosoma > Pyrrhosoma nymphula. The sequence goes on from OY754329.1 coordinate 110,200,303, forward strand.
CTTACAAAATAAATCACACCAATGCTATAAAGTTTGATGGGTAAGTATAGTGTGACACAGCTGATGGAAGGACTGAGTTGGGAGCTGTTAGAGACTCGGAGGCTACACATTAGGCTTAGGTTACTTGAAAAACTCAGATGGGGTGAGTTTCAGTATGTCACAGAAGATATTATTTGGACCCCATCTCAAGAACTTATGGAGTCAACATAATAATAGAGAAACCCTGCCAAACTGATAGATACCACTATTCCTCCCTCCCATACACCATTACTGATTATGACAAAAACTACTACATACTAATACTACTAGTAATGAGGAATTTAGGAATTCTAACCCTACCCGTACTGGTCCCCAGATTTTACCTTAGGATCAATCAATGAATCAATGAATTTTTATTTCCAACGATAAATATGGCAACAACAAAAAATAAGTTTGGAAATTTACTGACCACATTTTCCAGTAATGTGGTCAGTGTACAATAGGAAACTTTTATACACAAAAACAAGGTATTTACATAAAATGAAAAGTAAAAAATACAAATTAGTTCAGTCTTCTTACATAACATATTGCCACCTCCTGCAGCGTTTTAAACATATCATTATAACTTTTACTTTAATTTATGACAAAAAAGTTTACAGAATAGCTGATAAACAAAATTATTACCAGAATGTTACATTAATTACCATAATATTTTGTTGATTACTATAATAAGGATATTGCTCCCATCTCTCTTTGCCATTCTCATTGGGCAGTTGCTCTATTTGAACATGCAGCATATATATTGTGACCTCGCACACGGGGGGAAGGGGTAATATGGGAGGGTTTTTTTTGAGGTGCGACGGGCAAATACGGGGAAAGGGTGGGGGACGTGCGGGTGATCCCGGGCACCTGGATCGGGAATGGAAAGGGAACAAGAAAAGGGGGGGGGGGGTGTGAAGGGAAAGTTTGGGGTACCTCGCAATGACTTGAGTGCTAGAAAGAATGAGAGCCGTGACACAAATCCTTTGTAGACAAATATATTTAATGGGTTCCAAAAAAAAAGAGAACAAAACACATGTACTGGTGCACAAAAAATGAACAATGGAACAAACATGATAGATAAATAAAAAGTAGCTTGCCTCCTACTCAGTTCGCAGACCAATCCCTCTGCGAGGTCTTAACACAGAAAAAAAACAAAAAAACCCTGTTGACAATCTTGTCGAAGACACCCAAAAATGGCACACGATAATAATAAAAAAAATACCTTCCTTATAATGTTAACCACACACAATCACACGTCGGGGAAAAGGGGAGAGGGGGGGGGGATAACTTGGGGTCCGTGAAAAGCACGTATGGGGGACTCTCAGTGGAGATCTTCTTTACTTGAGGAGGGCAAAAGTCGGGGTTAGTGGCGTGGTGATTTTACTTATCGGGGGAGCATCTGGCTCTCTGTCACTGCTGTGTGCGCACCTCCATTGGTGCCTCCTCCTCGTGGGGTACTGCGCCTTCCGCTGTGTCTGTGGCCGAGAGAGCTTCCGGTGGAGTGCGTGGGGGTGACTTTTCCTTGGCGATGGAAAACTACCGGTCATGCGCCTATTTCCGCTTGCCCGCTTCTTCTATCATCCAACCTCCCACGCCACTCCAAATTGTGTCTCTCCAGGCCTCCAGCGGGGTGACAAGGCAACAGTTCCTCCAACGGTGTGATAAGAAGCAGCCTGGGTCGCTCGCTCACCGCTATTATATACCCCGCGGAGGGGTGGTTTTCTTGGGGGGGGGAAGTGGGGAAAGTATGGGGAAGGGTCGTGCTTTTTGGCCACATCATCACCGGAAAGGGGGGGAGGTTTTCCTCTGTAGATGGAGGTGGGGAAACTTGGGGTTCCGCGAACTGCGTCCTTGTTCTTGGCGGGAGGGAAAGGGGGGAGGGGACTTTTCTTGCTTCTCGAGCACTCAAGGACGCTCGAGGTCGGAAAACTGGGAATTGTAGGGTGGGGGGATGAATCATACATAGTCCATTCATGCACATATTCCATTTAAACCAGCATACCTAAAACCAAACACAAAATGAGGCTCTCTTTCACTCAAGCGACTCCATTCATCTCCTCCTATGGAACCGGCCAAACGGCATCGGTTACAATATGTGTATGCATGACAAGCATTTTGCAGCCAGCAAAGAATTAATGAATTCACAAGCTGAACACAATATAAAGTTGTGCGCTTTGTTAACAAAAACACCATTAATTTGATGCTTTGAAACTGGAATGGGAATAACTAACGACCCAGGGATTATATATTATTATAGCCCTCTACAATAATTACAGGCAAGACAAATGCTATGAAATAAAAGAGAGCATGTCATTCCAAGAGATGGAATATAAATTTTATTTTTTCAAGTGCACAATTCACAGCCAAAAAATCATAGCAAAAAACTAATCCAACAAAACAAGTCTCCATTTTCATCCTCTCTCTTACTTGATTCTTTTCCTCTTACTTTTTCATGGCTGGTGGCTAAACACCCTTTTGTTATAAGTCCTCATCATTCATTACAGTAATCTACCGGTTAGAGGTAGGTTGTGATGAAAGTCAGAGAATATCCAGCAAACTCTTACACGTGCCGTGCCCTTTCTACCTCTAGTATTTCTTTCTTCATCTCAGAATAAGTCCTACCTTTCTTCATCCCGTCCATAAAACCGATTCTCTTCCTTCCCCTTCCCCGCTTACCCAACATCCTACCCTCTATCACGGCCTTCAGCAAACCATCGTCCCTCATTACCCCTTCCAGCCACCTACCCTGTCTTCCCCTAATCTCATCTATAAGTTTCCTCTCCTCGCCCACCATGTCAAGCACTTCCTCATTTGTCTTCCTTTCCGTCCAACGCACCTTCTCCATCCTCCTCCACACCCACATCTCGAAAGCCTTCAGCCTATTTTCGTCTTCCTTTCTCAAGGTCCACGTTTCTGCCCCATGCAACGCCACACTCCATATCAGACTCTTTACCAGCCTCTTTTTTACATCCTTACTTAAGGTCCCCGTCATCAGCTCCCTTCTATTATTGAACGCTTCCTTCGCTAGCGCTATTCTCTTCCTAATGTCTTTGCTACTATGTCCTCTTTCTTCTAGCGTACTACCCAAGTAATTAAATTGTTCTACTTGCTCCAGTTTGTGACTTCCTACTCTTATCACCAGCTTCGCTTTCTTTGTCCTACAGAATCTCATTACTTTTGTTTTCCTATTATTTATCTTCATTCCGTATTTCTCACACTGTTTTTCCAGTGCATCTACTGAAGTTTGCAGTCCTTTCGATTACCGACTGACTAACGCCTGGTCGTCTGCGAATCTAACCGACTTTATCCACTGGCCTCCTACTTTCATTCCCACATCTAGCTCATCCCATGCCTCTCTTACCATTTCCTCAGCATAGATGTTAAAAAGTAGAGGCGACAACGGGCACCCTTGCCGTACCCCGTGACCTATAACTGCCCACCCTGATTCACCGTGGGCTACCCTTACCTGAGCCCTCTGCCCCATATATAAGTTTCGGATGAGTCTCCTATCACGCCAATCTATTCCTATTTTCCCCAGTAGCTGCATTAGTTTCTCCCAGTTTACTCTGTCAAACGCCTTTTCGAAATCTACAAAACAAGCGAAAACATCCTGATTATGCTCTATGTTTCTATCTATAAGTGTCCTCATTACCGCTATCGCATCTCTGGTTCCCTTCCCCTTCCTAAACCCAAATTGGTCGTCGCCTAAACAGCATTTTGCTCTGCTCTCCAACCTTCTATTTAGTATTCTAAGCAACACTTTTGCTGCGTGCGAAATTAAACTGATTGTTCTATACTCCTCGCATTCTGACGCTTTCTTCTTCTTCGGGATAGGTATTAATACTGTTCTCATGAAATCCTCTGGCCATACTCCTTCCTCGTAGATCCTGCGGATAAGTTCGAAAAACGATTTTCTCCCCTTACTACCTAGATTCTTCAGCAGCTCCGAGGGTAGGTTATCGGCTCCCATGGCTTTTCTACCCTTCATCTCTCTTAATGCCCTTTCTATTTCACTCTCAAGTAACTCTGGTCCGAGGCTATCCTTATCTATTGTTCCTTCATCCTCTAGATCTAGGCTAAGGGGTCTATTCTCGCTGTCATATAGCTCCTCTACGTATTCTCTCCATCTTTCTTGGATATCTTCCTGTTAGATTAATATCTTCCCTGTTTTGTCCTTAACCTTTGGTATCGTTTGACATCTCTTACCACCCGATAACATTTTCACCTTGGAGTACAAAGCGCCCACTTCCACCTCCTCCTGCATCTTTTCCATTTCCTCACATTGTCCCTTCCACCAGTTTTCTTTTGCCCGATTGGTCACTCGCCTGAGTTTATTATTCAATTCCTTGTACTTCCTCTTGCCTACGTCGGTGTTCACGTTTTTCCATATCCTTCTCTCCTCCATTTTCTTTATCATTTCTTCTGTAACCCACTGCTTCTTAACCCTCTTCTTTTCCACCGTTCCTATTGTTTTCTCTGCCGCTGCTGCGATGCCTGTTTTTATAACTTCCCAACTTTTCTCTATGGTTCTCATCCGCTTCTCTTCACCTATGTTCTTTTCTACCAGCTCTTGGTATTCCCTCCTTTTCAACCCTTGCAATGCTTCAAGATTCCACCTCTTTATCTTCCTACCTTTACAAAGCCTTTTGAATCTAACTTCACACTTCATCATCACCAAGTTATGATCCGAGTCCGCAACCGCCCCTGGATAGCTACGAGAGTTTTTTACACTGTTTCTAAATATCTGCCTCACCATTATATAATCAATTTGGTATCTCCCAGTATCACCCGGCATTTTCCATGTGTACCTACGCCTGGAGTGATGTTTAAACCAAGTGTTTGTCACTACTAATTTATTTCTTCTACAAAATTCAACTGCCTTTTCACCACGATCATTTCTTCTTCCTAGCCCAAACCCTCCTACTTCTAATCCGTCCCTCCCTTCCCCCACCACTGCATTCCAGTCACCCATCACTATCAGTTTTTTCTTCCCCGGCACTTCTCTAATTATTTCTTCTACTTGCTCATACACCTCTTCCACCTCTTCCTCCCTATGGTTGCTCGTAGGCATGTATACCTGGACTATTACGAAATTCGTCGGGCGTGCTTTTATCTCTACCACTAGTATCCTGTCGCTCACCTGTTCAATGTTTACCACCCTCAGTCCCAACTTTGTGTTCAGTACCATGCCTACCCCCCGTTGACTCTCATCTCCCCCACTATAGATTACCCTGTAGCTATCACTCCAATAGTCCCCGCTATCCTTCCATCTCACCTCGCACAATCCCAAAGCATCTATTTTTCCTTTTTCCATTTCCTGCTTAATATTTTCAAGCTTCCCGGCCCTCATCATGGTCCTTACGTTCCAAGTTCCTATTTTTACCCCTGTTTTCCTCCTCCTCTTCCTCTTTTTCTTCTTCTTCTCACTCCTTTCCCTTGTATCCGCCGATGATGATGCTGTGCAAGGATTTCATGTGTTGACGACCGTGGAGGCCTTGCCTCCCCCGCTGCCGGGCATGACACCCGCCCTAGTGGGCGGCGTCCCGTAGTTGCCAGGAATCAATACTCTTTGAATGACTTTCATGTTCTGGGAAGTGATAGTTGAGAGGTATCCCACGCGACTCAACGGTATTTTTAACGTGACACCATCACGGAACTACCTTTCGTCTGGCTCCTACCCTTCGACCTATCTGGCATGGGTGGCCCTACCAGGAGCAATGTACTTGCTCCTGCCAGTCCAGCTCTAGGGGTCATTGGAACGCACAAGCCCTTCCACCACGTCAAGGTCGTAGTTCAAGGAAGAGGTTATAAGTCCTATCTGGGCAATATGTACACCATGTCACACTCACTCACAGGTTAAAAAATGTGGATCTACCCACACCCTAAGGTGCCCTTATTACATGCTATTCCAATTGTTTATGAGTTTTGATTTTATTTTTATGGAATTCATTGTTTTAGATAATTTTTTTCCAATCAAACCCACAGTTGGTCTTCGCTATCACGGAGTTTGTCAAGGAAAGTCTTGGAAAAGCTTTCATCGAAAGCCCACCAATAAAGCTGCAAGCTGTGTGAGTATTAATATAACATGCATTTAGATTGATTTAAGCTATATGTATATGCATTGTACTTATATTCTTATTGCAGTTAATTGTAACATTCTTCTAAATACATTTATTGCATGTTACGTGTCACCATAACTCATACTGATCCAGAGATAATAGTGTCCAATTTTTCTGAATAGGTATCAAGACACATCAAATGTCACGCCATTGATATTTGTGTTAACAACAGGCTCTGACCCTTTTGGCTCATTTCAGCGCTTTGCTCAGGAAATGAAATTTCAAGACAAAATCCACACCATATCTCTAGGTCAAGGACAAGGACCAGTGGCAGAGAAAATGATTAACCTGGGGGCCCAGAGAGGAGAATGGGTCTTTTTGCAAGTAATTAAGTTATTATTTTTCTTCAAACAACAAATTTTTGTCAGAATTGATTTTTATGCATCATAATTTTTTATTACGAGCATACCAATTTAACATCTATCTTTTAAGAACTGCCACCTAGCAACTTCATGGATGAACTCAATGGAACAAATAATACAGAAAATTACTGAGGAACCAGAAAAAGTAAACACCAATTTTAGGCTTTATTTGAGCTCAATGCCTTCGAAAGGTTTTCCTGTTTTTGTTCTCCAAAATTCTGTGAAGGTCACCAATGAACCACCAAAAGGATTAAGGGCAAATGTCAAAAGAGCACTTTTGGATATGGACCCGGATTTCTTCGAAGATAACAGTAATTATCTTACTTATAAGTAAAATAATTTATTTCCTTTCCGAATTTTCGCTATTAATATTTTCTGCTTTTTCAGTTCTTGGAATGAATTGGAAGAAACTTGTGTTTGGAATATGTTTTTTTCATGCCATTGTTCAGGAACGGAAAAAATTTGGTCCACTTGCATGGAATATTGTTTATGAGTTTAGTGACAGTGACAGAGAATGTGCTCTGAATAACTTGAAAATGTTTTGTGCTGAAGGAACAATTCCATGGGATGCATTGGAGTATATAACAGGTAATTAGCAATGATGAATAGCTTTTTGTTTCAGGGTATGAAGGCATACAGTCACTTTAGGAAGAATGAGTTGCATCCTTTAATTCTTCTATTTCTGATTTGAGCCTAATCCGTCAATAGAAAGATGTACTGATTTTTAAAGAGAAGCAACAATATGGGTTTCAATTCAATCAGGCATTAGGCATGCTCTGTTAGCCAAGGCAGGTACCCTATGGGGTTGGATTGTAAGGTGAGATTCCCAGTCAGAGGATTAAGTGTTCCATTATTCTTTGTTCTCCTTGGAGAGTTCTACATATTTACTGTACTAGAAATACTCTAAGGAAATTCTTCTGACTGTGGTCCAATTACCAAATCAAACCTGATATGTACCTATCCTTCTACATTAGGGGTGATCGTCAATACTTTTTTTCGAATTTCCAGGGGCTTGGGGTCAGAAAAGTTGTGTATGCGGCTCAATATAATGCAGGAATGTTTTCAGAATTTTTGCTGAACGTCCTGAGGTTCCGCCAAGCGGTTAAAGTTTAACACAGGCCCGTCGCTAGCTGATCTGGCGCCCGGGTCAAACTGTGATCGTGCGCCTCCCCCCCCCCCCCCCCCCCATAACATTGATATACCTCCAATCGGGAGATTTTCGGTATTTGGGGAAAATATAATAGAAAACATTTTTCAGAAAAAAGATATTTTATTGATTTTAATTTAATATTCATATTATAATGGAATCTTTCTCGCCTTACTTTCTGCAAAAGATTTGATTAATTCTTGAAAATTCAAGTCTCTAGCTTCCTCATTCTCAATAGATAACGTTGCCAGTGCAACCAATCGTTCTTGAGACATTGACGATCTTTGTTTACATTTCGCACGCGGGAATTTTCGCGGCACCTGCGAGAAAATTTCGCCAAATCGTCGTCACTCAGAAAGTACTCTTCTCTCTCTTCACTTTTGTTGTTTTCTGCGTTCTCAACGAAATGGTCACCCTCCAGTTGAATATTTTCTTCCTCGCTGGTGTCGGTTACCGAGTCGGTTTTGTCACTTTGACTACTCGCACACATCTCACAATCACTAACCTCTACTTCACTCTCATATATCTGCAAATCTTCGCGCGTATAAGGGTGGAATTCCTCATCAAGAAAAAGCGCGTGAAAATCGTCAGGAACAAGATCATCCAAGTCCATTGCCACGAGATTGAAAAGCAAGAAGATTTGCACCGCGATGTCTCGGAGCTCCTTCATTGAGTTGAAGAGACCCGAGAGCGCCACACAGCGGAAAACGTTGTTGTCAAAATTTTAAAAAGATTTTCTATCGGCGAACCCCCAACTCGCTGCGCCCAGGGCAAAATGCCCCGGCTGCCCCACCCTCGCGACGGGCCTGGTTTAACAATTTTAGGCAATTTTGGTAAAAATTTGAAATTAGCGAAAGAACGTGCCCCGCCTAATTTTTTGGTAAGAAACACTTACATATATTGTCAGAGTGAAAAGGGGCTTGGAAGTAGTTAAAACCCCTAGAAACACTAAAAAAGGAATTAATAAAATTGAGGATAGGCAACCCGGCATACACAAAGTGGATATGGCTTTTAATGCCTGCGTAGCTCTTCGCTTGCTACCGTTCCAATAACAACCCAGAACTCACCACGAGAAGGTGGCTAAGCATCGAGTTCCACCCGTGAACAAACCAACCTTCATACTAAAATGGGCACTTTTAGCATTTAGTTTGAATCGTGGACCTTGTACTGACTTTTATGGCAGAATTCGGGCATATGCACTCTCTCCACAATAGTTTTGATGAACATATCTCTGTTCTGTCTCCCATAGACTGCTGCAGATACATCCTTCACGAGACGAACATGTCTCTCAAAACTTTGAGTGTGGACAGGAACTTGTAGGAATTTTGGCAATTCCGATCTTATTACGTTAGTTGCCATTTTTCTGATGTCTTCCTCAGTCAAACTCTTTAGAAGTGGAGGCTCAGTCACAAAAATGCTTTTCCAAGCTATCAAATGATGATACGTCTTTGCTTTCCATTGTAATTGGGGCACTTCAAAATTTCTCACTAGATTGTTTTA